>JARBWK010000008.1:110265479-110932936 GCA_030556195.1 Anolis apletophallus | reverse complement strand
CAGGCACCACATGACCAGCCATCTGCTGTTCCGTGATTGGACCAGACAGGCACCACATGATCAGCATCTACTGTTCCGTGATTGGACCAGGAGAATGCCACATGATCAGCCATCTGCTGTTCCATGATTGGGCAAAAGGGGCACCACATGATCAGCCATGCATGGGCTGTGCGTCAGCCGCTCCATGATTGGGCTAGAAGGCTATCACATGACTTCCCTGAAATCATGTGCTTTCAAAGAAACAAAACTGAAGGGAATCAGACTGGGCATGTGCAAGAATGCAAGAGATAAGAAACACTGTGTCTTCAAGGATGATGCGTGGACAGTTCGTGTTACATGATGATTGGCTGCAATTTTAGCTGGGACACAACTTTTAACCAATAATGAGATATTGGGCGACCAGAGGTTGGACCCTGCTGTTTGTATAAATATGTGCCTCGCCGAGAGGAGGGGGTCCCTCCCTGAAAGCATCATGTTATGCAAGGTTGGGACCTCTACAGCTGTGGATCAATAAAACTGCTTTCAAGAGTAACTTGGTTGCCTGTCTCCTGTGTTCCTGCTGCCTGCACGAAGCAGCCTGGGAAAACTGGCTCTGCTACAACCTTACTGGCATGAGAAATAAGTACCACTGTACGACAGTTTGAGCAGTCTTTCGCATTTCCCTTTTTTGGTATGGGGATATCAGTTGATCTTTCCAGTCTGATGGCCATTCTTGTGTTTTCCATATTTGTTGGCATATGGCATGCATCAGTTTGAAGCATCATCTTTCAAGATTTTGAACAGTTCAGCTGGGATCCTGTTGTCTCCTGCTGCCTTGTTGTTAGCAATGCTTCTAAAGGCCCATTCAACCTCACTCCTCAGGATGTCTGGTTCTAATTTACTCACCAGACTGTCAAAACTATCCTCGATATTATTATCCTTCCTATACAGATCTTCTCTTGATCTCTTCAGCTTCTTTTATTTCCCTGCCATCTTTGTTTTTTATCATGCCCATTTTTGCCTGAAATTTACCTCCAATGTTTGTAATTTTCTGGAAGAGGTATCTTGTCCTTCCTATTCTGTTGTCTTCTTCCACTTCCATACATTGCTCGTTTAAAAATAGTTCCTTATCTCTTCTGGCTGACCTCTGAAATTGTGCATTTAACTGGGCATATCTCCCTTTATCACTGTTTCCTTTTGCTTTCCTCCTTTCTTGGGCTACTTCCAGTGTCTCAGAAGACAACCATTTTGCCTTCTTGCCTTTCTTTTTCTTTGGAACGTACTTGGTTGCCACCTTCTGAACAATGTCGCGGACTTCTGTCCATAGTTCTTCTGGGACTCTATTTATTAAATCTAGTCCCTTAAATCTGTTCTTCACCTCCACTGCATATTCACTAGGGATGTTAGTGAGATCATATCTAACTGGTCTATGTGTTTTCCCTGATCTCTTCAATCTGATTCTAAATTGAGCAATAAGAAGTTCGGGATCTGAACTACAGTCAGCCCTAGGCCTTGTTTTCACCGACTGGATGGATGTCCGCCACCTTTGACTGCAAAGGATGTAGTCAATCTGATTTCGGTGTTGACCATCTGGTGAAGTCCATGTATAGAGCTGTCTTTTAGGTTGTTGGAAGAGAGTGTTCATTATACACAGTGAGTTTTCCTGGCAAAATACTATCAGCCTACATCCCGCTTCATTTTGTTGTCCCAGACCATGCTTGCCTGTGATTTCAGTTGTCATTTGACTTCCCACCTTGGCATTCCAGTCTCCTGTAATGAAAATAATGTCTTCTTTTTGGTGTATTATCCAGTAGGTGCTGCAGATCCTCATAGAACTGATCTGCTTCTGCTTCTTCAGCAGCTGTGGTTGGTGCGTATATTTGGATCACTCTAATGTTAAAAGGCTTTCCTTGCACTCAAATTGAGATAATTCTGTCATTTTTTGGATTGTATCCAAGCACTGCTTTAGCGACTTTCTTATTAATTATGAAGGCTACTCCATTTCTTCGGTCTTCCTCTTGTCCACAGTAGTAGAACTGGTGGTCATCTGATGTGAAGTGGCCCATTCCAGTCCATTTCAGTTTTCTGACCTCCAGAATGTTTATCTGTAGTCTTGACATACCACCAATAACAACATCCAGTTTGCCCTGGCTCATGGATCTTACATTCCACGTTCCTATGGCGTGTTGATCTTTAGAGCATCGGATTCGTCATTCACCTCCAGCACCTTCGGCCGCTAGCCTTCCTTTTGGCTTTGAGCCAGCTGCGTCATCACATCTGGGGCTAGTTGAACTTATCCTCTGCTCCTCAGTAGCATTTTGATCATCTTCCAACCTGGGAGTCCCATCTTCCAATGGCATACCGACATATCTTTGGTTGTCCTGGTCCATTTAGTTTTCTTGGCAAGAATACTGGGGTGGATTGCCATTACCTTCCCTAGGGATTGTGCTTGGTCTGACCTCTCTGCCACGACCGTCCCATCTTGGGTGTCCCTTCACGGTTTTGCTCGTGACATCATTGATGTACTCAAGCTCCAGCGCCATAACAAGGCAGCGATCCTTTGCTGGAGTTATAATGCTGTAAATGTGTAGTGTGAAAGGGACCTTTATAATGTTCAAGTAAGTATGGGAATGAGATGGTTAAAATTAAGCTCAAAGCAATTAATGGGACTCTCTACTAGTAACATTTGTTTCTGTTTTCTCCTCTCTCTGCACTGTCATTTCTAGTAAAGAGGCATATTTCCTCTGGTTGCCAGCTCTACCTACAAGTACTGTTTCCAGCTAAAAGTATTATTACTGTCAGTAAATCACCAAGGTTACTTTTCTTGCTAGTGCCTCTCTGTGCAACATATTATTTTAATTATTTTAAAATTGCTAGTGGGACTGGCAATGGAATACTGCAGAGTGGAGGGTTTGGGTTTACTGTGTCAGGCTAGTAGTCCATCTGTTTTCTGCCTGTTCACGTACTTACAGTAGAGACTGTCTTTTACATCAGGAAAATAGCATTCAGGAAAAGGTTAAATAGTACTACAGTGAAACATTTATTTATGAGTGACCCAACTTCAGAGTATCTTGAGATACAAACTGCCACTCGGCTTAATTTCTGCTTTGAGTTATGAGCTAGATCCTATTTACAAGCTATCGCGAGAGGTAGCGCTAGCATGAGAACACGGCACCTGCCATCTTAACCAGGGCTTTAACCAGTGTTTTGGAAGATTGCTTGCTTTTGTCAGCTGCTTAGGGAGATTGCTTGCTTTTGTCTGCCAACACTTTGGGAGATTTAAAAGTAAGTGCCGTTGAAAAGGCTGGATTGGAGCAATCGGCCACATGCAAGCCATGTACATCTACAACTGATCATCATGGTCATGAGCATTTTCTGGAGGGTGGTTGATGTCCTGCCATGGCTGATGCCCAATACAATGGGATTTAGAAGTACAATGGCTCAAGATTATGAAATACTTGGAGTTGGTAGTTTCACAATGCCATGGTTCAGTCTGCTGACGATGATGAGGGGATTGATATTCCAGGGCCTGGGAGATACCCCTCAGAGTCCAGCAGACAGGGAGATGCACTGGCTGGCAAAGTCTTTTCACCTACTCATATCATAGCAACCCCAGATAAGGAGTTGGATGGGCAAGAAAGTTTGCTGCGGTCAGCAGAAATCTCAGGCTACTTCTTAGGAAAGAAGTAAGAAATTAAGAAGGTCACATAGACTCCATAAGAAAAAATAGTGTGAGAAATCGCACAAGCAAGGCTGTCAAGGTCACAGGCATGACTTCATGGCTGGTGGAGCTCTAATTAGAGATAAGAGCAATTAGAGATAAGAGCAATTTAAATTAAGACTTTGGTCACAGAACGAATTAAACTCTTAAATTTAAGGTATCACTGTATTTTGCTTTGAGATCATCATTCATAAAATAGGAAGAACTCAAGTGACAGTTAAACATACTATATTGCCTTCAGTATTACTTGAAAATCGCTTTAGAATAATTCCCCTGCTAAATAATGTGTGTCTGCGAACAAGGTATTGAAAAACTTGTGATGTTCTGCTTCCTTGAAAAAAAGATCTGTAGAAAGAGTTAATATTTTCCTTGTTGGTCTCTGTCTTAGGGCACTCACTTGATTTGTAGGTATATTCCTTGGAGGGACTTGTAGCACAGCCAGGCTCGTTTGTGCCTGGAGGGCTGGGAAGCGGTCCCGGGGTTCCCTTAGCACTAGGGCCTGCAGCAGCTGAGATTGATTCAGAGGTTGAGCTAGATGACTGGGGCGAAGCACAGGGCCCTTCAGATGGGCCTCGTTCCCCCGCTCAGAGCTTGGAATGGGATGAGATGATGTTTGGACCTAGTGAAGAGATAGATCACCAGGTGGACATGGGAAGCAGCGAAGGGAGTTATGAACACCCCGGAGGGAGGAATCGCAAGAGGCCGAGAATGTAAACATGTACGAGACCGAGTGGGAAAGTGCTAGGGAGGAAAGCTCTCAAGAAGATAGCGACACATCTGCTGAAAGGCAAGGTCGAACCTTTGATAGGAGACGGGACATTGAGTCGAACAGAAGGGCTTGGTCTAGAGTGCTAGACCGGCCGAGGTCCGTGAGTAGAGATTGGAGACGCAGAAGCCTAGAGCGGCGCGGACCTCGGCCGAAGGATTAAGTATAGGATCTGTGGGAATCCTTCCTCAGTTCTCCGGCCACGTCTTTCCTGAACAGGCGTGAAGCGGAGTGGGACCACAAGCCAGCCGTGGTCATCAAGCCTTGCCTTGCATTTGCCTTGTTTCTTGAGCCGCATTGGTTTGCGGAGCATTGCCCTGTTTCCTGATCCGCATTGGATTGCGGAGCCTTGTCCTGTTTTCTGATCCGCATTGGATTGCGGAGCCTTGCCACGCTTCCAGCTTGTTTGCTACGTTACTTTGGACTACTTTGCTTATTACCTTTTGGACAATTGCATATTATTGGACTATTTACTCTTTGGAACTGTTTTTATACTCAATAAAGTAGTTAGCCTTCAGTACGTCTCTGTGTGTGTGATTAAGGGGCCCGCTAGGTCCGTGATCGTGACAGGACTGAAATCAAACAGTTGCAGCAAAGTCTGCAGATTTTGTTTTGACAGCTGCTATCAAGATAAGGTCTAATATGACGTCTTGGATCATACACCCCTTCCACACAGCTGTATAAAATCCACATTGAACTGGATTATATGGCAGTGTGGACTCAGATAATCCAGTTCAAACCAGATATTGTGAATTATCTGCCTTGATATTCTGGGTTATATGGCTGTGTGGAAGGGCCCTTAGTTCTCATCCCTTAAAAGAGAGTGTTATCCTATCCCTCCCCCCTTTCTTCCCTCGATGTCGGTGATTGTGTTTTATGTTTCTTTTAATGTTTGAAACCATAATAAAGAACTTTTAAATTCAAAAAAAAGGGGGCTTCTTAATTCAATCAATCTCAAGTTTGCAAGACTTCAGCAAGGCTGTTAATAAAGGGAGTTCTTGGAGATCTCCAACTTGATGACAATAAACTGCAAAACACATTTTAATATGTTATCGTAAAATTCTGTTTAATATTTGATGTATCACAGTTGATGTGTCAGTTTTTTCTCTTGTAATTCTGTATTATTAATTATTGTATTTGCAAAGGCTTACGGCTATGGCAAATTAAGGAACGTGCTTGAAATTACTGTCTTGCTGTGGTGTTCCAGCCTAGTCATAGACAGACACCGGGGGTTCCAGCTTTCCTGGGGGTTCCAGCTGCCCAGGGTCAGAACGGGGATGATGGGTGGTGTTCCGTCCTCCAGACGTTTTATATGCATAGCCCCATAGTTTGGTTTTTAAAAGGCAGCATTTTTTCCTTTTGCATTTTTTACTGGGACTGTTCCAGACACACTGGCACCTTGCCTGTTAATTATTAGCAGGGTTGCAGCCTGGTGCAGAATTTGCCACCTAAAGCTCTGCAAATGTATCTTTTTAGTTGGTGTCCGCCCCTTTTTCTTCCTGGGGATTGGCCTCCATTTTAGAAAGTGTTTCAGAGAGGGAGGGAAGCCAGATGTGTTTTTGGCCAGCCAGGATTGGCTCCGAAAGGGTCACCGTAAGTACTGGGTGCTTACTGGGTGCTTATTGGGTGCTTATTGGGTGCTTACCTGGGTGCTTACCTGCATGCTAACCTGCATGCTAACCTGCATGCTAACCTGCATGCTGACCTGCTGATTGCTATTTGCTTGACCATTAGCTGGGGGACTGCTGGAACCAGATGAGTTTATGGTACCTTGCAGAGACTGGCTTTGCATGCTGTATAGGATAGACATCTGGTTACCAGCCCAGCTTTAGGTCACCTTTGGACTGGTCTTAGGTTTAGAGGGGGGAAGGAGTGGTTCCTTCAACCAAACACCTAGGACCAGGGTGGGAAATATTGGGTTTCCTGCCATCCAAAGGGAAGCAGTGGGAATCTTTTGATCAACAACCCAAGGCATTTCCAGTCTGGTTTTTTTGCAACCATTAAGCTGTGCCAAGTCCTGCAAAGACTTTGTTATTGAATAAACTGTTTGATTTTCAACTTTATTTTGGAGTGTTTTTTGGGTTGTCAGACCACCTAGCTTTTTCAGCAAGCGCTCTGCAGTCCACCAGGTAGAAAGGACAACACATCTGCCAGTTTTAATTTTAAACAGACCTGGTGTGACGGCATAGGTGGCCAGATGTGTACTGCAGATGAAGATTTAGCCTGGGATGATGGATGGTTACATGGATATGGGCCTGAGGATGGGGATAATGATGACTCCATGGAAGTTAGTTCTGAATTCGACAGTGAGAGGCCCAACGACCTTGATTCTCACGAGAACTTCTCCACTCCCTTGCCGGGCGAGCATTCCGAGGATAGGGAGGATCGAGTTTCCCAGCATGATAGCGATGCACCTGGGGCTGTTAATGAGGAGGAATTTGACAGGAGGGCCAGCATCCGATCCTCCCGGAGAGATTGGAGTTTGAGAAAGGGGGTGCGTTGGTTACATAGAAAATAGATTCTTTTATTAGACCGGGCTGGGAGGGTTTTCGCCAGACCTGAAGCTACATTCAGCTCATGCTCAAGACTCTACGTTCACGTTTGACCGCAGGAGCAGTTTGCCTTGTTATCGTATCTTGTTCTTGGGATTTAAGTCATCCTGACTTGCCAGCTACAGAACTTTCTTGGACCATCCTTGGATTTATTCGAGTTACCTTACATCTTTCTACTTTTGGACTATTACTTATTCTAAATAAACATACATTTATTGCATCTGCCTGGTGTGTGTGATCTAGGGAGGCTGTCCGCAATCTGAGGTACAACAGTTGCTTAGATTAATGCCTGTCTCTTACCCATACCCATACACACTTATGCATACACTCCAGTTGCTAAGATCTTTGTATGTTCAGTGTTATTTAACACTGAACATACAAACAGCATGAGAACTAGTCATCAGTACTACAATAATTTCAGGGAATTTTGGATCTGACACATAGGTCACAATGGATCTGAGTTTGTTGCCAGCATCTGTTGTTTTTGTCAGTTGTTTGTCCTGAGAGCTATGAAACATGGCACAACAATGTTATGGCACTGAAGAACAAAAGTATAAAGTGCCATCTCTAACACCAGAATGGCGCAGTGGCTGACAGCATGGTTTGTCAACTTCCAATCCAAATATGTCAATAATAATAATAACAACTACAACAACTTGTTTTACCCCACCACCATCTCCCTAAAGGGACTTGGTGCAGCTTACATAGGGAACCAAGCACAAGACATGCAACAGAATATATCAACAAAATACAGTTAAAAACAATATATATATAACAGCCTAAATAAATAAATAAAAATAGCAAGGCATAAAAACATCATTAAAACATCATTGGATTTCATCTCCCGTCACCCCCACTAAGAAATACTTAGCCCCAAGGCTCAGTAAGTCCGTCTTTCTCACTGGGGCAATATGTTAAGAATTAACCAATATAAAACATGATTATCTCTGCAGACATATCAATATTATTTGTTTGTTTGTTTATTTATTTATTTATTTATTTATAGCCCACCCTATCTCCCTGAGGGCACTCAGGGCGGCTTCCAACATAATAAAAGCAAACATTCAGTGCCTGTATAAAACAAAAGTAAAAATATAAACAACAAATAATAAATACATTATGCAAGTTAAAACAAGTAATTTAAATAATAACAATTACATAATTAAATAATTAACATTTAAACCATTAAAAGCCAGGTAAGATAGCATAGCAAATCCGTTTCCTATTCTGTTCCGCTTATCAATGTTATAATCTCTATTCCCCCCTTCTCTTCGGGGAGGACATTCCAAACATGGGGAGTGACCACCGAGACCCCCCCCCCTCTTGTTCCAACCAGCCATGCTTGAGATCGGGGTGGGACCAGGAGTAGGGCCTCCTCGGCTGATTGAAGAGCTCATATAGGGTTCTACAAGGAGATGCAGTTTTCTAGATAGCCTTGGCCCAAATTGTTTAGGGTTTTATAGGTAACCAGCAATTTGTATTTAGTTTGGAATCAGACGGACATCCAGTGGAGCTGCTATAACATGGGAGTTGTCTGCTCCCTGAATGGCACTCAAGTTAGTACTCTGGCTGCTGATCTCTGGACCAGTTGAAGCTTCTGAACTATCTTCAAAGGCAACCCCATGCAGAGAGCATTGCAGTAGTCCAAGCGGGATGTGATTACCATGAGCAGATATGGCACTTCAAAGTACTGGCGCAGCTGGCACACAAGTTTTAATTGTGCAAAGGCATGCCTGGCCACTACCAACACCTGGGGTTCCAGGGTAAACCATGAGTCCAGGAGCACCCCAGACTTGGGTCTTCAGGAGAGTGTGACCCCCATCCAACTCAGGCTGTAATCCCATACCCTGATCCGCCTTCTGACTGACCGTCTTGTCTGGATTTAGTTTCAACTTATTAGCCCTGATCCAGTGCATTACTGATGACAGCACCGGGTTAGGACCAGGACAGCATCCTCGGCATTGGGTGAAAAGGGGTAATAAAGTTGGAGGTCATCCACATACATTTGACACAAACCAAACCCCAAAACTTCAGATAATCTCTCCCAGAGGTTTCATGTAAATGTAAAAAAGCATGGGGGACAAGATTGTCTAGCTCTCTTTGTAGATCATCCACCTGAGTCACCAATCTCAGTTCCATGGCCGGGCCTGAAACCAGATTGAAATTGATCTATTTAATTGGTCTCATCCAAGAAACTTTGGAATTGTGAGGCCACCACCTTCTCTAGAACCTTGTCCAGAAAGGGGAGATTTGACTAAAAAAATATTGTGTCAGGAAAAACTGCAAGTCACTTCTGGTGTGAGATAATTTGCCATCTGCAGGGATGTTGCCCAGGGGATGCCTAGATGTTTTACCACCCTGTGGGAGGTTTCTCTCATGTCCCCGCACGGGGAGCTGGAGCTGATGGGAACTCACCCCACTCCCCAAATTTGAACCACCAACCTTTTGGTCAGCAGTTCAGCAAGGGTTTAATCCATTGTGTCACTGGGGGTTCCTTTGACTAAAATGAATCATTGCAGAATAAATAACTAAATGTGAGATCTGAAGGTCAAGGATGCTCAGTAGAACACGACACTTAACCAGCAACAAATTTTTTCAAAAAAATTTTCTTGTACACTATTTATCGATGATTTTTATATGATTTTTATCTGCAATTTTCCATATAAACATAACATAAAAACAATCTAAGGTATCAGGGAAAGAGTAGAATTTAGGGAAAAAGGTGACGGAAACAGGGTAATGGAATTGGATGGGAAAAAATAGGAAAAAAGGAAAAGGTAGGGGTCTGTGACTTCCGAATCATCTTTTCAGCATTTATAATACTGTCTTTGTCTTCTTCATTCCTTTCATATCGGCTTCTCCAGTCTCTTCTTTATTTATCACCCATTTGTTTAGTCTTTTTGCACTTGGAGGAGTTTTTATAAATTTAGTATCCCCGTTTATTATAATTTTCTTTAAATTCTTTATAGAGCTTATAATCTGTATTTTTTATAGATCTTCCATAATATATTTTTAGGGCAAAAGTTAATTTGTCCATTTCCTTTTTATCATCTATTTTGTTTAACCATTCTTCTATTGTTGCTAATTCTTTCCCTTTCCATTTTTTTTGCGTGTACCATTCTTGCCGCTGTAGTTAAATAAGTAAATAAAATATCTTGATTTTGGTCCAGTACCAGCTCTTTATCAATTAGTTCCAGTAAAAAATATTCTGGTTTCATACTAAACTTTATTTTTAATATTTTTTCACATATTTCATGTACTTTTTTCCAGAAAATATTCACTTTTGGGCAAGACCACCACATATGATAAAATGTTCCAACTTCTTTTTCGCATTTCCAGCATTTCTTATTTGCTGTTTTATACATTAGTCCCAACATATGTGGAGTTATATGTGGAACATTTTATACCAATTCTCTTTAATATCTGTAGCATATGTGTATTTTATTTTCCTTTGCCAAATTTGTTCCCATTCTTTCAATCTTATTGTCCTTCCAATATTTCTTGCCCATAATATCATACAGTCTTTTACTAACTCCTTTTCTGTTGCCCATTCCAATAAATTGTTATATATATATTTGTAATATTTTTCCTTTCCATTTTTATTACTTTTTCAAAGAAAACATCCTTTTCCACAAAACCTTTTCCTTTATCTTTATTCCAATATTCTTTGATTTGTAGATAACCAGGAGAATGAATGGAATTGACTGGTTATTTCCTGTTTTGTTTTAAGGCAGAATTCCTCTTTTTCCTTTCTTAATAGATTTTTATATATTGGCCATTGGGACCTATTTATTGATGATTTTATGCAACCTGCTTTCCAGTTAAATCATATACTTCTGTGCATCTGAAATGTAAGTAGGGATGTAGTTCTTATGATCCCTATCTGATCACTGCAAACTCATTCTTGTTTAGTGCCAAATAGTAGTTTTCCAATGCATAAGATAGGGATGTTAGCAAACTTTGGTGAAACCTATGGTTTATAGAAGTATGAAAAACTATAGGTGGAGAGAGACATGTGAAACACAGAATCAACAATTTCCAAGATGTGCAAGAAACTGTCGAGGAGTGCGATGGGAAAAAGTAAGTTGGAAAAAGGACTGACTGGCTGATTCCTTGAAGAAGAAAAACAAGTTTCACTGCAATGTTTTGTTTTGCAGGTTTCATCCTTTTTATGAGCTAGTCCAAGTGAGATTCCTCTCAAGCCTTGTTAGTGGTTTTACAGGCTTTACTGAATGTGCCCAGAATTTAGATTTGCTGGTACTGATTAAATAAATATACTGTATAAAACAGCATTGTGTGAAGACAGTTGTGGTTAGATTACCTAGGTAAGTACAGTATGTCTGGAGTATTGCAATGTTTTTCATAGAAACTCTCCATCAACAATGTTGAGATGTTTTCCCTTTTGCTTTTACTTTGACTTCCTTTTCTGGTAATACTTTGCAGAGTTCAGCATATTTATGGGATGTTTGTGTTCCTGAAATTCCAAGAATCCCCTAGTAAATCCCCTTCCACCTGTTTTGTGGAATTCGCTGCCGCCAGAGACACGAGCCTTGAAGGACCTGCTGGCATTCCGCAGGTCCTGCAAGACCTGGCTCTTCAGACAAGCGTTTGGAGTCTGATGGCGCTTGACTGACGTCAATATCTTGTCAAACATCACCACCTCTATGACCCAGCCCTATGATCCAGCTGGTTGTGATTTTATGTCTGTTTTAATGGAATTTTTAGGTGTTTTAATCATGTTTATATGCTGTTTTTTATGCTATATGCTGTTTTTATATGTGAACCGCCCTGAGCCTCGGGAAGGGTGGGTTATCAAGTCGAAATGATAAATAAATAAATAAATAAATTTGGCCAGTGGTCGTTTGAACCAGAGGATTCTGAATATTGTATAGTATTCACAAGTCTTCTAAAATATTCTGTCACATAAGATTAATCTCTCTTTTGAGGGCGGATCAATAAGTCCGTGACTTTTTGAATTTCCCACCTCTTAACTAAAAGGGCAACACTGCTCCTGTCAACAGGCATCTGTCAAAATTTGAACAAGCTGCGTCATTTAGTTTGTGTTTGACAGCCATTGATAGCAGACTACCGCGTGATTTGAGGATAAAATGGAAAAAAGTGAATTTTGTGTGCTCATTAAGCATTTTTTTTGCGGAAAAAACCATCACTCAAACCAAGGCTAAGCTTGATAAATACTATGGGGACTCTGCACCATCCATTTCAATTGTAAAAAAGTGGTTTACTGAATTTCGTTGTGGCTATATAAGCACGGAAGATGCCAAACGTTCTGAACGCCCAGTTGAGGTCTCTACACCCAAAACAATTGAAAAAATTCACGATATGGTGTTGGCCGATCAGAGATTGAAAGTGTGATTGATTGTGGAAGCCATAGGCATCTCACATGGCTCAGTGGTTTCAATTTTAAATGATCACTTGGGTATGAGAAAGCTTTTCGCAAGATGGGTGCCGTGTTTGCTCACAATGTAGGACAATGCAAGGGTGCACACATGTGCAGTTGCCATGGCAACAATCCATGAACTGGGATACGAATTGCTCCCTCATCCCCCCTATTCTCCAGATGTAGCCCCGAGTGACTATTTCTTGTTTCCAAACCTGAAGAAATGGCTTGGCGGAAAGAGATTTGACTCCAACAATGAAATCATCTCACAAACAAATTTTGATGACCTTGACAAATCTTATTTTTGGAAGGGATAAAAAAATTGGAGAAACTTTGGACAAAGTGTATAGAGCTCAAAGGAGAGTACGTTGAAAAATAGAATGATTTTTTATCCAAAAACCTGTGTTTCGTTCAAAAAGTCACAGACTTATTGACCTGCCCTCGTATCTAGCTTGTAGGATGAGGGAAAGGAATCTCAGAGTGAAAGCACAGCCTTGAAAAGGGTGCATGCGTTATGTGTATTTTTCTCTTTCATTAGACTTGGTGTTTTGGATCTGAGTGTCATATCCTGTTGTGGTTGATACCTAATGCGTCATGCTTAATGATAGAATCAGGGGTTATCCCTTGTAATATCACCAGGGCCCTTCCTGTGACATGATCCGGGACATCCCGAGTCTTCGATTTTTGGCTCTTCCATTGTCCTGACCCGGCCACTCATTTTACAGTGACTTTTACATTCCAGGAAATATAAATAGAATTTCAAACTGAAAGCTGGAGATGGGAAATTCAGGACTCTCAAAAGGAAGTTCACCTCACATGGAACTTCCTGCCATAAGGTGTAGCAACATTCAGCTTAGCAAACTCGTGGCATTAGCAATCTTTATGACTATTCTCTTTACTATTAGAGGCAGTATTCCCCTGAATACTAGTTGCTGGGGCACAGGTAAGGAGTGTTATCCTACTCATGTTCACCTCAGGTCACGAGGATATACTATGTATATTTCCACCCCTATGATGAACTAAGTATATCCAGGACGCTTAGCATTTTGCCATACAATCAACTGCTTGAGAAAGCCCATTTTGGGGTGAAATGGGTCAGGCCTTGCAGTTCCACCATTGCGGCTGGGTCTGGCGTCCTTTGGCATTTCCCAGGATGCCGAGTATATTTCCATCATCACCACTGCACAGCCGAGGCTTTTCCATTGAAGTATGCGAAGTCAGGAATTGGATATATAACAGAATATTCGATAGCCATTTGACTCACAGACAGGCATGTAGCCAGGGGGGGGGGCTAAGGGGGCTTCAGCCCCCCCCCCGAAATTCTCAGGGTGGTCTGCGAAAAGGCCTTACTGGTACATTATTTAAACTGTTATGTTTATTCATATCATGATCTGATCACCATGCTCATTATATCCCACATTAATGGGGTTATTGAGATAACAATACAAAAGGTTTGCTAGGGTAGACCCTCTTCCACCCAGTCTCAGCCCCCGAACCAAACTCACCCCCCCCCCGAACCAAAATCCTGGCTACGGCCCTGCTCACAGACATTTATTCATTGAACTCTATTGGACTTAACCCTCCATGATCTTTCTACGCTACTTCTGAGGTACTGTGTTCTCAGCAGACTGTGTATCACACTTGGTCTTGTATATTGCAAATTGATATGGAGTTTATGGACTATGAGTATTGAATGTGTGCAGCTGATATTGTTGTATTTATAACTTGGATCTTTACATCATATGCTTTTTGATAAACATTGTATATTGTGATATTTAGTAGGCTTATTTTTGGCCACCTATATATCTTGGTATCCCATGTAGTTGTGCTTCACCTTAAGGACTTCCCATAGACTCATTGGTCACTGTGTGCACACAATGCTGGACTACATAGGCCAGTGTTTCCCTACCAGTGTGCCGGGGCACACTAGTGTGCTGTGAGCAATCATCAAGTGTGCCGTGGGAAATTGGAGCCTCCAAAGGGGGGGGGGGGAGAGATTCTAGTGTGTTGAAGTATTAAAACCCTAAGAAACCTACCTCGATAAAGGCCCAAAATTACAAACACCCCCCTCCCCACCTGTTGTCTACTTGGTCTCTCCCTCTTCATGCATTGGGAAGGCCCGCCTCCCTTTCCCCAAGTAGAGACCTCCTCTTGCCTCCTGGGGGTTCTGTGTGGGAAGTTTGGCCCAGTTCTATCATTGGTGGGGTTCAGAATGCTCTTTGATTGTAGGGGAACTATAAATCCCAGCAACTACAACTCCCAAATGTCAAGGTCTATTTCCCCTGAACTCCATCTGCGTTCATATTTGGGCATATTGAGTATTCATGCCAAGTTTGGTCCTGATCCAACATTGTTTGAATCCACAGTGCTCTCTGGATATAGGTGAACTACAACTCTAAAACTCAAGGTCAATGCCCACCAAACTCTTATAGCATTTTCTCTTGGTTATGGGAGTTCTGTGTGGGAAGTTTGTGTCTTTCTGACATTCATGCCAGGATATCTATGTTGAGTTCATCGAAACAGGCCCAGGTTTCACACTGAGTGTATAAATACATTTAAAAACATATTAACTATATGCATTACTGTGTTAGAGTGTCAATTTGTGACATTTTGGTTGGTGGTGTGCCCCAGGATTTTGTAAATGTAAAAAGTGTGCCGCGGCTCAAAAACGCTGGGAAACAGTGACATAGGCCGTTGATCTGATTGACAGGCACTCCGTAGAATAAACACCTGGCTGATTTTTCTGAGGACCTCCTGTACATACTAGAGATACACCTCCTTGCATTTTTTGTTCATTCCTCTCTTTCCTTAACTTCCGCAAAGTTCTTACTGGTAGCTGCCCATGTCAATCTTTCAAAGGTCATCGCAGTTCATCTTGCTTCTGCTTCTGACTCAGATGGTCTTGATGTGTGGGCGGTCCTAGTCAGGATATCCCAACCTCCCAAATCTCCCTGGTTCTTTAGCAATTTGCATCCGCTTGGGTAGCTGGTGACATCAGAGAAAACCCCACTGAGAAAAGGAAGTGGTTTCCACACTAAGGATGAAAAGTTTGCATTTTGGAAGATGGTTGGGAAATGCATGGAGCAATGCCAATGCAAAATAGACCCAGCAGCCTCCAGATTTACTTATCAAAAATAGACAGCTTTGATGAAGTTTGAAAAGTTTACTTTTGAGACAATTCCCAGAATCATCATAGCCATTAAGGTCACAGGCCAAGATGAACTGAGAACTGTAGTCCAGGTAGAAACCTTTTCAAGATCTAATCTTCGGAGGTCTTTTTGAGGCCAGATGTAATTGCAAATGTGTATCCAGTCTCAGAATATGAACTACTGTCAAAATTCCAAAGAAATATCTCATCCAGGTTGCTGTGAGTTTTCCGGGCTGTATGGCCATGTTCCAGAAGCATTCTCTCCTGACGTTTCACCCACATCTGTGGCAGGCATCCTCAGAGGTTGTGAGGTGAGGATGCCTGCCATAGATGTGGGCAAAACATCAGGAGAAAATGCTTCTTGAACATGGCCATACAGCCCAGAAAAATAGCAACCCAGTGATTCTGGCCATGTAAACCTTTGACAACACAATATCTCATCCAATTCTATCATAATCTGGATTCTAACTCTTGGGGGACACTGAAAAAATAGAAAAGGATGCTCTCTGGAACACTAGGCCATGTCATTTCTTCCACAGAAGTCTCAAAAATGTATTTAAAGTTGAGGAATAAATTGTTTCCTAAAAATCTGTTGATAACTGGATGCAGCAGTAGGGAGTGATCCTGAATTCATCACTGAGCCTGGAACCCCAGGGGAGCTTTTGCACTGTTAAAGCCAGTGCACCACCTGGGAAATCTGATCTGGCCACGGTGGTCCATGCTCTGGTTACATCCTGAATAGATTACTGCAGCACACTTTATGTAGGGTTGCGTTTGAAGACTGTTCAGAAACTCCAACTTGTCCAACGGGCAGCAGGCAGATTGCTCACTGGAGCGGCATACAGGGAACATACCAACCCCTGTTACGTCAGCTCCACTGGCTGCTGGTCCACTTCTGAGCACAATTCAAAGTGCTTGTTTTGGCCTATGGAGCCCTATACAGTTCCGGCCCAGGCTACTTGTCCGAAAGTATCTCCCTCTATGATCTACCTCGGAATTTAAGATCATCCGGGGAGGTTCTGCTCTTGGTCCTGCCTTCTTCGCAAATGCATTTGGCGGGGATGAGAGACAGGGCCTTCTCAGTGGTGCCCTCCCATCTGTGGAACTCATTCCCCAGTGAAATTAGGTTGGTATCATCTCTCCTTTCCTTCAGGAAAAAGCTCAAATCGTGGTTTTGGGACCAGGCATTTGGACAGCAGGTTAGTAGCAATCGTAATTGATGTATCTTACCTGATAAAGGACAGGCTTTGGACTAAGTCCCTGAATGTTGAATTGAACTTAGATGTGGCCATATTATTGTAAATATTATTGTTAATAATGTTTTAAATTGACTATTTATATTTCATGTTTTAATCAATGTTTTAATTGTGTTCTATTGCTATGTTGTGTGTTGGCATCAAATTGTTCCCGTAAGCCGCCCTGAGTCCCCCCTCGGGGGTTGAGAAGGATGGAGTACAAATGTTTGAAATAAATAAAGAAATAAATTAGCCACTGGTGATTTTCTGAGACGTGAGTGCATTAAGTGAGAGGGAGAATTTGGGGCTACCTCAGGTAGCTGATTCGAGACAAAAGGTGCAATGAGGCAAAATAACGTGAGTACCAAAATCAAATATCTTGATATTTATTCCCCTATACTTGACTTCATTCACACAACAGCCCTATAAGGGAGGTAGAAATACACACCCAGTAACTTGTCACCTTCCAGCTGTCACATGACTATAGCACCCACGAAACCCCACTATTGCTCATGCTGTTTGGGACTGACATAATAAGGATTGTCTACCTCTGATTGCAAACCAGGTGGGTTATTGATGTGACTTGGTAAAAGGCAGTTTCCTCTAGTCTAGCTTCAGTGTCTTCATCCCCTCCATCTCTTTGTATCCCTGCTCCTTGCCCATATTGGCTGATAAAATCTTGTCATTTGACATGACAACTAGTGTGAAATTCTCTTTTCTTTTCCAAATTTCTATAATTGCAGAAAGACACTATACATTGTTGGCAGGTAGAGTTTTGCTTGTATTTGCTTTACACGTTCTCTTGGCAATTTTATTCCTTTACTTTGGGTAACTAATTGTATTTCTAAGTAAATGTAAGTTTCTGCAATGCTAGAAATTTGAGGACTGAATGAACATTTTCTGGGGGGAAGGAAGTATTTTGATGGGAGGGGCATGTTCTAATATCCTTGCAGCTTCACCATCATGGTCCCTCCCAGTGCCAGCAAATGGTAAACAAATTACTTGGGAATATGATGTAAATGGTCATTTCATTCGCAGAAACCAAAATAGAAAAGGGAATTTGTTTTGTTTCCCAGCTTTTAAACCCATGCTATTCCTGTACATCTTTCCATTGATTTCCATTTTTGTAGATCGTTATTGCATTTTTTCGTAATTTGTGTATTGGCATGAATTTTGAAAGGCCCCTGATATGCTTGGAATTAAAAATCAGGGTGGACACTGTAAACAAACAAGCAGAACATGCAACACAATGTATTTTTGCATTCTAGCTCAATGTTCTAGCCTAGCAGCAATGTCCTCCTCCTCCTCTAAGTTTCTTTCTCTACTCTCAGTATGTCCTGAACAGTCCTCACTGTTTTGATCCTTAGATCAGTGTTTCCCAACCAGTGTGCCATGGCACACTAGTGTGCTGTGAGCGGTCATCATGTGTGCCGTGGGAAATTGGAACCTCCAATACCCTTTCTTCCCCCTCCTGCCAAACACTTTTTCTTCTCCACTCAGGCTCCCTTCTTCCCAGCCTCGCTCTGCTTGCTTTGCCTCGCTTTGCTCACACTGCCGCTTCTGCGGGAGGGGGGGAGGGAGGAAGACATGACCCATGTGGGTGCTACTGCGCAGACTCGCCCCACGTCTTCCTCCTTCCCCTCCACAGTGCTCTCTGGATATAGGTGAACTACAACTCCAAAACTCAAGGTCAATGCCCACCAAACTCTTATAATATTTTCTCTTGGTTAGTTCTGTGTGGGAAGTTTGATTCCATTCCATCATTGGTGGAGTTCAGAATGCCCTTTGATTGCAGGTGAACTATAACTCCAGCTGTTGAGCAAGACCTTCGTGTGTGTGTTTCTGCCATTCCTGCCAGGATATCTATGTTGTGTTCATCGAAATAGGCCCAGGTTTCACACTGAGTGTATAAATACATTTAAAAACACATTAACTATATGTATTACTGTGTTAAGAGTGTCATTTTGTGTCATTTTGGTTGGTGGAGGTGCCCAAGGATTTTGTAAATGTAAAAAATGTGCCGCAGCTCAAAAAAGGTTGAAAAACACTGCCTTAGATTACTCTAATTAAGGTTTATTTTGGGTTAGTGCTAACCAAAATTGCCATTAGGACAGTGTGTAACTCAAGATTTTTGAACGAATGTGAGCCCCATAAGAAGCAATACATACTCTTTTCCAGCTATGAAACCTTTTAATCAATGAGACTGTGAAAAAGTGTCATATATGACAACATAATCTGTAGTTACTGTAGGATACACAATAAGGTATTGTCTGACCATTCCCCAGTTCTGTTACAATGTGGCCCGCCAGGGGGGAAAAATAATTACAGGTCAGGATAAACTACAGCAATAATATCAAACCATTCATGTCCCTCCCTGTTTCATTTTTAATGCTATTTGTAGAGGGGAGCTACTGCCACCTCGAGGAACAAATGGAATCCACACTTTTATATTTCGGCTATAACAGCTAGCATTGCTCCCAATTGTCTCTCCTAATCTGACTGCTTGAGGATCAAAGTATACTTTTTTTAAAAGGCATATTTAACAGCAGTTTATTTTTTGAGGGAAAATATTATGATAGTAGTACTAGAGATGCTACCAAACAATAAAAGAGCACCTTTTGTACATCTTCTGGCCTGCAGTAGAAGCTACAAAGGAAGGGAAACCTTTGGATCCCTCCACTGATGGATAGTTCTTCTTCAGGGGCGGTCCTACCGGTAGGCAAAGGACGCTGCTGTGTGGGGCGCCATCTGGGTAAAGGGCGCATTCCCCCTCCCGCCAGACAGTGTCCAGCCGATGTTCCGCTTTTGGGCCTTGTGCGCTCCGACGCCGCGCCGTAGCAAACCTCCCTGCGTGCCAGATAGGGAGTGCTGTGTTTACAGGCTTCTGTGCCTGCGTACAGGAGCTTCTGGGCATGCGAAGAGGGGACGACGACGACAAAATAATGTTTTTTGGGGGGACGCCAAAATGTTTGCTTACCATTTAAAATTACCTTAGACTGCCCCTGTCCTTCTTACTCACCTCTGACCACTACTTCATGCCCTTCCTCCTTAGCCTTGTAAAAATGGAGCTAAAGTATCAGACACCCTTTTTCTTTCCTCCGCCTGCTTATTTGTGCTGTGTCTGTGGGTGATGTGGTGTTGATGGGATTTGTGCTCAATGAATCCAGCCTTCCTCTCAATTCAGCTCAATGCAAGAAAGTGAGCCAGCAGGCATGGTAAAAGTTGCTAGCTTTATGTGCTTGCTTGCTTGCTTGCTCTGGGCCTAAACCTGCCTGTTATTCTGTCCAGAGAAGGTGCACAAACAGGAACTTCACAAGGAGAGGGGAATAACCTTTTGTTCAGTACTGGCTTCCACTATGTAGAGGCACCTGCTTCTTCCTATTGATTGTCTTCTCTCTCTAGGTCAGGCATGGGCAAACTTCGGCCCTCCAGGTGTTTTGGACTTCAACTCACACCAGTCCTAACAGCCGGTAAACTAGCTGGGATTTCTGGAAGTTGAAGTCCAAAATACCTGGAGGGCCGAAGTTTGCCCATGCCTACTCTAGGTGGTAAACATTGAGAAGGTTAGGTTTGGTTTGCTGAGCAAAATTTCCATTGTTGGGTGATGGAGAAAAACCATGTCAATGATTAAACAATTATTTCTTCATTCATATGCATACAGTTCGACCTGCCTTTAGGAACAGTGAAACATCCGCCTCAAGCAGCACCTCTCAAGTGTCACAAAAGGGCAGGAAACTGTTATTTCATTGGCTTACTATTGTAGCATTTTATTTCATTTTTCTTTATCACCAGTGATGGGGAAAAGTCGCTTGTTAGAATGTGAGCCTTGTAGCCCAAAATAATTTTGCTGGCTTTGGATACTCTGCACTCTGACCTTAGGCTTGAGTTATCTATCTCAGGCAGTAAAACATAATGGTTTGGCCCCCACGTGTCCCTAAACTACATCTGACCAAGTAGCCTTCGTGATGCTTCTCTTCAAGACGCTTCACGCCTGTTCTTTTAGAAAAGAAAGTTTATTAGTCGTGCTGCTCACCAGGATGCAGTCTTATAAAAGGAACAATGCAGCTGCTTGGCACATTCCACACCCCCAAACTTGGGCACACTTACTCTCCCCATGCGGCATGGCCTTACTGGCCTAGTATATCTTGTTTACTGGGAGCTTTCTGTTCTTCCGTAACTTAAGATCTATAATAAGAATAGAAAAGCTTGCAGGAAAAGTCTAGTGTGGTGGGGACAGCCCCTTGCGTACTATTTACTTGCATACTTCTTGGTCAAGTAAGAACACTCCTGATTATGCACACACAGACACGCATCTCCCCATTGGATTGACAGTAACTCAGTCACACCCATTTGCTAGAAAAGGCAGCCCTTGTACTGGCTTTGGTAGAGAAAGTGGAAGGCATGGAATGGCCGAGTCTGCGAGAGGAGCCTGAAGGAATCCCAGCAGATTATTTGGGAAGAGGGCAGACCTAGGAAAACTTTATTTAGGCTACAGTGTTCAATGATGACTGCAAGATTCCTAGAGTTATAGTCCATAAAAATAACATTTCCAAATTCTGAAGGAGGGGGATGTCCCTGTTACACTATGCAGAGAAGGACAGTTGCATGCACCCAACACTTGGGAAGGAGAACTCTTTGGTATGCTTGGGAAAATTCACATTGGAATTAACCCAGGAATTGGAAATAAAAGAGGTAGCTGTATAAGTATGTCGTGGAGAGCGGTTGTTGAGAACGCACTGATGCTTCTCCACAACGAAGCTGTGTTTTGTCTGTGAACTCCTGCACTATAGCCCCTTCAGCTCCTACTTCTCTTCCAAAGTAGTGTATTTAGCAAATACTGCTGCTAAAGGGGTCCAAGTGTTACCCTACTAGAAAGCACAACATAATTTGGCTATTCAAAGTCATTATAGCAGGTGAACAGGAATGCAGAGTATGATCTGGACCCTAAGCATTACTGTATACAGCAGTGCTGTAGTGCTCAGGATCCAGTCCAGACAAGCCCCGTGGATAGGACAAGAGTTTTCTCCTTTGTTCCTCCTTGATAAAATTTTATTCCTTGCACTCAAAATGCTATCATAGCCCTCTCTGTTTTTGTGACACCTCTCACTCTTTCTCAGCTTAATGCACTTGCACAACAGCCCTTTGCACCCTCGCCACCCTCCCTGTGAGCAATACACACTGAAGCAATGAGAATCATATTACAATGAAGCTCACAAAGGGGTTCAGCTAAGAGCATGCATAGCTTTGAGGGCACTCCACTTAGTTGTCTTATCTCCCTTCCCTTCTGATACAGAGTGGCAGCTTTTGGCCTTCTGTGTGCATTAACACAAAACTCATCGAGCATGACTGCATCCAAATGATCTCTTGGAAATTGCACCGACATGCTGTCTTGCAGTATCATATGACATCACATCCTCTTTCCGCACAACTATTTCCCAGTTCTGTCCCTCTCGTTTCAGCAACTCAGTCAATTTTTCTTGGTTTCCATGGTTTTGTTCTTCCTTCTGTCTGTCCCAACTGCTTTCTGGTCCCCAGGAAGCATTCTTGACACCAAGGAGAAACAGGCAAGAGGCCTGTTGATAGATTGCGCTGTCGATAGCATCCTCAGGTGAGGAATGGGGTGGGGATTTGCCACAGCAAGCTGGCAAAGCAAGCGTTCAGTAGCAGGAATGGTGTTTGATGGATTGCTATGAAGTCCCAGGTTTGGTATGATGAAACAGAAATATACAAAAATGCGCCTTGGTACTATACTGCGGGAAGGGGTGGTAAGATTTATCTATAGAAAGGTATTTTGTGTGTCCGTGTATGTATGTATTTGTGTATGTGTATGCATGTGGCCATGTGAGGCCAAAAAGAGGAAACGTGAAAGATTACATGTTCAGCTCTTGACATTCTTCTTCTGCTGCGTGCCTCACTCACTGTCACTTTTGTCTGCCAGCACGGTGTCTGCCTCTTCCGTAATTTGCAGGAGTGTGCTCATCTCAGGGCTTTCACCCCTCAGAAGATCAGCATTCTCTGTTTCATCCCCACCAACTTCTACCATCTCAGTGGCCTTTACTTCTACCTCTCCTTCCCGGATCTTCTTGACATGGAAAGTGAAAGGTGGTACTTTGTAGACAGCTGTCTTGGAGCGTGCATAGACTACATGGTCTGGTGTGAAGGACTTCTTCAGCTTCTCCCGAGAAGTCTTCATCTTCTCCCTGCGTTCAGTAGTGACAATCTTGGTGCCCAGCTTGTTCATCCTCTTCTCTAGGTTGTGCCGGGTCTTCTCCAGATTCTGCTTGGTCTTCTCCAGGTTCTCTCTGGTCTTCAGCTTGGTCTTCTCCAGGTTCTCTCTAGTCTTCAGTTTGGTCTTCTCCATCTTATCTTTGGAGAATGCCTTTTTGAAGTCATCCACCTTTCTCATGCCACTCCGCTTGATGCGTTCTGCCCGTGATTCCTCGATAATCTCTTCTACCTCTACTTCTTCATCTGAAGAAAGTTCAATATGTTCTTCTTCTGGGTGCTCTTCTCCTGATGGAAACTCTTCACCTACTCCTTCTTTTTCCATTTCTTTCAAAGACTTACTAATGCTTAACTTGGTTGGCAGTTTCACTTCATCCTGAAAGACATAAGATTGAAACGGTGAGACCCTTAATGCTATAGCATTCCTTGAGGGTTGCAACAGTTAATATCTGGCCAAGAAGAATTGATTTGAAAACAGGTTAAAACTGTTCAAAATAGTTTAAAATGATTTAAAATATGCACATTTGATGGTCTGTGTATAACTAGGCTCAAAAGGTTTTAGTGAATAGGCACGTTTTGATGTGATGGCAGAAATATGGCAACATTGACACTAACTGCGCTTCTATGTTTTTCTAATTTTCGCTATTACTACAGTGAACCAGGTTCTCAAAATTCTTCCTTTTACCATGTTTTGATTGGTATATTCTTAGGCACATTATCATGGAAATTCCCAAAGAGCTATCCCCTCTAGGAATTTGTTAGGTGCTCCAGGGCAACTTTATTGGAACCTGAAGATCACAACCAGACATAGTAATAAATACATATGCCCTTGTGCTTTGCTACCCTGCTGCTGAATAGCAAGCCCAGTGTGGAATACATCTCACCATGTTTTGGAGACATGCCACATTATCACAGGATATCTACGCCCCACACTGCTGGAGAAATTATACTGTTTAGCTGGTATTGCACCACCTGACATCCATTGGGAAGTAGCAGCCTGTAATGAAAGGACCAAGGCATTGACATCTCTGGCCCATCCTCTGTTCAGATATCAGCCAACATGTCAATGCCTTAAATCGAGAAACAGCTTCCTAAGATCCACAGAGATACTCGCAGGAACACCTCAGCAAGCGAGAGTCCAAAAGTGACAGGATAAACCCGGAACCCCAATCCATTGCTGATACCAGATGAGAAACTCCCCCAGAGTTTCTCATCTGGTATCACACAGATGGGCACACAGAAGACAGACTGCAGAGCCAATCTTAGGAAATAGGGCTACAAAGTGGAGTCCACGACATGCAAGTGTGGAGAAGAACAAACCACGGATCACTTACTACAATGCAACCTGAGCCCTGCCACATGCAGCTAGCACCATACCTCACAAGGGAGGCTTTGGCGACAGTAATTCATGCCACGGTGATATCCAGACTGGACTATTGCAATGTGCTACACACTGGCCTTCCTAGGTCTGTGACTCGGAAGATCCGCATTGTCCAGAACGCGGCAACTAGGCTGCTTACACTAACACCTTTGAAATGCCTTATAGTGCCAGCTCTTCAACAGTTGCATTGGCTGCCAACAGAATATCAGAGTCTTTATAAGACACTGGTCCTGACTTTTAAGGCCCTGTATGGCCAGGGTCCAATATATCTCACAGACCGCCTTTCCTCTTATGGCCATCATTGGTCACGTAGACCCTCCCAACACAATCTGCTTTACATTCCAGGCCCCAGAGAAGCACGTCTTACTAGTACGAGGCATAGGGCCTTTTCTATCTCTGCCCCAGCACTGTGGAACTCATTGCCTCCGTATATGAGAGCGATGTGCGATCTGCGCCCTTTCACCCAGGCTCTCAAGACCTCGATTTCAGTAAAGCATTTGATATGTAGCTTTAACTTCTATTTTCATGATCCGTGTATCTTTTATATTGTTTTACTCTTTCTGTGTAAATCGCCTGGAGCATCTTGATGGAGGGCGATTAATAAGAAATAAATTGATGATGACGATGATAATGGAGGACCTTTTCACAGTGACACCAGAGACACTCAAAGTGGCCAGGTTCTGGTCAAAGGAAATCTAGTGTAATGCCAAGTTTTTAACTTTGTGCTTTAAAATACATTATAACTGTATCCTCAATTTGCTTCTGACATGATGAATAAATAAATTAGAAGTTCGAGGAGAGGCACACCACAGAATTACCAAGATGATCTAGAACAGGGCTGTCCAACTGCCGGCCCTGCAGGTGTTTTGGACTTCAACTCCCAGAAATCCTAGCCAGTTTACCAGCTGTTAGATTTCTGGGAGTTGAAGTCCAAAACACCTGCAGGGCCGGCAGTTGGACAGCCCTGATCTAGAAAATTCATAGAGAAGAGATATGTTGTTGGAGGTGAAATTGCGGGCAGCGGTCCCATGAGTTGTGAACAGCAAAATACTTCACTTTCATCATGTTCTACCCACTTGAGTTCCAGGCCAGTGTGCTATACTGGAGTGTTAGGTCACATTGCACATTGATCTAAAGAAACCAAATACACTTATCAACTGATGGGATCAAAGCTTTCTGAGACAAACCAGGAAAGGGATCTTGGGGTTTTGGTGGACAGCTCAATGAAGATGTCAACCCAGTGCAGCAGCAGCAGCGAAAAAGCAAATTCTATGCTTGGCATGATCAGGAAGGGAATCGAAAATAGGTCGGCAAATGTTGTATTGCCTCTCTACAAATCTATGGTGAGGCCACATCTGGAGTACTGTGTACAATTCTGGTCACCACACCTCAAGAAGGATATAACGGAACTGGAAAAGGTACAAAGAAGGGCAACAAAAATGATCCAAGGGATGGAGCAGCTCCCTTATAAAATCAGGTTGCAACGCCTTGGTCTTTTCAGCCTTGAAAGACGGCGTTTAAGAGGTGACTTGATCGAAGTGTATAAAATCATGCATGGGATAGAAAAGGTGAATAAAGAAAAATATTTTCTCTGTCACACAACACTAGGACTAGGGGCACTCCCTAAAGCTCCAAGGTAGGAAAGTTAGGACTAATAAAGGGAAATATTTCTTCACCCAGAGGGTCATTGGGTTATGGAACTCACTTCCAGAGGAGGTTGTGACAGCTGTCAGCCTGGACAGCTTCAAGGCAGGATTAGACAGATTCATGGATACCAAGGGAATCGGTAGTTACTGAAATGGACATCCAAGTGCCACCTCTGTGTTGATGGAGGCAGGCAGGATTTTCCCCAGGTACTGGTTGTGGGGGGTCGGGAGCAGGTGAGGGTTTTGCCCTCCTTTCTGCTAGAGATCCCTGTGTACAACTGGTGGGCCACTGTGTGACACAGAATGCTGGACTAGATGGGCTGAGGCCCGATTCAGCATGGCTCTTCTTATGTTCTTATGTTCTTATGGATTGTGCAGTTGCCAGGATTTGGAGAAAATAAATGAAACGGTTATAAAAAGCCGCATGGATAAGAAGTTGTCATGAAGTTTCTAACATGGATAACACTCGTCATGAAAGGTTCACTCACTCACCATTCACCCCTTTTCCCATTACCATAGTGGCTTAGAGTATAATGCAGTGGCTTTAAAGCAATTGCAGAATGTGCATTCAGAAATACTGGATAATTATCTAGGATTGCCCCCTTGTGTATATACCTTGTTATGGCACTCACCCAATTCATACACAGATACATACAGATATACACATACAAGTAGAAAGAGGAAAGGGGAAGAATGCTATATGGAAATAGACTTATTATTATGCTAAATAATAATCACTTTATTTCCTGGAGACCAGTAACAGAGTACTTTGAGAAGGCATCACTCACTAAAGCAGTGTTTCTCAACCTGGGGATTGGAACTCCTGGGGTCATGAGGGGGTTTCAGAGGGGTCACTAAAGGTAATCGGAAAACACAGTATTTTCTGTTGGTCATGGGAGTTCTGTGTGGGACCCAATTCTATCATTGGTGGGGTTCACAATGCTCTTTGATTGTAGAGGAACTATAGATCCCAGCAACTACAACTGCCAAATGTCAAGGTCTATTTTCCCCAACTCTACCAGTGTTCACATTTGGGCATTTTCAGTATCCGCACCAAGTTTAATCCAGCTCAATTATTGTTTGAGTCCACAGTGCTATCTGGATGTAAGTGAACTACAACTCCAAAACTCAAGGTCAATGCCCACCAAACTCTTCCAGTATTTTCTATTGGGCATGGGAGTTTTGTGTGCCAAGTTTGGTTCAATTCCATCGTTGGTGGAGTTTAGAATGCTCTTTGATTGTAAGATAACTATAAATCCCAGCAACTACAACTCCCAAATGACAAAATCACCCCACCCTCACCAGTATTCAAATTTGGGTGTATTGGGTATTTCTGCCAAATTTGATCCAGTGAATGAAACTACATCCTGCCTATCAGATATTTATATTACGATTCATAACAGTAGCAAAATTACAGTTATGAATTAGTAACGAAAATAATTTTGTGGTTGGGGGTCACCGCAACATGAGGAACTGTACTAAGGGGTCACAGCATTAGGAAGGTTGAGAAACACTGCTGTAGAGGAATGGTTAGATATAAATATAGCCAATTAATTAATTAATGCATATCACGTGATAGCCTTGTCTACACTTTGAAGTGGTGCAGTCTGGACACTGGTATACATCTCAGGTCAGAAGTAAGCCAAGTTATTTCCCTGATCATTCAATGCCTTGTTTCCCTCCCCACAGACCTGAGAGCCAAGGACGGTAGTGTGGCTGCGTGCGAAAGGAAAGCATGCAGGTCAACTTGTGTGGGTGACGGGACGCAGATCTGAACCAGGATGGGATAGGTTTTCACCCAAGCAGCACATAGTGTGCAACCCCGCTTGGCATTCCTGGAACAGGCTGGAAATAGCCACTGCCATACAGTATACAGGGACTAGACTTGAAAGACAGACAGATTTATGGCTCTGAGTGTTGTACTATTTGAAAGGAGAGGCCTGAGGAGGGCGTGGAAATAGTTGGGAAAGTCACAGCCAGAGACTTAGGGAAGCTGGAATGAAACACAGGAGGAAGAAAGATTATAGAGCACGATACTCCATCTTGATTTAACAAACTAATTTATAATTTGCAGAAATCCAAACAATCTAAAGCAGTGTTTCCCAACCAGCGTGTCGTGGCACACTAGTGTGCAGTGAGCAATCATCAGGTGTGCTGTGGGAAATTGGAACCTCCAATACCCTTTCTTCCCCCTCCTGCCGAACACTTTTTCTTCTCCACTCGGGCTCCCTTCTTCCCAGCCTCGCTCTGCTAGCTTTGTTGCAGGAGTTCAGGATGCTCTTTGATTGTGTGTTAACTATAAATCCCAGAAACTGTAACTCCCAAATGTCAAGGTCTATTTTCCCCAAACTCCATCTGTGTTCACATTTGGGCATATTGAGTATTCATGCCAAGTTTGGTCCTGATCCCACATTGTTTGAGTCCACAGTGCTCTCTGGATATAGGTGAACTACAACTCCAAAACTCAAGGTCAATGCACACCAAACTCTTATAGTATTTTCTCTTGGTTATGGGAGTTCTGTGTGGGAAGTTTGATTCCATTCCATCATTGGTGGAGTTCAGAATGCTCTTCGATTGCGGGTGAACTATAACTCCCAGCAACTACAACTTCCAAATGACAAAATCCAATTTTTTGACTGATGGCCCCTCCTTGGGTTAGTATTAGTATGTTTTGTGGCCAAATTTGGCAGCAATTTGTCCAGTGGTTTTTGAGTTATGTTAATCCCACAAATGAACATTACATTTATATATATATATATATATATATATATATATATATATATATATATAGAGAGAGAGAGAGAGAGAGAGAGAGAGAGAGAGAGAGCACAACAGCACAGTCAGAAAATCAAACACCACAGGGAAGCATGTCTGTGTAGGAGGGTGAACATTAGGAAGATTGTGAGAACTATTCAGCAGTGGAACTCTCTGCCTCAGAGTGTGCTTTGTGTTATTTTGGTTGGTGGTGTGCCCCAGGATTTTGTAAACGTAAAAAATGTGCCGCGGCTCAAAAAATGTTGAAAAACACTGATCTAAAGCACCTGTCTATGCTTCAAAAGTCCACATTTTAAACTTTTTTCTTTTACTCATTGCTGGGGAGGGGGGATCCTTTTTATGGATTGCAGCTTCCAAAAATTCCCAAGGTCTATGATTTTGCAAAGAGCATTCCTGAACAAATAAAATTTCCATCCTGTCTATTTTGAATTCCCAGTTAGATGTTGTGGACTTGTTACTTCATTATTGAGGCACCAAGAATTCACACAATGTGATTACTGAAATGCCAAAAATCATGAATTAGTATATTAGAGATTTTTTTGGTCTTGCTCAGAAACCTAATTCCAGCAGTGGAAAGGTCTTATGAGTTACAAAGAAAAAAAATGTGGGAAAACAGAAAATAATCTCTCTTTGATACAAATCAACTTTATTTTATGTATGTCTTCTCATTTGAGGCAAAGCTTTATTTTATGACAAGTAGGTGTCTGCTTTCCAAAAATGTGTTAGTGACTCAATAATGTTGCAGAAATGCAAGGGGCGTATTTTGAAAAAGAGATTAGTGGAGGGAAGTATAAGCATTCCTTTGCCTGGTGACTCTTTCCTACCACTCTGTGGCTCCAGTCCTCTTTCCTTTGCAGCTTCCAACCATGCTTACTTCTATGGGGGTGAGGGAGGAATAATCCACTGTAGATTATGGGATTTGCAGACCAAAAACAGTTGGAAGAGCACACAAAAAACCTTCTGCTATGCTACTACTTGTCCTTTACAAATATGTAACTGGACCATACATGATGCATGTAATAAAGGCAGTGGAATTCAACCATTTCAGGACCTTAGTTTATGTGTATGCCCTCTTTTAGTCACACACACAGCCCTCTGGGCTACAAAGACTGGAATTAAAGTTTGTTAACAATTTTTTAAAAAACTGGAGGAGGGAGGCTGGGGGTTTACTCTTTTATAGTCACACAGTTTTTCAATTGTCCCAAAGGAATGTCTTAAAACATGAATTTGTCACCTAATAATTGTTGTTGTTGTTGTTGACCAGCTATATCTGCCTAGATTCTAGAACAGGGCTAACCAACTGGCGGCCCGGGGGCCGTACACGCCCCCCCAGCCTGTTGGACACGGCCCCCGCTAGGCCCCCGGCCGCCATTTTTATTTTTTTTTAAAAATCTAATTTTTTTTTAAAAAATGGCGGCCGGGGGAACGGGGCAGGGAGGAGGAAGAGAGCTAGCTCCTCCTCCCTGCACCGCCCCCTCCGTCCCTCTCTCCGCGCCGAAAAGGAGCAGTAGGTGGTGCCAAGGGCAGCGCGTCACGGCAGGCCTCTGACGCGCTGCCCTTGGCTCCGCCTTCTGCTCCTTTTCGCCGGCTCCCCCTCCCTAGGAAGGGCAGGGGAGACGGCGAAGGAGCAATAGGCGGTGCCAAGGGCAGCGCATCAGAGGCCTGGCATGACACACCGCCCTTGGCTCCGCCCCTGCCCTCCCCGCCCGCCCTGCCCCCACGCGTGGTCCCGCCCCCTGCTCACTGATCACCTACGGCCCCCCGAGGTGATCAGTGACACTTCTCCCAGCCCTTGGGTCGGAAGAAGTTGGACAGCACTGTTCTAGAAGGTCTGGCGGCAGAGGACTTTTACAAGTAAAACAAGCAGTCAAAGAAGAAAAACAGGCCCTGGCAGAATATATAAAGTAAAGCAAAGAACTTGCTTTTCTTGAGGTTAATAATGGGAAACTTCAACAGACAAAGAATCAGTACAAGAAAACTGCACTCCAAACCAGAGCTGACAGCTGGCACAACAAAGCATTGCATGGGCAGTTTCTTGACAAAATTGAAGGAAAAGTTGATAAAGAGAAGACCTGGTTATGTCTCACAAATGGGACACTGAAGAAGGAAACCGAAGGCCTGACTCTTGCAGCCCAGGAGCAAGCCATCAGAACAAATGCACTTAAGGCCAGGATCGAAAAATCACCTGATGACTCAAAATGCAGACTGTGCAAGGAAGCTGATGAAACCATTAATCATATCCCCAGCTGCTGCAAGAAAATTACACAGACAGACTACAAACAGAGGCACAACTCTGTGGCCCAAATGATTCATTGGAACTTATGTTACAAGTACCACCTGCCAGTAGTAAAGAACTGGTGAAATCATAAACATGCAAAGGTAGTGGAAAATGAACATTCAAAAATACTGTTGGACTGACAAAGTTCTGGACATCATAATTGTGGAAAAAAGTTTGGATTATTAATGTCGCTAGACCAGGTGACAGTCGCATTGAAGAAAAACAACAGGAAAAACTCAGCTGTTATCAGGATCTCAAAATCGAACCACAAAGGTTCTGGCATAAACCAGTACAGGTGATCCCAGTGGTAATCAGCACACTGGGTGCTATGCCAAAAGATCTCAGCTGGCATTTGGAAACAATAAACATTGACAAAATCACGATCTGTCAAAAAAGGCCACCTTACTTGGATCTGCACGCATCATTCGAAAATACATCACACAGTCCTAAACGCTTGGGAAGTGTTCGACTTGTGATTTTGTGATACGAAATCCAACATATATATCTCATTTGCTGTGTCATACTGTGCTTTGTGTCAGTAAAATAACAACAACAACAACAACAACTTTATTCTTGTATCTTGCCTCCATCTTCCCAAAGGGACTTGGGGCGGCTTACATATGGCACAAAGTGCCTAAAACAGAGCATAAAATAAACACACAGTACAATACAATAAAGTAAAACATATAGCCTATAAAACAACAATTTAAAACTCAGAACAACGCCCAATTACCTATGGTGACAACTGTTGTAAGACATAGCCAGACTGTAAACAAGATAAGGAAACGGGATAGTGCGAATTGTAGCAAAGGAACAAGGGCAGGGGATGAAAGTGCAGTGCTTTCATATTTTGTTACAATATTTTAAAAAAGAGTTTATTATATAATAATTAAGACTCAGATATTAAATTTTAAGACATTCTTGCCTGATATGCTATAATTATTTTGCAATCTACAGTAGGTGAAGTTCGTAGTTGGTCCTTTTCTAACCAACCCTACATCTACTGCTGTTTACTAGAACAGTGTTTCCCAACCAGTGTGCTGTGGCACACTGGTGTGCCGTGAGTGATCATCAGGTGTGCCGTGGAAAATTTGAACCTCCAATACCCTTTCTTCCCCCTCCTGCCAAACACTTTTTCTTCTCCACTCGGGCTCCCTTCTTCCCAGCCTCGCTCTGCTCGCTTTGTCTCGCTTTGCTCTGGGGCGAGTCTGCGTATGGGTCATGTCTTCCTCCCTCCCCTCCTGAACACGCTCACGCTGCCCCCTCAGATCAAAATGGCGGCAGAAGCAGCAGTGTAGAAGAAAAAGTAAGTGTTCAATGGTGCAAAGGGGAAGGGGGAGAAAAAGGTCTCTGTCGAAAGCTGGCATGGGCAAACTTGGACCTTCCAGGTGTTTTGGACTCCAACTCCCACCTTTCCTAGCAGCCTCAGGCCCTTTTCCTTTTTTCCCCTCAGCCATTTAAGCAGGAAAGGGCCTCAGGCTGTCAGGGATGGTGGGAGTTGGAGTCCAAAACACCTGGAAGGTCCAAGTTTTCCCATGCCTGTTTTAGGGACCTTAAAGTGGTGAGCCTCCTTCCAATATTGTGAATCTGGATAGAAAACAAACAACAACATAACATAACATTGTTTGAGTTATTATTAGACAGATTCATGGATACCAAGGGAATCAGTAGCTACTGAAATGGACATCCAAGTGCCACCTCTGTGTTGATAGAGGCAGGCAGGATTTTCCCCGGGTACTGGTTGTGGGGGGGAGCAGGTGAGGGTTCTGCCCTCCTTTCTGCTAGAGATCCCTGTGTACAACTAGTGGGCCACTGTGTGACACAGAATGCTGGACTAGATGGGCTGAGGCCCGATTCAGCATGGCTCTTCTTATGTTCTTATGTTCTTATGAGTCCACAGTGCTCTCTGGGTGTAGGTAAACTACAACTTCCAAACTCAAGGTCAATTCCCAAGCAAACCCTTTCAGTACTTTCTGTTGGTAATGAGAGTTCAATATAACAAGTTTGGTTCAATTCCATTGTTGCAAGAGTTCAGGATGCTCTTTGACTGTGTGTTAACTATAAATCCCAGAAACTGTAACTTCCAAATGTCAAGGTCTAGTTTCCCCAAACTCCATCTGTGTTCACATTTGGGCATATTGAGTATTCATGCCAAGTTTGGTCCTGATCCCACACTGTTTTAGTCCACAATGCTCTTTGGATATAGGTGAACTACAACTCCAAAACCCAAGGTCAATGCCCACCAAACTCTTATAGTATTTTCTCTTGGTTATGGGAGTTCTGTGTGGGAAGTTTGTGTCTTTCTGCCATTCCTGCCAGGATATCTATGTTGTGTTCATCGAAACAGGCCCAGGTTTCACACTGAGTGTATAAATACATTTAAAAACATATTAACTATATGTATTACTGTGTTAGAATGTCATTTTGTGTCATTTTGGTTGGTGGTGTGCCCCAGGATTTTGTAAATGTAAAAAATGTGCAGTGGCTCAAAAAAGGTTGAAAAACACTCTACTAGAAAACTGGCTGCTCTGCCATTTTCCAGAGCCCATACATTAGGCCAACATCTGCTTTAGTAATAATGTTTGCAGTTTTGGGACAAACTTGCAAATAGCCTCTGGGGGATGAGGACAGTTGTTAGGAATCAGGATATCCCCCATCCCACCGTGGCACAGAGCTCCTGTAATTCTCTACACAACAACACCTGCGAGGGTGATTCCTTGTCTCTCAGAGCAACTCCAGCCACTGCTGGACCAGCAACACCGGGAATCACTTCCTTCCCTGGGAAACCGCACAATGATGTCCGAACAAAAGCTGCCCCTCTGTCCAGAATGGCATAGCTGTACCTGGAAGCCAGCCATATCCGGAGAGCTTTGATTCTTATCAGCCCTTTCTTGGCTTCACAACATTTGTGCAAGGAGAGGCAAGTTCCAAACTGCCCGTTGGTTGCACGTAGGTTCCATCTTGACTGCCCTGTTTGCAACACACATGATAAGCAGGTAGTCTAGATATCTGCAAAAGCTTTGTCACACCTCACAACCCTTGTTAGTATGTTTTGATTGTTTTAAAAGATAGCAAGTTTAGAATCCTTTAAATTGTGGGGGGAAATAAAAATGTTGATTCCAAAATGATCCATAATAAACCCTTTGTTGTCCACATCTTGGGAAAGCAGGGTACACCTTTCATGGCACCGCAGAAGACAAAGTAGAAAGGCCTCTTTGCACTGTGTTTGCTGCTGCTCCCCATCCCAATCTGTCAGCTTGGCAGCACAGCTCCTCTTTCTGCTTCTCTCTCCACCCCCGCCCCCTTCACTCTCCATGTGTTCTCCATCCAAGTCCACGTTCCTGAGCAGTGAGTCACTGACCCAGCAGTCTTTATGGGCATACTCAAACTGCCTGGTTGCTACAACACATATAAACACTTCCCTTCATGTATAAAAGGCCAACAAGACACAAAGACAAGTGATGTTTCCAGGCTGGTGGGGCCTGGGATTATAAAACTTAGGGTGGTTTTAAGCATAGGGAACGAAGAAGCACAAAACAACAGGGCTATCAGCGCAGTGCAGGCTTCAGGGGAAGGGCATGGACACGATTGAGGCGCCGAATAAACTAGTGAATGTATGCCTCTGTTGCATTTTAGGACTAGTCCTACAATGACACAGAAGGAAGCAATGGCCTCAGGCAGACGACACTGGGAAGCAAAAGCCATATTGTATGACATAAAGTGAATTAGCTTGGTGCTTTTATGTGTGCCAGATAACACTGTTGAAAAAATATTAAACTGCCAGCCCAATGAGCTTTTGTACATGGAACAGGAGGGAAGAGGTGTCCTGTGTTTTGCTCAGGCATCTTAAGTGCTACAGGTTGTCCCTCTCTCGTTTTAGTTGCGTGTGCAAGGGTGACACACCTCATGCCAAGAACAATAACACAGACACAATGAAATCTGTGAATGCTCAAATCCCTTTGTATACAATAGTGTAGTAAAATAATGACCCTTATGTCAAAATCAAAATTTGTTTTAAGAAAATATATTTTTGAACAGTGGGTGCTTGAATCTGTGGATACAGAGGGCTAACAACAATAAAATCTGTTGATCAGCGTAGGCATTTCCAACTGCACAGTCTGATGTACAAGATATTTATTGAATAATTCCACATAGTTAATGGGAAAATCTACATTTTTTTTAAAAAAAGGGAAAAAATGGAATGGGACAGCATGGAAACTCCAAAAGGAGAGGGAAAAGTTGGCATGAGAAGATATGCTTCCTCCTCTTCTTCCACTATTCCCTCATCTTATCCTTAAAGAAAAATGCACGGGTCCCGTACCTTTCCAATCTAAGCACAAAGACAGCTTGGAGTCGGTAATTCTGTAGGGACTATGTTATGCATTCTGCTCCGTTCCTTTATGATTACAGGTCCCTATTACCTTTTTTTAATTAAAAGAAGCACATGAGAAGTCTTACTTCTGCTGTGTGATTACTTCATAATACTGGAGTATGCTTTAGGACTGCAGTTTAAAGCTGGGGGACTTATGTCCAAGCAAAGATACAATCATATTCCTGTTTACTGGGCTTGTTTGATTTTTTTTTAAAGGTTCAAAACTCATTTGGGATGTAGGGGGTGCTGGTGGTTCGGATCTAAAGTCAGTTCTGATTTTCACAGGAAAAAAAAGTTCAAAACTTTTCAAAACTTCAGAGACTTCCAAATCCTTCATTAATGGTTTCAAAGTGTTTATTGCATCCCACAGGGCTTGCTTTTTGTATCTGCACTGTGTACCTGTTTGCCCTTTACCTGCATGGGCCTTTGTTCTAGTGTTCAGCCATGTGGACTGTGATGGGAGGAACTGCGTTTGGTGCCAACCTGGCATCACCACCCTGAACTCCTCCCCTTCCTGAGTTTACCTGGGAGGCTGGACTCATTTCAGGAGAGCACACAGACAAAGCAGGCGGAAATCTGGAGCCAACACTCAGACAAAGCCCCTTCGTTCACATATAGCCTACCCAACACTCTCAAACCAAGGAATTCAGTAATAGGAAGGGCCAGCCCTTCAACAGAGACTGTATTTCTTTAGGGATCCGAGGACTTCATGAGCCAGAGGACCATTTGAGGAGTAACAGAGGAACCTGGAACCTAAGAGAGGCACCTTCACTCTGCAAAGGCAAGTGGACGCTATTCCTTTTCTCAAAGGACCCTTTCTAGCAACCAACCTCAATATTTTTGGGCCACCAGCATTTTTACTGGTTGTTAAACAAATAAACTTGTTTTGAGTTCACCCTTTTTGAGTCCTGAACTCATTGCTTAGAGACTCTCCAGACTCTTGTGCATGGGAAGGCTAGAACGCGACCCCCAGGGTCTATAGAGTTTGTCCATCCTTTTAAAGCCCCTTTTTTGGCCCTGGCGAGACGCCACAGTGTTATTTCCTGTTTCACTGGATGGTCTTTACTTTGAAAGTAGTTGTTTTATTCCAGAAAAAAATGGGCAAATGGAAGAAATGCATCCACACTGGGTTAAACTGCTTCTCTCGCCCAAGACTGACGTGGGAGAGAAAGGGAACCGAAGGAAAGCCATCCAAACTAGGTTAAACAGCAGCTCTCACCCAGGACTGATGCGGGAGAGAAAGGGAACCGAAGGGAATCCATCCATTCTGGTTTGAAAAGCTGAATAATTTCTGACTCACTTACTGATTCGTAAGAGAAATGGCAGAAAATGCTTTGATGTAGCAACTCTGCCCCCATCTGACCCGGGGGGGTCAGGTGCTAATCAGCCCCCACCTCAGCAAGGGGGGCAGGTTCCGGCCCCAGGGGTTCCGTTTGCTTTGGATCCAGATGAAGGTGATGCAGGGGATGATGGATCCGCATCACCAACGGACAGCCTGCAATGGGAAGACACCTGGCCGGAGGCTTATTCTGATGACGAAGGCTCTCCTGATTCCGGACCTGATACGGAATATGAGAGACCGGGAGGTTTCGGTTCCCAAGAAAGGTTGTTTTCACCAGATGTTGCGGAGGACATGGAAGCCGAGTCAGAGCCAGTTTCCCAGGAAGATAACGGCGCAGATGGTGCCATTCCTGAGCGGAGATTCGACTGAAGGGGGAGTATTGTAGCTACAAGGAAAGATTGGAAACGAGGTCTGGAAAGGCGCTGGTCCCACAAAGGGGGGAATTAAGTAGTCACTCGGTGGGAAAGTTCCTCAGTTTGGTGGCCACGTCTGAACTGGAGAGACGTGGCAGTTTGCTGTCTTCCTGGAAGCTAGAGTCTGGCTTGCCTGGCCAAGAACCACCTTGGGACCTTGTTGATTCCATGAGCTTTGGATTGCCTTGTTAACCACGGACTAAGTTACCTTGCTTGATTTGCTTTATTTTTATGGACCTTGCCTTTGATACTTGCTTTTTGATTACCTTTGAACATTGATTGCTTTTTACCTTGGACTATTTGATCTTTACCTTTTGGACATTTTACCTTCTTCACCTGCTTCTAATTTTGTGCTTAATAAATAGTTAATTGACATTGTCTGGGTGTGTACGATTATGGGGTGGAGTCAGGGCCTGCATTGTGACATTTGAAATGGCAAGGATATATCCGGATTCCCAAATTGCTTCGAAATCACTTCAAAAAGGAATTTGATCCAAATTTATTCCGAATTACGAAGATTCCAACTAAACCTATCCATGCCTACTGTTTATTCTTGCAATGTTCAGTGAAATGTAATCCTATCTCAGAGGGCACCGAATTTTATTCTTAGTGAAGTAACTTCATTAAGACTCATTTGATGACTCAACATTATTTTGAAAATTATTTTTAAAACGTTCTGCGCATTGCCACAGGAAATATAAAAACAGGTGCCTGTGACTCTCATGCAACTGCATTTCATATTTCAATTCCTTCTGCAGTTACAAAATGTTCCAACAGATGTGAACAAAACTACATTTTTCTGTAACATCAATGAGGATCCAGGGAATAAAGGCATTCTGTAAAATGTATAATCTACATTCCTTCTCCACAAAAGGTAAACTTTTTCCAGTTACAAAATGTTCCATGTGTAATGGTAGTGAAAAGCACCAGCCTGTGGAACAAAACTACATTTTTTTTTCCTGAGTAACATCAATGTAATTTTTAATGTTGTTTTTCCTTTTTGGGGGTTTGCATGGAAGGAATCCCACCAATATAGACGATTATCAGTTTATATCTTTTCATTCAATACATGTTTGACAGAGCAACACACACACATGATTTTCAGAGTCAAAAGCAAATTCCTAATAGGCCAAACACTCCTCTAGCCTGAGTTTGACAGTAGCTCTTAAAAGAAATAGATTCAGATCTTGTCCATAAGACAAGCCATTTAAACACTAACCAAGCTCAAAATAAAACTGTTTCTGTAATATTCCTTTTTCGGATTAGATTATGAGTCCAAGAATCCACCAGGATAATACAGTCACTGGCTGTGCTAACTGAAGGACTCTGGAGCCATAATATAAAGAGTAAAATTTTCCAAACTCTGATTTGGAAGCAGCAGACATATGCTTTGCAGCAGAAGGGAGGGAATGTGTGGTCCCCCAGATATTGCTGGACTGCAACGGACAGGAAAAAGTATTTAAAAATGGGCTTAAAGCCAACCTTAAAAACTGTGGCATAGACACTGAGAACTGAGGAGCCCTGGCCCTTGAGCGCTCTAACTGGAGGTCAGCTGTGACCAGCGGTGCTGCAGAATTTGAAGATGCATGAATGGAGTGCGAAAGGGAGAAACGTGCCAAGAGGAAGGCGTGTCAAGCCAACCTTGATCGGGATTGTCGTTTGTCTGGAAACTGATTCCTCACTGCGGGAGAACATGCAAATCAAGAATAGGGCTCCACAGTCACCTACGGACCAACCGCCAAGGCACCAGATCTGGAAGACCATCATCTTCAAGCTACGAGGAATTGCTGAAGGCTGGACTGCAACTCACAACATCCTCACCAATGAAGGCTCTTCCATATAACCTAGAACAGTGTTTCCCAACCTTTTTTGAGCCACGGCACACTTTTTACATTTACAAAATCCTGGGGCACACCACCAACCAAAATGACACAAAATGACACTCTAACACAGTAATACATATAGGTAATATATGTTTTTAAATGTATTTATACACTCAGTGTGAAACATGGGCCTGTTTCGATGAACACAACATAGATATCCTGGCAGGAATGGCAGAAAGACACACACGAAGGTCTTGCTCAACAGCTGTCAGTCTCTCTCTGTTTTTAGTTTTTATCACAGTCAAGCTTGAGAAGCTCATCTCACACAGATATGTGGTTGAAAACGGGAGCAATGTCAAAATAGCTGCCGTCATTTTGATCCAAGGGGGCAGCGTGAGCGTGTTCAGGAGGACAGGGGGAGGGAGGAAGACATGGGGCGAGTCTGTGCAGTAGCGCCCGCACGGGTCGCGTCTTCCTCCCTCCCCCCTCCCCTCCTGAGCAAAGTGAGGCAAAATGAGCAGAGCGAGGCTGGGAAGAAGGGAGCCCGAGTGGAGAAGAAAAAGTGTCCGGCAGGAGGGGGAAGAAAGGGTATTGGAGGTTCCAATTTCCCACGGCACACCTGATGATCGCTCACGGCACACTAGTGTGCCCCGGCACACTGGTTGGGAAACACTGACCTAGAATATAAAGGCAGAAAGTCCCACAATGTGTGCTTTGAACTGATTTATCTGAATCCAAGCTTCCCTATAATCCAGTTCAAAGCAGAAAGCAGCTGTGTGGAAGGGGCCTGACTCTTCTGGCTAGAGCTGCAGTTTGAGGCACTACACATTCTTTAAAAAATATTTTTATTGGTTTAATAACATGGGATGAATAATAAAAGGGGTAGAAAGGTAGGGTAAAGTGATGGATAAATGTGAATTTTCTTCTACCGTACTTGTACAGCGTCGCCCTTCATGCTTTCATACAGTCGCTGCATATGGTAGGGACGCGGCCACTGGCATTTTTTAGCTACCCTCACCATGTGCGGCAACCACAGATTCTCCAATCTGGATTGGAAATTTTCAGCACCCGCTCTATAAGACAACTCCAGTGAAGTATAAGTATACTTAAGTATAAGACGCCTCCTGGTGTATATCCCTGTGTATAAGATGACCTCTGACTTTTGAGAAGATTTTATTGGGTTAAAATGTAGTCTTATACGCCAGAAAATACGGTATATTTAGTTTTTGTGTTTTTACTTTAAAAATTTGTGTCTTGTTTTTTTCAATATATCTTTGTATGTTAGCCAGCTTCCTTGTGCCGTTTCCCTTCTATGGTTTGCTTCTTGTGGAGATATCCACATTGGCATTTTGGTGTAAAAATTGTCTTTATATTTTCCCCAGATTTTCAATGGGGCTGATCTTGAGGGCCATCACAGGCTAAGAGCCTGGCTCTCTCTAGTCTCCATAGGAAACAAGCATGCATCTTGTTTAGTCCTAGCAAAGCATTCCTTTCAAAGTCCTCCTTTGTCTCTTTGCCTCGCTTTTCTAGGTGGGGCAACTGGAAAGGAGAGGCTAAGAGAACAGGAATTTGAAGCAAACAGGCCAGGAGGGGGCCTTCTGCACCAGCCAGGAAAATAACAAGGTTGCTTCCGAACAGCAGCTTTTAAAATCTGCATTCCTCTCCCAGCTCGGGTGTGGTTAGGGCGTAAATATTCCAAACTCGAGGAGCACACATTGGAGAGGAGACAAATGAGGAATTCATTGTACAGCAGCGAATGTAGCCTGAGGCCAAATAAATGTTTCAAAAATTGACCTGGCCAGAAACAGTATAGGTGACAGTGTTTATTCTTTCAACTAGTGGAATGCAGGATGTATTGATCCGCTAAAACACTGGTTCCTAACCTTTTTGATTTGTGAAGCCCTTTTTAGAATCAATTTCTAAGGTGAGGCCCCTTAGAATTGCCCTAATGTCTTACAAGTTAATGGTGTTTAGAAGTACAGCGTTCCCTCGCTACTTCACAGTTCACATTTTTCGCGGATTTGAAAAAATATTAATTTAAAATAAATATCATGGTTTTTTTCACTATTTTGTGGGGTTTTGCCACTGCCCTCTTTAGTCCTCTCTCCCTTTCTCCAGCCCTGAAGGGCCTTTCTTTCCTTTCCTTCACTTTATTTTAAATGTATAAAGACTAAAAATAGTGTATACCTGCTAAAATATTGTATAAATATTAAAATAAATAGAGCATCCCTACTTCGCAGATTTTCGCTTATTGCGGGAGATCCTGGAACGCAACTCCTGCGATAAGTGGGGGAACACTGTACAGTGTTCCCTCGCTGTTTTGTGGTTCGCTTTCCACGGACTCGCTGTTTTGCGGTTAGGCAGTGGGGCTTGAGTGGGAATTTCCATCCCTTGGTATTGTTGTATTTGATAGAGCTCTCGTATATTGATTACTGTTGTTAATTATTTACGTTATTGGATCCTTCCGACTGGGGATAATAGGCTTTCACCCTTATACCTATCTGGTTCCATCCCATGAGATATTATCCCTTCTTGGCAGACTTTGGTGTCACCTCTCTAACTGTGGCCAGGCCCAGTAGCTTGGGGGACTGAATGCATTTTGCGTTTGATCTACACTATTAGTATTGACTAACCATTCCCATACGGATGATCGATATATTGCATGATTTATTGTTTGTTCTTTTTGATCAGCTCTAGTGTCCTTGGTTGTGAACCTGGACTGGCTGTGCGCTCTCTGTCAGCCTCACTTCTGTTAAGAAGGCAGAACTGGGCATTTATTTTCTGTTGGATCTTCTTATCGGTTTGGTGTGCCTCGGCTCATTTGAGTCACAGTGATGAAGTTTGGGACTCTCTCAAATAAACTCGTAACTGCTACCTTAACTGTGCCTGGCTTCTTAAGGTGGTCTGGATCCTGACAAAGAAGGTGTGGCAGAAGAAATTTGGTAATCCAATGAAAGAAGGAGACAACAAAGGCTGGAAGGTGGGTGGATATATATGTGGCAAGTGGAAAGAAAGCAAGAGTATATGTTATGGCACTTGGTGGTAACAAGACATTTCCTTTTTGCTTCAGGCAGCAGACAGCGTGGGTCATTGTCACTGGACCTTTACACAGGAGTGGGCACAGCTGCGTGGGCAGATGAACAATCCTGTGTGTAAGTGACCTGTATTTGCACTGTTTCTCTTTTAAAGAGAATTAATAATTTTAATATATTTGTATACATTTTGTGGTTTTAAAAGCACAAAATGTTTTAAAATATATTTAAAATACTGGCTCCAGGAATGGCCAGGGCTGGCTTCCGAACCTCGCCTTGGCAGCCTTTGGTAGGGCTTTCCTGGATATTCACAGGGCTCCATGGCAGCCTTGGAGAGGCCATGGAGCCCTGCGGATGCCGAAGGCAGCCCTGAAAAAGCTGCCGGGGCGAGGTTCGGAAACTGGCCCTGGCCATTCCAGGGATGGGGCGAGGCCTGCTGCTGCTTGGCCAGCCAGCCAAGTGGTGGAAAACTTCCTGCCATGCAGGGGGATTCTGGGAAGAAGAAGCCCCCTGCAAGCAGCATTGCCAGCGGAAGGGCACCCATCGCTGCAACAGCCCTTGCCCCGTAAGTCGGGCAAGACATTTCTAATTTTAAATCTCAAAAATTTCTAAAAATATATTTAAAATATATGTAGTGCCTGTACTTTGTGAATTTTCACTTATCACGGGGGTGGGGTGGGGTCCTGGAATGTGAGGGAACGCTGTAGTATTATGGGGGGAGGAAGAAGGGATAGACAGTAAGGGAATGCAAAGTAAAGAAATACCTAAACAAATGTGCAATGCCCATGCAATGAAATTGTATTTTAAAAACTTAGAGATTTACCATAATATCTCAATTTATTTTCAACTACCAGCAATACATGTGATATTGATAATGTTTTTAAATGGATCTTATAGTTTTAATTGTGATTTTAGTGTGGATAGCATCTTCGGATGCTTATGTAAGGCCACCCTGAGTTCCCTTGTGGGGAGAAGGGCGGGATAGAAATGTAATAAATAAATGTTATCAAAACTTGGCCATACATAAAAATTCTTCCAAAGTTCAAAAAATCAAAACATTTGAGTAACAACAGAACTAGAGTATACTGTACTGTAACAGTAGGCCTACATGAAGACAAACATAAAATAATGTACAAACACCTTGTGTGATTGTGGAGCAGAACAAAGAACTCAGCATCTGTATGTTTGTCTACAGTGCCCTGCCTCATGCACAGAGGAAGAATTGTTTAAAGCTACAGACAATGCAATCACTGTTGCCCGTTTTTGGTCTAAAACTGTCTAGCAGCTTGTGATCTCTTTATTTCATCAGTTTCAATAAACTATTTTATCAGTTTTCGATAAACTATTTTATGCAATGCTGTTGACTTAAAATAAATAAATAAATGTATAAACACTTAATGAGACACCTGTGGTTGCATTTCATTTGCACATTTTTTTTATTTTAGGTACAACTGATGACAGTTGCAGGTGCATTGAAGCGGCATTTGCATTTTGTTTTGCTACCTATATAGGCAGAGAATCCCATTGCACAGAGATAGATATCTAAGAAAGGAAGTAATACCAATTTTGCTTTCTCAGACAAGAATTTGAATTCATCTTGTAAATGCAGCCAAAACTCAGGTAGACCTTGGTTTTGAAATGCTATTTTTAGTTTGCTGTGCGATATCAAATCTATGAGGACCTCATATTCTGCTGAGTTTAAGTTCTGTGGTTCTTTGTTCACACTGAACACATTCAGTATGCATTTTAAGGTCAACAAACACCTCTTGAGCTGTCAGAAAATAGTGTTCAAACAAGTATTTTATGAGGCTTTTTGTAAGAGGGAAGCAATCAATATCTTTCTTTTCAATGCATTCCAACCAATACATATTTCTTCTTAAAAGAAGACACTTTAGTGTTTGCATCAAAAACTGTACCAGTTTTTCCTTGCAATGATACTCATTTTTCTAAAAATGTCAGCCAAGTTCACTAGTTTGCATACCTAGCCTTCTTCATATAAAACCATCACCAATAGTGTGTTATGGTCCTGGAACTCTTTGCCCGGAGAGATTAGGAAAACCCTCACTCTGGAAACCTTTAAAAAACATCTTAAAACCTGGCTTTTCCGCTGTGCCTTTGGGGAGTAGTCATTAAGCCTTATACCATTGCTCTCCTCGATCCCCCGGTTTTTTGGAGTCCACTCCCCCCTATATGAAAGCCTCCCTTAACCCATGTTTATATGTGCTCTCTCATGCAACGAATCTACTCCCATTGTCTTACCCTGAGTTTTTAACATTTTATATTGTGCATGTCATTTGTGATTTTAGATATTTATTTGTATATTGTTCTTTTATTTATATGTATGTATTTTATTGTGTAACTGGTGATGTTTTGATTTTGATTTTATTATAATTTGTTGTTTGGGCCTGGCCTCATGTAAGCCGCCCCGAGTCCCCATTGGGAAGATGGTGGCGGGGTATAAATAAAGATTATTATTATTATTATGGTCCATTAAAATTGCTGCTACCTCTGCACGTAGTTCCATCAAACATATATCAACGCTTTTCCTCAAGACAACCACATACTTCCCCGTGCAGCAGGAGGCACTTCTGGTGGCTTCCCAGATTTTCACACATTAGTTTGAAGAGCCTGCTTTTAAGAGGTTGCATATCTATATAGTTCGTTGTTGTTATGGCCTCATTGAACACTATTATAAGGTATTTTTCACAAGGCTAGTGCATGTCTATGAAGAATGCAATGGTTGAATGCAATATTTATTTGCCATATTTTAAATTTTTACAATGGCTCCAGCATCGTGACCCATCGTTGTCTTTGAACCATAAGTGCATATATCTGCACAGTTTTCATTCAGTGTTTTGTTTGATCAGAAGAATTCATCCAAAAGATTAAATGTTTTACCTCCTGAAGTGTTGGTTGGTAGTGCTCTGCAAAGTAGTTCTTCCTGATAGCTTTGTAAGTAAACATAATGAACAAATACCACTAAGACTGCCAACCCTGAGGTGTCAGTAGATTCAGCGATTTGTAGTGTGAACTTGGTACACCTGATGCGACTAATAAATGTCTCTTTTATGCCATCAGCCATATTGCGGATTCAACTAGCAACAGTTTATTTGACAAAGGAATGTTTGACACTAACTTAACAGCTTTTTCATCAAGCACACACTTGACAATATTGATTGTACAAGGTTTCATAAGAGTCCCTACAATGGTATGAGCTTCACCAGTTCGAGCTACATGGTAACTTATTAGGTAGGAAGCTTCCAATACTTTCTCATCATTGGTTTTAGCAAGTGGTTTCATAGTTTTCTATGAAGCCAAAATTTTGTTACCCTTCCTTTTGAACCCCCCAAGATGTTTTATCTTTCAACCTGGGATGCTTTCCCTCAAAATGTCGCCATAGTTTAACAGGAAACATAGAACAGTTGGTCAACACATTTCCACAAATCACATAGAGAGGCTGACGATCATTTGGTTCTGTGAATCCCATTCTGAAGTAACTTTCTTTATATTTCCATTGTTATTGAGTGTGGCCTTTCCCCCACTTGCCCTACTTCCGTCGCATTTTGCAAACAATGATTGAGGTGGAGTGCAGATTCAGAAATGGTTTCTTTACCAGAAAGCTCTTCTGATAAACCAATGTTGGAGTGCATTGCTTAGTTATCTTTTTTTGTCATTAGCTGATCTGTCAAAATTCCAAAAAAAACACTGATGAAACTTTGATGAAATTCTGATGAAACTGACAAAATCACTGACAAAACCTCTGATGAACCTTCGACGGGCGGGTGTAATTCCTAGTTTTCTTCTTTTGATTCTGGTTTTTGTTTCTTATTCTTTAATTTCATTCAATTTTTACTTATTTAATTTTCCTGGAGCGAGCATGGAGCCCCTGAGAAGTACATGTGGAACCCTAAGGATTTGCAGAGCACAAGTTGGGAACCACCGGACTAAAGGCTCTCTACCCAAAGCTCAAATATACCAACCCCCTATGGCTCCTAAACTTTTAACAGTTCATGGTGGATAAAAGGAAATTTAATGGAATCGTCACATCCCCATTACTAGATCGCCCACAATGAGACAAGCCTCACCTGATGAATTTTCATCTGTTTATCTGTCACAGCTATCAGAGTCATAGTATGCCAATCCTTTGTGGAACATCACTGTCACTGTTGTGAAGGTAGAAACCAAGTCAGTGCCCTGCTTGCAATGAACACACATTCTAGCAAGTATACCTTCACCCCTCTTCAGCAATCCCATGAGAAAGAGGCTGTAGGTCTTTGTTTCTCTTTTAGATTAATCGCAAAATCTGTCATTGTAGTGTTTTTTAATTATTGTATTACTTGAACTAAACAGAAAGAAGTTTCTGAGTTCCTCCCCAGGGCTGTGATGAAGAAGAAGACTGGGAGAAATATAAGGCTATGACAGAAGTTAGGCCCAATCCTGTCACAACAAAGTCTACTGAATAGACTATATTGATAAACTGCCACTGAGAATAAAAACACCCTTATCATCACATTCTGATATTCATAAAATCTACGAATGAATTAAAGGTAAGGTACTTTAAGCCACCCTGTCCAAAATGTCTCTTTGGTTAACAAGCTGATCCTATTATGAGGTCAGTTCTACAAGTTTTGCTATATCTTGAATTTGATATATACAGTATGGTAATTGTTTTTTTAATTTTTTTTTACAACAATTAAAAGGGTACAATGTACTAAAATGTTCTCCTGTTCAAGAGCATCCACATAAAATCTTTGTGGATTATTTTATTGGTACTAGGCTTGTTGTTACAACATCAAGAACTGTTCAACACTTTCTGGATCAACCTAAGCAAAAGAATAGGCCACTGTCCTAAGGAGTGTACAAATATTCTGTAGGAGGGGAGGCAAAAGAGAGGCTAAGATAAATAACATAAGAATAAACTTTCTGTTTGGTTAGGTCACATTTTTTTTCAACAGGAATCCATGACCCGAACATGAAGTTCTCTTACTCATCCACTCACTTGGATGTGAAAAGGGATAGGATAGAATGAGACAGTGAAAGGGAGGAGGAGAGAACCATGTTGGATGGAAAATTGGCAACAGTGGCTTGCATATCAGACACCCTCCCTCCTCCTGCTTCCCCTACCCCATCCCCTTCCTCGCCCCACACCAAAAATAGTTTGGTTTAGGTCTGAAACCTTAAAGTACAGCAACTTCCCTCCTTATCCAATACGTTAGGCATCAGGCATCGACAATTTACTCCTTTCATTTATGCCCCATAACCTCCTCCCCTTTTCTGTTCACTTCTTTCTCTTGCCTGGAGAAGGGGAGAGAAGTCTCCTGCAAAGTGAGAGTAGTCAGCTTGTAACAAGAAGGAGCATGGAATAGGGCAGTGTTTCCCAATCAGTGTGCCGTGAGAGATCATCAGGTGTGCCGTGGGAAATTGGCACTCTCCCCCCTCCTAGAAGCCCCCTCACAGGTTTCCAAGAAACAAATTGAGGCTCTCCGCTTGGAAATGTTTTTTTTTATAAAAAAAACCTATTTTACTGGATTTTTCAAGAGTTGCCTCCCCCAAAGGAGCTGTTTATAACTGCTTCATGACATCCATAGTTAACTGGAAGCAAGTTTCACTCAGGGTGAAATTTCACAAAGGTCTGGAGAACAAGCTCTATGAGGAGCAGCTTGAAGAGCTGGGCATGTTTAGCCTGAAGAAGAGAAGGCTGAGAGAAGACATGAGAAGACATGAGAGGAAGTCATATATATGTTGTGTTCATCGACAGGCCCAGGTTTCACACTGAATGTATAAATACATTTAAAAACATATTAACTATATGTACTACTGTGTTAGAGTGTCATTTTGTATCATTTTGGTTGGTGGTGTGCCCCAGGATTTTGTAAATGTAAAAAATGTGCCACGATTCAAAAAAGGTTGAAAAACACTGGAATAGGGGACTGGAGAAAGAAAAATACCACTTCTTAGATTAGGGTTTCTCTCTGTGTGTGTGACATAGATTTGCTACTTTTCTAGAGAAGGTTAGACCTTTTTCTTTGGGTCCCTCACTTATCAGTCAGATAATCTGTCAGATAAGCAGCTGTTTACTGTATTTCAAGGTTTCAGACTTAAGCCGAACTATTTCCGGAGTTGGGTGGGGGAATCTTTCAGAGATGTCTCCTATAAATTCATATAATCTCTCTTTTGTGATTCAAATTTACTCTTAAAATTCATTGAAATTTCTGCCGCAAGTTCAAATATCAATTATTCTTCCATACACAAGATACAACTTGCTTTCCACAGATGACACATTTTATCCAGAGCTCAGACATGTTACTTTTTGGACTATAATTCCTAGAAAATCCAGCTATTATGACCATGGTAGAATGGTAACTTGAAAGATGTATTTCTATCTGCTTGCTAAAAATTAGTTTTTGGGAGGAAGGGAGGGACAAGACAAGAGAGAAGAAAATGCACCTAAGCAAAAAAAAAAATCAACAACAGTTATCTGTGGGATTATTTATGATGTCTTTATTACTACCAACATTGAAAAAATAAGGGAGTTCATTTCTGTTTACTTGACCTCTTGCATGCTTGGCACAAACTTTGTGTTGAATGAAATTTTGCCAAATAGTGGCCTGTGCCAGTACAAGCTTGACTGCATGAAAACTAAGATGATTCAAAACGAAGCTCCAGAGCTCAACACGATGCCACATTGAACACGGCAGTCTGCCACCATTTCTATATCATTGCCATCTGAACAAATGCAAGTAGTTCCTGTTACAAGGCCAAATGCACACATGAAGCAACAGAGCATCACATTTTTCTATCCCTTCCCATGCACTATTCCCAAGGAAATAAAGTGTCATATCTATATGGAATATCCAGAGGTTATGAGAGGACGGGGCAAGTCTTTGGCCTTCCAGATCTTTGTCACATCAGTACCCAAGAGTTCAGTAAATGGTAGGACTGTAGTTCCACACCTCCATTCTACGGTAAATTGTTAAAAACCAACATTACTTTCTCAACCTTCCCATTTTTAGAGTAGGTTTAGTAAGGAACTATCAAGGGATGCCAAGGTAAGTACTACAAACAACACACAACGGAGGGTTACTAGCAAAATAGAAACAACCTTATTCAATATCAAAAATATCTTATTTCATTGACAGTATAAATGTTCTCAGTTCTTACACCTTTCCCCATCGTATTGGATGGGCCATCCTCTGCGTCTTATGATGATACATTTTCTACTATTGAGGACGACACTACTATTATGATGCTGGCCCTGAGGAAGTCTCGTTAAGGGACGAAACGGCCCGCAGCCAGCTACGGAGAGCACTCCAGCCGTAGGCAGCCTCCCTCATGGAGCACTGTTCAGCGTTTCCCTTTTGAGAGCCTTTGTTTACATCTTCGCAGCAGCCTCCCTCGTGGAGATCTGTTCTGCGTTTCTCTTTTGGGAACCTTGTTTACATCATCGTGGTTCACATTTTGATGTATTTCCTGGATTATCACTTGGATTATTTGATGAACTATATTCTACGGAACCGCAACTCAGTGACGGATCATCTTACCACTGGCTTTCCTCCTCATATTTCCACTCGGACACACATAAAGCAGCAATATTCACTCAAGGTACTGTGTTCTGAGTTGGAGCCTAGCGATTATCCCGAACTATTTGCAGAATGCTATAACAAATGTTGTGAGTGTGTCAAAGTACCATATATGTCCTATTATGACCCTTTGGGATGATACTGTGCTGTATTCTTTGTATTGAATCTGAAATTTGTAATGTTGATGAATTGTGTTGAACTCAATGTGTTGAACTTAACATTTATACTGTCAATGAAATAAGATATTTTTGATATTGAATAAGGTTGTTTCTATTTTGCTAGTAACCCTCTGTTGTGTATTGTTTGAATCACACGGTGTTGCCCCCTGCTTACTATAGTAAGGTAAGTACTACTACTGGTGAGTGGTGGAGGAAGCAGCACCTTCACAAAGGCTAGGAATGTGTTTGGTGGGTCAGTGCAGAACCAGCCATATTATGCAAAAGTAAATCCCTATGGTAGTTCACTTTGAGTGTTATCAAAGCCCACCAAGTTGCTGGTTATTTACTTAATTGTTTTTTTAATTTTATTTTTCTGCTGTCAAGGATTATGCTTATGGGACTATCTGCTTCAGCTTGATTTAGTGCAGCAGTGCCACTGGCAGCTCTTCTTCCAGAAGCCCAATGTCTTGAGCTGGCCCTTACCAGAAGATAAAACAACCCTGATTGTAATGGGCAACTCAGAGAAAGCTGAGAAGCATGATAACGGGTCAATATAGTGGCATCAAAAAGATGCAGGTAGGGCAGCTTTCAGCCCAAATGTGATTAGCTGGCAGGAGCACCTCGATCTGTCAGCCAAACCATTGTCTGCACAATGAGTGACCACTGTAATTCACTGCTAAAAATCCCATGTACTATGGCTGCATGCTGAAGGCACACATTCCTATTCAAATAGGAGGCTCTTTTGGCCTCAGTTAACTGGGGCCTTCTGTTTTCGGATAACAATGCTATCAACATCATGAGACATTTAACAACATTAAATGACTACTGAAAAAAAGCAATTTTGCAGAAAATTCCACAATGATTATGTCTAAAAGAGAGCTTTCACACCCTGCTTTGAGTCTCTTGCCTTTGAAATCTGAAATGATACACCCTGTTCCTGTAAAATACTTACAGATTACCTCCCAAATGTAATAAACAGTAAGGTTAATTTAACTGATTTACGAGGCCATAAAAAGATCTCCAGGAAACACGCTGAGGGATGAAGGAGTGCGACAGCTCCCCCTGGTGGCCAGATGTTAAATTGCCTCTGTCTGTCTTGTGTATTTGTGTGTCTAAATGTAATGTGTACATTGTAATCCGCCCTGAGTCCCCTGCGGGGTGAGAAGGGCGGAATAGAAATGAAGTAAATAATAAATAAGGTAAAGCAGAGTGAGAAACTGTAATTTGAATGTGCTTATATTACATTTCGAGGAAGAAGGGGATTCCCGTCCTATCTTTTGTGAGAACCCATTCCACAAACACGCTTTTAGGAAGGCTATAGGAAACCATATTTGACTAAAACTGGTGGAAGTCAAAGATTAAGCTTGTCTCCTGCCACCACTCTTGATCTTTCTCCCTATAATTCAAGCCATTTTATCAATTAAGGCCAGGGCAAAGCACACAAAATTCCATGTTTCTCAACAAACGATTATCATTCCTTCTTTCCTTCCTTCCTTCCTGAAACAGCTAAGCAAACACAGAAAGGTGCAAACAAGGATTTAAGCAAAAATCTCCCCCTAGGCAATTACAAATAGAGCCAAGACAGCTCTGCAAACACAAAGGGAGTTTCTCTAAGAAGACCAGCTACTACAGACGGCCTGGGCTGGCTGCATTCAAAATTGGAGGAGAAGGGGCTCAGCATGATCCGCAGGTGGCTTTGCCTCCACTGGCCCAAAACCGCTGCATTCCTTCTCACTCTGTGCTGGCTGGTGCCATGGCACATTCTTGGCTAAAAGGCCCGAAGGCAAAGTCTCTTCAGAAGGGTCAAGAGTCTCGCTGTCTTCTGAAAGGCCAAAAGGCACGCTCTCTGATGAAAGGCCGAAGGGCATGCTCTCTGGTGGAGATTCACAGGGCGTACCGGGGATCCTCTCGGGCTGAGGTGAGGAAAATGAATATCAGTGGGGTGGGATACATGGAGGGGCCCCGACGGCTTCTTGATAAGCAGAGGCACAACTGCCAGGCACAAGCCAAATCAAAGTAACAGCAGCAAAGGAATTACACAAGCACAGAAGACTATAGCAACCAAACAAATAATTCCCCCCGAAGCAGAAGTCCCTCTTCCCTTCACATTCCACTCCCACACATCTGTGTTAGTCATTTGTGGTCTATAAGTAAACTTGTTCTGTAAAGTTCCCTCTATTGTCCATCGAGAGACCATTTTTGCTCTGCATATGCAACTAGGAAAAGTTGGAGAATATGCCCCCTCTCCCAAGGATGGGATTGCTTAGCACCTTGCAGGCCATAAGATGATGGGCTATGGTTCTTTTGGCATGTAACAAGTTGTATCGGCTGCATATTGCTAGTTGGTTATGCAAAGTAAAAATGGTTCCTCGATGGACAAGAGGGTGCGTGCAGCCAAGCTACACCAGAGTTGACCGTGGTGGCAAAAGTTGTTAATGAAGAAAAACAAGCTAGGAGAGACTGCGGCAGTCTGCTTTTGTCTGAACCTAGTGGGAAGGACAAGTTTCTGTTTTTTCCTGTCCTTTCCCTTCTCCTGAGGTTTGCTTTTTTGGTACCTTGAGTCAGCTTGTACTAATTGAAGTAGGCTGATAATCAGGGCGAAGAAGATAGGGACTAGGATGTTTTTAAAACAGCTGAAAAGGTGAGACAATAGGGAATGTGGCACAGCTGGCTGGGTGTCAGCTGCATAAGATCTCTACTGACCAGAAGGTCATGACTTCAAGGCCTGCCCGGGTCGAGGTGGGCTCTCGACCTATTGTGTAGCCTGTCGTTGACCTTTGCAACTCGAAAGACAGTTGCATCTGTCAAGTAGGAAATACTTAGTGGGGAGGCTAAATTTAACTGATTTACGAGGCCATAAAAAAATCTCCAGAAAACATGCTGAGGAATGAAAGAGTGTGACAGCTCCCCCTGGTGGCCAGATGTTAAATTGCCTCTGTCTTGTGTGTTTGTGTGTCTAAATGTAATGTGTACATTGTAATCCACCCTGAGTCCCCTGTGGGGTGAGAAGGGCGGAATAGAAATGAAATGAAATAAATCAATCAATAAATAATAGAGGAATAACTGGGGCTGTCCCTGCCAAATCAGGACAGTTGGGGCATTTGTATGGAGGAAAACAAATAGCTTTCTTCCTAGGTGGCCACTGGACATAACACCAAAAAAGAGGACACAGATCTGCATTAAAACCACATAGGTCACTTTATACACCAGGGTACCCAATAAACCGAAGTATGTTTAGTTTCTAATGCCACACAAAGAGATCCTCCAGTGTCACAGACGAATGCTCAAACCTCGTATGTTGCATTGGCTTTAAGGAAGAAGTAAATTTAAAGAACTGAATTGATGCGACTAAGCAACAATAATTTGAAACACTGGAAGTAAAGAAACATTGATAAATATTAGTTTGGCACAAAAGCTTTTTCTACTTTTCTGTTACCAAAGGCTATTTTGTTTCTTGGAGTGAGACCGATCAATAATTTAAAATCCCGATCAGTCTTTTCTTGTTGGCCACTCTGTCCAATAATTAGAGACCAAAACTATCCTATAACTGAAGGTTTGGATTTTTTTAAATCATGTGGACTAAACTTTCAATTAAAATAAAACAACTTATGTTTCCTCTCTGAAAATTAATATATTTTCTCAACATATACACTTTCTCTTACCACTTGATGCAAAAAAAGAGTCATTGCCTAATTCTGAAGCTTCTTTACCATTCAGCCTGAAGCTGTCGCCGGTTAACAACTGTCCAAAGCTAGGGTGAGAGTCACATCTCAACAGGGGCTTATTTTCCTGGAAGTACAGACTAAACATCCTGAAGCTTTTCTATTCTAAATATTTAACTTGCTTTTCCTCCCCTTGTCATGATACATTATCAACAAAGGCCTCCTGCTCTGGTATTTGTCCAGCCTTGTAGGAAGATGTCAGAACAACACAGGTAGGGTTTGTTTCCTTTCATAATAATTGTACCTGTAAAGATGCATCAGTCGAGAGCTATATACAAAAACTTCTGTTTGGCTTTGTTCTCTTGACAATTTTTCCCAAATAATTTTTCCCCAGATTGATTATTTTATTCTGTTTTTCTAATGATGCTTTGGGCCTCCTTTGACACTTCTCCGCCTCACATAAATAATGAAATACGCCTACAAGAATCATTTCAATTTAATTAATTTTACTCCCCATGCTATACCTAGAATGAAAACAGAAGTGTACCTGTGTGCACAAGAATACAATCACCCCTCTCATATAAACAGCAGCTGATATTAAACAATACGAGTATTTTAATGGATAATTCAATTTGTGGATTCTCTGAAAACACCAGCCACAGATGAAGACAAAATGTCAGGAGAATATGCTGCTAAAACATGGCCATACAGACTGGAAACCACACAACACCCCAGTGATTCCGGCCATGAAAGCCTTCAACAATACAATTCAGTTTGTCCTTCTCTGCAGCCACACTGAAAGATAGGGCACATCAACACTGACCACTTAATGCAGTTTGAAGATAGCTTGACAGAACAGTGTTTAGAGATGATGCATGCTGAAAACACGCATAGCAATGTACATTAAAGGCTTTAAACCACGAAGTTGGGGAATATCCCAAAACAGAAGCTAAAATGTGAATCAGTTCACTTAAATGTAAACCACATTGTATGGTGACACTGATTAAGGGACAGGTATGTCATACATACTCATTGTGGCATGGGGAGGTGAAAAAAATAACAACCCCAGATTTTTCCACAGCGGTGAAGCTGAGGATCCTGGAACCAGTTCAAAAGCCAATATAAGCACTATCCAGGCCCTGAAATGGTTCCAGGACTTCACATGTAATCATCCACATAGTGAAATTGCTTCTCTCTTTGCCAGTTTCACACTGATCAAAGTGATCAGAATAGATATCTCATAGTTTGGGTGACAGATACAAGGACGTAGAGAACTAATACTACTTGCTTGCATTATCTGCACATTCATTCCAAAAATACTATATTTCTTTATTCTAATTGGAAAAAAACATGTAAAAGAATGACAGGCACTTGTGGACTTCTTGTGTACTGCAAATTCCATGATTATTCACAATTACCAATAGTGTTCTAGGGCAGTGTTTTTCAACCTTTTTTGAGCCGCGGCACATTTTTTACATTTACAAAATCCTGGGGCATACCACCAACCAAAATGACACAAAATGACACTCTAATTGTCATTTAACTGTCACCCTCCCCCCTCATGACACCGCTGCTTCTGCCAAACCTCCTCCCACCCCCCCGGGAGGCCCATGCGCAGGAGGCCCGTCACCGTCCCGCGGAGGAGGGCTGCGCTGAGTGGCCGAAGCGCACGTGGGCTCGGCTGAGCAGGACGAATAGGAATTGAGCACACGGGGTGGCTCCGAGCCTCAGAACAAACTGCGGTGGAGGCTCGCAGCCATCGCCACCCCCAGCTCTCCTTCCTGAAGGGGTTCAGCCCCCCCACGAGTGCCTCCCCTCCCGCGTCCCTTCGGCTTCCCTGCTGTCGCCTTGGGGCCAGATAAGGAAGGAACCAAGCTGGGCTGTGGAGCTAAGCATCCCGGCCTCTGCTCTGCTCTGCAGAGAACCCGGAGCCCAGCCAGGAGAGGCCAGGAGATAAAGGGTTGCTCCCCTTCCCCAGCGCAGAGGGGCTAGAGGGCAGAAAGCCTTGCCTCGAGCCTCCGGGAGCGGGGTCGGACGGGGCAGCTCCCGCAGACTCCTCCTCCCTTTCCTCCTCCTGCTGCGGGAGGGAAGCAGGGAAGAAGAGTACCCAGGAGCCAGGAAGCAGGAGGAGCCGCAGCCTGGCCAGATAGCCCTTGGTGCGCAGAGGGAGGTAAGGAAGGAAGGGAAGGAGAGAGAGAGAGAGGAGGGAGGGAAGAAAGTTCTTGATGCCGAGGGCTCCTCCTGACTGCAGCCAGGCTGGCTGGCATTGCTGCTTTGGCCAGGAAAGCATCATTTCTGCTGCCTGAAGTTTCCTGCTAGGCTCTCTCTCTCTCTACACTGTAATTTCCCACTGCACACCCGATGATCTCTCACGGCACACTGGTTGAAAATCACTGTTCTAGGGAACTGCAGGGCAAAAACTCTGGGAAAACACATCTGCTGAACTGCAAGAACTGCTAGAACAGTGAACTTCTTGCCTGAAGGCCTAGGAACTATTATAAGAAGAAATCTTATAATGGGGAGAGGTACCTTGGCAGCTCAGTATTTCTGTTAAAGATATAGGAGAAAGCAGTGTTTATGCCTGGCATGATAAATGTTCCCTTCAAGGCCCCGTCCTTGAAGAAAGAGGCATGATGGAACAAAGTGTTATACCTGCATTTTCAAGATGATTTATAACACGATGAGAGCATAAAAAGGTAAATAACACCACAAAGTAAACATGCTGTGAAAAATACTGTGAGAACAAGCAATTGTATTTTTCAATTGATATTCATGTTGGGAAAGAAACGTAATAGTGTGCATATGTGCCTTCAAGCTGTAATTATCTCCAATTGAAAACAGTGTATGAAAAATGCACTTCTTTAGAGCTCACAAGTTATATTGTTGTTGTTATAACCTATATGGTACATAGGAAAAAGCCGAGACCTCATCCTCAGAGTTTACAACCACAGCCACAAGCTGTCTGTGCTTTCATATATGCCCAGATCAGTGAGAAATGTTGCTTCCTTCTGACTCCATTACTTTTGGGTTAATTTATCACCAGTCTGCAGTAACAATGCAAGTGGCACGCCAGTAAAGTCAACCCTTCCAGCCATAGCTGCTCTAAAATAAGCATTGGGAAAAGTAATGTTTTAATAATAAATCACTATGTTTTATTTTTGAGCTTGTGGGGATAAATCATACCCTGCAGATGGATATAGCAATGTTTCTGTCCCCCTTTTTAGTACCTTTGAAATATGTTGTGAGAACTCCATTACGATTGTGAGATGCTTTTGCTTAAATACAATTGATGGGAACCACAGACCTAAATTCTCTGGGCGTTATTTGGGAACTGCAGTTGAGGCCGTGAACGATACCAAAAATAGATGGAAGAGAACAATCCCACAGCCAGCTGCCAAGGGAGGTCACAGCCATGGCCTTATAGGGCCTACTGGAGCTCCAGATGGGTCAGATTTTTATGGCTGAAAGGGATAAATACATTTGTCAAGAATCACCTGGCTGCATCCAGAGCAACCGCTCTTCTTATTGGTAGTGGAACTATTGAAAAATGTTTGCGAAACACACAAAACTGTTTTTTTTAGAAGTGTTAGGAAATGCTGATGAGGAAAATACTGGAGGGATGGAAATCTTTGCAAATCAGGACTTATTTGCTGTGGAAAAAAGCACATGGGTTCTGGCACAGAAAAACAGCTTTGTTTGTTGTTTTTGGAGGGAGGGATCAATGTGGTTTTTCAAATTCCATACAGGACTTGGGTCTATAGGATACTGCAGTTTGAAGACTTTTTTCCAATGAGAAAAAAGTAAAATATTCATTTCCCTTTATTATGAAGATTTTTCTTAAATCTCTGCACTTACAGCTAAGAAATTACTGGGATATAGTAAAGCAGAAGTGGGAAAAATACATCCTTGCGGACCTGTTTGTGCAGCTATCAGGAAATGAAATGAATTGTAATTTTTTTTTCTTTCCAAAATAGTCCTCAGGGTGTGTGCAGGAGATTTTCACAACACGGAGGTTCCTTGTGACCAACAGAAGACCAAACACATTAAAAAAGGATTTTTCTTTAAATGCCCCTAAATGTCCTCTGGGGCCCAAGAATCAGCCCCCCCCCCCCAACATTGGTGAGATTGCCTCCATGTTCCCCAAAAGGCGTGGGGTGGGGGGTGTTGAGCAACATTGAGCAGGTAAAGTTGATAACAGAATAACAACTTCATCTGATAACACCTCTAGTATCAGAAGGAGTATGGCTCTCCAAACTAGTTGCTGGGGAACACAAGCAGAAGTGTGAGCAACCCGAATGCATCTGTTTGGCAATGTATAAAAATGTTGTGGAATTTGTGGTCCTCTGAATATTAGTGGGGTACAATTCCCAATAGCCAATGACGAAGCATAACCAACGTTAAAGAATGCTGGAGCTGAAGTCCTACAACAGCTGGAAGTTTGCCAACATGTCTGCAATACGTATTTGGTGTGATACAGACAGGCCCTTTGGTATTTTTGTTCCTGGTTCAAATTGCATTGACAAGTTGTTTCACTATAACAGGGAATATGGCAAAACACTTTATTGTACATACTGTATGTTTGCAACCACATTTATTACACTCATGGTTCTCCTTCCTCCGGGGCCGGGGACAACGTGTGGAGGGGGCGGGGGTCTCGGGAGGGCCCCACTTAACTGGTCCCCCAGGGGCTATCCTCTCCCCTTGTTATTCAACGTTTATATGTGCCCCCTGGCCCAGCTGGCCCGCGACTTTGGTCTGGAGTGTTATCAGTATGCGGATGACACCCAGCTTCTGCTGAGAATGGACGGCAGGCGGATACCGTACCGATTGTTTCCATCGATGCCTGGAAGCCGTGACTGGTTGGCTGCGCGCCAGCCGGCTGAAGGTGAATCCGTCGAAGACGGAGATCCTGTGGCCCGGTCGCCCTGGGCTGGGTGGGTGCCGGTTGCCTACCCTGGATGGCGAGCAGCTTAGCCCGTCATCATCGGTTAAGAGCTTGGGTGTTCAGCTGGACTCCCTGCTGACCATGGAGTCCCAGGTCTCCGCGGTCTGCAGGGGTCCTTCTATCACCTGCGTCAGGCTAGGCGACTGGCACCCTACCTGTCCGGGAACGACCTGGCGACGGTAATCCAGCGACGGTCATCTCGAGGCTGGACTACTGTAACACCCTCTATGTTGGCCTTCCCTTGTCGACACTCCGGAAACTCAAGCTAGTGCAGAATGCCGCGGCACGCCTGCTGACGGGCTCGTCAGTGAGGGACCACATCACGCCTATTCTTCGGCAACTGCACTGGCTTCCTATCGAGTACCGAATTGTCTTCAAGGTATTGGTATTGACCTTTAAGGCACTTCAGGCCCTAGGGCCTGCGTACCTGAGGGACCGCCTTACCCCGTATTTGCCCCGAGATCACTGCGGTCAGACGAACGGAATTTGTTGACCATACCATCAGTCCGCTCCTGCCACCTATCCGCAACCCGACAGAGAGCTTTCTCAGCGGCAGCTCCAGCGCTGTGGAACTCTCTGCCTGATAGAGTCCGAACCATCTCGGAATTAATCCCCTTAGAAGGGCTTGTAAGACCGCTCTTTTGAGCTAGCATTTACCTAAGCCTGATTGGATGATATGTGGTATACCCTTGTATACTTTTTGTATATCTCCTGTACCTCGTGATACGTTGAACTCGTGTTTTTAACTGTCTTTGTTTTAATTGTAGGGCAGCATGCCGAGACTTGGCCTGCCCAGGTGTATTTTATTGTCACCCGCCCGAGCCTGTAGGGAGGAGCGGAATACAAAATCGAAGAAATAAATAAATAAATAAATACTAGAACAGGGCTGTCCAACCGCCGGCCCGAGGCCCGCATACGGCCCCCGGCCCCTTTCCTATGGCCCCCTAAGCTTTTTAATTTAAAAAAATGAAAAATAAAATAAATAATAAAAATTAAAAAAAATACCTACTTCCAGGTTCGGAGCAAGTATCGCGGGAATACGCAATCCACAAGGGATTTCGCTGTCAATGCGAGATCACACCGCCGTTGACAGTGAAATCCCGTGTGGATTGCGTATTCTCGCGATACTCTTCGGCTACTCTACTACTGGATCGCTGAGGCCCACAGACGCGATTAGGACCTTCTTCGACTCAGTCGGTCATCGCCTCTCTCATCGTCCGGGTACTCAGGCCCCTGGGCCGGTAGAAGTTGGACAGCCCTGTACTAGAAAATATGGAAAAATTCACAACTAAAGTGTGATTTGGATGCAAATTGTAGTGGTTAATGTACTGCCTCTTCTGTGAAATTTGTATCACGATTTCTTCTTATACATCAGGGGTAAGAATATTTTAGCCCTCCAGGTGTTCTTGAATCCCTGCCATCGATCACTTTGGGAATGGCCAATGGGAGTTGTAGGCCAACATACACAGGGGGACAACATTACCTCACACCTATTCTAAACTCTTGGCCTCTCCTGCTGCAAAAAGAAAAAAAATCATCTCATCCACCTATATTTCACAGGTAATTTAGAGAAACTGGGTTGATGTAGGTTTTTTGGGCTATGTGGCCATGTTCTAGAAGCATTATCTCCTGACATTTTGCCTGCATCTATGGCAAGCACCCTCAAAGGTTGTGAGGTTTACCATGTTGACATCCCACCTCGTTTCAGTAGAAAAAGTTTGACATCTCAGTCAAAATTTTAGCAGCACTCACAGAATTATTTGCAACTAAACCTAGAAAGTCAGTATGGCCACAGTAAGGACTTGTCCCACCTGCCTCAAGCACCCAAAATTACTATTTTTTTAATTGAGAAGACATTTGTCATTGCAAGCTGTAGATGGTATCCCAAATCCAGATGAAGGAGAGAAAGAAAAGAAATGTTACAATTCATGGATATGGAACAAAATGTGTTTTGGAGAGTCATCTAATCCTGCACCCATCAAGAGCACATCTAGCAAAGCACTGCCAAGGATTTCAGAGCATATTTTGAATGACTCAGAGCTGTTCTTTTATAGCAAGACTGAAAGCACAAGAAATCTTGATCACATTTTTATTTCAAATAGAATAAATTGCCACACCCTGATTTTCCTGCCCACAAAAACACAATAACCTAAGCATCAAGGGAGAACTGTACTTTCAAAATGCTTTAAGTATGTCCGGGGGGTGGGGGTTTGCTGGTGGGGACAGACTGAACACTGGCACTCATTGGAAAGCCATAACTAATGTGGGTGTCCTGCTAAACGCATATTTGAGGGAAACACGGGTGTGAAAAGGCCCAAAGGAAGATAAAGCTGCTGTTCCTGTCTTTGAGGAGGTCTCCTAAACTGGTTACAAAACATATAAGAGGTCCTATTTTGCAGGAAAACTAACAGGGAAACTAACGTAACAAAATATCTCCTCTGCCGAAATGTCTTTTTCGACATAACTACTAAAAACACAGCCCTAGATATATTTTAAATCTGACAACCCTGCCACATAAGATCCTTCAGATATCTCTTTTGATCTATCTATCTTTTGATCCACACCTCTGTGGTCAGTTCATCAGAAATTATCTATTTTGTAAATCCAATAATCCTCCAAATAACATGGTCACTGGTTATACTACTCGTTGGATTCTTTAACTCTAATTTGCCCCACCGGTGACATTAATTTTTCCCTGCTCCCTGACTATGCCCTAAAACAGCAAGCTGGAGATGACGAGCAGGGAGTAGTAGATGTGTAAAGAGACAACTCTTAGTACTTCTGTCTTTCAGTCCTCACTTCAGGCGGAACAGGTTTTGCCCTCCAAAAGTACTATTCTTAGCGAGCACCAGGCCCTTCTCAACCCCCTTGAGCTCATGTCTTAAATTTGATGGATACATAAAGCAGTAATAAAGGTAGTAAAGGTAAATGTTTCATCTGACATTAAGTCTAGTAGTGTTCAACTCTGGGGGATAGTGTTCATCTCCATTTCGAGACCGAAGAGCCAGCGTTTTTCCATAGACACCCCCAAGGTCATGTAGCCAGCATGACTGCATGGAGTGCTGTTATCTTCCCGCAGAAGCAGTACCTATTGAACAACTCACATTTGCATGTTTTCAAACTGCTAGGTTGGCAGAAGTTGGACCTAACGGCGGTAGCTCACCCCTCTCCCCGGATTCGAACCGCCAAACTTTCAGTCAGCAAGTTCAGCGGCTCAGTAGTTTAACACACTGCACTGCCAGCGGGCCCATAGTAATAAAGGTACAGTCTGGGATATTCAGAGTCACACCCATGCAAACAGTTGTGTTAATAGTTTTGGAGGAAATATGCTACTTTTGATATGCGTTGATACTAATAATTGCTCCAGATCATTGCACCAACTTTTTTTGGCTACAAATATCCTCTGCCACTCTTTAGGGTTGTTCTGAGGACAAAGTGAGAGAAGGAAAGTTATCTGGACTACTTCTCTATTGGAAGACATACATTTAAATAGTGAATGTACATAAATGTGGAGCAGGATGGGAAACTACAGCAGGTTTAGGGCCACTTTTCAGCAAACACTGCCAAAAATGAGGTACAAATGGATGCAGCGGGAAGCCCACTCCTAATTTTTAAAAATAAGACATTTTAATGTTAGTAGTAAATCAGAGATCTGCAAATTATTTAAGAACAAAATCACCACTCCTAAACATTTCCAGGAGACACAACTCACGATTTTTTGGCCAGAAAAAGAGTGGTCATAGAAGTCCATTGGGGGTTGAGAGTCACACAAACAGCTTTAGAGGTCGCCTGCACCCCACATTTGCCTGGTCCTGTCAAAAAGTCCCCTCTTTCCAAGCATCCTAAATTGGCTTCTCAAAATCATCAAACCAGCATTTAGTTATGTTTATAGCAATCTCAGCCATACACAGAACAATTTTAGAATCACGTAGAATGTTAGTACTATAGTGGCAGCACAATCAAATCCTCAGCCTGAACAAGCTGTTTTCAATGTGCAACAGAGAGCAACTTTGAAACAAAGCAAACAGTGCCAGCCAGGCAGGTCGAGAAGCATCCAGAGCAAAGTCACAAACTGACATCAGTGTGAAAAAATCTCCCTTTGAAAGCAAATCTATTTTCCCCCATTGTATGGAGAGAGAAAAGTTGTTGCAGCAAGGCCAAGTTCTGGAATATATACATTTGCCAGCCTTTCCCAAGGCCACACAGTCCATTGTTATCAATCATTGTGTTAAGAGACCACATATGATGGAGCCAATTTATTTCTCTGCAGCCCGCCTGCCCTCTATTCAGCCAAGAGGGTAGCATTTAATCATATTTTCCTGTGCAGTATATGAAAAGTGCTTCATAATTCTGTGGTCATTTACCCACCACAGTAACTTTGGAACAACAGGCTCTTGTTATTGCTACTAGTTGAGTTAGCCATATTTACTCCCATTTTAGATATAATTTTTATAACTATATATATTCATGTATGAATTTAGAAATATTAAAAAAACAGCCCCCCAAAACCTAGGTTGACTTATTCACAGGTCAATGTGAGTACTCTACATCAGTGTTTTCCAACTAGTGTGCCGTGAGCGATCACCTGGTGTGCCGCGGGAAAACCTCTCTTCCCCCCTCTCTTCCCCCTCTTGCCAAACTGCTGCTGCTGCTGCTTGCGGGGGAAGGAGGAAGAGGAAGGGCCGGGCGGTGGCGAAGGGGCTGGGGCGCCGCCTCCTTCGGCCGTTTTCGTGTTTATGTGTACCAACTATTACTACATTTGGCATTGGCTGGACGTGATAGCCTTTCTAATGACTGTGTAACAACTCTCCTGTTCACCAGTTATACACGAGGGACTCGTCTAATGCCCACCTGGAATGATACAGGAGCATATATATTGAAGGTGGAAGCCTCATTATTGTTCAATGAGGTGTATTGATGCATAAGAACAGTACTAGTGGACTGCTTTGAAGCTATATGGACACATTTTTTCTAAACACAGAGAGAGACTGACAGCTGTTGAGCAAGACCTTTGTGTGTGTCTTTCTGCCATTCCTGTCAGGATATCTATGTTGTGTTCATCGAAATAGGCCCAGGTTTCACACTGAGTGTATAAATACATTTAAAAACATATTAACTATATGCATTACTGTGTTAGAGTGTCATTTTGTGTCATTTTGGTTGGTGGTGTGCCCCAGGATTTTGTAAATGTAAAAAGTGTGCCGCGGCTCAAAAAAGGTTGGGAAACACTGCTCTACATTAACTATTACCCAAAAATGAATCACCTCCTTTGAGTAGAGTGACGGAGTCCCTGGGGGTGTAATGGGTTAAACCCTTGACTGGCAGGACTGCTGACCGACAAGTCAGCAGTTTAAATCCGGGGAGAGCAGGTTGAGCTCCCTCTATCAGCTCCAGTTCCTTATGCGGGGACATGAGAGAAGCCTCCCACAAGGATGGTAAAACATCAAACATCCAGGCGTCCCCTGGGCAACATCCTTGCAGATGGCTAATTATCTCACACCAAAAAGTAGAGTGGTTTGTCTAGTAGAGCAAGGATTTGTCTGTTTTGTGAAAACCTAAAAGAAGCATCAACCTCTTCTACTGTCTCTATCATAGTGCCACTTAGGGCCTTTTTGAATGCTTGGGTGGGGAAATGGTGATGGCCGTGACCACGGGCAACTGTCACCCTGAGGGCAGCATCAACGCTTTCCCTTTTCTGTGAAATGATCCACAAATTATGCACAAGCTATATGAAAATCCAAAGTTTTGGTCCCCAAACCTGTCCTTGGTTTGTATGTGACATCAATGTATACATGTGTATATATGCAGTTTGTTGAAATCTAAACTCTTTACTTCAAGACATAAGTCAATTGTCCAGTCCTGGAAAATGGGAGTTTGGCATAGCGTAGGAGTTGAGACCACTTTTTTCCCACCGAGAGCTGCACCATCTTGGGGGTTGCATGCCTGAAATGGGTGAGGCCATGGACACAAGTGGAAGGGACTGCTCCACCTAATCCTTTTACTGGTGTGGCTTTTACAAGGAAAAATCTTAGCAGTATGAGCTAAAAGGTACCATGCAGTTTCTTAACTGATATTTGTGATAAGAAAAAGAAATGGATGAAGCAATGAAAAATCACAACAGCATAGCCTGGAAAAAAAGGGAACATGCTAATTGAGAGAGTCTGGGAGCTGTAGTCCAAAAATTAATTTTCCCAAGCTCAAATGGGACGCAACAACTTTGGCGCCATTTGCTGCCAATCACAATTCAAAGTGCTGGCGTTAGCCTATAAAGCCCAGAATGGTTCCGGCCCAGCTTACCTGTCCGAACGTGTCTCCCTCTATGAACCACCTTGGAGGTTACGATCCTCTGGGGAGGCCCTGCTTTCAGTCCCACCTCCATCACATGTGTGGTTGGTGGGGATGAGAGACAGGGCCTTCTCAGTGGTGGCCCCTCAACTATTGAACTCCCTCCTCAGCCAAATTAGATCAGTTCCCTTACTCCTGACCAGGAAAAAAAACTAAAAACGTTTTCGATCAGTGCAATAAGGGAATATGAAATAGTGCAATGATGAATGGAATGGCTCAGAATTATGATCTTGCAATATGTGGTTTTAATTATTTGTTTTAATGTTTGATGCTTTTAACTTTTTGGATTTTAATGTATTTGTTTATTTTATTTGTATGCATTTGTGCAACATCAAATTGTTACAATCGAATGGTAAGGCTGCTCTGAGTCACGCCCAGATTACCCATAAGACCACCCTAGGCCATGGCCTAGGGGTGCAAACCAAGGGGGGGCAGTTCACACGGACCCCCAAAAAATGTTGAAACAAAACCGCAATGTGCAGCATGGAGATGACTCTCTCTCGGGGGAAGGCGGGGGGAGAGCGCTGCGAGGGGGCGGGGGAGGAGGGAATGGCACCCCCCCTTGCCATCGCCCCTGCCCCCTTGTCAAGGAAGGAGGGCGCGAGGACAAGGAGGCGGAGGGAAGCCCCCGGGGCTGCTTCCGGGCATGCGCAGCACCCAGGAACAAGGCAGAGGCGCTCGCGCACTCCTGCTGCACATGCCCGGCAGTGGCCCCAGGGGCGGGGCTTCCTTCAACCTCCTCCTCGCGCCCTACTTCCTTGAATCAAGGAAGGAGGGCACGCCGCAAGGAGGAGGGAAGGCCCGCCTCCGGGGCCGCTGCCAGGCATGCGCAGCAGGAGGGCACGAACGCCTCTGCCTCCTTCCTTGATTCTCCTGATCGCCATGCCCCATTTCTCACAACACCACTATTAGACTGAAATGTCTCTCCTGGGTCTGGCAGTAAGAACTATAATCTAAAATACACTTATATTTTGGGCCCCACCCTTATGCCTGTGGTCCCACATACCCTTTGAATGTGGCCTGAATAACTCAATAACTTATCTGAAAATGTATTTGACCCTTGTTCTGAAAAAGACTACCAGTCCTTATACTATAACCAGATATTTAAGAGGTGGAAATCCTGGATTCAAGTTCTAGCCCAGCTATGAAACTCAATAGAGGCAGGCAATTATTAAATTTACAATTTTTCTCTCTTTTTAAAAATCTTAGTCACCATATCAACATGCTAGAGTGAGAAAAATGGGATATAAAATGTAAGAAATAATAAATAAAACTATATGAATATATACAAATACAAGAAAATACTGTGGTGACATCGAAAAACCTTGTAGGAAAAGGTGCCCCTGGTCTCCATCTGAACATTGTATACCTCACTGAAGGCTCTATCTTGACCATGTTTCTCCTCAATCTGACACCAATCACCCAGACCAAGGCATAGATTAGATCTGCCACAATTAATGGTTAAGTTACTTGTGACTATGTGCCCATGATTTAATTTGAGCTAATCTAAAAATGAGTAGGTTTGGCACCAATCCAATGTTGTCTTCTTCCAAGAGAAAAGAAACAGGATAAAATGGAAAAATGGCAATAACAACATCAATAAATAAAATTGACTTTTACAAAAGACTGTGATTCCTGAATCACCAAATAATATTTTCTATTAACAGGAATGCATACTTTCCTGTTAATAGGGCCTTCTCATGGTAGCCCCCCGGCTTCGGAATATCATCCCCAGGGAAATCGGGCAAACCCCTACCTCAATACTTTTGGAGAGAAGTATTGCTGTTTTGGAGAGAAGATAGACTGTTAGGAATTGTGGGAGTTGGAGTGCAAAACACCTGGAGGGCCGAAGTTTGCCCAGGCCTGCTCTTCAGGCTTAAGGACAACCAAGCTATTTAGATTAAAAGTTCAATATTTTAGAAGCTGGGACTAAAGTGAGTTGGGTTATGTTGTATGTTAAATGTGTTTGTCAAATGTTTTGATACAGCCGATGGGGTAGTCAATAAAACGTATTCTTCTATTCAGTTGTTTTGCAGTTAACTCAAGCTATGAGATGCAATTTAATTTGGGAGCTTGCTAGGTCATCACTCATCCTCTTAACCACTGCATTCAACGTGATTCAACAAATATATCCCCGGGCTCCCTCCTAGGTCCACATCCCATAGGGTGCATTATTGATTTAAAGCTATGTAATCTCTCAGAAGTGTAAGATCCGCAGGTTTGCTCTCTTCCAAAATCAGATTGTTGATTCTGCTTCCATAAAAATTTTAAGAGGGTATCCCTACTGCTTGTATTAAAACTGGAAAATGTCCAAAGTGACAGTGATACAGACTGACTTCCAGATTTCTAACTCTCTCTCTCTCTCTCTCTCTCTCTCTCTCTCTCTCTCTTCTGAAAGCTTCACCATTTTCCGATCCCAATTTTCTTTCAATGGGTACACTTTCAACATGATCTATTGGGCTTTTAGTTAAGTATATTTATAAAACTGTTTTTGTGGAGTTCACAATTCAGATAGATTGGACTATTCCTGCCTTTGAGGCATGATATAATTGAGAATACTCAAGCTGTGAATCAGAGGGCTATATCAGTCCCCAACTTGCAAGATTCTTCAAATAGACATAACTAGATCCCCTTTCATGTTGCTGTAGTAAGAAACGTTTCTCCTTTTTTTTTACCAGTTTCACTCCCCATACATTTTGGAGTCATCGTGGTAACTTTTAACATTTGTCCCTGCGGTGTAGTTTAAAGTTTTGCATGATGTCACATGTCTCCTCTGCCCTCGCATAAAAAGCCTGGACCACCACAGAAGAGGAAATCTGGCTTGGAGCTGCTTGTTTAGGTTTCTTTGATATTAGGACATCTAACGCCTGGCCAGGAAATATGTTAGATTGAGGGCTGCAAAGCAGAACAAAAGCCGCCTCTCACCAAAACTGTAAAAATCTTCAGCATCGGAAAGGTCAGGGACAAAAGAATCTGTAACTCACACCACATCAGCCTTAGTTTTGCAGGAAAAGTAGCAAGCATGAGCCCAAGAGAGAAAGAGCCTTGATTTGTCACCAGACCCAGTGAGTGAAAGTGTGTTATGTTTAGTGTTAATTCTTCGATAGACCACAGTTAAAGATCAAGAATTAATTTTCTAAAGAACTTCATCAAAATGTGTGGTCAAAAAACCAAAAAGAAAAGAGGGGATTTCAACTCTTGGCAGCTTTAAGGACACTGTGTGTCTGCCTGCTGCCATACGAAACAACTGATTACATGTCTCTGACACTACAGTCTAGCACAGTGTTTCCCAACCTTTTTTGACCCGCGGCACACTTTTTACATTTACAAAATCCTGGGGCACACCACCAACCAAAATGACACAAAATGACACTCTAACACAGTAATACATATAGTTAATATGTTTTTAAAATGCATTTATACACTCAGTGTGAAACCTGGGCCTGTTTCGATGAACTCAACATAGATATCCTGGCAGGAATGGCAGAAAGACACAAACTTCCCACACAGAACTCCCATAACCAAGAGAAAATACTATAAGAGTTTGGTGGGCATTGACCTTGAGTTTTGGAGTTGTACTTCACCTATATCCAGAGAGCACTGTGGACTCAAACAATGTTGGATCAGGACCAAACTTGGCATGAATACTCAATATGCCCAAATACGAATGCAGATGGGAGTTCAGGGGAAATAGACCTTGACATTTGGGAGTTGTAGTTGCTGGGATTTATAATGCCCCTACAATCAAAGAGCATTCTGAACCCCACCAATGATAGAACTGGGCCAAACTTCCCACACAGAACCCCCAGGAGGCAAGAGAAGGTCTCTACTTGGGGAAAGGGAGGCGGGTCTTCCCAATGCATGGAGAGGGAGAGACCAAGTAGACAAGAGGGGGCCTTTATCGAGGTAGGTTCCTTAGGGTTTTTATACTTCAACACGCTAGACTCTCCCCCCTCCCCTCCTGGAGGTTCCAATTTCCCATGGCACACCTGATGATCGCTCACGGCACACTAGTGTGCCCCGGCACACTGGTTGGGAAAAACTGGTCTAGCAAACACCAGAGCTGTAAAAAAATCATTTTTTAAATTGCAGTTCCCAGAATCCTTCAGCCAGCAACTTTGGAAAATTTAAGGAAAATCAGTCCCCAAGTTCTGCTCAAATCTTACCAGATTTTTACTAATGTGGACCACTTAACTTTGGAATCTCTATTTAAAAAACCATGGGGGCAAAAATGCCATCATATAGAGAGCCTTTTTAAGTGCCATTCCTGCTGCCCCACCCAAAAAGAGCGAAAAGAAATCAAAGGGCACTTTACCTGGTAAATCATAACTTTGAAATTTCTGCGTTTCAGCAGCTCTGCTTCATTGGACTCCAGCTTCTTGATTTGCCCAGCTTGTTTCTCCAGATTCTGCCGGACGGTTTTCACATTGACGCTGACCTTACGGACCTTCTCCAACATCTTGTTCACTGTGTTACTGGTAGTAGTGTGAGCCTTGGTTAGCTTGGCTAGCTCTCCCTGGATGCTGGTTACCACGCCATCCATTTCTTGTTGCCTCTCCTCCAACTGGCTTTGGGTCAGCTGAATCTGATCCACAGCCCCAATAATCTTGTCCAGAAGGGTGAGCACCATAACACCATTGATCTGGTCAGGCTTGATAGGTTCATCGCTGGCTTGGTCTTCGGAGGCCTCGGAGACTGCTGGCTGTTCAATGATCTGGAGGGTGGTGTCTGCCATGGTTGCTCAGGAGTCCTGGCTAGCAGAGCTCAGAGAAGCCTGACAACTGCAGGGACAAGAGGAGGAGAAAGAGAGAGAGAAGGGGAGGCTGAATATGAGATCTCTCAGAACTGGGAGGCAAGCCAGCAGTCAAGAGCACAGCAGCCTATGGATGTGTGCTTCAATTGAAATGGCTCAGCCCATGCAAGGCTGTCCAGGGAAAAAAGTCCTGCAAAATTTTCCAAGCTTTTAGGCCATTGGCTGACTCCACCTCAGCTGGAGGAAAGGAGGCTCCTGCCCAACGCCTGGTGGACCCACCCCTTTCTCCCCCCTTTCTGAAATGATTAAAATAGTTGGAGAAGAAGCTTTAGCATGTAAGCACAGGCAAAGTTCGCTCACTGGCAAAGGAATGTAAAACTCCCAACTCCAACAGACTCTGCTTTGACTAGACAGTAGGAAGGCAGGGATTCCTAGCAAGATTTCTGGGGCATCCAGTGAGGAGGCCAAGTTGCGGGGAGGGAGGACAAATAAATGAAGTGCTTTGTTCACAAAGCTGCTGATGAGAGGAAAAAACTGAGCTGTTCTGTGTACAACTGCAAATATTCAAGGGGTACTGTCCACAAACAGCTGCATGGAGAAGCACCACTGGCTGGGAGAATCAGAAACATTCCTTCTCTGCTTGGCATGTGCAAGGTTTTGTGTTGCCTTATAAAGGCACAGAGCCACAGTTTCGAACACATGTGGCTTCAGATCACTCATCGCCCCATACAACTGACTTTATGGCTGAGCTTATTTCTCCCACAGAGCTGAGCCCCATAACAACATGTATGTCTGGGAGACACACTTCATAGGAATTCTTTCTGAATGAAAAGAGAGCTCTTGGGAAAATACTGCAGAAGGAAAGGGTAACCAACCATATTGTACCTACTTGTGTTATCATTAACCATTGCTTTTTAAAATAAAATTTTGATATTAGGACATACACAAACACAACAGTTACAATTGCCTAACCCAGTGTTTTTCAACCTTTTTTTTGACATTTTTTACATTTACAAAATCTTGGGGCACACCACCAACCAAAATGACACTCTAACACAGTAATACGTATAGTTAATATGTTTTTAAATGTATTTATACACTCAGTGTGAAACCTGGGCCTATTTCGATTAACACAACATAGATATCCTGGCAGGAATGGCAGAAAGACACACACGAAGGTCTTGCTCAACAGATGGGAGTTATAGTTCACCCGCAATCAAAGAGCATTCTGAACCCCACCAATGATGGAATGGAATCAAACTTCCCACACAGAACTCCCATAACCAAGAGAAAATACTATAAGAGTTTGGTGGGCATTGACCTTGAGTTTTGGAGTTGTAGTTCACCTATATCCAGAGAGCACTGTGGAGGAGAGGGAGGAAGACGTGGGGCGATTCTGCGCAGTAGCGCCCACACGGGTCACGTCTTTCTCCCTTCCCCTCCTGCAGAAGTGGCAGCATGAGCAAAGCGAGGCAAAGCAAGCAGACCGAGGCTGGGAAGAAGGGAGCCCGAGTGGAGAAGAAAAAGTGTTCGACGAGAGGGGGAAGAAAGGGTATTGGAGGTTCCAATTTCTCACGGCACACCTGATGATCACTCACGGCACACTAGTGTGCCACAGAACACTGGTTGGAAAACACTGCCCTAACCATTGCTAAATGTATCAACAAAGTTAGAAAAAGTTATGTTTTGGACTACAACAAAAAATTATGAGCTGAGATTGTGACTGGCCCAAGCTGACTCAGTCATTTTCCATGACTGAGTCAATAGTCAAACTCTGGTCTCCCAGTGTGCTAGTCCAGAATTGAAAACATTACACCATGTTGGCTCTCATGTTTAAAATACATAGCTTGCTATTCCACAAGTGTCTTCAAAGCAATGTAGAACAAAGTAAGTTAAATATAAAGCACTCCACCACCATTCATTCCACACCAGAATGTGGCGCAGCTGGCTAAGTGTCAGCTGCATAAGATCTCTCTGACCAGCAGGTCATGAGTTATAGCCTGCCATCTGTCAAGGAGATGTACCACATTAAGTGGGCGGCAAATTTTGACTGAATTATGAGGCCAATGCTGAGGAATGCGGAAGGAACAACAAACAAATGAGGTGCATCAGCTCCCCTGGTGGCCAGAGTAAATGTTGTATGTTGTATGTTGAAACAGCAGGGATTGTCTGCCACTGTAATCAGCATTCATGAGAAGAGCGGAATATAAATAAAAGTAAATAAATAAATAAATAAATTTAAGAAACAGCAGCAGACATAGAATTGGACCATTACCCTGCCCAAAGGACTTCTCTGACTTTGCCTTTTCCTTCTGATTCTGCCTCCTGAGATGCAGCCAAAGGAAGAAAATAGGGCAGTCCCCAAGTTACAAGATCCGACTTACAAATGACTCATAGTTAAGAACTGAGGTGAGACAACAGGAAGTGAAAGAACACTAGTTTGTACCCAAGTTACAAACAAGATAGGTTCTGTAGGTTTGTTCTTAAGCTGAATTTGTATGTCAGTTGGAATGTGTAACTCCAGCCATATATATAGATATAGAGATTTATTTATTATTTATTTCAAATATTTATACCCCGTCCTTCTCTACCCCAGAGGGGGACTGAGGGCAGCTCACAACTGGCAGCGTTTCGATGCCCACATATACAATCAATAAACAACAATTACACAATAAATTACACATTAATCAGATTAAAACCAATTAAAATACAATTAAAATACAACTATACAATAGTCTGAGTTCTGCAATCCGAAGCCAGTCCACAGTCCGTTTTCATAACACTGTCATCATTTTATTGTCCACCTGCTACCCAATATATAGATATACTGTAGATATAGATATAAATATGGTTTGTATAGCATAAGGGAGGGTTAACACTCTTGTGGTGTATGTTTTGCTATCTGTGCCCCTGTTCGGAAACAAGAATGGGTGAGACACCTTTTCCCAATGATAACTCTTTCAGGAGTTATTTTCACTTCTTAGGAGTATATTACTAGTGTATCTTCCTAACAGTCAGGAAAGAAGGGTTATGGTACAGACAGAGTTGAAGAATTTTTTGTATAATCTCTCCCATTTATGATGCTGCAACAGCATGAAAATCAGTTGATGATGTTGCAACGAAGTCTGATATCTTGCAAGAGGGCTGGTGACCCTTTTTCAAGACAGTCTGATAAAATTTGTTTTCTTTGTACTGTTAAGGCATCTCAGACATGCTGAACCTTGGTCAATCTTTTGACAAAAAAGGTCTGAGAGTCCGTGGGTAGTGTGTAGGGTACAAATATGGAAATCCTATGCTCAAATCTTTCATAAAATATGAAATAGACTTCAATTTGCTATGGACACAATATATGTGGTGCACAAGAGCGACATATGGCCATAATGGAACCCCCTATCCAGCTCTATGTCCTTATTAAATCTCTGTGAATGACGTGAGCAATGAACCAGAAAAACCTTTTTTCAAACTACCGTAGAAGCAAAAGGGGCTTTTAAAAAGAAGTTGGATGGCCACCTGTCGGGGGTTCTTTGATTGTGCTTTTCCTGCATGCCAGGGGGTTGGACTAGATGGCCCATGTGGTCTCTTCCAACTCTATGATTCTATAATTCTGTGATTTTTTATTGGTTCCAATTAAACAGTTTTTCAAAGTGTTTCAGTCAAGTTTATTTTAAAGTAATTATGTGCAACTTATACATAGGTTATCAAGACAGTACATACAAACTTATAGTATACATTACACATACTGTATATGAAGCATATTAAACAAATGAGGTCTAATTTGGAATACAGTGTTCCCTCACTACTTTGCGGTTTGCTTTATGTGGATTTGCTGTTTCGCGGGTTTTTGAAAATATTAATAAAAATATAAAATATTTATGTGTAGTGGAGGCTAGGGACCCCAGAAGTGCAGCAGCCTGAGTCGCGGCAGGGAAGGCCTGCCTCCCTGGCCTCCACAGACCCCGGAAGTGTGGTGGCTTGAGGCACGGTGGGGAAGGCCTGCATCCCTGGCCTCCACAGACCCCAGAAGTGTGGTGGCTTGAGGCACGGTGGGGAAGGCCTGCCTCCCTGGCCTCCACAGACCCCGGAAGTGTGGTGGCTTGAGGCGTGGTGGGGAAGGCCTGCCTCCCTGGCCTCCACAGACCCCGGAAGTGTGGTGGCTTGAGGCACGGTGGGAAGGCCTGCCTCCCTGGCCTCCACAGGCCCCGGAAGTGTGGTGGCTTGAGGCACGGTGGGCAAGGCCTGCCTCCCTGGCCTCCACAGACCCCGGAAGTGTGGTGGCTTGAGGCATGGTGGGGAAGGCCTGCATCCCTGGCTCCACAGACCCCGGAAGTGCGGTGGCGTGAGGCCAGGTGGGGAAGGCCTGCCTCCCTGGCCTCCACAGACCCCGGAAGTGTGGTGGCTTGAGGCACGGTGGGGAAGGCCTGCATCCCTGGCCTCCACAGACCCCGGAAGTGTGGTGGCTTGAGGCACGGTGGGGAAGGCCTGCCTCCCGTGCCTCCACAGACCCGGGTCGAGTGGGGGCTTGTGGGAAGGTGGGGTAGGCCTGCCTCCCTGGCCTCCACAGACCTCGGAAGTGTGGTGGCTTGAGGCACGGTGGGGAAGGCCTGCATCCCTGGCCTCCACAGACCCCGGAAGTGTGGTGGCTTGAGGCACGGTGGGGAAGGCCTGCCTCCCTGGCCTCCACAGACCCCGGAAGTGTGGTGGCTTGAGGCACGGTGGGGAAGGCCTGCATCCCTGGCCTCCACAGACCCCGGAAGTGTGGTGGCTTGAGGCACGGTGGGGAAGGCCTGCCTCCCTGGCCTCCACAGACCCCGGAAGTGTGGTGGCTTGAGGCATGGTGGGGAAGGCCTGCATCCCTGGCCTGCTGCTGCCTGCATGGCTCTGGAGACTCTGCTGGTATTGATTTAATGATGGTATTGACCACTATGATGATATATAATAATTATTGGTATGTATGAACAGCCTTTCCCTTGTTAGTTTTCTTCGAACGCATCATGTGTATATATATGTGAAATTAGAGTACATGATTTGTTATGCTATTTTGCTTTTTAGATTTAATCCAGACCGCTTTGGAAACATTTCGAAATTGGAGCATTGGTCGCAAGGTCCCGACAAAGCCACACTGGCGAAACGGCTAGACCGTCAACCAATCTGGGTTGCCTCATATATGATTTGGAAAGATTGATTATATTGATTGAAAGATTTATTATTTCTGCAACTCAGAGACATTGACTCCACTAAGGATTACAAATACCGCGTCTTGCGGCTGTGATTTTTGTTACCTTGTTTCCGTTGGAACCGAACTGTTTATGGAATAGAGAATATTGATGATGATACATTGAATATTATTTTTGAATTCCATTTGGTGTCTGCGTTTTTTGTCTACGCTTCTGATTTTTGGGAACTACAATATACTTATCCTTTGATTCTGTGGAGGCTAGGGTGGCAGGCAGGCGCTCTCAGGACGGGAGGCAGGTAATGAAGCATGGATAGGAAAATATATAAAATATTATTTAATAAATATTAAAATATAGCATCCCTACTTCTCATATTTTCACTTATTGCAGGTGGTCCTGGAATGGAACCCCCGCAATAAGTGAGGGAACACTGTACTGCATTCAGTTCTGGCTGTTTCATTCAATAAAGGCAAGTTGGAGAAAAGCAACGAGGATAAGAAGATTTGAGGAAGAATTGAAAGAGCCAGGCACATTCATCTTGGTGAAGAGAAGACTGTAGTGACATGACTGCACTCTTAAAATACCTCAAGAGTTATCAGAAAAAGGAGGGGCAAAGCTATTCTCTGCTGACTCAAAGGTAGAACCTGGTTTAATACTTTGAAGATTGTTTAAAACAAGAAGATGCACAGAAGTGGTTTGGCAATGGAATCATTGGTCTAGATCAGTGGTCCCCAAACCTTTTTGGCCTACCGCCCCCTTTCCAGAATTTTTTTTTACTCACTGCCCCTCTAGAAATTAATTTAAATTTTTTTTAATAGCAATTAAACAGAAAGATATATGTATTCATATTTCTACCTTTTTCGTAAAATATAATAAAGAAAGTTGTAAATTAGAAACATTGAAGTTTGAAATTATGAAACTATTTATTGAACTTAGAATAGAAAGTTAAAAAATTCGAAATCATCTTAATGAGAAGGATGAACCTGGCATGCTGCTACCAATCTAGTAATCCTCGGCTTTATTTTCGTCAGCAGTAATCTCAAATCACCGCGATTGACTATTTTGCAATCGATTTCTTTTTTTGTTAATAAATTGGTTACCGCACTGAATCCACGTTCCACTAAATATGTTGAAGGACATTATTATTATTGTTATAAGACTCAACCAGTTGGAAGGGAACCCCAAAGGTGGTATTATTATTATTATTATTATCCCTTGCTTGGCGAGAGAGGAGGAGGGAGCAGGAGGAGGGAAGAAGAGAGAGACACACAGAGATGAATGGTAGCCTGTCACCTGGCTCACGCCACCACCCCCACCGCCCCTTACAGGGGTTCAGCGCCCCCCAAATTCTCCTGACCCTTCCAGCGCTCCCCTAGATTGCTCCATTGCCCACCAGGGGGTGGTACCGCCCACTTTGGGAACCACTGGTCTAGAGGATTTCCTTCTGCATATGCCTTTGGAAAGAGGATGGACTTGCTGGGAATGCTTTTACTGGAGATCCTGCACTGAGCAAGAGATTGGAGTTGGCCCATGAGACCCTAGAAGGGTTAAAATGGCATTATTTGGTCTAGCAACTGAAAACATTAGGAAAACCCCACTAGTGAACAGCTGTTCCAGATCACTGTAGTTATCTGATACAAGTTATGCCTCCTCATTACTGGAAAAGCTTTCATCTTCCTAATGAGGATTCCCTATATACTTAAAACTATAAAATAATGCATTGTAATAAGATTATTCATACTCAGTTAATCTTTTTTGTTGTCTAATTCAGTCTTTGTTATATAATGAGTTATAGTTGGCTTACGGTTTTATAAATGAATACAGCTGACATGTATAATTTTAAACAGTGCATTCTGTCCAAACAATGTTAGGTAGCTTTTAAATATAGTATTTGTAGATGGCTGTGGAGCTCCATAGAATAGCACAGTGTGCATTATTTTGCATTTATGGTGCAGCATTTTCACAATGCATGCAATATAATACCATTGTTTACCTTGCTTGTATAGGTAAACAAACACAGCTTCTGTAGGATTGACCATCATCTCACTCTTTCTAGCTCAGGCTTTATTGCATTATTTAGTGAAAACACCAGTCATCTGTGTTTTTACTGCTCTCATTTACTATCTTTTCAATGCCAATGCTAGTAAAGAATGTTCCAGTTAAATAAAAGGGTGAGGAAAAAAGGCAGGTGTGTGTAAAAAGCACCTTCTTTGTCAGCAGCTTCCTGAACTGAGGTATGCCTACTAGGGGTGGATATCTCCAATTAAAATACTTTGAAATTCGTTAATAATTCGTATTTGAAATTATTTTGACCCTATATCGACCCTCGGCGTCCAACCCGGAAGTGAAGTTTCAAAACCGAACCCGGGATCACCATTCTTTGTAAAGGTCACGTTATTAGGTCGTTTTCCCCCCTCCTCAGTTCTCAACTCGTGAGAGGAGACTGGAGGGCAGCAGCACCCGCCTTTCTCCTCTCGCCAGCTGAGAGCTGAGGCGGGCGCTTTATTCCCAACGAGTCCCCACCTCCTTCTCTACCTCGCAATAAAGCGGGACAACCCTTGTCGCGCTTTATTCCCAAGCAGAGAAGGAGGTGCGGACTCACCTCCACACTTCCTTCTCTGCCTGGGAATAAAGCGCAACAAGGGTTGTCCCGCTTTATTCCCAAGCAGAGAAGGAGGTGCGGATTCGCCTCCACACTTTCCCCGCACCTCAGAGCCATCCCGTGTTAAATATAACGCGGGATAGCACTGAGGAGGCGGGGGAAGGAAGGTGTGTGTGTGTGCCTTGCATCCACACACACTTCCTTTCCCCGCACCTCAGAGCCATCCCGTGTTAAATATAACGCGGGATAGCACTGAGGAGGCGAAGGGAAGTGTGTGTGTGTGCCTTGCATCCCACACACTTCCTTTCCCGCACCTCAGAGCCATCCCATGTTAAATATAACGCGGGATAGCACTGAGGGGGTGGGGGAAGGAAGGTGTGTGTGTGTGTGCCTTGCATCCACACACACTTTCCTTTCCCCGCACCTCAGAGCCATCTCGCGTTAAATTTCATCCCGCTGCTTCTGAGCTGGGGGGGGGGGGGAGAGGGAAGATTGCAGGGCTTGCCCTCCATTCTTCCCTCCCAGCTGGTGTAAGGAATAATAACGAAAATTTGTTATTAATTATGTTTCAATTACGAAATTTACTTAAAATTTTGCGGAATAATTTCTATAACGACCCAGCAACAAAAATCCCCCCCACGAGTTTAGAATCAAATTTTTATGGATCAACCACCCCTAATGCCTACTAAACACTGAATATAAGGTATCTTCACACATATAGTGCTATTTTTACCAAATAGATTTTTTGAACATGAGATATTTGATGGTATTCAATTTATTATGCATACTCCCTAATTTTCCATTCTCCATCCACACGTTTTATTTCCACCTCCACCCCCAGATATTAACAACCCCACCTGGATTTTCCTCCTTGTTTGCTACGTGTTGAAAATAACTGACCATTTTGTACAGTTATTTCCCTAAGGATTCCACTCTTTCCTGACCATGCCCTTGAAGATAAACATTTCCAGGACTTGCGGTTGATGAATCAGTTTTACACTGAAGGAATTTGACTCTAATGAAACCAAGGACTTTCACCTGTTTTACTCGTACGGCATCTGAATTAGAGATGTGCTATAAAGAACTGAATATTGAAGCTCTTTAAAATGCAATGTTACAACATAGGGAATACCTAAGTGCTTTATTCCAAATGTTTTTAAAAGACACTAAAATGTCCACATTCTTGCTGGAAAATTGGGCTTCCTTAAGAAAATCCATTGTGCTGCTGGCCTTCCATAATTGTGGGGTCAACTTTTGTGGAATTTATGGATTTGATCATCTCATCCTCCAATGTGACTCTTTGGTCCATTACTGTTAGAAGCTGATCATAGAATCATGCTTCGAAATCCAAATGTTGGATATCTAATAAAACACAGCCTATAGTATTGCTTCAGGGAGTTGTGTTTAGAATCTGCTAATCCAGTGTTTTTCAACCTTTTTTGAGCCGCGGCACATTTTTTACATTTACAAAATCTTGGGGCACACCACCAACCAAAATGACACAAAATGACTCTCTAACACAGTAATACATATAGTTAATATGTTTTAAAATGTATTTATACACTCAGTGTGAAACCTGGACCTGTTTTGATGAACACAACATAGATATCCTGGCAGGAATGGCAGAAAGACACAAACTTCCCACACAGAACTCCCATAACCAAGAGAAAATACTATAAGAGTTTGGTGGGCATTGATTTTGAGTTTTGGAGTTGTAGTTCACCTATATCCAGAGAGCACTGTGGACTGAAACAATGTTGGATCAGGACTAAACTTGGCATGAATACTCAATATGCCCAAATGTGAACACAGATGGAGTTTGGGGAAAATAGACCTTGACATTTGGGAGTTACAGTTTCTGGGATTTATAGTTAACACACAATCAAAAAGCATCCTGAACTCTTGCAACAATGGAATTGAACCAAACTTGGCATATTGAACTCTCATTACCAACAGAAAGTCATGAAAGGGTTTGCTTTGGAATTGACCTTGAGTTTGGAAGTTGTAGTTCACCTACACCCATAGAGCACTGTGGACTCAAACAATGTTATGTTATGTTGTTGTTTGTTTTCTATCCAGAATCACAATGTTGGAAGGAGGCTCACTACTTTAAGGTCTCTAAAACAGGCATGGGAAAACTTCGGCCCTCTGGGTGCTTTGGACTTCAACTCCCACCATTCCTAACAGCCTGAGGCCCTTTCCTGCTTAAGTGGCTGAGGGGAAAAAAGGAAAAGAGCCTGAGGCTGCCAGGAATGGTGGGAGTTGGAGTCCAAAACACCTGGAAGGTCCAAGTTTGCCCATGCCAGCTTTCGACAGAGACCTCTTCCTCCCCCTTCCCCTTCGCGCCCTTTCTTCCCCCTCCTGTTAAACACTTACTTTTTCTTCTACACTGCTGCTTCTGCCACCATTTTGATCCAAGGGGGCAGCGTGAGCGTGTTCAGGAGGGGAGGGGGGAGGGAGGAAGACGTGACCCGTGCAGGCACTACTGCGCAGACTCACCCCAGAGCAAAGCGAGGCAAAGCGAGCAGAGCGAGGCTGGGAAGAAGGGAGCCCGAGTGGAGAAGAAAAAGTGTTCGGCAGGAGGGGGAAGAAAGGGTATTGGAGGTTCCAATTCCCCACGGCACACCTGATGATCACTTACGGCACACTAGTGTGCCACTGCACACTGGTTGGGAAACACTGTGCTAATCTATTAGATTCAATTTATTTTTTTTATTGATTTGGTACATTTGTATACCACCCCTCTCAGCCTGAAGGTGACTCGTGGCGGTTAACAAGGCAACAATTAAATGCCAACAACATCATAATTTTTTTAAAACAATTAAAAACATTAAAAAATTAATTAAAACCATGACAGTAGTAAAAACATATCAATGCATGATTCTGAGGTAATAATAGCCTCCTGGTGTAATACAGAAGTTGGAAATGCTCCTTTTATGAGCCACAAATCCCCAGATCCCTTAGTAATTTTCCCAAGCTCCCAGAGAGATTTTTTAATAACAGTGAGGAGAAATGGGTGGAAAGGTACAAATACCTTCGAAAATACAAGCTTCTGCCTAGCAACCAAAAAGAAGAACATAAACAGTGTGCACCTAAAATGTCATGTATCAGTTTCACAGTCCAGCTAGTGTTACCGATACAAGTTTTGGATCTGGAATGACTTGGATTTCATCCAAAAATCTAGGAAACAGTGAAATGGTATTTCAAGCAATGTAACTCTGTAACGCACAATGTTATTGTGATTCTAACTATGGTTCTTTCATTCAGATGTTTGGTCTGACCATTTGGAATGGGTCCCAGAGCACCCATCACTAGTAGAACTAGAGCTGTTTTCTTTTCCCAGAGATGTTGAATCCCAGTTTGTAGCTCCTGGTATTTCACAATCTTTTCCTTACCTTTGTCTTCCATTCTGCTGTTTACATGGATTCTTATATTATTATTACTATATTATTACTGTGACTAGTTGTAGATCTAGCCTGAGCAGTACAGCATGGGAAGAAGGGTTCAATCTTCCTCCTGCCCTGTTTGTATTCCAAACCAAAGTATATCTGACACACATATTGAACAGGTTTCACTCCGGGAGGTAGGTTTAAAATAATTACAGGTTGAATAACCTTCTATCTGGAATTATGAATAACCTATCTGGAATTATGAAATCTGAAATACACCAAAATCCAAATTTTTGCACAGGGATGTCTCGGATCGTGACACCTTTACTTTCACATGGTTCAGTGTACATGCACTTCATTTCATACATAAAATTATTCACAATTTCGAATTGGATACTTCATTGGAAACTGAGCAAAGTATGAAACACCAATGCATTTTGTGATTAGACTTAAGCTCTATCTCCAAGATATCTCATTATGTATATGCAAATAGAAGTTAGGAAAATCCCCTATATAGGAAAAATATAGGTTCTGTTCTTAAGTTGAATTTGTATGTAAGTTGGAACAGGTACCTTTTTAAGTGTTACCCCAGCCCAGGCATGTAGCCAAGGGGGCTAAGGGGCTTCAGCCCCGAAATTCTCAGGGTGGTCCGCGAAAAGGCCTTACTGGTACATTATTTAAACTGTTATGTTTATTCATATCATTATCTGATCACCATGCTCATTATATCCCACATTAATGGGGTTATTGGGATAACAATACAAAAGGTTTGCTAGGGTAGACCCTCTTCCACCCAGTCTCAGCCCCCCGAACCAAACTCAGCCCCAGCCCCGAAACAAAATCCTGGCTACGGCCCTGCCCCAGCCAGAGAGAGAGAGAGAGAGAGAGAGAGAGAGAGAGAGAGAGAGCACTTTGGATACAACAGGGAAGGTTTAATACCCCCTGTGGTGTTGGTTTGCTGTATATGCCCCTGTACATAAGATTTCCTATCACTTTCTGTCCCTGTGATAATTGGATTTTGAAAACTTTTGCTTTTGTGGAAACAAGGATTGGTGAGAAAGTTTCATCGGAAACACCTTTTCCCCATGATAACACTTTCAGGAGTGAAGTTTCTTTCCAAGAGGTAGATTTCTCTCACTTCCTAAGGTCTCACCCCTGTTCTTAACTAGGAGTTATTCATAAGTCAGATGTTTGTAACTCATGCCTGAATTCAAAAATCCTCCAAAACTGCAAACTGCAAATATTTCAAGCACTTAACTAGCACTTAACTAGCCTTTTGTTCATTTTCAAAGTAAGTATTAAATTAAACAAAATGCATTTTGTGATCTGTGGGGCCATGCTTTGTCATAAATTATGATGAGTACAAAGTTAATGTCTGAAAACATGGAGAAGAAGCATTTCATGCAGATGAGAAAACGCATATCTCTTTTAAGACATGATACCTCCTCCAGGATTGGATTTCCCTTCCAAGAGGTTGATTACTTTCACGTCCTGTTATCTCACCCTTGTTCTCAACTATGAGTCATTTGTTAAGTTGTGTGTGTGTAATTTGGGAACCGTCTGATTTTTTTTCCTTTGGCTGCCATGGCTCAATGCTATATAATTTTTACAAGGTGTACCCTTCTCTGCTTAAGAGTGCCGGAATCTCACCAAACTACAAATCCCAAGGTCCAATTTCATTGAGGCCAAGCAGTAAAAGTGGTGTCAAACCGCATTAATTCTACAGTGTAGGGGTGGCCACTGACTGGACCACTTCACAGGGCTGTTGTTGAAAGAGAGGAGGCGAACCACCTGTGTCACTTTGAGCTCAGTGGTGAAAGGAAAAGATATAAATGTAGCTACCAAATAAGGTAACATGCATAATCCCCTGATCAATAAGGGGCACATAATACTTAGGCGATCCCTCGTTATCCAAATATGATGGCCCTCCCAAGTGTTGTGTCTTGGCGGTGGGTCCTTAGGTGGCTGTAGAGCACTATTCTTGATCCGCATGTTCTTCCACAGCGAGGACATCAGTTTCCAGGTGAAAGGTGGTTCCGATCAGGGTTGGTTTGCAGCGCCTTCCTCTTGGCATGTTTCTCCCTTTCACCCTCCATTCGTGCCTCTTCAAATTCCACAACACTGCTGGTCACAGCTGACCTCCAGTTAGAGCACTCAAGGGCCAGGGTTCCCCAGTTCTCGGTGTCTATGCCATAGTTTTTAAGGTTGGCTTCAAGCCCATCTTTAAATCTCTTTTCATGTTCACCAACATTCTGTTTTCCGTTCTTGAGTTGGGTGTAGAGTAACTCCTTGGGGAGGCAGTGACTGTACATTCGAACAACGTGGCCAGTCCAGCAGAGTTGATGGCAGAGGAGCATCGCTTCAATGCTGGTGCTCTTTGCTTCTTCCAGTACCCTGATGCTTGTCTGCCTGTCTTCCCATGAGATTTGGAAGATTTTTTTGGGAGGCAATGCTGATGGAATAGTATCCCGACAGATGGCCTCAAATACTCTCTGCTTCACTCGGAAAAATGCTGCACTCACTGAGCTCAGATGGTGCACTTGAAGAGCTCAGTATTGTATTTCACTGCTGATGTTTTTGTGGAGAGGTGGCTGCTAAGGTCAACATTTTCTTATGTTACACCATTAAGCTGTATTTCCGACATTGTAGAGGCTTGCTAAAAGAGCCCTTTGGTTTTCTCCATGTTCAGTCAAATACCTCCTTTTGAAGTAGGGCAAACCATAGTCTTTTTCTGTAGCCTATCTATGTATATGGAGCCCCCGGTAGAGCAGTGGGTTATACCCTTGTGCCGGCAGGACTGAAGACCGACGGGTCGCAGGTTCGAATCCGGGGAGAGCGCGGTTGAGATCCCTCTGTCAGCTCCGGCTTCCCATGCGGGGACATGAGAGAAGCCTCCCTCTATCTCTCGGCATTACTTCACGAACGAAGTTTCTTAGGAAGGACTCATCCCACGCTTTTTACAAGCGCGTTGATGGCTAAAAACGCCAATCTGACATAGGCAAGTTCGGTTGCAGAAAGCACAGCAGAAGGTTTCATTGAGTGATGTTGTTTCCAAGTTGCAGTTCTTTCTGCGTTGTCGTTTCTCTTCGAGACCCGTTCGGCGTGTCTTCTCAAAAGAGGCCGCAGCATTGTGGATAGTGCATCTCCACACCTCCCGATGTGAGGCCAGGGTGGACCATTGTTGGTGATCAATCTGGCTGAGCCTGAGATGTTGTTTCAGGGAGTCCTTATATCTCTTTTTGGGGGCGCCTCTCTTGCGCTGACCTGTGGTGAGTTCACCGTAGAGTAGTATCTTTGGGAGGCGGTGGTCCTCTATCCTAGAGACGTGCCCTGCCCAGCGCAGCTGTGTTCTCAATAGCATGGCCTCAATGCTGGTGATCCCTGCTTGCTCAAGGACAACAACATTCGTCACATAGTCAGTCCAGTGTATATTTAGGATTGTGCGAAGACAGCCCTGATGAAAGCGTTCGAGGAGTCGTAGGTGTTGGCGATAGGTGAGCCATGTTTCAGACCCATATAGGAGAATAGGCAATATGATAGCTCTGTACACACTGATTTTGGTGCTTTGCCTCAGGTGCATGTTGCTCCAGACTCTTTTGTGAAGCCTTCCGAATGCACCACATGCCTTTGCTAATCTGTGATCTATCTCTTTGTCAATCACAAGGATGGTAAAACATCAAAACAACATCCTGGCGTCCTCTGGGCATCGTCCTTGCAGACGGCCAATTCTCTCACACCAGAAGCGACTTGCAGTTTCTCAAATCGCTCCTGACACGAAAAATCACGGGGAATGTGGCGCAGCTGGCTGTGTGTCAGCTGCGTAAGATCTCTACTGACCAGAAGGTCATGAGTTCAAGGCCTGCCTGGGTCGGGGTGAGCTCTCGATGTCAATGGCATTGAATGTTTGCCTGTATATGTGCATTGTGATCCGCCCTGAGTCCCCTGCGGGGTGAGAAGGGCGGAATATAAATGAGGCAGTGTCAAAGCATATGACATCACCCACTGTGATGGAGCCCCCGATGGAGCAGTGGGTTACACCCTTGTGCCGGCAGGACTGAAGACCGACGGGTCGCAGGTTCGAATCCGGGGAGAGCGTGGTTGAGCTCCCTCTCTCAGCTCCGGCTTCCCATGCGGGGACATGAGAGAAGCCTCCCACAAGGATGGTAAAACATCCTGGCATCCCCTGGGCAACGTCCTTGCAGACGGCGAATCCTTTCACACCAGAAGCGACTTGCAGTTTCTCGAATCGCTCCTGACATGGAAAAGTACCAGGAATGTGACGCAGCTGGGTGGGTGTCAGCTGCATAAGATCTCTACTGACCAGAATGTCGTGAGTTCGAGGCCTGCCTGGGTCGAGGTGGGTGCTCGACCTTTAAGTGTAGCCTGCTGTCGACCTTTGCAGCCTGAAACACAGTTGCATCTGTCAAGTAGGAGATTAAGGTAACACATTAAGTGGGGAGGCAAATTTTGACTGAATTATGAGGCCATTAAAGGTCGTGAGTTCGAGGCCTGCCCAGGTCGGGGTGAGCTCTCGACCAATTTGTGTAGCTCGTTGTCGACGTTTGCAACCCGAAAGACAAAGTAGGAAATTTAGGTACCACTTTGTGGGAAGGCTAAATTTAACTGATTTCTGGAATGTTAAATTGCCTCTGAGTGTCTGTCTATATATGTTGTATGTCAATGGCATTGAATGTTTGCCTGTATATGTGCATTGTGATCCGCCCTGAGTCCCCTGCGGGGTGAGAAGCGCGGAATATAAATGTGGCAGTGTCATAGCATATGACATCACCCACTGTGATGGAGCCCGCGGTGGAGCAGTGGGTTACACCCTTGTGTCAGCAGGACTGAAGACCGACGGGTTGCAGGTTCGAATCCAGGGAGAGCGCGGTTGAGCTCCCTCTCTCAGCTCCGGCTTCGCATGCGGGGACATGAGAGAAGCCTCCCACAAGGATGGTAAAACATCCTGGCATCCCCTGGGCAATGTCCTTGCAGACGGCCAATTCTCTCACACCAGAAGCGACTTGCAGTTTCTCAAACCACTCGTGATACGAAAAAGCACCGTGAATGTGGCACAGCTGGCTGGGTGTCAGCTGCATAAGATCTTTACTGACCAGAAGGTCATGAGTTCGAGGCCTGCCCGGATCGGGGCGAGTCATGTCAGAAGACCTTAAAAATCACTAGAGAGAAAACTAAGCATTTGCAGATCCTCCAGTGGAGTTCTATGGTCAGTGTCAGATGGAATGTGACTGGCTGTCAGCTGCATAAGATCTCTACTGACCAGAAGGTCATGAGTTCGAGGCCTGCCCAGGTCGGGGCGAGCTCTCGACCAATTTGTGTAGCTTGTTGTCGACCTTTGCAACCCGAAAGACAGTTGCATCTGCCAAAGTAGGAAATTTAGGTCCCACTTTGTGGGGAGGCTAAATGTAACTGATTTCTGGAATGTTAAATTGCCTCTGAGTGTCTGTGTATATATGTTGTATGTCAATGGCATTGAATGTTTGCCTGATGTGCCTTGAGAAGGGTGGAATATAAATGACGTCAATAAAATAAATACATATGTCTATGAATGCTTGTACTGTCCGTTTGGACAACTTTTCTGAGGCAGTGTCAAAGCGTATGACGTCACCCACTGTGGGGTGACGTCATCAGAACTGCCCCCGCCCACTTGCTCCTCATCCAAAGAGAGCAGGCAGCAAAATGGCGGCGGCCCAGGCAGGCGCAGGCTCGGTTGCTAGGAAACCTCACTAACCGGGCGGAAGAAGGGAAGGGCTGTGCGTCCTTTACGTGCTGACGTCGATGACGGAAGTTTTGACGTCGCGTGTCCTGACTAGGCTCTGCGGCTGGCTCGTTTAAAGGTCTGTATGGAGGACGTCGGCTGGTCTTCTTCCCCACAGAGGGGAGGGGGCGGCGGAGGAGGCTGAAGGGAGGGGGGCAGGCTCTGAGATACATAATTTGGGGGGGGGGGCCAGCTGGGGTCCACAGGGTGTCTTGTGTGACCCCTTCCACTTCCAGGCTCACTGCCTCCTTCCCAAATAATACTGAGGCTTGTTCCCTTGTGGGCGAGGAATGGGACATGTCTCTGTGAGGGAATTAATTGTTTAAAAGCCTCAATTAAAACCTTCCTGGCTTGCCAAGGTTTTGGAATATTTATTATGTATTTTGTGTATATTTATGTATTCTTTATAACCATGTCTATTTGGGTGACTTGTATTGATCTGTTTTCTATATTATCTCACAAATATTTACAGGATCAGTTTTACCATTGGATTGGGTGGCTTTACAGCAGGCCTGGGCAAAGTTGGGCCTTTCAGGTGTTTTGGACTTCAACTCCCACAATTCCTCACAGCCTCAGGCCCCTTCCTTCGGAAGGGGCCTGAGGCTGTGAGGAATTGTGGGAGTTGAAGTCCAAAACACCTGAAAGGCCCAACTTTGCCCAGGCCTGCTTTACAGCAGTGTTTCCCAACCGCTGTGACGCGGCACAGTAGTGTGCCGTGACGGACCTCCTGCTGTGCCGCGAGAAAAGCTCTCTTCCCCCCTTCCTCCCCCCCTCCTGCTGAACTCCTGTTGCTTGGGGGAGGAGGAAGAAGGCCAGGTAGTGGCGAAGAGAAGAAGGGACCGGGGCGCTGCCTCCTTCGGCCATTTCCCCAGCCAGCCTCCAATCCGCCATGACTCCCACCATCACTCTTGCCCCTCGCTCGCTGAAGTCGCATGGAGGAGCCCCGCCCACTGAAGCCCGTCCACCGCTCATGCTCCTCCTCTGTAGGAGAGCTGAAGCTGGGAGGAGGGGCGGGGCATGGCGCGGCCTGGCTCTGCCCCCTACCCGGGCTTCGGCACTCCCAGCAGCTGCTCCAGCCTTGAGGGGCAGTACCAAGCCAGCATTGTGCTGGCTCTGGCACCGCTAGCTTGGCACTGCCCCCTCAAGGCTGGAGCAGCTGCTGGGAGAGGTGAAGCCGGGGGTAGGGGGTGGCGCATGGCGCAACCTGGCTCCGCCCCCTCCCCGGCGGTGGCACTCCCAGCAGGCCACCATCCCCAGCCGTTCTTTACTGTGTTAGAGTGTCATTTTGTGTCATTTTGGTTGGTGGTGTGCCCCGGTTTTTTTAATGTTAAAAGTGTGCCGCGGCTCAAAAAAGGTTGGGAAACACTGCTTTACAGTATATTTTCCCCATGGCACAGCAAGCCCTCAGGGCCCTTCCACACAGCTCTATATCCCATAATAATAACAAGGCGGAAAATCCCACTCAGATAACCCAGTTCAAAGCAGAAATTGTGGGATTTTCCGCCATGATATTCTGGGATATAGGGCTGTGTGGATTTCCCTCAGTCAAACAGGGGCCCTTCCACACAGCCATGTACCCAGGCCCGGATTACCCATAAGACCACCCTAGGCCATGGCCTAGGGCGGCAGCTTTGGGGGTGGGGGCAGCAGATCCAGACACCCCAAAATTGAAATAATAATAATAAAATTTTAGTCCGAACTTCGGGCACTTGCTTCGGCGCCTGCGCACTGAGAAGGAGCCGTGGGAAGTTCCACCACCCCTAGGGTGTCTGACATGGCTTCCCCCGCCGCTGCCTTGCTCGCGCGGGCGGGCGCCGCTCCTTCCTTCAGTGAAGGGAGGAGGGGCGCCCGTGCGAGCGAGGTGGCGGGGGAAGCCACATCAGTCGCCCTAGGGGCGGGACTTCCCCCAGCTCCTTCTCCCTCGCGCTGGCTCCGCCCCTCCTCCCTTCAGTGAAGGAAGGAGTGGCGCCTACCCGCGCCAGGGAGAAGGAGCCGGGGGAAGCCTCCACCCTAGGGTGACTGACGTGACTTCGCTCGCCCGTGCGAGCGAGGAGGCGGCGGGAGAAGCCACGTCAGTCGCCCTAGGGGCGGGACTTCCCCCGGCTCCTTCTCCCTCGCGCCGGCTCCGCCCCTCCTCCCTTCAGTGAAGGAAGGAGTGGCGCCCGCCCGCGCCAGGAAGAAGGAGCCGGGGGGAAGCCCAGCCGCCCCTAGGGTGACTGATGTGGCTTCGCTCGCCCGTGCGAGCGAGGAGGCAGCAGGGGAAGCCACGTCAGTCGCCCTAGGGGCGGTGGAGCTTCCCCCCGGCTCCTTCTCCCTCGTGCCGGCTCCACCTCCTGCAAGAGGCCCCGCCCTGCAAGAGGCCCCACCCCCTCAAGCGGCCCCGCCCCCCGGGGGCGGCATTTAGAGAGTGTGGCCTAGGGTGCCACAAACCATTAATCCGGGCCTGCATGTACCCAGAAGAGCCCACAATATCTGCTTTGAACTGGGTTATCCAAGGGCCCTTCCAGGACCTTTCCAGGTAGGCCCTGTATCCCAACATGTGGTCCCAGGTTTTCTGCTTTAAACTGGGTTATATGAGTCTGCACTGCCAGATAAGCACTGGGAATGTGGTGCAGCTGGCTAAGTGTCAGCTGCATAAGATCTCTCTGACCAGTAGGTTATGAGTTCGAGGCCTGCCCGGGTCGAGGTGGGTGCTCGACCTTTAAGTGTAGCCTGCTGCCGACCTTTGCAGCCCGAAAGACAGTTGCATCTGTCAAGTAGGAGATAAAGGTACCACATTAAGTGGGGAGGCAAATTTTGACTGAATTATGAGGCCATTAAAGAACTACAGGAACGCTGAGGAAGGCAGAAGGAACAAGGGACGCTGGGAACGCTTAGAGATGAGGAGTGCGTCAGCTCCCCCTGGTGGCCAGAGTTTGCCTCTGTTTGTCTATATGTTGTATGTGGAAACGGCAGGGATTGTCTGCTAAGTATGTGTACCTGTAATCCGCTCTGAGTCTCCTTCGGGGTGAAAAGAGTGGAATATAAATAAAGGAAATAAATAAATAATCTGGGATAAACAGAAATCCTTGGATCAAATCTTGGGATATAGGGCCTTTTTGGAACGGCCCCCAGACAGGCCCTATATTCCAGGATCTGATCCAAGGTTTTCTGTTTATCCCAGATTATATGGCAGTGTGGACATATTATCCAGTTCAAAGCAGAAAACTTGGGATAAGATGCTGGGGTATAGGGCCTGCCTGGAAGGGCCCTTGGATAACCCACTTCAAAGCAGATATTGTGGGCTATGCCTGTTTGGAAGGGCCCCTGGTTAACTGAGGGAATTCCACACAGCCCTATATCCCAGAATATCATGGTGGAAAATCCCACAATTTCTGCTTTGAACTAGGGTATCTGAGTGGGATTTTCCACATCAATATTATGTCTGGAAGGGCCCTTGGATTACCCACTTCAAAGCAGATATTGTGGGCTCTTCTGGGTACGCAGCTGAATTAAATTTCACATCTGCTTTGAATTGGATTATATGGCAGTGTGAACTCACACAACCCAGTTAAAGCAGATATTGTGGTATTTTTTGCCTTGATAATCTGCATTATATGGCTGTGCTGAAGGACCCTGAGTCCACACTTCCATATATTCCGGTTCAAAGCAGTTTATTCAGCTGTGTGGAGGGGGGCCAGGACTCAATCAACATGAACTCTCAAGCAACCAGCAAATAATAAAAAATAAATAATACTTTACATTAAAAAGCTATTTTTATAATACAGTAAAACTGTGTTACATTAAGTTTGTCTTAATTTGCTTTTATTACTGTATTTGAATTTTGATATTTCAATACAAGTCACTCATGTCAATACAAAGCTTATGCTGTCATATAGGCCTATTTTTACCAGTAACCCTCAAGCAATTACATTCATCTGGCATCTGCTATGGGTACCGGTTAACATGAAAATCTATTGTATTTTAATGACAATTTACTTTTTTATATTGTGTTTTTTGTATGTGTGTTATCAGGATAATTTGTTTTGAATCTTATATATTTCGATAACATGTATTGGTCAGTTTGCTTTATATTATATTGTATTTTATCAGGATAAGTTGCTTTTATATACAAGTTATATAGCTTTACATTTTATTGATCCTTCTCTATATGTGTGTATGTATATATATATACAGTATATATGAGGTTATATATGTTTATACCTATGTGTGTGTAGATATAGATATAGTGGAGCCTTGGTATTCCTGGGGTTTGGTTCCAGGACCATCCATAGATACCAAAATCTATGGATGATTAAATCTTACATATAATAAAGTGGTCCACCTTATGTAAAAAGGCAAAATCAAAGTATCGTTTTTTGAAATTCAATTTTTTTTCAAGACATGGTTAAATCTGTGGATACGGAATCAATGGATATAGAAAGCTGGTTGTATACAGTAGACTCTCAGTTAATTAGCACCCACGGGGATTGGTAAATGCCAGATAAATGTTGTTTCTTTGTGCTTGAGAGTTACTATTAAAATAGATCTTATACTACTATACCATATCAAAAACTCTGTATTGACTTGATATTATTATTGCAATTAAAACCAAATAAGGACAAATATTTGCAACATGAGCAACAAATAGATGGGTATATAGGCTAGGAATTTTGACCAAAATGAAGCAGAAAGGCAGAGGTGCCAGGAGAGTATTTGTCATTTTATTACAGAATGGTTGTTTATTACAGAATGGTTGTTTAACCACTGTTCAACGCTTGATACATGTATTTCTTTTGCATGGTTTGTTCTGCGGCTAATGCAATAAAATATATACTACTAATAAGGACACATATGACTAAATGGAACACAGTTTTACCTTTTTATTGTATGGTAACATTGCTTTTTATTAAAAGTATTTTTGTTTTTTGGCCATTTGCTCAAGAGTTGGGTTGCTTGAGTACCAGTTAACAGAGCGCCTACTGTATATATTTTCAATTCTATGCTTTTAGCAGGACCTCCTGTTTTTGGTTGTTTTGTTTGTAAAGTGCAATATACATTGATGGTTCTATATAAGTGTGTGCTTGACCTTTTTTAGCACAAGGGAGGAGATGATCTTTCATCCATTATCCAAAGACCAGTTACTGCTTATTTGGTTGCTTCTGCCTTGCTGATTGCTCAATAGTGGGTTTATGCTTTGATTTTTTTTCATGGGTTTGTACTGTGACCATAAACTAGGCATTAGACCAATGGTCAGCATAGTATTCGGTGTCTGATACTAGAGAAATCAGGCCTTCCCAAGGGTTTTACAGTTCAGAAAGTGCTCCAGGAAAAAGAGGACTCACTGATTCTGGTGAAAGCAAGGACATTCAGCAAAACATGCTATTAGTCATAGTGGCAAAGCCAAATTGTGATGATGCTTGCAATTCTCTCATTTTGTGTGGATGAGATCCAAGGAATAATTTTTGTGTAAGGTTTCTGCCCTGGTTTTGTTAGCATGCAGTAACATTGTGGCAGACAGGATAGTATGTATAAAAATGTAGCTTTTTAATCTTTTAGTTCTCTTCACCCTTACAATTCTATCTTCTGTTCATCATTTTCCTTTGGTGTCAGGTGTACCTCTCATTTGCATGTAGTCTAAAAGTTACAGAATGTGTATATTAATGGGAGTTCAGTCCTGGGCATTTACTAGGCCTGCCCCATTCTGCTTCCTTTCTGTTTAATTTCTGAATAAAGTTCTGTTTCATTAGCGTGACAGAGGAGACCACAAAGTCAGCCAGATTTGGCTTTCACTGGATAATCTACATGGACTGTGGCATCCGGATGCTCTCATATCCCTTAGTGAGAATGAGTTCTGAGTCCCTGTGCAGCCGGCTAAATCTGCCGCAGTGCTAATGCTGTTTTTTCATGATAGCTATCAGCTGATCAGCTGGTGGTTGCGTTTCTAGGACAGCAGCTTGCAGAAGATAGTATACACCCACGTGATGGGCAGTTGCTTGAAGAAGCTTTAAGCTTGAAGCTGAGAGGTGAATTTTAGGGGCAAAAGCATTCTTTCATTGCAGATGAGCTCAGCAGCAAGGACTAATTGTGTATCACATATAACTGGATATTGAAATGATTGTATATTTACAGATGCCACAAATGCATCATAAATCTCAAGATAATTATTTATGCGTTGTGTAAAGGTTATTACATAATTTCTGTGTAGATGAGCACAGATGGATTTGAGGCCAGCATTGTACATTTTTTTAATAGCTCGCTCCACCGGGAAAGCAATAGGAGAAGTTCGATTTTTATTGTGATGGTCTGAAATCCTTTCAACGTTCCACAGATACTACAGAAAGGAAGACATAAATTCATTTATAGTATATGACACTTGTAGGCCCACATGGGAGATGTATATTTTTTCTGAAGAGTCTCAACTTTATTTCTTTGTTTTGCTTTTTTAAGGCATAAGATTTTGGCCCTAGTTTGACTGACTCTCCTTGTTCATCATGGGGGAGCTCTTCCGGAGCGAAGAAATGACCCTCGCACAACTTTTTCTTCAGTCTGAAGCAGCGTACTGCTGTGTCAGCGAACTGGGAGAACTTGGAAAGGTCCAGTTTCGAGATGTATGTATCTGCTTTTAATATCTTCTGAGTTAGTTCAGTAACTAATTTTTCTTTGACTGTCAGACTTAAAAGGAAGTTGTCTTCCTCTTATTTTAGCTGAATTTCTGTTCTGTGTAAATATTAGCGACCTTCATTTGGCTACAGATAACTTTTACCATGTCTACTGTATTCTTGATAAAACTTGTATTGATAGGTTGCAAGTTGTGACAGAAAGGTGATTCACTGAAATTTGAGTTTTTTCTGATATAACAGCAGTTTAGCAAATTGTAATAGGGGCTTTGAGAAAGACAAACACTGGTTCTCACTATCTCTCTACATCCAGTTGTATATCGTGGTAATTATGTATTTTTATTGGCAGCTAAACCCAGATGTGAATGTGTTCCAACGTAAATTTGTTAACGAAGTTCGGAGGTGTGAAGAGATGGACAGGAAACTCCGTATGTCACTCCTGCTTTTGTATTTTCCATTGTGTCTGTGTTGATTTATATAAATAAATCAATTTGTGGATCATTTTAACCTTTCCTCACATCTTTGTATCTGTGCTAGACAACAACGTCTCTTTTTGTCCACTGCAAAAGATAGACTACCCCATAAGAAACATAATAAAATGCATGACTGATGGCTATATAACAGGCGGACTGTGTAAAAGAAAATAGAGTCCATGAGTGGCCACATGAAATCTAAGGAGTCCTTATCATATAGAAAGTGACCCAGCTTTTAGAAATTCTTAGTTGAAATTTGAGGAGAGTGTTAATCTGATCTCTAGGCAAGTTTTTAAAACCATATATGTGCCATTACTCCTCATCCATCTTGAAATTATATGAAGGTCTATACCAGCATTTCTCAACTTGGGGGAGGGGGCGCGAGTGGGGTGTCAGAGGGATTGCCAAAGATCATCAGAAAACACAGTATTTTCTATTGTTCATGGGGGGTTCTGTGTGAGAAATTTGGACCAATTCTATCGGGGGGAGGGATGCTCTTTGTAGGTGAACTATAAATCCTAGCAACTACAACTCCCAAATGTCAAGGTCTAATTTCCCTAAACTCCACCAGTGTTCACCTTTGGGCATATTGAGTATCCGTGCCAAGTTTGGTCCAGATCCATCATTGTTTGAGTCCACAGTGCTCTCTGGATGCCGATGAACTACAACTGTAAAACTCAAGCTCAACGCTCACCAATCCCTTCCAGTACGTTTTTGTTGGTCATGGGAGTGTGCCTAGTTCAGTTCAATTCCATCATTGGTGGAGTTCATAATGCTCTTTGATTGTAGGTTAACTATAAATCCCAGCAACGACAAGTCCCAAGTGACAAAATCACCACAACATGAGGAACTGTATTAAGGGGTTAAAGCATTAAGAAGGTTGAGAAACACTGGTCCATACAGTATTTTTTCTTATTTTATGTTTGATGTTTAACATTCGTTTATTACATTCTTCTTGGTTTAAAAAAATTGGAAGAGATTTGTGTATGGGCTGATGGAGGGAGGCAGCACAGGTTTAGTTATAGGATGTGGATTGGCAGGTCCTTGGGACTCCCCTTTCTCCCCATAATATTATACACCCTGGTTCAATTACTTCATCATCAAAACTCTGTTTTTCCCCCAGGATTTGTGGAGAAGGAGATTAAAAAGGCCAATATTCCTATCACAGACACTGGCGAGAATCCAGAGGTGCCATTTCCTCGTGACATGATTGATTTGGAGGTAAAGAACACTTTAGCTGAAGGGGCTTTGTGAAGTCTTCACACCTTGGAATACCTTGGTGCTTTGCAAGACTCTAACTTCTCTTGCTGTATGGTAGGCTATCAAAGATCCCTACCAGTCCGGCTTCCATATTGGGCACGGGACAGAGACTGTGTTGGTCACCATCACAGACCAGCTCCGCTGCCAGTTAGACCAAGGTGGATCAGCGCTGCTCGTGTTATTGGACCTCATGGCAGCTTTTGACACAGTAGATCACACATTATTAGCTCACCGCTTAGCCGTGACAGGAGTTAGGGGACCGCTGTTAAATGGGTGTCCTCCTTCCTCCAGGATCTGGGACAGCGAGTGGAGAGGGGTGGTATGGTCTCCAAGATACTCCCTTTAAACTGTAGTGTCCCTCGGGGGCTATTCTCTCCCCTCTATTATTTAACATCTATATGCGGCCAGTTGCCGAACTGGTGCGGAGCTTTGGTCTGGAGTGTCACCAGTAGGCTAATGGCACCCAGCTGGTGCTGAGGATGGACGGCCGACTGGACTCTACCTGATAATTTCCAACTGTGCCTTGAAGCAGTGACTCGAGCCACCTGGTTGAGGGTGAACCCATCAAAGACTGAGATCCTATGGTTGGGTCGCCCGGGCGGGGGTGAGCTCCGGCTGCCTACCCTGGACGATGAAGCATTGTGCCCATCGTCCTTAGTAAAATGTCTGGGGGTCCAAGTGGACCCACTGGTGACAATGGAGGCCCAGGTCTCTGCTGTGAGCAGATCTGCTTTCTTCCACCTGCGACAGGCTAGGCGGCTGGCGCCCTACCTAACTGGGAATGATCTAGCTACGGATCCAGGCGACAGTCATCTTGAGATTAGACTACTGTAACACCCTCTACATTGGTCTTCCTTTGGCGGTAATCCGGAAACTTAAGCTAGTGCAAAATGCTGCAGCTAGATTCCTTGCTGGAGTGTCGGCCAGAAGTCATATCACCCCAATTCTGCAGCAACTGCACAGGCTCCCAATTGAATACTGGATTGCCTTCAAAATGTTGGTTCTGACCTTTAAGGCCTTGTATGGTCTGGGGCCGGTGTACTTGAGGGCCCGTCTTTTCCCATATGTTCCCCAGAGATCACTTCGGTCGGAGGACCAAAGCCTGTTAGAAGTCCCTTCCATTCAGTCTTACCACCTGACATCTACGAGGCAGAGAGCCTTTTCTGTTGTGGCGCTGAACATGTGGAATGCTTTGCCTGCTGAAGTTTGATCAATTAGAGAGTTGCCTGCCTTTAGGAAGGCTTGTAAAACAACTCTCTTTCGGCAAGCATTCAATCTCTAGCCACCAATCCTAGTTGCTGTTGTGTTGTTTTATTGTTTTTACTGTTTTATTGTTATTTTACCTAATGATATGTTTTATATGCTGCAAACCACCCTGAGCCTGCTGGGAAGGGTGGTATATAAATTGAAATAATAAATAAATAAATAAATAAATAAATAAAGTAGGTTGAGGTGTGGGAGGAAATAACCAGGAAATTGGGAGATTCAGAGCATGTCTGAGAGTGTTATAATAGTCCGAGTGAATGCTTCATGAGTCATCTAGATTTTGAAGATTCTCTTTGTAAATGATCTGGTGTAAACCGATAACATGTACATGTTAAATTTATGTATATGGCTTTCCTTTCTGAATAAAGTATCCTGGGAACAGACAAAGCTATATTCCTTGAAAGTTGTAATATAAAATTTTAGTTGTATTGTGAATCATTTGGAGCCCCTGGTGGCACAGCGGGTTAAACCGCTGAGCTGCTGAACTTGCTGACCAAAAGATTGGCGATTCGAATCCAGGGAGTGGGGTGAGCTCTGTTAGTCCCAGCTTCTGCCAACCTCGCAGTTCGAAAACTTGCAAATGTGAGTATATCAGCAGGTACTGCTTTGGCAGGAAGGTACTGCTGCTCCATGCAGTCATGCTGTTTCAAGTTCAAGTTCACTTTACTACAGTCAATGACCAGCTCATGAGAAGAGGGACACAGTCCCGCACAAACACATCAGGTCTAAGGGTCAAGAGATTTAAAACTTCAAAACTTTAAAACTTGACTTTGAAGGCGTCTACGGACAATGCCGGCTCTTCGCCTTAGAAAAGGAGATGAGCATCGCTCTCCAGAGTCAGCCACGACTAGACAATGTCAAGGGGAAACCTTTACCTTTAGCTTAGTGAATCGTTCAAAATTTTAAAATAGAGTAAGATCATTTAAGTGTCACGGATCTCCACTCAGATTCCTAGAAAATGCTTAATTTTTAAAAGAAATATCCGATTATCTAAGAAATAAGAACTTTTCATAAATCAGATAATGACAGTCCTGCCAACTGGTTAATGTCATTTGTATTAAGAATGTCTCTGTCTGTTGAAGACAACTTTATTGAGTTTTGATCTAAAGATCTGGTACAGTGTATTTAGTGGCTTGAGTGACCCTTGGACTGGGAGTGATCCAAACACTGAAAGATATATCTGCAGGATGTTGACAGCTAATTGTTGACTCATTTTTTTCTTGTTTTCTTCTCCTTTTTATCCTTCAAGGCAAACTTTGAGAAGATTGAAAATGAGCTCAAAGAAATCAACACAAACCAGGAGGCATTGAAAAGGAACTTCCTTGAGCTGACGGAATTAAAATTCATACTGCGCAAAACACAGCAATTTTTTGACGAGGTCAGAATATCGTATAACTTTTGGCTCTTATGCAGCTGGGCCAGCTCATCACTACATTCCTCCTGGAAAATGCTTGTTTAAGTTGCAATTTTTGGGCAGAGGTGTCCTTTCTTTGGTTTTAAGAAAAGTCTACAAGTTGTTTTGCTTCATTCATACAAATATACAAGCCGGCCACCTCATGGCTTCATTATTTGCAGTTGCTGTTATACAAAAAATTCTTGTCTAGGCAAGCAGATTGCCCAGAAAGTTGTCAGGTATATATCAATTGTCAAGTATAAGTACTTCACGCTGTTAGATCACTAAAATGATTACTGGAGGGCTGCTGTAGAGTCAATTGTGGATACAGGAAAACAATAACAGTCAGAAGATTATATTTCCAGTGTTGCTCCTTATAGTTAAACAATACATTGAATATCCTGTATTAGTATGAAATGTGGAATACTAATTTTATTCTACAGTATTTCTTCATACTGCAGTGTTAAAGCAGGCGAGTGGGAGTCCACACTTGTGTCCTAGCTTGGCCTTACAACTGTCATAGTAGGAGGCTCTTGTGTACCCAGGCCTGCTGCTCAGGAATATGAATTCCAAGTTTCTTGCCTCCTGGGTGGCTAGGTTTTTTAAATTTTATTTTTCCCTTTCTATTGGGTTTTTAGGAAGGGTAATAGGGAAAGTGAATCAGCAAGGATTTCTGATAGATTATTAAAATAATGCTATAAGCAAAGCCAAATTAATACTTTGTAAAAGGTTGAACTTCCAGATTATGTAGGGATATAACCCATTCAGATTTAGGTTGTTAAATCTTATCTACTAGAAATATTGAGTACATTAAATGCTTTGTGCAAGACATTGTGATGTGTTATGGTCACCTTGGGTGTAGTGCTAATTGCCTGTAACCAGTAGCACACCCTCTTTCTAATTAAATACTTCAAGCAAACTTGATTCATAATGTTGCTTCCTCCAAATCCTCATTTGAAAGATTCTTACTGCTGCTTTCTCGTCTCTTCACTTGCTCTGTGGATGATACAATGGGGAGGATGATCAATAATGTGTCCGGTGCTTTGTCTTCCAAGTGCTGAGTGTCAGTTTGCAGAGTGTGATAATTTGGGTAGTGCCTATAGGCTATAGGCTAATAGATGGGCTTGGGTTGGCAACTGCCACCTTTAGAAATATGTTTCTTCTGCTTTGGAAATGAAAATTAAGTAATTAACCATAACAACAATGGAAAAACACTTGAAAATGTAGTGCTTGGGCAAGTATCCAATCTCGGTGAAATTTGTGCTTTGCTGATTTTTCATTTTTCTGGCAGCATACATTTATGTGAGTTCATGTTGAACCTTGTGTGTTGCTTGACAACTCACTTAACTAACATGCCTCTTCAGTTTTTCTGAAGAGCAGGCTTATGTTGGACGACACGACACTAGTGCAAAATGTTGAGTATGGGTTAATGGTGTGGTGGTTTTGTATAAATGTTGCCTTAATTATAGCTGTGCCTCGTTTTCAATGTCTTTTTTTTAAGCAACAGTCTAAACATACTGTGACTTTGAGGTCTTTAAACATTGCTGGACATATATTTGCCCTGAATGATGTTTTAAGATACAGGTGTGACTGAAAAAGACCTGAAACTTAGGACTAGTTTTCACAAGTGGCAGCAACTTGTATCCAAATCATATTACTTTAAACTGCAGGTGAAGGATGATATGATGTACTATTCTTGCTAAACAGAAACATTATCTTCTGTTTGGCACATGGTTTCTATATGCAGGACCTTTTTGTTGGAGGAGAAATATTCCATCATTTAATTCTGCTTGCATTTTGAACTGATACCGTCCACCTTATCTGTTGCCAAGAACCTCGCAAGTACAATGGTGCAGGATGGGCAATGTCACATGCTGAAAGTTGCAGTTACCTGCACAAAGTATTTCTTTAATTTTTTTAGTATTTGGAACCATTTTAGCAACTGTTTGGATTAGCCAAATCAGTGTGAACATTATGTACTGTGTAACTTTCCACTGAAATGCAGCTTCCACAGTGTCATGAGTTACTTCATGTTTATTCTTTGAACAACTTCACATAAACAGACAGATGGTTCGTCAGTGATCCAGATGTGAGGCCGTACTTCTTAAGGTGGCACAGCCTCGTTGTTGCTCTGTCTTCCATTTGTTATTCTTGCTACTGAGAGTCTTGCTGCATTCAACATTTGAAGATTTTTGTAACCTGTTGGGGGGAGTTTGCATAATATTGGTAATTTGACAGTAAGAAATGGTTTGCAAGGCAACACTTTGATATGAAGAATTTTTGGCTGAAAGAAATTGACCGTTGTTGAAGTGTTTGCCATTGTAGCTATTTCTTGACTGTGAAAAAAAAGAATGCAATGGTTTTGATTCTGTTAACTGGTTATCCTTTTCTCAGTCTTCATATTTTTTACTTTGTGTAAAGCAGAGAAAACTGGAGAAATATCTCTGAATCTTATAGCCAGAGTAGATTGGAAGAAGACTGGAAAAGTAATGGTTAATGGCATGCAGTTCCCATCTCCTCCTTCTGATTTCTTTCTTTTTCTTTCATCATTTGCAGTCTTTAGTTCTCATTCTTCACCTATTCCTCTCATTGGTGGTCCTTGCTGCAGGCTTTGAAGACTGTGGAAAGTGTTTATGTGTTCAATCTTGGTGTTTGTTTAAGGGCTACCAGAAGGACCTTGAGTTGTCTCTCCTGCACAGTTGTTTAATGGTGCTTCCAGAACATGGGTATTTTCACTGTGTTCCCTTTCCTCTATTGTTGATGCTACCTGATGGTAGAGATACTGACATGGGCCTAAATCTTAGCGTAAGTCATCTAGAGTAGGCCCATTGAATTAAGTAGAAACATGATCAGCGTATATTCCTTGGATTCAATTGATCTGCTGCACTTCCACTTGCAACTAATTTAGTTATCAGTTCCTGTTGAAGGGGAGCAATCTCACCATAACTACCAGTGAGAACTCTATTTAGAGGTAACATTTGCCCTCCCTTGCAATGAACAGATCTTGAAGTATTCCATGGGGTTCATGGTAATAATGGCAGTGGAAGAGATGTAAACCCTGAAGAAATACAGGTTTTGAAATGAGCCCGAGCCTTCTGTCTCTTCTTTTTTTAAAGAATGATTTCCTGTAGTGCAACTATGCAGTGATATTTTTTTTTTGACAAATGCAACTCAAGATTCTTCATTTAAAAACCATGTGTTTTCTCTGTTTGTGCTGAAGTAGTTCTGCTTTGGAGTACAGTCATATTTATTTTCTGCTTTCTTTGTTCTGCTTCTTGGTGAAGACACGGTCAGCGGGGAACTTCACGTTAGAATGTACAAAGGTGTCAAACCAGGGAATGAAGTGGGCTTCAAGGCAGATGAATGTGTTTATTATTAAAGGGCTGTAGTGTAGAGGTAAACATACATAACTATAAGAATTTGAGCTAGTTCACACAATGATTATAATTCTCTGTGCACTGGATATCCACAGAACAGAACCTTTATTAACCACCCAAAATGCACAACATATGGTACATCATGTAAGCTTTCAAAACTTCACTGGCTTCTTCATCAGGCAAAGATGTTAAAAATCATATAACAGAAGAGAAGTGATGATGTTAGAATCACAGGGTACGTTTTGTCTCAGATGTTGTTTATTTAATCCAATAAAGGTATCGCTGCCCTGTAGTTTTTGGATTTAATTGTATTTTGCTGAATGATCCCTGGATTCCAAGATATGGAATCAAAGCATTTTGTGCCTTTCTGAGAGGTTAGAAACATTAGAGAATTAAGTCCCAGTCTATTAGATCTCTCTAGTTATAGTTTCTCCTTTTGCAGCAAAATTTAGTATTTTTAAATCCAGGGAACATGTTCATGGGTAGCTGTGTTGGGCATACAGCAAAATACAATAAAATACACAGTGATAATTTATTGGGCCAGTCAATATGCATCTGAACTGACCACAGAAGTAACATCTGAAACAAAACATAGGGTTGTAACATAATCACTTTTCTTCTAATGTATGATTTTTAACATGTTTGCTTGAAGAAGAAGCCAATGAAGTTTTGAAAGCTTGCTTTGTGTATTTTATGCATTTTGGTTAACCCAGTAAAATATGGCTGTTTTGTGGATTTTGTATTCTCTTGTGTTCTGCCACATGCCCAACTCAGGTACCCATGAATATATTTTCAATGTCTGGATTGTTACATGGAAAATGTTGCACGTCTAACATACATGTGTTTAATTTGCCACATGTATGTTAGATGTGCAACATCTTCCATGCAACTGCATAGCATTTCCATCTTATGGAAAGTGTGTGGCCCTGAGTCACTTGAATGTAATGCAGAAATTCACAAATATCCAGAATTGATATTTGTTTATAAACTGATTATAAACTGTAAAAAAGTCTTTTCTGAAGGTTATTATTATAGCATGGAGAAGGAACTGGCAGAGCAGGAGAGCATATTTGGCCTGAGAAATATCATTATGATTTGATTTGGACAGCATGATAAGCCAGAATGTGGAATAAGGCAGGTTGCTGGTGCATGTTGCCAAGTTAGTCCCATTGGAAAAGGAAGAGGTTAAACAAACCAAGGACCTTATTTATTGTGATACCTGGAGCTGGTATTCTGGCTTTCCTCTCTCTAGACAAGCTAATATCTTATGTTTCTGGCTTGTTTGGAAAGCAATGAGCTGGGTTTGGATGTTACAATAAACAAAACCACAGACAGAATGTCTATGGTATGTTTGATTAACTGTTCCCAAAAGCTCCAGAAAAGAGGAATCTTCACAGTTTATAGAATCTGAATATGGCCAGCACCTTGAGATTTGCCACCTTGAGATCTATTGTAAGGAGCCCTTTTTCACTTAGATTGACAAAGCTATATATACACACCACCATGTTCTCATGCCTTGTTATTGGCCTAATGTATGTTTTCCAAACTACATACTTCAGTTTTCAGGAGCTCTTGCATGCATCAGGAGGTAGAAGACTATCCCTCCCACTCTAGTTTTGTATGCTTCTTTTCTTTAACATGTTTCTCTTTACTGTGTGGGCTGTCAAGATAGACATTATTTTAACTGTTTTGTCATGTTAATGCTGCTTCCAAAGGCGTGGCATCAACATCTTTCCTGAACTGTATCATTAGTGGTTATGCAAGTTAAGTTCCCAGGACTCTCAGTCAACTATTCAGAGTGAAATTAGCATATATATCCCTACTTGTTTGAGTAATTATAAAGGTGATATACAGTTGTATATAAAATATTTCAAGTCATGCTTGCTTTGTGTGAAAGGAAGCATGTTGTGAGTAAATATTGGGCATCAAAGCACTTTATGAGGAAGCCAACTGAGCTGCACAAAATACAAATTACTTTTTGTCAAAACAGTACTTAAGTGATTGTATGAGGGATGTTGGGAGTTACAGTTGCAAAACAGTTGGAGGTCTCTACTCTGGTATAAAATGATTTCTTCCTTTTTTGCTCTTCAACGTGAAACTTAGAGTATGTATAGTCCAGTGTATATAGTGTCAAGTTCTTGACCCAACAATCTCAGTGTCTTCTTGCAGTTCCTCAGTTGCTTTTTGCCTCATGTTCTGGAATATCTTCAGTGACAGATAGAGTATGTGTTCCCTGTCCTTCCCAAAGTGACACAACTCACAGTTAAATGGTTAGGAAATGTTTCTTTGCCATCATAATTCTGTGGAGCTTAACTTGCAATCCAGAACAGTTTTTGCCCAGCTCCTGAGACTGGTGTGTTTCATAAGCATCTTGCTTTTTTCCTTCTGTTGGTTTTCCACAGAGTCCTTGCTCACCTTTCCATATTTTCATAGAGCTGTCGCTTCTCTCTCATTTTATCTCTCTTTTCTGTCTGCTTCTGTTCATTCATCTCCTGGTTCCTCATCCCCCTGCATGCCACTAACTAGTTTCATTAGATATTAATTGATTTGTGAATTCAGGCTGAATTGCATCATCAGCAGATGGCGGATCCCGATTTGCTGGAGGAGTCCTCATCACTGCTGGATCCAAGTGAAGTGGGAAGAGGAACCCCACTGCGACTGGGGTATGTACCACTTTTGTGTTTTCATAACAATCATTTGTTGCTTTGTAGACTTTTCTAAGGCACTGATATAGTTGGTTAAGATAATAAGACTTTAAACTCTTCTTGGTTCCTTATCCATCCTCTTCTTGGTTTCTTGTCCAGGTAACTAGAAGAGAACAGGTCAATCCTTTCGGATATTTTGCCTTTAACACATCAGCTCACTCTAGGAATTCAGTTACTAGATACTACATCTAAAAAAGCTGAATATTACGTCAATTATGTAACAAAATCCTGACGACTTGAATATATTTCCACATTTAGTGCTACTGGATTGAAAAGTGCTAAATAGATTGTGCAGATAATTCAGAATTATATAGGTTGGCAGTTGTAATTAACCTCTTTTAAGCAACAGATCATAATTTTTAATGCTGTGATTGATTTTTGTAGAAGAGGAAATTTAGCCCCTAGGGCTGAGAAGAAAGGAAATTTCAGAGACTTTGGAGGAGTTGTCTGCAAAAACAACCAGGGTTTATGTGTGTCAATTCTCCTCACCTGTCTGATTTCCTCTAAGTTTTATATTATTCTTGATGTTTGCTAATTTTTTTCTTCGCTATAGTGTGTTTCCCCCCCATAATTTCATATCCTAAGGAATTTTGAAGAACGAACTTGCAATATGGGCAATGAATGTTAACCATATTACAGGTTTGGTCATCAGAACTATTGTCAGCCACTGCTGTGTGGGTTTGCAGTTTCTGGTGTTACTGGTTAGCAACTATGAGATCAAAATTAAATTTTTGGTTCAGGACAACTTTTTCCTCTTTTTCCAAAAGTCTATTCATAACAAAGAAGTCTATTCAGAGAGTTTCATAATATGGGCAGTATGGGTTTTTAATAGATGGAATCTTCCAGAAGACTTCCATTATCTTTGAGAGCGAAGCTTGTTTACATTTGGCTCAGTTCAGACATTACTTGAGATGATGGCTTGAGTTGATCATATCTAAAATCCAAAGAAGAGTTTGAACAGCTGAATGTACAGGAAGCAAACTATATAGAGCAGCGGTTCTCAACTCCAGATGCTTTGGCCTTCAACTCCCAGAAATCCTAAGAGCTGGTAAACTGACTGGGATTTTTGAGAGTTGTAGGGCAAAACACTTGAGGATCCACAGGTTGAGAACCACTGATACAGAGCATATAGCTTTTGTTTTCTTTCATCTAAAGTACTGTGCCATTAAGTACATGGTTATCTCCTTGATGCAAGGATTTTTGGGGTAGGTGAAGCTTATAAGGATGCCTTATCAATTCAGACAACATCCCAAATCAAAGATAGCAGACAGTAGGTTTTGTACTTGAAACTCTGGCTTCTTGTTTGCTGTCCAGTTGCAAACCTATGGTTTGTTGATTCAGACTTACTTGGTTTGGGTGATTTCTGAATTTTCTTTTTTACCTCCACAGTGTGACTTCATATCTCCAGGGCGGGTGAGGGATGGGGATTCTATGTTCTTATATACACGGTGCTGATGAGTACATTGTTCTAACACATTATGCCATTTCCTTTTGCCTTGCACTTCTACCATGGACAGATTTGTAGCTGGTGTCATTAGCCGTGAGCGGATTCCCACTTTCGAACGAATGCTATGGAGAGTATGCCGTGGAAACGTCTTTTTGCGTCAAGCTGAAATCGAGAATCCATTGGAAGATCCTGTCACGGTACAAAAACTATTTCTATTCAAGCAATCTGCTGTGCTCTGATATGCCAAATCTTGTAGCCTGTTTCTTGACAATACATGGATTAAAAATGGTTTCTGCTATGGATTTAGGTGAAGGCTTATTTTCATTGTGTTATGTGAAATCAAGGGACCACTTGGCTTCCTGCGAACCTCTGTACCATATCCAGTTAACATGGGAGATTGGCATTTCCTTTTGAAAAAGTGTGCGAGCTGCTATGTCAGTAGCCTAAAATGTAATTGAATTTTTAAAACCCAACACAAGTGATTCAGCTGCAGAATTTGAATAATCTTTCAGATGGATTTAAAGTTGCGTATTCTGATATAAATAGTCTATATATTTAAATCTGCGCTGGGTTTTAAATATGATTACTTAATTTGGAGGTGGGCGACATATGGTTCTGCAAAGTCCCTTTTACAAATAACAGGTAGCCCAAAACGTATCACTACAATTTGTCTACTCAGAATGCCTTCTGAGTCACCTTCCCTCTATCATTAATGGATGAAGTTTTAACTGCTACTCAGTTTGCATATACTGCTATGATTTTCATCAGGATCAAGTTTCCTGATGGAGGTAACTCAGTGTCTTGTTTGAACAAATGCAGGAAGGCAGAGAATTGCTATCTAAGTCTGGCCAGCAGCCTGAGGAATGCACCTCTAGCCTCCCTGGAGAGCTCAGGGGTTGGACTCCAAAGTACATCAGAGGCATGAGTTCCTTTCCATTCACTTCTGGTTGTTTACTCCGAAGCTTATTCTTGTCTAGCTACTTAGCTTATCTGCCTGGTTTCTGGTTTAATTAGGATTTTTCTGGCCCTTCAAAGTTCATTAGCTGAGTTGAATATTCTCCCTCTGTCCTCTTTTGTAGAAGCCTAGTGAGGTGCCCTTTAACCTCCAGTTGGACTATTTGGTATCCTTTCTGGACAGTTGTGAAGGTCTGAAACAGAACTGGATGGACATTGAAGTCTGCCTGACCAGTTCAAAAGTGATTCTTGAAAATCATGACAGTCTATTCCTGCAAAATCTATGGCAACTATTGTAGGGTTTATAACTATACAGATGCTGCTGAGATGTGTGGAATTTAAAAGGCTATAACATAACTATGGGAACAATCCTGGGGGCAGGTTTTGCGGTAGTGTGACTCACAGATTTCAAGAAACATTGAGGCAGTCTTCAAAATCTATATAGTTATGGATATGGATAAGCTTACCTTCTACTTGAATGATGCAGAGGGTAAAGTATTAAAGAGAACAAATTGGACATTATTTATAGATCATATGAAAACCCGCAGAAACCCTTAAAAAGCAAATAAATTTTTTAAACAATTAAAGAAATGAAAGAGATATATACTGATGATAGGAAGTGACTATAATTCTGAAGAATAAACTTAATTACAATCATTTTTAAAGAATCAACCACTGAAGAAAGAAGATGGAAGTCAACAGAATCCCCCTTTCATATCTTTTCCCACTACCCATCTTCCCTTTTTCTTCCTACCCAGATACCTCTCCTATCCTGCCCCAATCACTATATCCTTCTTTTCCTTTCCCATTCCCCCTCATCCCTACCAAGATCCCAGGGACATCCCTCTCCCCAATCCCTTTTTCTAACGTTTATCATTATTGTACTAGAAAACCCTAATAAAAATCATTTATTTAAAAAAATCTATATAGTTGATTTTCTGGGTTTTCACAACTTAGTCTCATTATGGGGCTTCTAATGAAAAAGATTTTGGTCATGCAGTTAAGTAACTAAGCTACGGATAAGTTTTTTAACCGCTTGAGTGACCCCTGATTTTGATCTTGTGATAGGACTTCAATCCATTTGCTCCTTACTTTTTTAAAAAAAAAAGTTTTACCCTACTCCCACCTTCTGCCCTTTCCCCTTTGACGTAGCTTTTGTACAGTAAAGTTCAGAAATTACATTTGAAATATCAGTCTTAATCTCCATTTTTCCACTCCACGTCTTTGCCCCTTACTGTGAACCTAATCCAGATTAGACCCTTGTGCTGCTGACTGAAAGGTTGGCGGTGTGAATCCGGGGAGTGGGTGAGCTCCCATCTGTCAGCTCCAGCTTCTCATGTGGGGACATGAGAGAAGCCTCCCACAGGATGGTAAAACATCCGGACGTCCCTTGGGCAACGTCCTTGCAAATGGCCAATTCTCTCACACCAGAAGCGACTCAGGTCGCTCCTGGCACAAAAAAAAATCCTATACTTGCTATTTGCATTTGAAAAAGAATTGCCATTGACTAAAGAGTCTGGAATGAGTTTTGGAGGGTGGGTGGAAGGGTGGTAGTTTTGCTTTTCTTTGCCATGCATGGCAAGGCTGTCTTGCTTGAGTTCTCTAGGATAGGTTATTTCATCTTTGGAGGTCGTTTTTATCCCCCCTGGCTGTTTTTCAAGGTGTTTAAGGCGATGTGCTTTTTTACATATAGAGTCTCTCATCATGTTTTCCTCACAATTTCCCTGTGAGGTATGCTAGGTTCCCTGTAGAGCCACCTCCCCTTTCCAGCACCAACTGTTGCTTTGAGATCAGAGTGAAGAGGGGCCAGGAAAGGCAGTTCCATCTTGCCTCCCCACACTGTGCTTATAATATAATATAATGTAATATATAATATAATATATATACATATAATATTGATAATATTATAATGTAATACAATATAATACTACTAATAATATGATATTATAATTATATATTTTATATTACATGTAATATTACTAATAATATTACAGTATAATGTTATAATACAATATAATATATAATATTAATATTGTGCTATGGCAATAATATAATATATTGTATTTACATTTTACTTGTAAGCCGCTCTGAGTCCCTATCGGGGTGAGAAAGGTGGCATATAAATGTCGTAAATAAATAAATAAATAAATAATAGAACATTAATCCTCTTTGCTGATTAATGAATAGCTGGTGCTTGAGGCATTACAGGGTTAACTCAAAATATGTATTTTGTTATTGCTATGAATGTTCTCTTTCCATTAGTTTATTTTTCCTTCTAGGGTGACTACGTGCACAAGTCTGTGTTCATTATTTTCTTCCAAGGTGACCAACTGAAAAACAGAGTCAAGAAGATCTGTGAAGGGTAAGCAAGTTGAATAAAGGGTTCTTTGCTTCTCATTGAGTTGAAGCAACCCATACGACTCATCTGAGTTCTCTTTTCTTTGAAAGACAATTGATAGAACCCTGTTTTCTATTAATCACCTTTCATTTACAGCTGGCATTCACATGTTTAGCATCCTTTTGTCTTAGTTGCTGTTCATGTGTCTTTCAGATTCCGGGCTTCTCTCTATCCTTGCCCAGAAACACCCCAGGAGAGGAAGGAAATGGCTGCTGGAGTCAACACCAGGATTGATGACCTTCAGATGGTATAAGTAGTGGTGGGAATAAGAAGAGGGAGGTTTTTTCCTTCTTGTTATGATGCCTTTACCTCTGAGATTTTAGTTGTTCTCTGCTGTGGCTTCCTGTCTTTGGTAGCCTTTGCCTATACCCCCAGTGTTAATTAGAATGCACAGTGTTCTAACTTATTGCGTGTGTTACATTCCTGACTACCCGTAATAAGTGAAAATGTCTAAGTAGGGATGTTCCGCCCCTCCTCTCTCCCTCAGTTCAAGTGGCACTAAAGTGCATCCATTCTACAGAGTAGATGCGACCCAAGAACCCAAGGTTTTCTTGAGCATGTGCAGAGTGCTTCCTCGTTGCGTGCATAGTCGTCTTCCTTCTTGGATGGTGGCCCCGCCGGAGTCTCTCCTTCTCTCCCTCACTCCCTTCCTTCCTGGTGCTCACCCAGAGCCAGCGGATGTGGTGGCCTTGATGGAGCGCTTGCTGCATCGCTGGTCGGGCTTGAGAAGGAGGAGGATGAGAAGGAAGCAGCAGCGAAAAGGCTGGGCCACGGCGACTGAGGAAGTGGAGGTGAAGCCCAAGGGGCCTGCGAGGAGGAGCCTGGCACTGGGGCAGAGCTAGGAGAGGCCATGGCGAACAGAGTGGAGTCGGATTTGCGACCAGTAAAAGGAATGGAGACAGGTCTCAATGGAGTCAGGCTGGATGGAGGGCGATAAGCATACCGCAAAATAGCAAGGAAACACTGTATTTCTCATTCAGCTACATCAACAATGGAAATTGTGCAGCCCCCTGGATATTTTTGAACTGCAGTTCCCAGCATTGTGTCATTGGACCTTGGGAGTTGCAGTACAACAACTCTTGAGAAGATTGTAGAGTTCCACCCAGTTTAAATTTTTTAAAATGCTGTGGATCTGATATCTAATGCAAGATGTTTCTAGAAGAAGTGGTATTTACTCTTATTGTGTCTTTTTCTATGTGGGATTTTGGAAGGTTTTACAGTTCCTTTGGGTCTTCTGCACAGCTGCTCTGTGGTGTATTTTTGATGACACAAGATAGGTATTATCTTCCTCCAATTAATAGGTTCACATAACAATTACAGTACATTCACAGTTGAGATCCCAGAATACATGTATATGATGTTTCAGGTTCAAACTGACCAACAAATGAGAGCTGCATGGTATCGGTTTGTTTTCCTGCACTTCTGTACATGAAGCGGTTCTGACTCAAGAAAATTTAGTCCCCAGTCATAGGTCTTTAAACTTTTGATGGTGTCATCAAATTCTTTCAGATTGCTTTGACATCTGAGTAGGCATTAATGTATGAGGCACTTTTAAAAACAATTCCAGTCTTCCTTCCGACCTCATTATATGAATAATGGGTGACTAAGTTTTCAACGTCTTTATGTGCTGACTCCACATTGGTTATATTTTTGGATGAATATGAAGGTAGCCTTGAGAGAGTGCCAGATGCTGCATTTAGTAGCTGTCACAATTATGGCATCACACTCGCCTTCAGTGTTAGACATCAGAATGGATGACATTTTTTCCAGAACTTTGGTGCTGAATAGCTACAGAACATTATGGTAATTCTGCTTTGTTTATTTGGCCCTCTTGGAACAGTATGCTTTATCATGTGAGTTTATTTTATTATTGATCTCTTGGAGCAAATTTGCAGCCTGTGGGCACTGTTGATTTTGTTTTGCTGCTTTTTTTCTAACCAGTGGTGACTGTGCCCCATTGGCTGAAACCAATATACCAACTCCACCCGGTCTTGGAAAGTAAAGATTTTGCCATTGTATGCATTGTAACCTTGGAAACAGGCTATTGCATTTGTTCACAGATAAAGCTTTAGCTGACATGGAATATTGTAGCTCACTTAGTATAGGAGTTTGAAGTCATAAATCTACTGTAACTTTATGTTTATTAGGTTCTTCTTAGTTTCTAAATTAAGTTCAAGATATCAGATTCATTCTCTTAAGACTTAGAATCATAAGGTCCTTGAAGAGCATTTCTCCTGGCAGTACATGTTCTATGATAGAGTTTCTGTTGAAAAGCCTACTGATAGCAGAATGGCTACAATATATACCTATTGCCCTAAGGAATAAAGGTGCCCAATATGCCTCTCAATTAGCTTTCAGAGAATATAAAGGTATTGACTTTCAAATAAAGTAAAAAGAGGGTCTTGCTGTGGCCTCCAAAACAGTTATGTTGCTGTAGTCCAGGGCTGCGCAGGAAGTCAATCGCAGGACCGAAGGAGGTCAATCGCAGCGGATGGGACGCTTCTCAGAGGGGGGGTGGAGCCAGGCCACATCACACCCCACCCCCTTCCCCGGCTTTGGCACTCCCAGCAGCTGCTCCAGCCTTGAGGAGAGTAGGGCCAAACCAGCCTTGTGCTAGCTATGCCACCACTGGTTTGGCATTGCCATCCTCAAGCCTGGAGAAGCTGCTGGGAGTTCCAAAGCCAGAGGAGAGGGGGCGGGGCTTGGTGCAGCCTGGCTCCGCCCCCTCTGGCTTCCACTCTACTAGCAGCTTCTCCAGGCTTGAGGATGGCAGTGCCAAGCCAGTGGTGGCATAGCTAGCACAAGGCTGGCTTGGCCCTGCTCTCCTCAAGGCTGGAGCAGATGCTGGGAGTGCCGAAGCCGGGAAGGGGGTGGAGCCAGGCCGTGCCAAGCCCCGCCCCGCCCTCCCCTCTCCAGCCTTGAGGAGGTAGGTAGATCTTTCTGACTTGGTTTTATTATAAGTAGCTCGCATGCTGAAAAAGTGTTGCCCCTCCTGCTGTAGTCCTATCATGAAGATAGCTTGTGTCATTGCAGGTCACAAAGATCATGTGGAGGAATAAATCGTTTTTAAAAAATTAAAAACAAAAATTCTGAGACCACCTGGCCTCTCTGCATCTCCTCATTATATGAAATCTGGATCATTAATGTAAAGTTACAAATACTGTATATACTCTAGTATAAGCCTAGATTTTCAACCTTTATTTTAGCCTGAAAAAGCCCTCCTCCATAAAATAATAAATGTAATAATAATAAAATAAAATGATAAATATAATAATAAGTAGAGTAAAATAATAAATAATAATAATAGTAATGCCCTCCTCAAGTCAAGGTTATTTAGTATTCTACTCTGTCATTACTATTATTATTTTTTATTTTACTCTATTATTATATTTATCATTTTACTTTAGTATTATTGCATTTATTATTATTGCATTTATTATTTTATTTCATAATTGTTATTAAATTTATGATTTCACTCTATTACATTCATTATTTTACTGTATTATTGGAAGGATACGTAAGCACATTGGCATTGAAGAAGGTTAGGGCAGTCTTATCTAAAAATTACAATTTTATATAAATATTCAAAACCATTTAACCTACTGATGTCTCAATTAATGTAATGTTATTGGTATCTATTTTCATTTTTAAATGTGCCAGTAGCTGCTGAATTTCCCACCTTGGCTTATACTTGAGTCAAACCGTTTTCCCAGTTTTTGTGGTAAATTAAGTGGGTCGGCTTAGATTTGGTCGGCTTATACTAGGAATACTTTGAGAGGGTCAAGAATGTGCTTATGCATGGATAACCTATGGAAAATGTAGCAACCCATGGAAAATGCAGCAACATGATTGGAATAGTGGAACAAGTGAGCAGGGTGGTCCTTTCCACTCGCATCTACTTTACCATTCTGCACTTTTATGTGCCTCCCTTTGATTACAGCGGAGTATCTTGTTGATATGGAAGGGCCCTGTGCATTTCTCATTTTGTGGGTAATATGCCTTTGAAATAAATCATTCTCTGGTGAGAACTGAACATTCTGTGAACCTTGGCTTACGAATGCTGTACAAAGTGTCTCTAGAAACTGAGTGGGTAATTTGAGTGTGTGCAGAGATAAAGTTTAAAGTACATTAAGTCAGAGAGAACCGTTTCGTTTTTCTATAAAGTATAAGATTGAGAAGAAATGCTTTACATGCCGCCTTCCAATTCACATTAAGGCATATGGAAAACTAGCTTTTAAAAACATATTTTACATGGTGAGGCAAATTTTCTAGCTGGCATTTTACAAAATTTGAAGCAAAGTTAAAATCGACAATGTTATTAGGCAATTCCTCATAGCCTGAGGATGATGGCCCTCCAAGTATAGTGTCCTAGCGATGGATACATAGGTAGCTGTGGAGACCTAGTCTTGATCCACATGTTCTTCTGCAGTGAGGACATCGGTTTCCAGGTGGAAGGCTGTCCCGGTCAGGATTGGTTTGAAGCGCCTTATTCTTGGTACATTTCTCCCTTTCTCCCTCCATTCATGTCTCTTCGAATTCTGCAGCACTGCTGGTCACAGCTGACCTCCAGTTAGATTGCTCAAGGGCCAGGGCTTCCCAGTTCTCAGTGTCTATGCCATAGTTTTTAAGGTTGGCTTTAAGCTTCTCATATGCTTCTGCAAAGGTGTTCAGAGTGGCTTGAAGGTCATCTTCTGAATGCCCACAGACTATGTTATCATCAGCATATTGGAGTTCTATAACAGATGTTGTGACCTTGGTTTTGGCTTTCAATCTGCTGAGGTTAAATAGCTTGCCATCTGTCTGATAGATGATTTCCACTCCTGTGGGAAGCTTCCCATCAACAAGATGAAGTATCATAGCGATGAAGATGGAAAATAAAGTTGGGGCAATAATGCACCCCTGTTTGACACCTGAACCCACCTTAAATGGGTCACTTTGGGACCCATTGCTGTCCAAGACTGTTGCCATCATGTCATCATGGAGCCGCGGGATGTTCACAAATGTTATAAATCAAGATTCAACAAATTTTAAACTAGTATCATTGCCTCCCATTTCCTGTTTTCCTGGGTACAGATTTTGTACTATGCACAGTGGCCTTAGTTCCAGATTTGTATATTTCTTCTTTTAGCAGAACCTTTAACTCTAGCTGTAAATGAATGCAAGCCCATGTTTCTAAAAGCTCTGAGCTTGGCCTTACAAGACATGGCCCCCTTTTTTCCTGGCAGGTGCTGAACCAAACAGAGGATCATCGGCAGAGGGTTCTGCAAGCGGCTGCGAAGAACGTTCGTGTCTGGTTCATAAAAGTGCGCAAGATGAAGGCAATCTACCACACCCTGAACCTCTGCAATATTGATGTGACCCAGAAATGCCTCATTGCAGAAGTCTGGTGCCCTGTTGCTGACCTTGACTCCATTCAGTTTGCCCTCAGGCGTGGCACAGTAAGTGTGAAATGTGACTCTTCAATTCTGCCTTAAAGCTCTTGATATCACACACTTTGGGTACATTTGAATAAAGTGCAGGAAAATTAGTGTTTCAGCCAAATTTCAGCCAAAACAAATTTGTGTCTGAGAAGCAAAGTTTGCTTCTATTACTGGGAAATCTGTTTTAGTATCAGATGTCTGAACAGGCCTGCAGAAGGGCAGTAACCAATTGCTTCTTTGCGTGCTTGCATGTATGAGGGGCTGCTTTCCACTGTGGTAAAACAGTTTGTGTTCTCAAACCTTATGTGGCTATTTTAGCATAACTCCACTTGAAGGGTCACAGTGTCATAGGACTCCTTATTTCAAGTATTCTCTCACTTGAAAAAATACCCAGTTTTGAAAACACACCGCCTTTGTTCCACATTCCCCAGCTCTTACTAAAGAGAATGTTTCCGTACATTTTTTGGCCTCTAAAAGGACACACCCCTGGCATAGATTCCCTTTCTGGTTTAGGTAGGATTCCCTTTGACCGGAGGACAATTGGCTCCTTCTCATTCTGAAATTCTTTGATTGGTTACCTTTTCCTAGGAGCACACTGGCTGCTTTGACGCACACTGTGGCTGTGTGTTTTGATTTAATGCTCAGAGGTTTCAAAAACACTCAGTGCAAGACATTTACCTGGGACAGTAATGGAATCCACAAATTAGTTTGCTGGTTGAGGTTCAGGAGGAAATTCTGTCTGCTCTCTTTTTCTTAATCCTTTTTGAAGGAAACCTAGCTTGAGTCCACCAAAAAGTAAAAGGAAATACTGCAGGGAGCTTTAAAATGACAATCTGGAATCGTTGGCAAATGTTTGTGTGAGTCTCTCTTGGCATTACTTCGCGAATGAAGATTCTTAGGAAGGACTCATCCCACACTTTTTACAAGCGCGTTGATGATTAAAAAGGCCAATCTGAGATAGGCAAGTTCGGTTGCAGAAAGCACAGCAGAAAGTCTCCTTGGGTGATGTTGTTTCCAAGTTGCGGTTCTTTCTGCGTTGTCATTTCTCTTCAAGACCCATTTGGCGTGTCTTCTCGAAAGAGGCCGCAGCATTGTGGATAGTGCGTCTCCATGCCTCCCGATGTGAGGCCAGGCTGGACAATTGTTGGTAATCAGTCTGGCCGAGCCTGAGATGATGTTTCAGGGAGTCCTTATATCTCTTTTTGGGGGTGCCTCTCTTGCGCTGACCCATGGCGAGTTCATTATAGAGTAGTATCTTTGGGAGGCGGTGGTCTTCCATCCTAGAGATGTGCCCAGCCCAGCGCAGCTGTGTTCTGAATAGCATGGCCTCAATGCTGGTGATCCCTGCTTGCTCAAGGACAGCAACATTAGTCACATAGTCGGTCCAGTGTATATTTAGGATTGTGCGAACACAGCGCTGATGTAAGCGTTTGAGGAGTCGTAGGTGTTGGCGATCGGTGACCCATGTTTCAGACCCATATAGGAGAATAGACAGTACGATAGCTCTGTACACACTGGTTTTGGTGCTTTGCCTCAGGTGCTTGTTGCTCTAGACTTTTGTGAAGCCTTCCAAATGCACTATATGCCTTTGCTAATCTGTGATCTATCTCTTTATCAATCTTGGCATCTGCAGAGATGATGCTTCCCAGGTAGGTGAACTGCTGAACGGACTGAAGCACAGATTTGCCTATGCTGACGTCGGGATGATGGGGTTCTTCTTGTGGTGCGGGCTGGTAGAGAACTTCCGTTTTCTTCAGGCTGCTCTGCAGCTGTTGCAAAACAGGATGTTAGGCACTGCAGAGCTGCTTCTGAATGGGCGACAAGGGCAGCATTGTTGGCAAAAAGCAGCTCATGCACTCGATAGTTTAGACGCAGGGGTGCTCACAATTTTTCAGCATGCGAGCTACTTATAAAACAACCAAGTCAAAATGATCTACCTACCCACTACAAAAATGTGAAACATATAACACGATATCTGCGTTGAACTGGTTTTCTGAGCCCACACTGCCATATAATCTGATTCAAAGCAGATAACATGGGATTTTATTCAACTGTGTGGAAAGGTCCTCCGATAACCCAGGGCCGGCAGCACTTAGGCGGCGTCGGGAGCCTGCGGGGCGGGACTGAGCCTTCCTCCCGCCCTGCCTGCGATCTACCAGGATGCCCTACGCGATCTACCAGTAGATCGTGATCTACCTAATGAGCACCCCTGGTTTAGAGTCTTAGTGCGAACCCTCAGACGGGTTAAGCCGTTTGTGTGAGTAGATGAGAGAGAAAGAAAGGAACTGTAAGTGGTATTATGTCTTCTCCACTGTAAGTCATTTTCCTTAACACCCTGACTGTTTGTGTATAACAGGAACACAGTGGATCTACCGTTCCCTCCATCCTAAACAGGATGCAGACTAACCAGACGCCCCCCACATACAACAAGACCAACAAGTTCACTGCTGGGTTTCAAAATATAGTAGATGCCTATGGTATTGGAACCTACCGTGAGATCAATCCAGGTAATTGTGTTTGGGCTATCAAAGCAGTCTTTCCTTATAGCTTGTGATGCATTATTACTGGAGCCTGATCTGATTCCTCCCTCTGTCCCATGGACTGCAGTGCATTGAATGTAAATGAGACAATTGAGTGTGTGTGAATGGGGCCAGGTGGGTTGGGGGTTTATGCTTAATAAAGGGCACACAGATAATAACAGCTCTTTTTTCTCCCTGTTCTATCTGCTTGAGACCACTTACATCTCTGGAGCTTTGAAGAAATTTACTAGTACATGCCAACTCATTCCCAGAGCCCTGCCAAATATTTTGGCTGAAGTCTTAGTAGGAGAGGAGGGATGGGCTGTTTTTTCCAGCCCCCCAACCCTTTCATTTCTCTTCCTATTCTCTCCAATGGAAGTGAATGTAGCTCTTGCAAATCTTTGAGCTCTCTTTTACTGCACAATATCTCATCCTGTCCCTGGAGCTTAGTAGAACGCTCATGGCAGGATAGCAAAAGGGTTTTTACTGCCACACCAGGGAGTTTTGGGGGTGGGGCATTTGCATCAGCAGAATTGCTTTTCTCTCTCTCACGATTAATGCAGGAGCTCTTTATCATCATCTTGTCATGTTTTTAAAGGGAACACAGGATTTAGTCACTTAAACAGTAAATTTCCAAGAGTTTATAACCCTTTTTTCTAAAAATATAAGGATACTCAAAATGATTCACAGACGAATTTGAAATAATCTTTAAACCACAACATAAAAACATTGGTCGTAAAATATTATACAACCACAGTACAGTGAAAACAACATAAATAAAAGTAAAAACACACTTCAGACTGCAAAAAACAAAAAAACAAAAAAAGATTTGTAGTGATTGTCTACAATAAAATAATAAATTCCCAAGAGTCTCACATACTGCATAAATGCAAAGATTATTGCCTCTCTGCCAACAGGCACATCATGTGATAAAATTGTTGTTTGTATTGGAGGTGGTATTGTAATAAAAGATTTATATTTTCTGCCTCCAGGGAAACACCTTTATGTTAACAGTGTACTCACAGAGAATGTATAGACTCACTCAGGGCCTAGTATCAAAGGTCCAGACAGCATAGTGATCTGAATGGTCTTGGAAGCCTACAAATGGCATGATGAAGATAACTATACCTAATGATGGGTAATTAGAGGTATGGGATGATCAATTGCTTCTTATCATATATGATAAAGAGGGTTAAACCGCCCAGCTGCTGAACTTGCTGACTAAAAGGTTAGTGGTTCTAATCCAGGGAGCAAGATGAGCTCCTAGTGTTAGCCCCAGCTTTTGCCAACCTAGCAGTTCAAAAACATGCAGATGTGAGTAGATCAATAGGTACTGCTTCTGTGGGAAGGTAATGGTGCTCCATGCAGTCATGCTGGCTACACGACCTTGGAGGTGTCTACGGACAACGCCGGCTCTTTGGCTTAGAAATGGAGATGAGCACCAACCCCAGAGTCGGACACAACTAGACTTAATGTCAAGGGGAAACCTATATGATATACATAGATTTATGCGTGGTGTGATTTTTTTCTGCCATTAAAACAAGGCCATCCATATCTGAGACAGACTTGTTTGTTTGTAGAAACAGAGAAAATATTGTCGGGGCAGGGAAAAAGCCCTACTGCGAAACAGCTCAATTTGGATTAGTTCAATAACGCAGTTAAGTAGGTTTATTGGACACTTCAGTGGTATTGTGGGTGGGAAATGGGGTGGCTTGGATCCTACATATGCTGCAGCATTTTTGTTGCAGGTCTCACAAAGAAAATAGTAAAGAAAGAAAATGGGGCATCCCATTTCCAGGTTGAAACCTGGATAGAAGTGCTGACAATTGCTGGGGCTAACACTAGGAGCTCATCTTGCTCCCTGGATTCTTTTCAAACATTTCTATAGCCTACTATGTGAACTAGCACTTTTAAAGAAGATTGCCTCATGGCTAGATTGACTCGATCAAAGAAGCCACTGCCATAAATTTGCAAAATCCGAGTAGGGCTGTTAATAACAGGCTCTTTTGGAGGACTGTCATTCACAGAGTCATTATAAATCAAAGCTTCACTTGCCAGCACACAGCAGCAACAAAAATCACATATAAGGAAATGTCTTACCAGTTTAATTTTGCGTTTCGTGCTGTCTCTTTGCCTTGGATGCAGTCTTTTCCTTTTAATGCAGTATCTCACTGTGAGAAGATAATAGCCTCCTTAAAGTAGATGGATTGCTTTTCTGTAGGAGAGGAAGAGAGCTGTGTGTTGCTGATCTGAATACTGAGAAGGAGAAATAGCTGTGCTGGTATTTCATCTTATTTTTAATCAAATTGGAAGCAGCATGAAGCTCATTTCCTCCCAAAACGAGTTCTGTTTTCAGAAGTCTTGTGGTCTATTTAAGGTTTTCCCTCCCCCAGACTAAATTTGTGGGTAGTTTTTTTCTTTCTGAAGCAACATTGACTCCTGAAAGGCTGTCTAGTTTCCTGGATACACAGAAATTTGCTAAGAGAATACACATGCTACACATACAAACTGACTAACTTGAATGATATGTTTGTGTGGTAATTTAGGCAGGTCCGGATTAACACCTTTTTGCGCCCTAGGCCACACTTTGGAATTATGTCCCCTTTAAGCCAACCTGTACCGCCCCCGCCCCCCACACCACTCAGACCCACACTTGGCTGGCTTTTGCCATGGTGCCTCCAGAGCAGAAGAGAAAGGCGAGTAGGCACCATCCTGCCACCTCCAAGGTCCCCATTCCCACTGGCTGGAAAGCTCCACTGTGCTCTGAAGGTCTCCTCGGGAGGCTTGGGGAGAGCGCAGCGGGTGCAAATTCGCTCCAAAGGCACACACGAGAGAGAGAGAGAGAGAGAGAGAGAGAGAGAGAGCAAGAGCAAGAGAGCAAGAGCAAGAGAGCGAGAGAGAGAGAGAGAGAGAGAGAGAGAGAGATGTCCGCTTGGCGTGCGCTCCCACAGACCGAGGGAGGATTCAGGTTGGGGTTTGTGCAGCTTTTGTTCGGCTGCTCCCGAAGGCAGGAGAGCCAGACCCTGGCCTTGATCCTTCCCTCCCTCCCGTGGCTCCCTTTGGCCAAGCAGGCCACCCCGGTTTGGTCTGAGAGCGCAGGAGCGAGCCTGGGTTGGTGTGGTCTTGTGCTGGGGACCTGGGAGAGGTCCACCCAAGCAACGCCCTTTCTCTTCCCTCTTCCTCCCTCCCTCTCTTCCTTCTTTACTTTCTTTCCTCCTAGTTGCCTCCTTCTCCCCTCCCTCCCACCGCCCTCTCCCGGACTCTGCCGCTTGGCAGAGTCTGCCGCCGGGCGATTCACCATGGAGACGGCTTCCCCGGGAGCCAGGAGGTCAGGCTAGTCAGAGACCCGCGGGCAGTCCAGAGAGCGAGAGACTTTGCCGGGAGAAGGAGCAAGGAGGGGCATGAGAAAGGGGGAAAGAGGGGCGCGGACCAGTTTTTTATTTTTATTTTCTTGGTCCATGATCTGCGCCCCTCCTCGGCATGCACCCCTAGGTCATGGCCTATGTTGGCCTTATAGGTAATCCGGCCATTAACTTAGGGAATTAGGAATTACAGTAAAGTGAGTGTGGCTATGTTGCAAAATTTGTTAAAATTTTAATTGGCTATGTTGAACATATAAAATTTATTTATTATTTATTTTTTCGATTTTTACTATGCTCTTAAGGATATAAACACGTGAGTAATAAAACAGATTAAACAGTTAAAACACATTAAACATCAAAGCAGTTAAAACATATTAAAAACACAGCCCTCAGCGAAGGCTGGGGGACGAGATAAGAATCTGGGGGAATATATATATATATAAAGAGCCAAGTCTTCAATATATCTCCATTTGTGTGTGTGTATAGGGGGAGAGAAACATGCAAGTATCTTTTTAAATTATCTGGTGCCAAAACCAGCAGCTGATCTCCAGTGCATATTAAACCAACTTCCCAGTAGGTGCTGTGTGTTGTTTTGTCACGTGCTAATTTTCAATCTTTGTCCTTCCCAGCACCATACACGATCATTACCTTCCCCTTCCTGTTTGCTGTGATGTTTGGGGATGTGGGCCATGGAATTCTGATGACGCTTTTTGCTGTGTGGATGGTCATCAGAGAGAGTCGAATTTTGTCACAGAAGAGTGACAATGAGGTAATGAGACCATCTGGAAGTGGGATTGAAAGAAAGAAATAAATGCAAAAATGGGAGCACTTGGATGATCAAATGGACCCAATGAAGAGATCTTTTCATTCTCATTCATTGTTCTTGCAGCATTTATTTCTGAGAATTTAATTGAAAATTTAGCCTTTTTTGTGTCAGGAGTGACTTGAGAAACTGCAGGTTGCTTCTGGTATGAGTGAATTGGCCGTCCGCAAGGATGCTGCCCAGGGGACGCCCAGATGTTTAGACGTTTTACCATCTTTGTGGGAGGCTTCTCTCATGTCCCCACATGGGGAGCTGGAGCTGACAGAGGGAGATCATCCGTGCTCCCCTAGTTCACCCAATGTCTTGGCGTTATGCCTCCAGTCATTTTTTAACACTTTCTTTCGCTGTCTCCCATCTGATTTTTCTTTCTGTTACTTCTTAATCTTTCAGATGTTCAGCACCATTTTCTGTGGCCGGTACATCATTCTCCTGATGGGCAGTTTTTCCATTTACACTGGCCTGATTTATAATGACTGCTTCTCAAAGTCACTCAACATGTTTGGCTCATCATGGAGTGTTCGGCCAATGTTCACCAAAGAAAACTGGACGTAAGTTATGTGATTTGCAAGGAGGTCTAAGCTGGTGTAGGTGGGCATCAGAAAAAAGGATGGGATGTCAATATGGTAGCATCTTCTGCTGCACATACTTCCTCTGTGTTGAATTTTAAAACATACACTGATTTCTTTGACACCATGTAGTGAATGTCTGTGCCTGCGCCTTCCTTCAAGTTTTCCTTATGCTCCTTTCCACATAGGGAAGATCTTCTTCGGGAATATCCTGTTCTTCAGGTCGATCCTGCCGTTGAAGGGGTCTTTGGTGGACCATACCCTTTTGGCATAGATCCGGTAAGGACACCCATTTCCTGTCTCTCCCATCTTTCCTTACCTGCTTTATCTGTTTTCTTTTCTTTTGTAGCCTCTCATTGTCTTCTTTACTTCTGCTGATATAATTTCTCACTTGAATTATAGCCATAATTATTGTTGTGAGCACGGTTATTAATTTACTGCACATCAAGAGGTGATCAGCACATTATTCAGAGTAGAGGGCCTGGACAGGATGAGGACCAACAAGCTGAAGCTAAATCCAGACAAGACAGAGGTACTCCTGGTCAGTTGGAAGGTAGATCAGAGTGTGGGATTTCAACCTGTGTTTGATGGGATCACACTCCCCTTGTGCGACACAGATTTGCAGGTTGGGGGTGCTCCTGGAGTCATTGCTGACCCTGGAACCCCAGATGTTGGCAGTAGCCAGGAGTGCCTTCATACAGTTAAAACTTGTGTGCCAGCTGTGCCCATATATTGAGATGCCAGACTTGGCCATGGTAGTACACGCCTCAGTCACTTCCCGTTTGGACTACTGCAATGCTCTCTACATAGAGCTGCCTTTGAAGATATTTCTGAAGCTACAACTAGTCCAAAGATCAGCAGCCAGATTACTAACTGGAGTGCCATGAATGGAGAGAATCACTTCCATGCTACGGCAGCTCCACTAGTTGCTAGTCCCCTATAAAATACAAAGCCCTAAATGGTTTGGGTCCAGGCTATTTATTCAGTTGCATCTCCCTATGTAGGCTATCTTGTGCACTGCAGTCAGCGGAGGAGGACCTGCTCTTGGTCCCAACCCCATCTCAAAGCACGGCTGATGGGAATGAGAGAGGTGGCCTTCTCTGTGATCACTCCCCATCTCTAGAACTCCCTCCCTAAAGAAATAAAAACTGCCCCCATCCTCCTCTCCTTTAAGAAACTTCTGAAAATGCACTTGTGCACCTTATGCATATGGAGAGGAGGACTAAGATACTTCAATCCACTGGAATGTTGGTGAATCAAATGCACTATATGATGGCTATGATATATTTTTAACAAACATCTCTGTTAGCCATTTCAAATGCAATTAATTTTAACTGCTTTTAATGATATTTATTTATTTATTTACTCTATTTATACCCCGGTTTTCTCTCCCCTAAGGGGGACTCAAGGCGGCTTACATATGTCAATTATGCAATGCCTTAAACACTTACAATATTAAGCTCAAAATCAATTGAATTAAAATTCATACATAATTAAAAATTAAAATTACATTTAATATTAAAATCATGCCACCCAAAAATTTCATTTATGTCTTAGTTTTATTGTCTACTTGGTTTATTGCCCACCTAGTTTCCATTTCAGTATTTATTTTTTTCCATTATAAGTTTACTATTGTTATTGTGCATTATTTTGTATTATTTCTGATGTGGTCTGTACTTTGTAAGGCATTGAATGTTTGTCTGTCTCTGTATGTAAACTACCCTAAACTGCCCTAAGTCCCTTTCGGGAGAGAGGGTGGTCTAGAAATAAATTGTTATTATTATTATTATTACTATTGAGTAATATTATTCCATACTGTGCTACTTGAGTCTGTATGGTTACATTTTTAAAAATGTAATGAGCTCTCTGCAAATGATGAGTTCATTTGGGAGAAGCTATGTCATGGAGAAGCTAAGATAGATATCATGCTTTCTGATTTCCTACTGTATCACATGGAGGCAGGCACTAAAATGCGTGATACTTCAACATTCCTCTTCAGGCTGAAGTGGTGTGGTCCATGTTTTTACATCACTTTAGGATGTCTCTGAATCTCAACAATGGATCCATCAGCTAGAAAGAAGTGAGACAATCTTCTTCTGTTGAATAGAATCTAGCTAAATTTCTATCGTAGCACTAAGTCATCAGTTCAATGGAGTTGAGGGAAGTCAAGAACCCACAAAGTGGATGCAGGGAGCCTTTGAACTACCCTAAGAGCGGTGGAAATTCCAAGTCCGGGGGACAATTTCATGTCCAAAGATATTTCAAGGGTCACACAGACTGCTAATGACACTCAGCCCCCAAAACAGAAGTGGACTTGGGATTTTGAAAACCTGTTTTTAAATGGTATACGGTGTGAGCATCTGTCTTTACAACCTATTTCAAAGGTGAATTGCTATTCCTAGAGTCTTCTGGTAGAGGCAATTCATGCTTTTTTGTTCAGAAAATGGGCAGTCTGAGGACTCTGAGGGGACAGCAAACCGCAGAAACAGCCTTCAGTAGGCTGCACTTCTGTCTCTGCCTTAGCTCCACAGACTGAATTATTTGAGGGGAATTTGTCATTCTTAGACCTAAGGATGCACTATGAGGCAAGAAACTGTCATTCCAAAGGTTATCAAAGCTGAGCATATTATGGTCCAGTGGGGGAATTCCATTGTAAGTACATTTATTCTCCTCTTCCTCTAGTTCTTAATACTTCTGTTTTGACTTTGTGCTAGATATGGAATATTGCCTCCAACAAGCTGACCTTCCTCAACTCCTTTAAGATGAAAATGTCAGTCATCCTGGGCATAATCCATATGATGTTTGGAGTCGCACTCAGTCTTCTCAACCACATGTGAGTGTAGGCTTCCAATATTAACGTATAAAAAGACAAACGTGATACTATTGAATATGTAATATGAATCAATCATAGACTTTTCCCCAATTATACTTAACTATAAATAATCTTTTTGCTTATGATACTGTCATTGGGTCTCAATTAAACTTTATAGTGCTAAAGTTCATTATTTTCCATAATGTAATGATAAAAAATTAAACTTTCATATATTCAATTGCACACCAACTGAAATATTTCAGGTCTTTTTTGTTTTAATACTGATGATTTTGGCATACATATCTCAAAAAATTAGCATATTCCATCTGACCAAATATGCTAATTTTTGAGACAGTATTTTTGTATGCCAAAATCATCCGTACAAAACAAAAAAAGACCTAAAATATTTCAGTTGGTGTGCAATATATGAAAGTTAATTTTTTATCATTACATTATGGAAAACAATGAACTTTAGCACTATATGCTAATTTTTTGAGAAGGACCTGTATATGTTCAGTAAACACTGCAGTATTTGACACGGCACAAATCAAGACATCATTGAATTATTCCGCATTTTGTTTCATTATATTCTCCATAGTTTTACTCGAACTAAAAATGACTTTTAATAATACTCCTCCCTTTTTTCTATGATTCTTTAATGCCAGTATTATGCAAAATTATGTCATTGTTCTAGAAAGCTACATTTTTGCCCCTCATGTGGTTTCTTAGTGTAATTTTATATCAGTCTTCTAAATAAATTTGTAACAGTTGCTAGCTTGTAATATTTTCTAGCCTGTTGGATCCTGGAATGGATGGGACAGAGCATTGTGTTTCTTTGTGAAGGAAGGGGCATTTCTCTTTAACAATCATGCTGGGCATAGAAGAGGAACAGAATTAGGGCCACATTAAGACTTGGTGGGACCCTAAGAAGCTGTGGTGAGATTAAGAGGTCCAATTACATGCCTTCTATGTATTCTAACAGAAACATGAATTTACCGTATATACAGAGTATAAGCCAACCTGAATATAAGCCGAGGCAGCTAATTTAACCACAAAAAACTGGGAAAACATACTGACTCCAGTATAAGCCAAGATTGGGAAATGCAGCAGCAACTGGTGAATTTCAAAATAAAAATAGATGCCAATAAAATTACATTAATTGAGGCATCAGTAGGTTTAATGTTTTTTTAAAAAAATATTTACATAAAATTGTAATTTAAGATAAGACTGTCCAACTCTGATTAAATCGTTATTCTAGCTTTTTCAATGTACATATGCTTATATATCCTTCCAATAATAATAGAGTAATATAATAAATGTAGTAGTGGTAATAATAAATAGAGTAAAATAATAAATGTAATAAAATAAGAATAATACAGTAAAATGATAAATGTAATAATAACAATAGAGTAAAATAATAAATGCAATAATAACGATAATACATAGAGTAAAATAATAAATGTAATAATAATAGAGTACAAAATCCAGCATATATATCTCGTTAACTGTGTCATACCGTGCTTTTGTGTCAGTAAAATAATAGAGTAAAATCATAAACAATCTTGAGTATAAACTGGGGGGTTTGAAAAGCTCGGCTTATACTTCAATATATACAATAGTTTAGAATGCTAAACTTAAAAGCCCCACCATAATTTGTGGCACTAAAGTGTAGCTTACTTAACTTGTGTGCAAACCCAGCACTAGGCCCCATCTCTCGTTTGCCACTTTGCTCACTCAGTTCCAGAGTGTGTGTAGTTTTTAGCTTGTCACTTAAATGGTTTTCATACAGGTTAGAATTTGTTTGATGCATATCTTTCCCACTCTGTTGCATGGTTTCCCTCATTGTTGAGTTGCCAATTCATGATTTGCAGCTGATGTATTTTCAGTGATTTTGTGACATTTATCTGGAATTGCATCATCAAGCTTACTTAGAACTAATGCATACATTTAAATGATAATGTCCATGTGTTGTATGCTAGTTTGAAATGGACACATGATTACTTGATCTTGAAATTCTGTACCATTGTCGCTAATATTCAGAGATATGAGTGTGCTTTTTATTAGCAGATGAAATCAGGCTTTGCTCCCTATCCAAAGCAGTCACCTTGTGATGAAGATGACAGTTAATATTTACACATTTGTCACCCTACCCCCACCACTCTTGTAGCACCAGGCATCTTCATGTTATCCCAAAATCATGAAATTAGGGGGGGGGGGGGGGGGAATACCATGGTTTAGAAAGAGAAAACAGAAATAAACATCCCACTGAAAGTATTTTGGATAGAGGACCAGAGTGAAGAGGAGCAGAGATGAGCCAAAAGTTGCGGTAGAAACCTTAGCGTTTCTTCAAGGTTTATTGGGTGGTGCCTAACAACTGCCTCTGAAAGTCAAATTGTGTTGTCAGCCAGTGAATGAGTTTATTTCTTCTAAAACTGTTTCTTTTTATTGTCTATAGCTATTTTAAGAAAGTTATTCTGATCTTCTATAAATGCACCAAGTCTTCTCATCCACTTCATCAACATGTGTCTCTTCACCTATGACCCTGATGACAAAATGCTTTATAGTGGACAGGTAGGTGGTGTGGAAGAAACAAATACAATATTGCAGGATGCAGACTTTTTGCACAGTGGAAGATATGAGTTGGAGAGGAGGTACAGTACCTATGAACTAGTGCGGGCTCTGAGATTGGCAGGGGAGGCCCTTCTCTCAGTCCTACCACTGTCTCAAGCATGGTTGGTGGACAAGAGAGACGGCCTTCTCTGTGGTGGCCCCCCGATTCTGGAACATCCCCCCAAATATGTTAGATTAGACCCTTCAATCCTTCTGTTCCAACCTGAAAACATGGATGTTAAGACAGGCCTTTGACCTTGAGTAGGCTGAATGAGCCCATATGAAGCACCTTGTGAATTGACAACAGTTAGTTTTATCTACTGTTGCTTTAAAATTGTACTATTTTGATTTAATGCTACATGTATTGACGAGGGTTGTTGCTATAATTTTATGTGATACATTTTATACTTTTTTACGGTTTTTACCTGTTTTATGTTATATGTGCACCCTAGAGTGCCTTGTAGTCCCTTTGGGGATATTATTTATTTATTTATTGGGCTTGTACACCGCTGCTCCCAGAGGCTCGGGGCAGTTTACAACATAGTTCTATGAAAACAGGCAGTAGATAAAACATAAAATGCAAGTAATAGATAAAACTCTAAATAAAACACGGCTAAAATCACAAGCATTCGAAAGCCTGTCTGAACAGGTGATGGTGGTGGGATATAAATTAAGTTTATTATTTATTATTATATTACTACATCAGTGTGTTCTCCTGAATGAGTTCAAGGTTGGGGGTGGTAGGAGTAACCTTTAATTGCTAACAGGTGTCTCTTTGCCCTCGGATCTATAAACTGGAGAAGATCTACCTGCATATAGTTGACATTGTTTTATTTTCCCCCACAGAAAGGTCTCCAGTGCTTCTTGGTAGTGGTAGCGTTGTTGTGTGTGCCATGGATGTTGGTTGCAAAACCCCTGGTCCTTCGGCAGCAGTACCTCCGAAGAAAACACTTGGTGGGTTACTCTATTTTACTAGTAGAAATCCTTATAATGTGTTCAAATTATAGGGACCCATCCAAGTTTTTTGATGGGCATCTAGAGTACTCTTATTTACTTGGAAGTAAATGTCAAGTACAACATTGCATTTACGTTCTGCATGGCATTTATTCTTTATCAGACTGGCAACAACTTGTGATTGCTTTGGGTTATTTGGATCAGGCTTCTGAAATCCTGATCTCATATGCATGCATTCTCCACAAAGTGGCTAGGGTCAAAAGAGCTGCTTTCAATGTATCCAGCCCAGTGGTTTTTTGGTTTTTTTTACAAGAACATTTTCTTTTCAGTGGCAGGCCTCCTATGTCACAAACATCTATTGAAATTGTCTTTGGTCTCAGAAGAGGCTTGCCATGTGAACATGAGGGAGGGGAGCAGTGTATTTAGGAGACAGAATATCAAACGATCCCATATCTGTGTGGAGCATGTGTGGTTCTTTTCAATCCAGACCTGTAAGACAAAAGTTGCATGACTTTGAGCGCCACTGCATTGATGCTTTGTGCAATTTAAGCCCATCAATAGAGACATACAGAATTAGTCCCCAAAATTGTCATGCAGGTGGTGATCCTTGACTTAAAGAAAGCCAATTTGCCAGTGTGATTCTCCAGAGATCTTCCTCGAGCGTGTGGCTGTAGTGTTCTTGTGGCAAGCACATATGTCAGGCAACTGTTAGGATGCAACAGCCTTTCAAAGTGCTGCTCAGTTAAAGACACTCCCTCTTCCTTCTCTGACCATCTCATTCTCCCATGACCCCTCCATTCGTCTCCCTTCTTTTCTCTTTGTTTTTCTTCTCTCTTCCCCATTTCTTTCCTTCCATTCGCTATCAGGAAGGGCAGCCCGAGGAGCCCCCTGTCAGCCCAGCTCAGAGCCCGCAGGCAGTAGAAGCAGCAGCGGCTGCAACAGTGAGTGGATTAAAAGATGCCAAATGATGCACATGCAGAGGACGAGAGATACCCTGGGGCTTTGGAAAGTATCTGCTCAGAGGAGGAGGATCAGCACAATGGCTCTTTCCTCGAAAAGATACGTTCCAATCATCTCATGCATTCCAAATTATACCCTCAAATGCACAAAGTACATGATGCAACTGTGTATTGTGGATTATCCACATCCCTACCCCAAATTTGTTTTGTATGCTAAGGAACCCTTCCACTGTTGCAGAGGATTCTGGCATGTTCTAAGGCAGAGATGCGGAACCTTTGGCCCTCCAGGTACTTATGAAGTTCCAATCAGCATGAACAACTAAAGGCTAATGGGACGAGTAGTCCAAAATATCTGCAGGACCAAAGGCTATGTGTGAAAAATGGCCCCTTCCAGATGCAACAATCTCTGTTTTTTGCATAGTTCCCTGTTTTCCTATGGACTCACTCATATTACTTCATAATCCTCCTACCCGGAATTTTTCTACATCAGTTCACATTTAGTTTTACATCCCATGTTTCCAAACATCCATAAATGATGATGTTTCCTCAAGAGTCCCGTCCTTTCTGATCTACATCTTTGGCTTTCATCAATTTCTTGCTGTCCCTCTACTTAATGCACACTTTGGAGCATCCATGTGATTGTGTACTGAGCAGTTCAGCATCCATTTTTATGCTGTTCGTTTGTGTACACATCCTCTATGTTGTTGTCTACTGATGCTGGGGGGCAGATTCTTATTTCTGATCTATTGATTTCCTACTTCAATCCTAAAATTCATAGTAAAATCCTGCAAGTGCCATGTTACATATTGTGTTCTTGAAACAAACCACATGAATACCAGTGTAAAACCAGCCATTATATTTACCTGATAACCTGGTCTTCATTCTTTTTGCATTCACTTGGAATTGGATGCACTGTACAAAATTCAGCATCAATAGGATCTTCTTTAGTGGGGCGGGAGTTTCTTACCCTAAGTGTTGGAAAGCCAGAGTTAAACATATGAGATCTGCTTTGCTGAGTCAGAAGAAAAGCTCTGACAATCTTCTAGCCCAGTGTTAACCTGGCATTTCTCAGCCCGAGGCCGCGAGGGGGTTTCAAAGGGGTTGCCAAAGACCATCATAAAACATATATTTATGATGATATTGGAACCCCTTTGGCAGAGAAGGCTGAAGATCTCTCCACTTGTTCTTTTCTTCCATTTTTGGAAACAGACGGCAAATCCTCGCACCAAAAACCTTCCTCTGCTGTGATTGGCCAGCCTCTCAGCCAAGGGGAGGACTGTTTCTGAGACTCCATGTGGGGAGGGGAGAGGAGGCGTGCTTGGCGCATGGCTGCATGGTGCGCATGTGCAGATGAGGGAGAGAGTGCAAGGCTGGAGGGAGGCTTGCACCATCGAGTCCCTTCAAGGCATGGGGGTTCTGTGTAGGAAGTTTGACCCAATTCTATTGGTGGGGTTAAAGGAGCTCTTTGAGTGTAGGTGAACTATAAATCCCAGCAACTACAACTCCCAAATGTCAAGGTCTATTTTCCCCAAACTCCACCAGTGTTCATATTTGGGCATATTGAGTATTTGTGCCAACTTTGGTCCAGATCCATCATTGTTTGAGTCCACAGTGCTCTATGGATATAGGTGAACTACAACTCCAAAACACAAGGTCAGTGCCCACCAAACCCTTCCAGTATTTTCTGTTGGTCATGGGAGTTCTGTTTCCCAAGTTTGGTTCAATTCCATTGCTGGTGGAGTTCAGAATGCTCTTTGATTGTGGGTGAACTATAAATCCCAGCAACTATAACTCCCAGATGACGAACTACATCCCCCTCAACCCCACCAGCATTCAAATTTGGACATATCGCGTATTTGTGCCAAATTTGGTCCAGTAAATAAAAATACATCCTGCATATCAGATAATTACATTATGATTTATAACAGTAAAAAATTACAGTTATGAAGCAATGAAAATAATTTTATGGTTGAGGCCACCACAACATGAGGAACTGTATTAAGGGGTCACAGCATTAAGAAGGTTGAGAAACACTGTTTTTGCCAGATTCTTCTTTGGACTTCTAATTCTGACTTCATCTTTTTGTCATGTGCTTGTACTGTCTCTGTAAATGGAGGCTGTATTCATCTTTCAAGGACTTACCGTATTTTTCGCACCATAAGGCGCACCGGATGATAAGACGCACCTAGATTTTAGAAGAAGAAAATTGGAAAAAAATATTTTGGGCCAAAAAGTGCTTCAAGCGCCAGGGCCCACTTTTTGGCCCAAAATATTTTTTTCCAATTTTCTTCTGGACCCTCCTCGGCGCCCTCCGCCATCCCTAAGCCTTTCCCTTGGCCGCCTCCTCCTCGGTCCCGCCTCCTCTGCCTCCGTCACCGCCCGCCGCCCTCCGCCCGCCCCCCCGCCGCCTCCGCCGCTTACGGCCGCCTCCGCCGCTTTCGCCGCTTTCCGCCGCCAGGCCACCTCCGCCGCTTACCGCCGCTTACCGCTGCCGCCGCCGCCGCCACTTACCGCCGCCTCCCGCCGCCGCGCTGGCGCAGTAGGTCCCAAGCGCATCTGGCGCGTCTGGACGTCTGCGAGGTGCGCCAGGCGTGCCTGCGTCAGCGCGCCAGCGTCAGGCGTCAGGCAGCGTCAGGCGCTTGGGACCTACTGCGCATGCGGGCGGCGGCGACGAGGAGGCGGCGGTAAGCGGCGGAGGGGCGGAAAGCGGCAGAAAGCGGCAGAAAGTGGCAGAAAGCGGCGGGAGAGGCCGCCTCCCGCCGCCTCCCGCTGCTTTCTGCAGCCTCCGCCGCTACCGCCGCCTCCCTCGCCGCCGCCGCGCATGCGCAGTAGGTCCCAAAAGCGCATCTGGCGCGTCTGATGTCTGACGCTGGCGCTAGCGCGCAGGCACGCCTGGCGCACCTGCGCCAGACGCCAGACGCGCGCCAGATGTGCTTGGGACCTACTGCATGCGGCGGCGAGGGAGCGTGGCGAGGCGGCGGAGCGGCGGTACGCAGCGGAAAGCGGCGGGCGGCGGTAAGCGGCGGAGGCGGAGGCGGGGGCGGGCGGCGCTCAGTGACGGAGGCAGAGGAGGCGGAGGAGAGAGCGGGACCGAGGAGGAGGCGGCCAAGGAAAGGCTTTCTATCGCCTCCCCCTCTTACCGCTCCATAAGAGCGCAGCTGATTTTTCCTCCTACTTTGGGAGGAAAAAAACTGCGTCTTATGGTCGAAAAATACGGTACATGCTACATTTGGTAAAATTAGAAGTACCTCACCAAGATATCAGGTGGGGTTAGTGGGAGGTAATGAATTTATCACAGTTGTATGTGTATTCTATATAGATTTCCCAGCATGTGATACTTAGTCTCTTCATTTTAAGCTCTTTATACTGATAGGCAGGTCTGTGTAAATTAAATTATTTAATATTAAAACAAAAACATCAGAGATGCTTTTATTTATTTTTATTTATTTATTATTCGGGTTTCTATGCCGACTCCCTGAGGCTCGTGGCGGCTCACAGGAACCGAGAAGGTACAACTACACACAAGCAATGCGATAAAACATCTAAGACAATTAAACAGTTAAAACAGCAAAATACAAAACCCCCAGGTACAGTTCAGAAATTAGATAGCGTGACACCCCAGGACAGCGGCTAAAGCGGAACATGGGCAGGACCTACTCACCGAAGGCCTGCTTAAACAAATAAGTTTTGCAGGCGCGTCTAAACGGGAGCAGGTCCTTTATAGCCCGCGTTCCAGCCGGGAGGGCGTTCCACAGCGTAGGAGCTATAACAGAGAACGCCCTCCGCGAGTAGATGTCAGTTTAGCCGATTTCGCCGAGGGTATCTCTAACAAATTAGCATCCTCGGAGCGTAGTGATCTCGGGGGACAGTGTGGGGTGAGTCGGTCCCTCAAGTACGCTGGCCCCAGGCCATGCAAGGCCTTAAAGGTAAGAACCAACACCTTGAAGGAGATCCGGTGCTCGATTGGGAGCCAGTGCAGCTCCTGCAAAACAGGTGTGATGTGGCGGCCTGCTGGGGTTCCAGACAGGAGCCGGGCGGCAGTGTTCTGCACCAGCTTGAGCTTCCGGGTCGCCGACAATTTATTTTGGCTTCTTGATGCATGGAGTATTTAATTCAAATGTTGAATGAAGGCTACCAATATTAGATCTAAGAGCCCCAAACAGCTTGGCCATGTGGTTAAAAAGAAGTGGCCTGTTCAGATTGGGCCTCTCCTATGAGGGCATGGTGGAGGCAGAGAGTCTGTATCAAGACAGTTTCCTAGACCTTGCACTCATTTCAGTTTGCTAGCACATAAGCTACTAACTGCATCTTTCTTCAGGGAATATGAGAGTATCTTACTTATATTGCAAATATGCAGGGGCGGTCTAAGGTAATTTGAAATGGTAGGCGAACATTATTTTGGTGCCCCAAAAAACATTATTTTGCCCCCATGTAAAACAAATATACAATTATAATATCACAGTACCATTAGTAGTATTATATTGTATCAATGTATATACAATATATTATACCATACTCATACTATATTATATCATAATTATATTATACTACATTACAATATAATTATATTATAATATATTGACATTATAATACAATATAACGTTCTATTATATTATTATAAAATAATAAAATTATTTATTTCCATAAAATTATCATCTACTAAATATTTTCATTACTCCTATAAAACTCAAATAACCCAAAATAAAGTAAAATAAAATATTATATATTACTATTTTGTACAATACCACTATACTGCAATATTGTTTGTAATATTATATGTAATATAAAATATATCATTATTCTATTGTTATATTGTATTTTTATTATATTGTATGACAATATTAAGCAGAACTGTATAATAATCAACAAGAAATGCAATGTAAATGCATCAAAATCAGAATCTATTACCTACCACCCGTCTCATAATTCATAGGAGTCACCCATAAGTCCAAAATTAGGATCCCAATGTAAATGTAAATAGAAAAACAGCCAAAATGTTCAAATGAGGTCGAATACAGGCAATGCGGCCTGGGCAAACTTGGGCCCTCCCTCTAGGTGTTTTGGACTCCAACTCCCACAACTCCTCATAGCCTCAGGCCCCTCAGGTCTAGACAGAAATAGTGCCGAAGAAAGGAAGGAGGGAGATAAGAGATCGCAGAGGAGGAGGAAAGCCCTTCATTCATTCCTTCACTTACACTTCCTTCACTGATTCTTTTCTCCTTCCCTGCAAACGCGCGCGCGGCGGAGACAAAAGGAGAGGGGAAGCACTCCCTACCTGCCCGATAGGGAGTACTTTGCTTACAGGCTTCTGCGCAATGGAGCTACTGGGCATGGCGGAGGTTTTTGTGGATGTGCAGTTGCTCCTGCGCTCAACTTCAGCTCTGGAGCAACTGCGCCTGCGCGAAAACCTCCGCGAATACCCAGAAGCGGCGTCAAAGCGCACAAGGCCGGGGCCCAAAAGCAGGCAGCTGTGGTGCTATCTGAGGAACATCAGCAGGGCCAGGATGGCGCCCCATGCGGCCAGGATGGCGCCCCCTTCCCAGATGGCACCCTAGGCGGCCGCCTACTTGGCCTACCTTGTAGGACCGCTCCTGCAAATATGTCACCTTTTAAAATCTAAATGCTTTGTTTTGTGACCCCCCTCCCCTCCGTCCTTCCCTCCAATCCTTCCCTCTTTTGTGGCATTCCCTCCCCCAACCCCAGTTCCTCTGAACTGATTTTGAGAGGTCCTATGTCTGCTAAACTATTGCTTTTGATGGATATCATACCTCCAGTTGCAATGTGCTTAGCAGATTTTGGAGAATAAAGCAGAAGCAGTTGGGGAGACTGCAAGTGTTGAATATCTTCCATAAACATTTTCCACTTCTATAGCTTTAAAAACATACAGACACAATTGTGCAGAGATCAAGATTAGCCTAAACACTATACTGCCTAATGTGGAAAATTGAATAGTACATGCTGATTCCCAAAATGTGTAGCCTGAAGTGCTCTTTGATAATGTATATACTCGAATATAAGCTGATCCAAATATAATTTTCCCACAGAAACAGAAAACTGGGAAAATGTATTTACTCAAGTGTAAGCCAAGGGTGGGAATTTTCAAAATAAATTTCAAAATAAAAAGAGATGCCAATAAAATTACATTAATTGAGACATTATTAGGTTAAATGTTTTTGAATATTTACCGCATTTCAAAGAAAAAACAGTAAACTAGCTCTATAAGTGGAAAAATAGGGTCAACAAAAACAATATGGTATCAACAATAACTTAATAATAATAATAATAGAACTTCATTTGTATTCTGCCCCATCTCCCCATGGCAACCCAGACCAGTTTCCAACATAGTAGCAGGCAAACATTCATTGCCTATATGAACAATGCAGAGCTAGATATAGGTGTATAATTATATATACACATTTCACATATACATTTACCCTGAAATGTTTACAAATCTTCTCTATTTGTGCATTTCCATCCTTCAATATTTGCAAGCCCTATATATCTGTAATCATATCTCTATCCAGATATCTGTCTATATATAGTTAATTATATCTATATAGGATATGCAAAGACTTCCAAACATGTGAGGGGAAAATTCATATATAATATTAATACACACACACACACACACACACACACAGATATATATATATGGCCTGGTTGATCCATGGTTCTTACAAAACAAAGGTTCTGGTGGTGAACATTTCAGTATTTTATTATTGGTGATTTTTTTAGGCAAAACCAATTAGGAACTGCCATTTATAACTAAATTTGAATTTTTGTTAAAGTTCTGAAATGTTCACTACTGGAACTTTTGTTTTGTAAGTACTTTTGAAGCATTTAGAACCATGGATCAGCCATGCCTTTTATATATATATATATATATATATATATATATATATATATATATATATATATACACACACACACACACACACACACACACACACACACTGTGTGTATATATATATATATATATATAGAGAGAGAGAGAGAGAGAGAGAGAGAGAGAGAGAGAGCGCTTTATATATTTATCGATATCTATATGTATATAGGATTTGCAAAGACCGGCAAACATAAGAAGGGAAAACTTCCAAGGGAACAAAAGTGTAAAGTTAATACACTTAAATATGCACAAAAAAGGCCAGGAAATTGTGTAGGTTTGAGAGAGAGCCATATAAACAAGGACCTGAAATACGTATATCTCATTTCTCTCCTTCCCTCCCTTTTGACTGTCAAAGGAAGTGAAGAGGAGAGAGAAATATATATTGTAAGCAATGATCTCCAGGCTCCACGGCCCAGCTTGACCCCATTATATGCCAAGCAAGGTTTTTTTCAGCTCAAAGAAAGGGCTGAAAAACTGCTTATCTTCGAGTATATATGGTAATTCTTGTTCCATTGGATGGGGTTTACACAGGAGAACTGTTGTGGGTCACTGTTGTTGGTTTATGCTACTGTTCTTTTTTGTACTTATAATTCACGTTGCAGGGTGTTGTGTGGTTTTTCCCCCTTGTCTCATGGTATAGCCATCTCTTATAACTGGCCTGCATGCCAACTTTCCTTTACTAAAATACAGACCATTTGCATGTCTACTCTTGTTCTCTCTCTTCTATTGCCTGCTTTAGGGAACACTCAATTTTGGTGGAATCCGAGTGGGCAATGGGCCAACTGAAGAAGACGCTGAGATTATCCAACATGACCAGCTTTCAACCCATTCAGATGAGGGGGAAGAGGTAAGTTCTCCTTTTCTGCCTTGTACCATAATGTTTTTTTGTAAGAGGAATGGAGTTGAAAACCTGAAATGGGTGGGATCTTCCTTAGAAATATTACCAGATAAGACTAAGCCTATATCCTTTTGCTCTCTCTTTCTGCTTGTACCTTGACTCAGAATTCCTCCTAACAATCCAGCCAGGACAGACTGCTTTGAATATATATTAGTTGTCCCGGTGACCATTTGTCTCAATGTTAGGAAATTAGTTTTGATACTTAAGAGTGATTTTCCCTCAGTGTCTTTTTCTTGGTATTGGTTGATCATTCCTTTGCATACTGATATTCCAGATTACTATGTATGAAATTCATTCCTCTGAAAATGCTCATGACACCGGGGAGAGTGTAGTATTTTGGGATATTGGACTGGATCCATTTTCAATGTGAAGGACTTCATAGCTGATTAGTGCTGGTTAAAATCTTTCCTACCTTCCCCGAAGGGAATTTTAAGACTGTTTAGTGTTAAACCTAGCAGGATTACATCAGTATCCATTTCATTGCAGAGAGAATTGAATAACTGAAGGGGAACAGAGTACACGGTACACCCTAAAATGAATATTCCCAGGGCTCTATGCAGGAGAGCCACATTTGTTTGAAAGACTCATGTACTTGTTCCAAGTAAATATATAATAATGTCTTGTTCTGAGCCAGACCAATATTCCATTGAGCACAGATTCTGACATTGTCTCCCTTGGGATACAGGGCAGATTTGTTCCCAACCCTGCTTCCTGAGATCCATTTTTCAATTGGAGGTGTCTGAGATGGCCTTCTGAATGCAAAACTGTATGCTCTGTCACTGAGCTGTGGTGATTCATTCTGTGTAGAGTACGTGGTACTCTTCAAGTGTTTGAAGTACATCACAAAAAGCATTGTAAAAACAAAATAAATACTATAACTGTTGCAGGTGATGGGGCTGAAGTAAAATGCTAATGACCTGCCTAAGGCTACTGGTGAGATTGTTGTTGACATGAGCTGAAGGTACTTGGTTGCAGGACAGCAGAGAACACTGTTGTTACAGTCTGAAAGTGAAATGGATGTTGTGACACCAGCAAAAGAGTACTATGAAGTTTTAGGCTGTCACACTGAACAAAGATACTGACCTCTGGCTGGATTGGGGAGCTCAAATGATAAGTGGTATTGATCAAGTAACGTACTATTTGTGTGCTATAAAAAGGTGTGTGATCAAACTATGTGTTCCCTTGTGTTTTCAAGCCTGCGGTGGAGGAGGTGGTAAGCCTGTAGCCAGTTTCTGTGACTGTTCATCCAGACCATTTCTCCCATCAGTATAAATTGTTCTGTCACATACTTGTATTTGTGATAAGGACATTTTTTTTGTTACCCTTTGCATAGCACCTTGTTTTGTAAAGCTGCCTTCTGCTTCTCATCAGTGGAGATCATTATACTCATCTTCTTATAAATTGCTTCATTTTCATTTTAGAACATGCTCTCATGTTTAGACAGTGCATATACTTAAGGAGGCTCCGCTGCTTTATTTTTGGGGCTTCCGTTGCATGTTCTTGTTTTGATCTGCACAACCAGTTAATCTTGAGATTTTCCCAATGAAAATAGCAGAGGTTGTTGGGGGAAAAAACACTTCAGTGTATTTGTACCTTTAAGCCAGTGGTTCCCAACCTGTGGTCTGTGGACCGCCAGTGGTCTCCAAGAACTACAATATGGTCTGCAGCCTCACTGTCACTACAACATTGCAACAAGAGCAACTGGTTTCGCAAAACCCTCTTATAGTGCTGAGGCAACGGGGATGTCGGGAGGGGAGAGGCTGACTACCCATGAAAGACATGACAACAAGCCTCATTGCTGCTTCTCCTCCTCCTCCCTCCGCCTGAGCGGAGCTGTTCCATGTTGTGCCTGGAAGCGGGGGCACCTTGGTGTCTTCATTTTTAGGCCTGTTCCTGGGGTTGTTTGAGGTGCTGATGGAGAAAATTGCATTGGATAGACCACATCAGCTCTAGATTATTAAATATGGTTTTCTGTGGGCAACTACTAGATGGCATACATTCTATATCAGAAACTAGAGCTGATGTGATCTGTCTAATGCAGTTTTCTGAATCAGCATCCCAAATAACCAAACTGAATCTAATCTAAAATTGACCAAAAACTGATTCATAACCCTTTTGGTACTAATATTGGAGAGTGGTCCCTAGTCAAGTGGTCCCTGGTCAAAAAAAGGTTGGGAACCCCTGCTTGAGATAAGTCCTCTAGCCTGCCTTTCTTACGTCACTGCATCTTGAGGACATTTCCCTACCTTAAAGATATGTTTTCATGGCTCTTCCTTGAAGAGACTGTCAGTGAGGCCCCACAATCACGTCACACACTGACAAACTCTTCAAATAATAGCAGCTTGATGAGAAAGATTCCAACCAACACATTGAGCCTGTTTAGTTTATTTTCTAGACATTCACACATTTTGTAGCTGTTAGCAATACTCTAATTTTCTGACATTATTGTTGTTGATGCTATTGTTCGCTTTTCTGTGCCTGAGTTTAAAAAACTGGTTCCAAAATATAAAGGTTTCATGAGGTAGATGCGTTTTCTATTCTTCAAATGGAACCACAGAATATTTATCTTTCTGAAGAAGAGACAGTTCTACAGAAATTCAAACAGTTCAAAAAAACAGAAGCAGGGAAGTGCAAACAACCAATGATCAGCCTTCTAAATCAAGTTAAGCTTAATTTTTCCTTTAAACTTTTGCTGTTTTATTCCCTGTCATATTCTGAGTATAAATTGATGGAGGCAAATGGTGCTTTATGGTTCTGTGGCAGCTGGCCCTGTTTTGCATGCGGTATTGCACTCCCAGCCCCTCCATTCTACCGTGTGCTGCTCCTTCTCTGAAACAGAGCATGCTTAACTTTGTCACATGTTAATGTTTCATATTAGTGTTTTTTGCACTGCTTCTGAGCTCTTTTCTAGCTGCTTAGATATAGCAGTCTTTACCTGATCTTACAAAATAGCTATTTGTGTACTGCTTTTGATATAGATACTAGTAACTAGAGGTTCAGGTGTACAAGGCTTGGTAAGTCTCACGAGTGTCCAGTTTGCTTAATACAGACAGGGCGAAACCATTCTTTCAACTCAGATAAGAGACGGGTTTTCTTGCAAATTGGGGATTGGCATTAATCCAAAATATTAATTTCTTAATCTCGTTAATAGCTTCTGTGAAAAGGCGTAAATTGTCCAGAAAAGGGTAGGAGATGAAAAATTTAAGAAGAAGAGATTAATACCAATCTAAAATTGCTAACCACCTCTTTTGACTTGAGAGGCCTGAGAACAAGGAATTTTTCCTCTACATGTTTTTCTTTGTAAATATGAACAGGATATCTTTGATGTATTATGTCTCTAGTGTACTTGCAACTTGCTTTTGTCCATTTAATGATCTACTACTCTATATAGCAGGGGGTGGGGGGCATCAGTTCCCTGGCAACAGATGATAGCAGAATTTAAAAATAGACATTTTGTCTTGATGGCAGTGCCAAGTGGAAAGCAAAAAATATATATCTATAGTGGTCACTTGATAATGGCTATGAAGACACTAATGCAATATGTTGCTTCACCCCAGACCAAGAAAATGCAAGTAGCTATGCTCCCTTAAATACACTTTTAGTATTTCAGTGAATTGTAATTGTATACAAGCTTGTTTTCCAATGCAAAGAGTTGCAGTCCTAACACTTTTCACTTTGATAAGTAGGAAATTGAACTGGTTTTCCATTCTGTTAATCAAGTCTTTAGAGTGTTTTGCATCAAGAATTATGCCATAGGGTAGAGCAGCAACACTGTGGATCCTTACCAATGGCTCTTGGAGCCATTGGTTCAGACTATGCACAACTCTAGTAATGTAATTTTTATTTCTTGGACCCACAGGTTCTATGCATGAAGAAAACATACCTCGAATAACCCCATTTAATTTATACAATAAGCATAGAAGTGCATGCTCTCTCTGAATAAGACTCAAGTAGAGGACAGAACCATGAAATAAAATCCAGGAAAAATGCTTGCAATCTTAATGTGGGTTTATTTATATCTATCCAGAGCCGCAGTGGCTTCTATACCCTCACCACCACTACAGTGAATAATAGAAGTGTTTCATCACCTGCAAGCTAAATCCTATTGTTTACTGGCATCAGCAGAAAGCTGTGTACATGCGTGTCTCCAATTCTGTGAGAGTGCAGGGAGTGACTTCAGGCACAGAATTCAGCTCCCTGAGATTTTCAGCTTTCACTTAGTAAACAAAGCACATTTCTGTCCTTTTTTGTTGTGACTGTGCACTTGAAAACCTGTGGGCAAATGTCTACTTAAATCTCAAAAGCCCAAAGAGATAGCTAAATAAAATGTCCTGTTGTTTTACGTTCAGCATCAGTGCCTTCTTCTTTCTCTTCCACATGACTAGCAAAACAGAACCATTTGAATAGTATAGTAAGATGACAATGACATTGGTATTTGGAGATTGTATTATGCAAAAGCCAATGTGGACTTGTCTGGTGGAGATTTTTTTAAGTTGCAGAGGATGAATATCCATATAAGCAATTTTCTAGCTTTTTTGGCATATTCTGTGTCATACTCCAAAGCAAGAACACTTATTTATGTATTGGTTATTACCCTGTTGTGGCGTATTATGACTTTCCTTAGCACTTGTAACTTAAAACAACCCGGCAAGGTAACTTAGGCTAAAATAGAATGACTGGCCCAAGGTCATCCAAATCATGTCATGTCTGTATGTGCAAAAGAATCTGGATCTCCAGGTCCTCGGTTAACATTAACTATCATACCACAGTGGCTACAGTTTAGCTTGACCTTGGCATGAATTACCTGTTTGTTTGGATAATGCAAGACAATGAGAAGGCCTCATTTCATCTTTCCAGTTGTTAATTTGGGAGCACATTTTCACATAGTTGGGCCATGGTTTCATGATCTGGTTGTGTGCAGTTTGATTGCAAAATTATTTGAAATGTCAAATTGGATCTTCAACTGCTGCTTTTACAATCCTTAAACTCCCTCCGGTCACATTTTTTTCCTACTCACATAATCTTTACCTCTTCCCCCAGTACAGGGCTGTCCAACTTCTACCGGACCTTGGGCCGAAATTCCGGTCACTGATCACCTGGGGGGCCACTCCGCCCCGCCCCTGGCCCCACACCTGGCCCTGCCCCTCCTCCTCCAGTTTCGCCCGCTTCTGATGCTGGCGTGACGCTTTGTGAGGGAGGGCGGAGCCACGGGGAGCCCCACTTCCCAAGTGTCTAGGACTGTGTATCAGATCAGAGTAAGGTGGCCTTTTGCAGCTGACAGGTGGTAGTTTTGTCAGTGCAGATTGTTTTTAAGTGCAGACCAAGGTCTTGAGGCACTGCGCCCAGTGTGCCAATCAATCACCACAGGGAAAACCTTTAATGGCTTGTGCCAGAGTCTTTGCAGTTTGATCTTTAAATCCTCATATTATGTAAGTTATTATTATTATTATTACCTAGGAAGGCCCTGCTAGCCTTCAAGACCAGACTGGATAAGTGCCTTTAAGCTACCTAGTCCTGAGATGCGTCTACACCAGGCCTGGGCAAACTTGGGCCCTCCTGGTGTTTTGGACTTCAACTCCCACCATTCCTAACAGCCGCAGGCCCTCAGGCTGCTTAAGCCAACCCTTTTGGGTGTCCAGTTCGGCTTGTGCCCAGTTATTATTATTATTGTTAGTATTATTGTTACCTAGGAAGGCCCTGCTTAGCCTCCAAGATAAAGCAGAATAGGTGCCTTTAGGCCAGTATATCCAAGGCTCAGAAAACAAAGGATTCCCTAATTAAAGTAAATGTGTATAAAATTATATATAAAATGTCTGTCATAATTATGGCTACCTGGCCATCTGTCTGGAAGGCTTTGATGGTGTCTTCTTGCAAGGCAGAAGAGGGTTGTCTTAAGTGGCTGAGAGGGGAAAGGAAAGGGCCTGAGGAATGGTAGGAGTTGGAGTCCAAAACACCTGGAGGGCCCAAATTGGCCCATGCCTGCTCTAGATCCTATTTTTCCTCTCTCCTCCTGGGAATGGGGGTAGTAAAGACTTGGAGAGGAAGGGGGAAACTAGTCAAAGGAAAGACTGGTGTGGAAAAGGGGTGCTAGAAAAGTGTGTGGGGGGGAATGAGGTGGGAGGGGAGGAAGATTGTTGTCTGGCTCAGCCAAGGAGACACAAAGCCTGGGGGTTGCCTCCTGCTTCTCTCCCTTGTCCCCAGAAGTGAGTCCTGGAAAGCGTTTCCATTCCCCTCCCCACTTTGCAGGTCTCCCTTCTGGAGGTGGGAGGGAGAGGAAGGGGTGACTACAGCCAGCTGATGGATCGCAGGAGGGGAATGAAAGCACGGAGGAGACCCCCCCCGAGACCCCCCCTTGCAAGCCACCACCTGCCTGCCTCGATGGGGTGCTGCTGCCCCTTCTCTTCTTACTCCTCTTTCTCCAGTTGGTCATCAAGGAGGAGGGAAGAAGAGAAGGGACACTGCTGCAGTTTCTCCTCTTTTCCCTCCTCTTCCTCTTTGATGGCCAGTCGAGGGAGAAGAAGCAGCAGCAGTGCCGCTTCTCTTCTTCCTTCTCTATGGCCATCTGGAGGAGGAAGAGGAGGAAGAAGAGAAGAAAGGGCAAGCAGCGCACCTTCTCCTCCTCGATGGCCATCTGGAGGAGGGGTGGGCGCGCGCGCGCACACACACAGACACCCGTTCCCTCCTGGCACACCACAGGCACGCACTCTCTCTCTGTCTCTCTCATTCCCTCCTGGCACAGAACACACGCGCACCCGCACACACACACACTTTCTCGTTCCCTCCTGGCACACCACACAGGCGTGCGCGCACACACACACACACACTTTTTCTCTTGTTCCCTCCTGGCACACCACACACACGCACGTGCGCACACACACACACATTTTCTCTCTCACCTCCAGCAGCCTCCTCCGCCACCGCCGTGAAAGGGAAGGCCGCAGCCGGCCATCCCCAGCCTCATGGCGGCCTCTGCGGCCTTCCCTTTCGCTGCGGTGGAGGAGGAGGCTGCTGCGGGAGCACCTCCAGCAGCCTCCTCCTCCGCCGCCGCCTCAGCAGCCGCCGCCACCGCCGCCCCCTCAGCAAGGCCGCGCTAGGCCTCGAGCAGCAGCAGCGAGTGCGCCGATTGGCGGGGGGGGGGGAGGGGGAGGGAGGGAAGTAGGAGGAGGAGGAAGGGAGCCTGCTCCTCCTCCCAGCCCAGCCCCTCACCCCTCCCCCGCCGTGAAAAAAATAATAAAAAATAATACAAAAAATATTCAAAAAAATATTCAAAAAATATTTTAAAAAATTTAAAAAATCTTTAAAAAGCAGATATCTTGCAGGAGGGTAGGGGGCCGCAGGGAAGGGGCTGGGGGCCGTATACAGTCCACGGGCCGCCAGTTTGGCAGCCCTGCCCCAGTATGTTCTTTGTCATAATGGCTTAAGTAGGTTAATGTATCCTGTGATTGATATACTGTCTCTCTGTGTGTGTGTGTGTGTGTGTGTGTGTGTGTGTGTGTGTGTGTGTATATATATATATATATATGGGGGGTAGATGGTGTATGGTGGGTGTTAAAGTTGTACAACAAACTTAAATAAATCTCAGTGGGCAGGCAAGATCAGGGCTGTGTCATTCAATTTCCTGTTGGATTTGTGAGCGATTCTTGATTGCATTTAAACAGTTTAAAGCAATTTCTTTTTAAGGCCAGTTCTGCAAAGCAATCCACTCCCTTTGCAGTTTAATAATTGTAAGCTCCAGCAAAACAAGGTTGTTTTAAGCAGTGTCAGATACAGCTTGCAGCCTAGATAATATGAGGAAAACGTGACTTCTACTATTTTTACTGTTGCTCTGTTTCCAGTTGTCAGTTTTGCAGTAGAAGTACACAGTTGTGTGAAATACAAATTGTGCTTAAATTTAAAATAAGTCAACAAGCCTATTCTGCAGTTTAAAATTAGGTTGTGCAAACGATCCTCCTAAATCCTGGTGGCCAGAGAGGGAATACCTAGGCCAATGCCTCACATTGGAGGTTTTGAGTGTACTGTAGATAGAATTAGCTAGTGCTTTTGGTGCTGCTATTCTTCTTTTCTGCTTTCTTAGCACTCCAGCAATTGTTTTTTCACTGAAACCATACTTCATTTCTTCCTACAGTTTGACTTTGGGGATACAGTTGTCCACCAGGCTATTCATACCATTGAATACTGCTTGGGATGCATCTCCAACACAGCCTCATACCTGCGCCTCTGGGCACTCAGTCTGGCTCATGCACGTGAGTAGCTTCTACATGACTAGCCATTTAGGCCAAAGTTAGGAAGAAGAAAGTCCAGTCCACTGGCATAGGGGAGATTGTTGCAAGCACCATTTTCTTCAGTAAAAATCAACTATCTCTGTATACTTTCCTACCATACACAGGGGAATAGAATCTTTTGGAGCGTACTCAGTATATGTTGCTTCTCTTTCTCATCACAGTTACTTCTCATATGCATCTTTCCTAAGAATGGGAGCATTGGCTGTTATTCATGCCTGTTGAAAAATACGAGGGGTATCCAGAAAGTAAGGTTACAACGCATGTAGTTCTTACAGGGAATTTTCTTGGAGGTAATTGGTATCACTGCCATGTAGCGGGAAGCCAGTGGAAGCGAATGAGCAGTGCCAGTCATCATTAGCTCAATGACTGGCATTGTGGTGAAGGTTAGAAATGACCATCCTCATTCCATTTTCCTCCAAATGCCAAGCTCTCACTGTAATACACTACCTAAGTGCTAAGGGCATGAACTCCACTTTGATTCATCGTGAAATCATTTCAGTTTTTGGAGAGGACGTAATGTCAAAACAGCATATGAAAAATGGGTACGGAATATATTGTGAGACTATGAGAAAATTTCACCGAGCCATCCAAAACAAATGTCGTTGGATGCTGACGGTGGGATGTTTCCTTCATGACAGTGCGCATCCACACATCGCTCATGCAACATAAGAGTTGTTGACTTCATTTGGTTGGGATGTTTTAAGTTACCTCTTTCACAGCCCTGATCTCACACCCAGTGACTATCATATTTTCACTAAACTGAAGGAACACCTTGGTGGAAAACACTTTTCCAGCAATGACGAAGTGAAAATCGAAGTGACAAACTGGCTGAAAAAGGGGGAGGGAAACTTCTAGGACACAGGCATCAAAAACTTGTCTCCCAGATGACAAAATGTATTCAACTTAATGGTGATTATGTGGAAAAATAATATAATACCTATGTTACAATCCATGTAAGTTGTATTAAAATATATTCATTCTTTGTATTTTTAAAAAAATCTTGTAATCTTACTTTCTGGATAACCCTCGTATTTACAGAATGAAGAACTTAGGCCTTTAGCATGGGTGGCTTTTTCCTTCAGTATGAAGCAATCCTGGAATGATATTTAGGAATGTTTAGGAATTTAGGAATGAGAGTTTGTGGGTTCACCCTTCTTAGTAACAACCCCACTTGTGATGCAGCAGGCAAAGAAGAGCAGCCAAAGTGTGTGTACATTTCCCTCTTTTTCCAGATCCTTCCTCTCTCACAGTCCTTCTCATTACTTTTCTTTTCATAGAGCTCTCAGAGGTCCTCTGGACCATGGTGATCCACGTGGGGCTCAGCGTGAACAGCTTGGCAGGTGGATTTGGGCTGTTTTTTGTGTTTGCCGCTTTTGCCACCCTGACTGTGGCCATCTTACTCGTCATGGAGGGCCTCTCTGCTTTCCTGCATGCCCTCCGCTTGCACTGGTGAGTGTTGTCTGATAAAGTTAGCTCCAAACAAGTGGGGTGGGGTGAAGCGGAGTCCAGTGGTCAAGAGCAAGTTTTACATCTATAAAACTCCTTGTAATCTCTAGCTCAACTATCTCAAATAGTATCAAAGTTGGAAATAATCATTTGCAGAATGGAGATGAAAATCTGCTATTCAGATGGAGCATCAAGATAAAAAGTATATTTGTTGTGGTGAGCCTTCAAGTCAGTTCTGAGTTATGATGATCCTAAGCCAAACCTACTACAGGGTTTTGGGGCAGAATTTGTTCTTGGAATTGCCATCGCCTTCATTTGTGGCTGAGAGGTGGAATGCCTTTTCCAGAGTCATCCAGTTGATTTCCATGGCCAAGCAGGGATTTGAGCACTGGTCTCTTGGCGTCCTGTTCTAACACAGAAACCACTACACCATACTAGGTCTCCACACATATGCCTGTAGAAATTTGGACTAGGTGGACTCAAACTGTAGCTTGAATCAGGGCTTCTCCATGTATTCAAGCCCAATTTTCCCAGCTGCTATTCTTCTGTAGTTTTATGCTCTTTCTTTACTTTCTGCCAGTTAGCTGATGATACTCCTGTTGTGTTGGATTGTATTTCTTTGCATCCTGGACAACATGGCCATTCATCTTTGTCTCCTCGTGTATTTTAACAATTTGAAGTCCAATCGTGCTAGCTCTCAAAGTTAATAAATATCCATTTCATGCTTAATGGATTAAAGCCAGATTTAAAGAGTATTACTCTCATTCTCAGTGAAGCTTAAGGAGCAATCCACTATACTGAAATTCTTAAGTCACGAGTCTGAACCATATGATAAGTGCCATATTGGCTTTATGCCCTGAAGCAGAAAAATGACTGGCATCTCAGGGCTAGGTGAAGATGTTGAAACTGACAAGGGGCATCTCCAAAGGCATATTGAAATAAATTGCAAGTCTTCCTTTGCCCTCTTCCTCCAAGGTATTTAACTGTAAGGTAAATGTTTCCTTTGACATTAAGTCTAGTTGTGTCCAACTCTGGGAGTAGTTGTCCTCTCCATTTGTAAGCCAAAGAGTCCGTGTTGTCCGTAGACGTATCCTAGGTCATGTGGCTGCCAGGACTGCATGGAGCGCCGTTACCTTCCCGCAGAAGCAGTACATATTGATCTACTCACATTTGCATGTTTTCAAACTGCTAGGTTGGCAGAAGCTGGGCCTAACAGTGGGAGCTCACTCCATTGCCCAAAGTTGAACCTGCAACCTTTCGGTCATTAAGTCCAGCAGCTCAGTGGTTTAACCCGCTGTGTCACCAGGGGGCTTTTTAAGAACTCTTAAAAAAAGGGAGGGGGATGCTGTACAGTAAGCCCCACACAGCTAATCTTGAAAGGGTAATCTCTGTGACCATTTACCCAGATGTTTACAAAGATGCCTATGTGTCTTGAAGTGTATGCTCATAGGCTTCCCCTTTGCAGATATGGAGGAGTAGGTCAAGGGGCATAGTCTCCTCGACTTCCATGTATTAGCCTTCACATATGGGGTTAACATTTTGAAAAGCTCTGTCCTCAACTATGAATAGGTTTTTATTGAACCATCTTGCAAAAAGAATATGAATTTTCATATATCATCATTTTGAGGTACTGAGCAGTTTCCCTATGTCTGATAGACATGTCTTGTTCTTGAAAATCTAGTTGGAACATTCCCTAGTCCAGTATTTACTTTTGAACTGCTTTTGGGCTAATCTGTCGCTAGTTTGCGAATAGTCTTGTTATTGCTTTGCTTGACTTTTGAGTAATTGGCTGAGCTTTGTTCCTTGTCAGGAAAGCCCAGCTATAGCAGAACAATAGTGGCGGGGTCCTGAGTAATCATTACATCAGCCATTATCTTGATCTTGCACTTGGGTCCAGGGATTGGATTGCTTTCCTTACCCAGCCCTTTTTCTCTCTCTGCCAAGTTCAAAACAAAAAAGCTTCCAGCAGGGCCAACTGTGTCTAGAGATAGGAGCAGTTGAATCATTCTGTTGCAGGGCTAGGAGGTCACTCTGAAGTTCTGGGTACAGACTGTTAAATTCTGCTTGAGAGGAAAGCCAGGGAGAGAATTTGGAGGCCTTTCAGAAGCTGTCTCTATTGATAAATAGAGAAAGAGAGATGGGGAGAGGCTTCCCTATTGCAGCAGTTGATCCTAATCGGAGCCGCTGATGAGCCATTTCCAACTAATATTCTGTAAAACTTTCATAACGTGAGCAAAATGTTGTACAGAGATAATTTAAGAACTTGAAGTACCACTCCATTTCAAAATAATTTTCTCTTCCTTTTCTCTCAGTAGAATTACCTTTTCAAATTGTGAAATTTTAGTTTGAGGTAAACATGTTTTTGAAGTTTTAAAGCTGCTTTAAATCACATAATGTATCCATTTGAAACTCTATCCTTAGTGCTTAGATACAAAAATTGCTGTCTTCTATAGTGCTTCTCTTCAGTAGGAGTCTTCAAAGGAGCCACAATTTCAGTCAACTGCATGATAAAAACATTCCCTTGTTACCTACTCCTTCACATGCGTGAGTAAGGAAACCAAGCAAAGTAGAACGTCACTCATCTCGGGTAAAGCATCCCATAAAGTTGTACCAAGTGACGGAAGGAGAGGCTGTATATATCAGCACACAGAACCAGAATTCCTGGTTTATTATTATATCCAGATTTTGTCAAAGAGTGATATTATCTGTAGCTCAATACTCTGACCCAGAGTATTGGTCATGCTGACTGAGTCTTGCAGTCAAAAATATTTTTCTTCATTTTTGACTTTTCAACAGTTCTCGTAGTTATCTTTGGCCTGCAATTCTTTAAACTGGAGATCCCAGTTATTGAACCTTCTGCATGTAAAAGGTTCACTTTAACTGTAGAGCAGCGTTTCTCAACGTGTGGGTCAGGACTCCCCGGGGGAGGGGGGTGTCGTGAGAGGATGTCAGAGAGCTCGCTAAAGATCATCAGAAAACACTGTTGGTCATGGGAGTTCTGTGTGGGAAGTTTGGCCCAATTCTATTGTTGGTGGTGTTCAGAATTCTCTTTGATGGTAGGTGAACTACAAATCCCAGCAACTACAACTCCCAAATGGCAAAATCTATTTTCTCCAAACTCCACTGGTGTTCCCATTTGAGCATATTGAGTATTCATGCCAAGTTTGAGCCAAATCCATCGTTGTTTGAGTCCACAGGGCTCTCTGGATGTAGGTGAACTACAACTCCAAAACGCAAGGTTAATGCCTACCAAATCCTTCAAATGTTCATGGGAGTCCTGTGTGCCAAGTTTGGTTCAATTCCATCGTTAGTGGAGTTCAGAATGCTCTTTGATTGTAGGTGAACTATAAATCCCAGCAACTACAACTCCCAAATGACAAGATCAATCTCCCCACAACCCAACCAGTATTCAAATGTGGGTCAGGTAATCGTGCCAAATTTGATCCAGTGAATGAAAATACATCCTGCATATCAGATATTTACATTACGATTCATAACAGTAGCAAAATGACAGTTATGAAGTAGCAACGAAAATAATTTTATGGTTGGGGGTCATCACAACATGAGGAGCATTAGGAATGCTTGGAAACACTGCTGTAGAGGTTCGTCTTTGAATCTGAAAGCTGTGGATGATGTTCCACCAGTTGCTGCACGGAGGAATGCAGTGAATTCTCTGAAACTATAAACATGCTTCCCATTTCTCCCCCATGAACCACTCCTGTTTAGGATGAGTTTATTTCATTATTTTTCACATTACTATACATTCCAGACAGATGGTTACCCTGGGAATAAAACAAAGTTTTAAATGAAGCTGGGGCTTCCTTATCTTTCTGTGTGATTGAGTAGCCTTTACTCCTGCAGTGTGGCCTCGAACTGCCAGCTGATAGAGGGTTGGGAGTTCATTTTACCACTCTGGAGTGCAAGAGAGCTGAAAGGGGAGGCCAAGTTGGTGGAATCATGCTCTGAAGAACAGGAATGAGAGAGTGTTCAGAAACCACTTGCGTAATACATTGAAAATCAGTGATGGGGCAATGCTACTATCTTCTGACCTGTCTCTCTGTGTTTAAATTGGCATCCTGAAAAGGAGTGGTGTTCCAAAAATGAAATCTGGAACAGAAAGAAAGCCTTTTGCCAGGAACAAAAGAAAGTTATCCAATTGGCTAGCCAACAGAACTCCTAGAGGTGAGACATGTTCCAGCTGGCAAAAGGAAAGATCTTTGGAACCTTTTAGCTCAATGTGAAGAACCACCATTACTCCAGATGGCTGAGTAAAGCAGGAGGTGGAGGAGCAAAAGCAGCTAGTTTGGTGCCGTTGTGGAGTTACACATTCGATGATTAAAAAGAAACGGACCATTCCTCTGTGTGTTTGGAGTGGGTTAATTTAATATAGAACATAGTAGTTCTCCAAAGTCTAAGCAGATTCAGAAGAGAAGATTGTGTGCCTCTGCTCGACCCTTGAGAGGTGACTTCTGTGCAGTGCTGTTGTGGCAGAAAAGGATTCTTGTATCACCTGAAACTGGAGTTTATAGCCTCTCAACGTTTATTTATTAATGTACTTTCTTTATATTCCGCTCTTCTCACCCCGAAGGGGACTCAAAGCGGATTACAGATACACATACTTAGCAGACAATCCCTGCCGTTTCCACAAACACACATATAGACAAACAGAGGCAAACTCTGGCCACCAGGAGGAGCTAACGCACTCCTCATCTCTCAGCGTTTTCCAGCGTCCCTTGTTGTTCCTTCCGCATTCCTCAGCGTTCCTGGGGTTCTTTAATGGTGTCATAATTCGATCAAAATTTGCCTCCCCACTTAATGTGGTACCTTTATCTCCTACTTGACAGATGCAACTGTTTTTCGGGCTGCAAAGGTCGACAGCAGGCTACACTGAAAGGTCAAGCACCCACCTCGACCCAGGCAGGCCTCGAACTCATGACCTACTGGTCAGAGAGATCTTATGCAGCTGACACTTAGCCAGCTGTGCCACATTCCCGGTGCTTTACTCATTCACCTGCTTTACTCACTATGTAATGTTGCCCCCTTGGAATCTAGATACTTTCTCTTAATACAGGGATAATAAAGTGCACTGCAACTAAGATAAACCCTAATCAACATAGCCAACATTACAGGACTCTGGGTTACAGTTACAAGAACATCTGTGACTACACTAACAATAAATTCTATTGGGCAGTTCCGCCGCAATTGAAGAGAGATGTTGACATGCTGGAATCTGCCCAGAGGAGAGTGACTAAAATGTTCAAGGGTCTGGAGAACAAGCCCTATGAGGAGTGGCTTAAAGAGCTGGCCATGTTTAGCCTGCAGGAAAAAAAGCCTGAGAGGAGACATGATGGCCATGTATAAATATGTGAGAGGAAGTCATAGGGAAGAGGGAGCAACCTGGTTTTCTGCTGCCATGGAGACTAGGATGTGGAACAATGACTTCAAACTACAGGAAAGGAGATTCCACCTGAACATTAGGAAGGATGTCCTAACTGAGAAGTGTTTAACAATGGAACTCTCTTCCCCGGAGTATGTTGGGGGCTCCTTTTTTGGAGGCTTTTAAGCAGAGGCTGGATGGTCATCTGTCAGGGGTGCTTTGAAGGCGATTTTCCTGCTTCTTGGCAGGAGGTTGGACTGGATGATTCACAAGGTCTCTTCCAACTCTACAATTCTATTCTTCTCAGGTTATTTATTTATTTATTTATTTCGATTTGTTCGTCGCCACTCCTGTCTGGCTTGGGGTGACTTACATATGGTAAAAACACAATAAAATACAAACACTATAAAAGCAATTAAAAACATCAGAATTACACCACGATTAAAAGCATACAGTAAGACATGGCACCCAGTGAACACTCCCTGGCCTAGGGCTAAAGTTGTTAGCCGAATGCCAGCCCAAATAGGAAAGTTTTGCAGGCCTTCCTGAAGGCTAGCAAGTTGGGGAGCACGCGGACCTCGGGAGGAATAGCATTCCACAGAATTGGAGCTATGGCACTTGAAGGCTCTCCTCCGTGTCGAGGTCATATGGAGGGTTCGGACGCTCGGAACCACAAGAAGGTTAAGGGACTCTGAACCCAGTGGTCTTGCGGGACAATATAGGGAGAGGCGGTCCCTTAAGTACACTGGCCCCAGACCATTCAAGGCCTTAAAGGTTAACACCAGCACCTTGAAGGTGATCCGGTGCTCAACCGGAAGCCAGTGCAGTTCACGCAGGACAGGCATCACGTGGCAGGAGGATGGTAGACCTGCCAGTAGCTGAGCTGCAGCGTTCTGCACCAGCTTCAGCTTCCGGATCACTGACAAGGGAAGGCCAATGTAGAGAGCATTACAGTAGTCCAATCTTGTGATGACTGTGGCTTGGACCACTGTGCAACGTGTCTGAATTTGTGAGGATGCCATGTTTGCTTTGATGTTTGTGATCCTTCTTGCTTTTCCTGCCCCAAAATATTGAGAGATGGGGTGCATAGACTCACCTGTCTACATTTTTCCCGCCACTGTACAGGGCTGTATTCTAGAGTCTGTTCTGACAGTTCTTCATGCCATTCCTTGGGACATGTGGAAGGTCATGTTTCTAGATTGTGTGTTCCCTGGCCTGTCAGCCCTCTAGCAATTCATAAATGTTCCTTAGGCTGGATTGCAGCTTGGTGACTGGAGGACAGTGAAACTGAGATGGTGCAGCCTCTTGGCTTGGAGCCATATATTTCCTGCCTGTTTTTTGATCAGGCAAATCCGCTTGTTGCAGGCATTGGTCTCAAAGTTTATTATCTTCTAGGTTCAATTGTGGTTTTAAATGTTTAAAATATTCTCATGTTCCCTCGGCCACCACTCTTCCCACCCCATTACTCTTCCAATTTATGAGATTTGTGAAGATCTTCAGAGCAAACGGCAAACTTCAACCTATATATGCTCTTGGCACATTAGGTATGACAGGTATGCTGTGTCTGGTAATGCAATTGGCATTCTGAGTGGGCAGAGGTTACTCCTTGCTTTTATGTGGGTGTGATGGAGTAGGGGAGGAAATGGGTGGAAGAGATGGAGGAGTTCCTTCAATCTTTCTCTTTATTTCTTCTGTAGTGTTTTTCCCATCTTAAAAGTTATGAGAAGTTATGTGCACAACCTTTTGTCTTGTAAGATAATTTTTGTGTTTTTCAAGATACGTGGATTTTTCCCATTGATCACACCTGAGCTACAGTAGAGTCACTTATCCAACCTTCGTTTATCCAACATTCTGTATTATCCAACACAGTCTGCCTCCTGCCTGGATCCACAGCTGTTTCAATACATTGCATTGTTTTGGTGCTAAATTCGTAAATAGAGTAATTACTACATAACGTTACCGTGTATCGAACTGCTTTTTCTGTCAATTTGTTGTAAAACATGGATGTTTTGGTGCTTACTTTGGAAAATCATAACATAATTTGACATTTAATAGGCTTTTCCTTAATCCCTCCTTATTTATTATCCAACACTTTCGCTTACCCCAACGTTCTGCCGACCCGTTTATGTTGGATAAGTTTTGCAGTACGCCACAGATGCTTATAGTATTTAAGATTGCAGACTTTGTCTTATCTGCTGCTTCCCATACCTAAGTGGAACACCCTTTTAGATTTAATGATGAAGATTATTTTTGCCTTGGAGGAAGTAAATATTTAACCTGACTTCTGCTGTAGCTTGATTCTTGCTGTGTACAGCGTGAAAAATCTTCACTTAAGTATATGAAATAAGAGGGCTAGAACTTTAATAGTGGCAACACTTCTGTAAAGGCGCCAACCCAACGAAACCAAAGAATGTTGCATATACCATACGTTAGTTAAATACCTATCTTACCTCTGAGTAAAAAGACTTGCCCTTCCTACGTCACACGCATGTGGAGTGATGCGAAGAACTGAGCCTCGTATTAGCTTGCGGTCCAAAGTAAGTGTTGTCACAATGTTTTCGAAACAAGAACAATGGAGTTGGATAAAGATTGAATGTGCCAGAGGTCATACAGCTCGACAGTGTTATTAAGGTCTTCAAGAGGAATCTGCATCACAAGGAAACTGCATTGCCTTACAGAACAGTGGCAAGGTGGGTAAAAGCCTTCAATGAAGGACGCCAAAATGTGGCATACATGCATTAGCCAGGCTGTCCTAGTGTCAGCATAGTGGAAGTAAATGCTTTTCTCGCACCCGTAGACAGTGATCAACGCCATACGATTCCTGAGATGGCCCGAAACACAGGATTTGCACATATGACTCTTCTCCATATTCTGAAGGAACACCTGGGCATGAGAAAAATTGCTTAACGATAGGTTCCACATCATTTGATGGAAATGCAGAAATGGCTACAATACGATGCTGCTCTTGCGGCAGTAGACCGCTCCATTCGAACTATCAACAGAACAGGCGCTGCAATAGGTGTCCTATGATTTCCACATTGTTGGAAACGGGTTGAACACAATGCTGGCGACTATATTGAAGGACTGTAAAACTTGGTGGCATGTATCGCTTTTGTATTATAAATAAATAGTTGTCATTATTAAAGTTCCAACACTCATATGTACATTTAGCTTACAAGTGGAGTCTTATGTCATTGAAGTGAAGGAAGGACCAGTTCAAATTGTTAGAGGCATCATATCTGCCATCTTCGTTTTATTTTTCTGTTGGCAAGTCGTCACATTTGCCCACAAAGCTTTGTTCTTGTTCTGTGATGAAACTTCACTCTGTCTCTTCTTGTGTATTTTGGTTTACAAGATAGATGTTGGCTCTAAAAAGAGTCCAGTACTCTAAACATCCCACACTGAAGGAGGAGGAGGAGGAGCAGCAAATCAGCTCTTGCTTGGTTTTTCTCTGGAACTGGCAGGCCAAGAGGGATGGAAAATGTTTCTCACCACAGGGCCAAGAGAAGAGCTCCAGGCTTGTTTTCTTAACGAATCATGGGGTTTTTCTTTCCATGTTTGGTGCCTGTTTATGATTTGGCAGCCCTCCAGTATCATCCCCTTACATTTTGAGTTCATTAGTGGAAATGGCAAAACAGCAAGAGAAACTGATCCTGGAATACAGGGCTCTCTCTTTCTCTGGTGTTTCCCAGCTGTATGCATAAATTGGGGGTAGATTTAGCTAGTTAAGAGGGCTTTTGCATTGTTCCTTTGCATAAGAAAGAGGTTTCACTTGACATAATTCAGCTGGGAATTGAAAATGAGTTTTGGAATATTACTTGAATTGTGTCACACACAAATTTGAAAAGCCTGCAGTCATGCTTTGAGTTATGGAAATCCAGCAACGTATCTTCTTGAATTTTACCACAACATAGGACTTCCATTTCTCACTTTGTGAACTGTGTTTTATGCCTAAACTGGGGACTAGGAGAATCTCGCAGTGGAAAGGGCATGGATGCAGTGAGCTGGCTGGCTGGACCAAGACTCAAATGCAGTGGTTCTCAACCTGTGGGTCCCCAGATGTTTTGGCCTTCAACTCCCAGAAATCCTAACAGCTGGTAAACTGGCTGGGATTTCCAGGAGTTATAGGCCAAAACATTTTGGGACCCACAGGTTGAGAACCACTGCTCTAATGTTTGAGCACTGATTTCCTATTGGTGCTGTTGGGGAAATGGTCTGTCTTTGCAAAATTTCCAGGTGCAGATGCAAGCTAGGAAGCCTTCTGAAAATAACATGGCATGGCCACAAATCAATCTCTCTCTCTCTCTCTCTCTCTCTCTCTCTCTCTCTCTCTCTCCCCCCCAAAGCTGCTTCATAAGAGCAGCCCCCCCCCCTGATTTGGATTTAGAGAAACCTGACTTTAAGGCCATTCTGAACCATGAAGTTCTTAAACCTACCTTCCTGCTACTGACAGTATACTAAAGAAAACAAATTTCTTTCTTTTTCTTGTCAAAATACAATATGAAAACGAAGAGATTATTGCACATGTGATTTGTATATTTATTTATTTATTTATTTATTCGAATTTATATGCCGCCACTCCCTGAAGGCTCGGAGCAGTTTACAAACAGAACAATAAAATTAACGGTAAATAACCACAAACACACAGCATATAATAAATAACAGTTCAAGACTACCCTATATGAAAAGAAAGGACAGTAGGACTGGGTAGCAGAAGTGGTGGCCTTTCACAGCACAGTCCTTGCAGTTATCTGCTTGTATTTGCTGCAATTTGAACCTTCAGTAAAGGCAGCAGAATGGGGGAAGGGAATGCTATTGGGGGAGCTTGGACAGAGCCGAAGACATCTGAAACGGTACATACCAGTAGTAAAACATAAAGGCCATTCGAAGTATTAGGTTGATGCTACTTGTGAATTTTTAAACAACCTTCTGCTGATACTTTGCAGCTGATGACTATTTTCTTGTTTTCCCCCTTTTCCTCACCAGGGTGGAATTCCAGAACAAGTTCTACACAGGCACTGGATTCAAGTTTCTCCCATTCTCATTTGACAGCATTTGTGATGGGCGGTTTGATGAATAACCCCCTTGAGACTTAAGTGTTGGACATGTGGCAGTAAATCTTGACTCTCTTCTGCATGTGTGTGTTTGCCTGTGTGATAGTCTGAAATTGTGTACCTCTCCTGATTTAGCCACAAGTTGCTACTGTGACAGTAATTTGCTTTTCTTCAAGTACCTTGATGATGGGAAAAAGGAAATGACGAGGAGCCCATTGGAATGGCATTGCAGTCCTGGTAAGCACTGGGGCAGGACAGTGGCCCTCGGGCTGCATAGACAAGGATGTCCTGAGAAAAGATTGTGGCCTACTGTCAAAGAACACAATCATGGCCATCTCCAGTCATCCTGATCATTGTAGCCATGCTAACAGCTCAGTGTGCTAGCAGAACACAATCTACATTTCTAGTCCTTTTGTCCTTGGAATAAGCAGTTGGGTTCATATACATTTTATGAAAACCTGATTAAATGGAGCTCTGTCTACCCCTTTCCTACAGACTTGTTTGCTCTTTCCTCTAAAGCCGTATTCTGGATTTCTTCTACATGCCCTAATTCAGTTTGGAATCGTAAGGATCAGCCTTTACTCATTCAGGCATGTTGCCCACATTCTTCCCCTTACACTCCCCATGGCACCTCCTTTGCTCCTTCCTCGGGGTAATCACTAGAGTAAAATTAGCCTTTTAGATTTGTGCAAAGGCAACTTCAAAAGAGGCTCCTCACTGACATCCACTACATGTCCCAGTCTTCCACCTCTAATCAGAGCATTAACTGCTCCTCCCTTCCTTTCACACTTGCTCTCATCTTGCAAACTAAATTTTGTCCCCTCTCCCCTTTCTCGGCTTCAAGCAATGTATGTGGGTGGGAATCTTTAGGAAACTTGGACTGAAAGCTAGTAATTCATTGAGAGCGGTGACCCCAAATAGCATTGCAACTTGGCAGTGTTGGAATTTGTCCTTCCATAGATGAGAGCAAGCCACAAAGTGAGGGAAAAGAGAGTTTGCTCCCTCGACGTGTTGTGTAGCCATAGCCAACCTGTGCTTGGCTGAATTGCATTTGCTAATAAGGAAACATTGATTAACAAAGTTTGAACAGCTTGTTTTGTTCCAAGGAAACTCTGGGTCTTTTGCTTCCAGAAAACTCCCACGTAATGCTGGCTTCCATTACTCGACACAGGAAAAAGCTGCCCTTACCACGCCCCAGCTACCATGGATGATTTGCAAATAAAAACTGTTGCATAGCAGCACTTGTGTTACTTAGGAAGGGCTTCCCTTGGAAAATAGAAATCTACTGAGGGCAACACCTGCCTTCTCTTTGTGCAGAAAGTGGTGTAGTAAAAAGCCTGGGCTTCATATGTCTTTGTAAGATAAGTATTTATGTGATCCGTGTGTGTGTGTTTGTATTATGTAACACAAATGTGCACTTTTATACAAGTTCTCAATAGGAGACCTTGGAGCACCTCTATTGAGCACTTAAGACAAGACTCCAGATCCAGTATGGTAACTTCACAGGAAGGTGCTAGCACATTAATTGCTCTCGAGAAGACATTGAAGTTACAGGTTCTGCTTGTGTAAGATATAGAGGAGCCTATCATTATGTTTACCTGTGCTGTTTGGACAACTGTAGCATGCAATGAAGTTTTGCCTGGCTGCTTCTCATCGGCCAATCACTGTATCTATTAAAAAAGTCAATGTACACTTCTAGTGTGTCAGTTTTGTTCTTGACAGTCCCAGGGGGCGGTGGGGAGGGAAAGGGCAGTGTCCTGTGTTTCCAGTTATTAATTCTGCACTCAGAGGACCAAAGGCTGATTTCTGAGACCTTTTCTGCTTTTCAGAATCAACTGGATTTATCCTTTTACTACTCTCATCATAGGGAGGATAATAGAACTGTGCAGAAGTCCTGCCTCCACCTACTGAAACCATTGGCAGACTATTTTGGCTGCTACAGTGTTTCTCAACCTGGGGGGGGGTCACAAGGGGGTATCAAAGGGGTCGCCAAAGAACATCAGAAAACACAGTATTTTCTGTTGGTCATGAGGGTTCTGTGTGGGAACTTTGTCCCAATTCCATCAATGGTAGGATTCAGGGGGCTCTTTGATGGTAGGTGAACTATAAATCCCTGCAACTACAGCTCCCAAATATCAAAATTTGTTTTCTCAAACTCCACCATGTTCATATTTGGGCATATTGAGTATTCGTGATCCAGATCCATCATTGTTTGAGTTCACAGTGATCTCTTGATGTAGGTGAACTACAATTCCAAAACTCAAGGTCAGTGCCCACAAAATCCAGTATTTTCTGTTGATCATGGGAGTTCTGTGTGCCAAATTTGGTTCAATTCCATCATTGGTGGAGTCCAGAATGCTCTTAGTGTTGGATAACTATAAATCCAAGCAACTACAACTCCCAAATGACAAAATCAATCCCAACCTCACCAGTATTCAAATTTGGGCGTAACGGGCATTTGTGCCAAATTTAGTCAAGTGAATGAACATACATCCTGCATATCCGATATTTACATTATGATTCATAACAGTAGTAAAATGACAGTTATGAAGTAGCAATGAAAATAATTTTATGGTTGGTCGCCACAACACGAGGAACTCTATCAAGGAGTTGCGGCATTTGGAAGGTTGAGAAACACTGGGCTACTACTTTTAGTAGAGACTTCATTGTCTTTTTACAACCAAAAAGACCAAAGAAGTTCTGATTCTCAAGAAAGTAAAATCTTGTCCAGCAACACATTTTTGTGCCCTTTAAATTCCTGCACCAATATTAACTAGTTCTGCCATTTTTTACAGTCCCTGGTTGTTTTACCAAGGAGTTACTCAGCCTCTGAAGCGTTGCAGTCTTTGTCTGGAAAAAATCCAGTGTTTGTTCCCTTCTTCATTAGGAAGATGAAAGACATGCCCAGCACCTTTTGTGTCATCATAGCTCATACAAATTTGTCTTAACAGCTTGTGATTTCTTGCTGGGGAACAGGAAGTTCCTTTGTTTCTCAGAGGGCTACCCAGTCTTTGCTGCTTCGGTTATTGCTGTCTTTCACGTGCAAGCAGTAATATAAATAAAAAATGACAATATTTTCTGCTTAGCTTTCTGGGAAATCTCCTCTGAGTTTGTATAGTTCTAATAGTTACCCCCCCCCCCCCCAGTTGCTGTGGTGGTGAGCCTTCGGGGCAAACCCCAGGTTTGTTGAATAGTGCCTATAACTCCCTTGCTATCATAAATGCCTTCTTAATGAGAATACTTTAGGAATCCGTACATATTGCAGATTTTAAAAGTGCTTCTCTGGGGAGGGAGAACTTTTTGTAGGGCAATGAAATAATGGTAAAGGGGTGGCATAGTGAAAAGGGTAGATTTCTGAAGCAGGTAGATTCTTCCTCCCCTTTGCATGCCTGTCCTTTGGTTGAATTGAATGCCTTCTAACAAAATCCCTACTGACTCCCTTGGGTATGACTTTCCCCCTCCTTTTTCTTTTTACCATTAGCTGTGGAAAAAAGCTACTGTTGAGGATTTATTTATTTATTTACCTTATTTATAACCCGTCTTTCTCAACCCTGTATGAGACTCAAGGCAACTTACATATATAGGCAACAATTCAATGCCATGTAAAACATATTTAACAAAATAAATATATTTATTTATTTATTTACTTTATTTATATTCCGCTCTTCTCACCCCGAAGGGGTCTCAGAGCGCATTACAGGTACACATACTTAGCAGACAATCCCTGCCATTTCCACATACATAGTACACACCGTACACAGTACACACTGTACACCAGAGGTGCTCATTAGGTAGATCGCGATCTACTGGTAGATCGCATAGGGCATCCTGGTAGATCGCAGGCAGGGGGCGGGATCTACCTAGCCCCACCAAACAGGAAACATACACTGCCAAAGTGCTGCTTTGAACTGGGTTATCTGAGGTCCTTTCTACACAGTTGAATAAAATCCCATGTTATCTGCTTTGAATCAGATTATATGGCAGTGTGGACTCAGAAAACCCAGTTCAAAGCAGATATTGTGTTATAGAATGTTTCACATTTTTGTAGTGGGTAGGTAAATTTGTTTTATAAGTAGCTTGCATGCTGAAAAAGTGTGAGCACCTCTGCTGTACACAGTACACACTGTACACAGTACATACATATAAACGAACAGAGGAAAATTCTGGCGACCAGGGGTAGCTGACACACTCCTAATCTCTCAGTGTCCCTTGTTGTTTCTTCCGCATTCCTTAGCATTTCCTGGAGTTCTTTTAATGGCCTCATAATTCAGTCAAAATTTGCCTCCCCACTTAATGTGGTACCTTTATCACCTACTTGACAATTCTTTCGGGCCACAAAGGTCGACAGCAGGCTACACTTAAGGTCGAGCACCCACCTCGACCTGGGCAGGCCTCAAACTCATGACCTATTGGTCAGATAGATCTTATGCAGCTGACACTTAGCCAGCTGTACCACATTCCCGGTGCGTTTTAACAATCATTAAAAATATCAAACCTTTAAAAAAACTTGTTAAAATCACATTATCCAAAATCATAGTCCAAGTATTTTTGTGCGTATGGTTATTGATGAGAGCAGAAGTGTCCTAAATGCCAGCATTGCGCTACGGTAGCACCCCAATCCACAGATCTTTTTACATGGCAGCAGTGTGAGTGTTCCCAAAAAAGAAGATACCAGGGATTGTGGAAACCAGAAGACTATTACGTGCATTTCCCATGCAAGCAATGTGATACTCACTTTGTTGTACAATAAAGACATTTACCACATGAGTGAAAAATGCAGGAAGAAGCACTAAGGGTCATATTGCGAACATATATTGGATAATGGGGTGTACCAAAGAACTTAAACAAATCATTGTGTGCTTTATAGATTATAGCAAAGCCTTTGATTGCAAAAACTATGGATCACTGTACTCAAGATAAAAAGCTAGCATTTGGACAGAATAAAGAGAAATGTAATGATTTTCAAATTTGAAAGGGGGGGGGGTCAGGCAACACTGTGTTTTATCATTCTATGTAACTTGTATGCTGAACAAACACATAAAGCAGGATTGGGCTCAGAGGAAGAAGGCATGGAAATTGGAGGACGAAACATCAGCAATTTACGATATTTTATTTATTTATTTATTTATTTACTTTATTTATTTATTTACTTTATTTACTTACTTACTTACTTTATATTTCGCTCTTCTCACCCTGAAGGGGACTCAGAGCGGATTACAGATACACATACTAGCAGACAATTCCTGCTGTTTTTCACATACACAACATATAGACGAACAGAGGCAAACTCTGGCCACCAGGGGGAGCTGACACACTCCTCATCTTTCAGCAGCTCTTGTTGTTCCTTTCCGCATTCTTCAGTTCCTAGAGTTCTTTTTATGGCCTCATAATTCAGTCAAAATTTGCCTCTCCACTTAATGTGGTACCTTTATCTCCTACTTGACAGATGCAACTGTCTTTCGGGCTGCAAAGGTCGACAGCAGGTTACACTTAAGGTCGAGCACCCACCTCGACCCGAGCAAGCCTCGAACTCATGACCTACTGGTCAGAGAGATCTTATGCAGCTGACACTTAGCCAGCTGTGCCACATTCCCAGTGGGAATTGAACGGAAACTATACTACTAACAGAAAATAGGACAAACTTGGAATTATTACTGAAGAAAGCCAAGGGGGAAAAGTGCAAAGACAACTTTACAGTTTAAATTTTTTTTTACAAAAGAATAACGACCACAGATTATTTACATAACATTAAAGTAGATGATTAAGATATTGAAATACTTCAAGATTATAATTTGGCCTCAGTCATTGATCAGAATAGAGACTGCAGTCAAGAAATCAGAAGACTAGGATTTAGAAAGCCAGCTAAAAAGGAACTAGAGAAGATCCTGAATGTCAATATATATATAATTGAACATTAGGATTGTTCACGTCGTTATATTTCCCATTGCTATTTATGGTTGTGAAAACCGAACAGTAAAGAAACTGATGGGAGGAAAATTAACTTTGAAAATTCTTTGAAATGTGGTTCTGGAAAAAAACTCTATGGCTATCACAGAGTGGTCAAAAGTGGTTCCTCGGTGGGTTCTCTGGTGACTCCAGTATCTTTCGGTCTAGTTTGAGAACTACTGACTAGGGAAGAGTTACTGCTTCTGCCTGTAGAGATGAAAAGGGAGGAGGTTACTCTACCCACACATTGGCTCCCTCCCAGCCATTAGAGGAATCTGTCAGTGGGGTGGAAAGGCTTATATTATGCTGTTCTCTAGAAGGGTTTTGCAATGCTGGGCTGCTTACCAGATACCCTCTTGGGGAAAGAGTGCCTGGGGGGAAGAGCCATGTGGTGTGTGGGAGGAGGGGGTGGATGGCATTGGCGTTGGCGTACGCCTCCTTCTTGCAAAACAGCAGCTGAGGTGGTAACTCTGTCTCTGAGTTGTACCCGCTTCAGACGGAGATTTGCAAGATGGAATGTTCTCTCCATGCAAACTTCCCCGCCTGTTGAAAGTTAATATATTAGGCAACTACTTTTGCCTGTTCCAAATTAATATATTAGGCAACTATTTCTTAATGTACGTAGCTCCTCATCCCAGATACCATTTGGGTGCTTGGCCTTTTATTCCACAGTTGTGTTCAGGTATCTTATTTTTCCTATCCATCTATATAGCTGTACCAGTGCCCTTGTTCTCATGCATTTTATATGATCAGCCCCTCAGTTACAAGAACTCTCTCTGCTCATTAAAAGGTCATGCATATGAATGGAGCTAAAGCAACAGAATTATGCTTTTTGCAAAAGGCTTCAAGCAATAGCAGGGATGGGGAACTTCTGGCCATCCAGCTGTCATTTGTGCCATTCCTCTATTTCCTGGTCTACCTGGAGTTGATGGGAATTGCAGTGTAGCAGGAGCTTTTTTTTTTTGACGTTTCAGGAGCGACTTGAGAAACTGCAAGATACTGCTGGTGTGCGAGAATTGGCCGTCTGCAAAGACATTACCCAGGGTTACCTGGATGTTTTGATGTGTTACCATCCTTGTGGGAGCCTTCTCTCATGTCCCCGCATGGGGAGCTGGAGCTGACAGAGGGAGCTCATCCGCACTCTCCCTGGATTCGAACCTGCGACCTGTCGGTTTTCAGTCCTGCCGGAGCGGAATGTTTATTTATTTATTTATTTACAGTACATCATTTCTACCCCGCTCTTCTCAACCCCCGAGGGGGGGACTCAGAGCGGCCTAACAAAAGGCAACAATTTGATGCCAAGACACAAAATAAATACAATATAAAACCATAGACCAGGGGTGCTCATTAGGTAGCTTGGGAGCTACTAGTAGATCTTCGGCCCTCTTCCAGGTGATCTTCAGGCCTCACTAGCCAGATGGGGCGCTCCTGCCATGCGCGCGCACACCCTGCACGCACGTGCGCTCCTGCTGCAGGCTTCTGCTCTTGCGGTGCTTCTTTCGCCTGCGGTTCATTGCAGGAAGAAGGAAGCACGAGGCGGGGCCTCTGGAGGGAGCGCCCTGCCTCTCTCTCATCCAGAAGCAGCTGTGCAGCCTCCGTTGCCGGCCCTGCCTCGTGCTTTCTCCTTCCTGCAATGTCCCGCAGGTGGAAAACAGCAGGAGCACGCGCGGTGGCAAGAGCGCGCGGCGGTGGGAGCGTGCGGCGGCAGGGGCAGGTAGATCTTTTGGACTTGGTTGCTTTAAGAGTAGCTCTCATGCTGAAAAAGTGTGAGCACCCCTGCCATAGACATTCAGGATTAAATACAATTAGCATGAACACATAATACACATACACCTAAGTTAAAAACAGTTCCACCCATCACATGAGCATTGAGCCATAACCATCAATTTACCAATTACAATCCCAATCCAAAGTGCTGCATTGTGCTAATGTGCAAAAGCCTGGTCCCAGAGACACGATTTCACTTTTTTCCTGAATGCCAGGAGGGATGGGGTTGATCGTATGTCGCTTGGAAGTGCATTCCACAGACGGGGAGCCACCACCGAGAAGGCCCTCTCTCTCTCGTCCCCACCAACCGCATTTGAGAAGTTGGCAGGAGCGAGAGCAGGGCCTCTCCGGTTGATCTTAAATTACGAGGTGGGAAGTAGCGGCAGATGTGTTCGGACAAGTAAGCTGGGCCAGAACCGTATAGAGCTTTAAAGGTCAAAACCAGCACTTAGAATTGAGCTCGGAAGTGGACAGGCAGCCAGTGGAGCTGACACAACAGGGGGGTGGTGTGCTCCCTGAATGTAGCTGTAACAATCTGGATGCCGCCCGTTGGACTAGCTGCAATTTCCGAACTGTCTTCAAAGGCAGCCCCACGTCGAGTGTGTTGCAGTAATCTATTTGGGATGTGACCAGAGCATGGACGACTGTAGCCAGATCAGACTGGATACAAACTGCTGTCCCCTGAATGATACACACACACACACTCCCCCCAAAAAACAACCAAAAACCCAATGGGCCACAATTAGAATCAGCCAATTTCTCTTATGGCTGGGAGTGACATTGAATAAATAACTTGTTCAACTTGATAGGTGGAGATTCATGTTATAAAAAGCCTGAGTAAGAACATTTCTGATCAATGGTTAGCTGCGGGTAAGCCCTTCAAAACAGGAGGGAGACGTGCCATTTAGGAAGGCTTGAATTCTATCACCTTTTAAAAAATGCCACTGAGGTTAGTGGGTGTAAATGTGTGGGCGGCAGCTGGCATGCACTAAGTGTGTGGGTCTGCAGGGATAGTAGATATGATGGCTCAGTGCCTGAGGATTCTTGAAGAAGACAGGAGAAGCCTGCCACTCTTTGCAGTTCAACTTCTCTCCCTGCTTTCCATCCTGGTGAGTAGCTTCCCCTCCCCACCTGTCATCCCAACTTCAAAATTCTCTGACAACTGGACTGGACTATTCTCTTGGGCAAAGAGGGAGACAGGGCCTTCTCAGTGGTGGCCCCTCGGTTGTGGAACACCCTCTGCAGAGATATTAGATCAGCCCCCTTCCTCTTGATCTTCCGAAAAAAAGTGGAAACGTGGCTATTTGAACAAGCCTTCGGAATCTAATACAACTGTCAAACACGCAATCGGATGAAAGTGAACATCGGAAGGGCTCAGACAACGATTTTTGGACAATGAGACTAACAATGAAGGCATTGGTTTTAACTGTTTTTAAAGGTTTTATTGAATGTATTTTAAATTCCGTTTCAATGTCGTTTTAATTGTATATTGTTAGGCATCGAATTGCTGCTTGGTTGTCTCTCGGCATTACTTCACGAACGAAGATTCTCAGGAAGGACTCATCCCACGCTTTTTACAAGCGTGCTGATGACTAAAAAGGCCAATCTGAGATAGGCAAGTTCGGTGGCAGAAAGCACAGCAGAAAGTCTCCAAGTTGCGGTTCTTTCTGCGTTGTCTTTACACCTGCCGTTTCGTCCCTCGCCTATCGCTACATGGCTTTTTAGGAAGTTGGATGTGCCCTTCGAGCCTGTGCAATGGATTTTTCTGGTGGAGCGCAGTGTGCACAGAACTGGCCTCACCCTTTAAACCGAAGGTTCGTCTACCGGGGCCTAGCAAGCTGGGACGGTGGCAGCGAGGTCCTCAGGTCGTAGGTTTGGTTCGAGTTTCCTTCTCTTAGACTTAGATGGTTGGTTGCTTGGTTGTAAGGTACCTTGAATTGCCTTCAGGTTCGAGAAAGGCAGGATAGAAATGTCACCAATAAATAAATAAATAAAGCCTTGTGCTGGCAGAGCTGCTGCTGAAAGGTCAGCAGTTTGAATCCGGGGAGCAGGGTGAGCTCACATCTGTTAGCTCCAGCTTCTTATGCAGGGACAAGAGAGAAAATTCCCACAGAATGGTAAAACACCCAGGCATCCCCTGGGCAACATCCTTGCAGATGGCCAATTTTCTCACACCAGAAGCAACTTGCAGTTTCTAAGGTCATTTGTGCCTTAAAGAAAAAAAAACTGTTCACACAATCTTGGTGTTGCATTGCCCTCTGCAGGTGGACTACAAGCAACAAAGGTCATTTTTCTCTCCCTTTAATACAGCTTGTTGGCAGAATCGAAGACAGAAATGGAAGGGGAATGCTTTGAACTACTACTCCAATGAATTTATTGACAGGGATAGCATTAAAAACATTTTCTTGGATCCTGATCAGGGTCGAAGTAGATTTTTTTTTAAAAAATAGTTAAAATGATGAAGCAAGTTGCAGATGACTGAATGCGATATTGGTGGCGGTTAACCTAGTGTAGCAACTACATATCACTAAAAAATGGCTAGTGGAACCCTTGGTGATAGTAGAGAGTGATTAAAACAATGGGGATTTAAAAGACCATGGAACACCTAGCTCTTCTTCATCATTCATAATAGGGGCCCCTGTCGGAGCAATGGGTTAAACCGTTGTGCTGGCAGAACTGCTGACTGAAAGGTTGGTGGTTCGAACCCAGCGAGTGGGGTGAGCTCCCATATGTCAGCTCCAACTTCTCATGCGGGGACATGAGAGAAGCCTCCCATAGGATGGTAAAACATCCTGGCGTCTGCTGGGCAATGTCCTTGCAGACGGCTAATTCTCTCACACCAGAAACAACTTGCAGTTTCTCAAGTCACTCCTGACACGAGAAAAAAATAATTCGTAATCAGTTCCACATCAGCTGCCCAAGGTCACTATCTTTCTCTGCCACTGTTAGTGCTTCATTAAAGTCTTGATTATTGGGGGCGGGCGGGGTGGGGGGTGGGGGGGTGCTCTGTTTTATCTACTTTTAGTTGTTTAGATCTAGTACATTCCTCTTCCAGATGTTTCCTTTCTTATTGCAAATAGTCATTTTCCTTCCTTCCCCAACAGCCCTTTGAAGATAATATATTTCAGTGTGTACTTCCTATACAATGGAAGTACACATTGCATTTCCTTTGCGAGGGAGATGTTTCCCTAATAACTTGGGTGTAGAATGGAATCTACTCTTTCAGCCTTTGTTTGCATGCTTTGCTTTGTTGTTGTTGTTTTTGTGGGGATGGTAATGGATTCCACGTTGCTGTCCCGCCCTAAATACAGCCTGGGATCTGACGGAAGAACACTGAGTACTGGTCTGCACTCTGTTAACCAACAGGGAAGATGGCTCAGTCCTCCTTTGGACTTGCAAAGAAGTTTTGAGATCAATATGCTGCTCTGCTGCATGACTTTTGTCCCCTGCTCCCCATGTATTGGGATCATAATACATGTTGTGTGCAGCTGAGCAACACCAGGGATAGAACTTAGCTAGTTTTCTATATTTCAATTCTGGAGGCCATAAATTATTGTACAGGCCAACTTCTAGGACAGTATTTCCCAACCTTTTTTGAGCCGCGACACACTTTTTACATTTACAAAATCCTGGGACACACCACCAACCAAAATGACACAAAATGACACTCTAACACAGTAATACATATAGTTGATTGACCTTGAGTTTTGGAGTTGTAGTTCACCTACATCCAGAGAGCACTCTGGACTCAAACAATGTTGGATCAGGACCAAACTTGGCATGAATACTCAATATGCCCAAATGTGAACACAGATGGTGTTTGGGGAAAATAGACCTGGAGCCGGAGGGAGGCCAAGAGTGGTTTCGCGCACACCGAAGAGGAGGGGGAGGAGGGAGGGGTGGGGAGGGGCCCTGCGGGGAGCCATTCTCCCGGTTTGCGGCTCTTCCAGGCTTGGTGGAGCCGCGAACTGGGAGAAAGGCTCCCTGCAAGGAACAGGCCCTGCCTGGGAGCCGGGTTTGGCCAGCTTGTGTCTCCCGCCGGGCTCGGCGGAAGATGCGAGATGGCCAAACTTGGCTCCCAGGCAGAGCCTGGGCCCTGCGGGGAGCCGTTCTCCCAGTTTGTGGCTCCGCCGGGCTTGGTGGAGCCATGAACCGGGAGAAAGGCTCCCCGCAAGGAAACGGAGGAGATGGATCTCGGCCCCTGGCTGCTTCCAAAGCGCCCTTTGGAGGTAGCCAGGGCCCGAGATTTCCTACGTTTCCCCAGGCACTCCCTCACAAGTGGAGAGGATCTCGGCCCCTAGCAGCTTCCAAAGCGCGCTTTGGAAGCAGCCAGGGCCCGCGATTTCCTCCATTTCCCCAGGCTCCCCCTCACAAGTGGAGGGAAAGTCTGGGGAACAGGCCCTGCCTGGGAATTTCGGATGTCATTTCCGAATTTTCTTGCTGGTTGCTCATTGGCTGATGGCTAACAGCTGACTCTCCCTTCTGCTGATTTTTTTGCCGATTTTTGAAAGTGGACGCCATTTCCGAAGACTTCCAAATTTTGGAAATACTTCCGAATCAATTTTGAAATTTATTGGAAATTTTTCGGAAGTCCATATAATCCGAAACGACAGCTACAATTAGATAATAAACGAGTTTCGAAACTTTTTTTTCCTGGCTCAACCAGCCCTAATACATAAATATCCTCTCTAGGAATTTGCTAGATCTTCCGAAGTAGCTCTGTAGTAATTTCCAGGGAAATAATACTATAGAATTACCTGAATTCCTACAGAGACCATTTTATCCCAGGTACAGGTAAGTGAAGAAGTCTTACTGTTTGCCTTTTATTAGATATTTTATTGTTGTTATTGATTAGGTCTTTTGTTTTGTATACTATTATGTTTCATAGACTATTTTGTTTTGTAGACTATTGTGAATTACCTTGGAAGGATAATTTGAATCTGAAAACCTATTAAATATAGACAGAACTTTCTGACAAGTATACTTTACCCTATTAACAGAATACTGATACATGAGATATTTAGTCTGTGTGAAGTATGTTCCATTGATGAGAAATTATGCTTAGCATCTAACTGTCTAGAATGTAAGGAGATGGAATTCAAATCTAATGTGTATAGCTTAATTCCTAGGCTAAACATTAAAATTCCCAGAAACCCCCGTCAGCATAGACTGTGGACATGGCTTTTGGACACTGCAATTCAAAATACTTGGAAGACTGAAAGGCCCCATCTGCAATGAACATAATATGCAGTTTGAAGTTGGCCTCCAACTGTGGCAGCTAGACAACAAACTCTCATGAAAGTGCATGAAAGAAAAGCCTTAACGCGCACTGGTTTGTGTAATCACCACCTGGGCCTCAAACTGGTTCCAGAATTTCCTAAAATCTTTGGCACAGCAAAACCACTTTCACCAATACCACTTTGAAACTGACGAATGTGGTCAATGTAGATGTACCCAAAGTTTCCCACCCCTTCCCTGGCACCTCTTTTCAGCAGGTACATGTATACAGAAAGTACACATGTTATGCACAATAGAGTAAGCGTGACACTGGAAATGGAATTTTACTCCATTGTATTTTAGCTGATGTGGACTTACCTTTCTGGCCAAAACACAGCTCTTTCCCAACTGGAGATCTACCCATCAATCTAAGCAATGAATTTACCTATATTTTAATATCAAGAAATTCTGATCTGTAGTGGAGCTGAACACGCTCATATTTGACTGGAATCTAAGAAGAGGAATCACATATCATTGTTACTGTGACATTATGTCTCTGGTTGCATTCTTTAACAGTATCAGATGATGAAGAGAATAATGTTCCAATACCTACATACAACTTTGGATGTTTGACTACCAATTTCTTAGCAATACTATACCAAGGAGGTAGATCTGTAAATGACCCAAGTATGTAAAAGATTGTTAATGTAGGAGACAAAAGGAGGAAAGATGTTGCCACATTAAAATGTTTTACTGTCTGAAACAAAGGCCAAAACTTTCTACTTTCATGTACAGATATAAGTTAAACTGGGGGATTTATTTTACTTCGGTACTAGTGAATATGAAATAAAGCAATTTAAAACAGCTGCGGATAACGAGATCCGGGCCATGGATAACAAAACCCGAAGTGCGGATACTGAGTCCTGTTAAGCGAGTGACCGATACCGGCAATGGGTCATCTGTGGATCTGAACACCTGGTGAGATAAAGAAGCTAAACCCAATATTCCCTATCAATAAATCAAACCAAGTTGAATAGAATCCACCAAGATAGTTTATTCAAGTCATCTGAAAGGGATGCCCACTCACAGTAAGCCACAGACGTTGTTATACAGTGTGTCTCTTTGAGGATGATCCCTGTTGGTTCTGTTGGACCTCTCATCGGCCTTTGATACCATCGACCACGGTATCCTTCTGAGATGCCTCTCAAGAATGGGCCTTGGGGCTACTGCTTTGCAGTGGCTCCAGTCCTTCCTTGAGGGTCGGTCCCAGTAGGTGCTGCTAGGGGACACCTGCTCGGCCCCACAGCGAGGGCCGTAGCCAGGATTTTGTTTCGGAGGGGGCTGAGTTTGGTCGGGGGGGGGGGGCTGAGACTGGGTGGAAGAGGGTCTACCCTAGCAAATCTTTTGTATTGTTATCCCAATAACCCCATTAATGTGGGATACAATGAGCATGGTGATCAGATCATGATATGAATAACCATAACAGTTTAAATAATGTACCAGTAAGGCCTTTTCGCGGACCACCCTGAGAATTTCTGGGGAGGGGGCTGAAGCCCCCTTAGCCCCCCCCTGGCTACATGCCTGCCCACAGCCATTGTATTGTGGGGTCCCGCAGGATTCAGTATTGTTCCCTATGTTATTTAACATATACATGAAGTCGTTGAGGGAGATCATCCGGAGTTTCGGGGTACGGTGTCATCTATACGCAGATGATGTCCAACTCTGTCACTCCTTCCCACCTGCTACTAAGGAGGCTGTTCAAGTCCTGAACTGGTGCTTGGCCGCTGTAACGGACTGGATGAGGGCTAACAGATTGAAACTAAATCCAGACAAGACAGAGGCACTCCTGGTCAGTCGTAAGGCCGAACAGGGCATAGGGTTACAGCCTGTACTTGACGGGGTTACACTCCCCCTGAAGGTGCAGGTTCGCAGTCTGGGAGTGAACCTGGACTCATCGCTGAGCCTGGAACCCCAGGTCTTGGTGGTGGCCAGGGGAGCTTTTGCACAGTTCAGGCTTGTTCGCCAGCTGCGCCCGTATCTTGGGAAGTCAGACTTGGCCACGGTGGTCCATGCTCTGGTTACATCCCGTAGAGACTACTGCAATGCTCTCTACGTGGGGTTGCCTATGAAGACTGCCCGGAAGCTGCAATTAGTCCAGCGCGCAGCAGCCAGACTACTAACAGGAGCGGGGTACAGGGAGTGCACAACTCCCCTGTGGCGCCAGCTCCACTGGCTGCCAATTAGCTTCCGAGCACAATTCAAAGTGCTGGTGTTGACCTACTCTATACGGTTCCGGCCCTGTTTACCTGTCCAAACATATTCTCCCCTATGAACTGTCAAGAGTGCTAAGATCGTCTGGAGAGGTACTTGGAAGAACTGCGTGTCCCAAGCAGCTGCCATTCCTTGGGGCTCTGCTAGCCGATGCTTTGCTAGCCCTGTGCCCGGGCAGCCAGGGAAAAGACCTGGGGAAACACAGGCTCTCTCTCTGGTGCTCACCTTCATTAGAAGGGTGGGAAGGGGGAAAGCCCCAGAATGTGAGCTGTGGGGGCCGTGGGGCCTGGCTGCGAGGGGCAAAAGTGGAAGAGAAAAGACTCGAGAGGCAAAGACAACACAATGAAGCAGATATAGAGGATAACACATCAAAGTGCACATTTATTGAAAGGGTCACAGTTTAACAAACTAGTAAAAGGAAATATTGTTGCTAGAAGTCTCCCCGGGCGCTAGTAGCTGTTGCTGGGCTCCTTTGTATCCCCGATAGTTCGCTCTGCGTGGCTCCAAGCTCCAGCTCGCTGTGGCTCTCTCTGCCGCAGCCTCAGTAATGTTATTTTATTAATAATTTAACAAGGCGTGGGGGCTAGTTTGACATCAAATAGGCTAGTTTAGTGAGTGCAGAATGGCTTGTGCTATACCAGGCATGGACAAATTTCAGCCCTCCAGGTGATTTGGACTTCAACTCCCACAACTGATGTTATTATTAGGCCTAATTTATTATTATTATTATTATTAGGCCCAATTTATTATAATTAGGCCCAATTTATTATTATTATTAGGCCCAATTTATTATTATTAGGCCCAATTTATTATTACTATTATTAAGCCCAATTTATTATTATTAGGCCCAATTTATTATTATTATTAGGCCCAATTTATTATTATTAGGCCCAATTTATTATTATTATTAGGCCCACATTATTATTATTATTAGGCCCAATTTATTATTACTATTATTATTAAGCCCAATTTATTATTATTAGGCCCTATTATTATTATTATTATTATTATTAGGCCCAATGCTATAGAAAGGCATGGGCAAACTTGGGTCCTCCTACGGCCGTTAGGAATTGTGGGATTTGAAGTCCAAAACACCCTGAGGGCCAAATTTTATCCATGCCCTGTTTTCCAACGGAGGGAAAAGTGTGGTTGTGTTAAGTCTCAGGAGGGATGACCCTAGAGCTGCACTGCTGACTTTCAAGCATCTCCTGTCTAAGTCTGTCTTCTGATAGAGCCAGTCTTGAACAAGAAGCCATTATTAAATAATATATTCATCCAAGGCAAAAATGGATTTTTAAAATGTTTGCATTTCAGATGAGTCATAATAACTGTTTTCTGGAGGTTTTTTTTTTTTTAAAAAAAAATTTCATGGATAATATTCACACATTTTTAGAGTTATGTGTGAAAATCCTACCTGGTTACGCAATTGCTTCCTGCATGATATACTGTAATAAAAAGGTTCTAGTTATGCTTGGCGAAATGGAAAATCCAGCCAAATTGAAATGTAATGGGTTTAACGAACTGGAGGCCCCTGAAGAACCAGTGACAACTCATTTTTTATATCAGTTTTATTAAAGCAGTCCTTTGAAATATAATTCTGGAGCAGCAGTGAATATGTATATATGTGAAGTACTGTGCCTTATTTTTAAATTTTTTTACTGGTAATAACAAAACCTCCTTGATGTCCCTTCTATCCGAACTTACCATTCATCAGCTACTAGGCAAAGAGCCTTCTCAGTGGTGGCTCCGACTCTATGGAACGCTTTACTGGATTAGAGACCTGGCCCCTTTCAGGAGGGCTTGTAAGACTACCCTTTTCCGGCAAGCATTCAATCTTAGCGGCCCCTCTTAAATCCCGTAGAAACTTGGTTTGTTTATGTATTGCTTTTTAATGTACCGGTATATGCTTTTAATGTATATGCTTTTAGATTGTGTGAACCGCCCCGAGCCTACGGAGAGGAGCGGTATAGAAACCGAAATAATAAATAAAAAATAAAAATAATGTCATAGCTTTTTAGACCATATCTATCTATCTATCTATCTATCTATCTATCTATCTATCATCTATCTATCTATGCATATAATAGAAGTCAGTGTTTGCGGCGGTGCAGTGGGAGGAATATGTGGCAGCGTTTCAATTGGCTGACACTCTGGGATTATTTGCATAAATGGCTGTGACTGGCCAGCCTCCCAACATTCCAACACAGCAAAGAGAGGAAAGGAAAGGGCCTGAGGCAGACATAAATGGCTGGAGTTGAAGTTAGCCAGTTGACAGTTTTTTCTGTTGGAAATGGAATGTTCAGTACCTTCACCAACACTGCAGCCCCTATACATAGAGGGAAAATGAAAGGCCTCAGGTAGTCAGCCACTGTGGCCCACAGCAATGACAGATCAGGACCAAACTTGCCAAACAGGGGCCCAATGGCCCACTTCACAACCTGGTGTGATTTAGGGCAGAATGGGCCACGAATGATGGGATTTGCAGTACCTTCACCTCATTCACTTCCCAAACAACACTGCAGCCCCTTTATATAGTGGAAAAATGAAAGGCCTCAGGCAGTCAGCCGCTGTGGCCCACAGCAATGACGGATCAGGACCAAACTTGGCAAACAGGGGCCCAATGACCCACTTCACAACCTGGTGTGGTTTAGGGCAGGCTGGGCCATGAATGATGGGATTTGCAGTACCTTCACCTCATTCACTTCCCAAACAACACTGTAGCCCCTATACACCACAGACCACGCCCCAAATTGACAGCAAGGCTTCCTTAATTTGATTTGCCTGACTAGGCCTCAGCTCATGGGATATTGTTAGGCTTCCTCAACTTGATTTTCCTGACTAGGCCCCCAACAATGGCAGAACAAGACCAAACTTGGCACACAGCCCCCCCAAGGTACACCCTACATCCTGGTGCAGTTTGAGGGAGGATGGACCATGGATGATGGGACTTGCAGTACTTCAATTCACTTCCTTAGAGCACTGTTGCCCACACCAATGACGAACTATGGCACACAATGCCTTCCTCAAATAACCTGGGCATCGCCGGGTCCCCAAGCTTTTTTATACATACACACACACACACACACAATTAATATAATAATAATAATAATAATAATAAACAACTCAGGGTGATATCTCTGGAGAAAGACAGACAGGATACAAACTCAATAAAGAAAAAGGCAATATTAATATATGTATTCTTGTTCAATTACAGTTTTGAGGCAGATGAACACTTGGGGCACTTATGATTGAAAACCGCCATGAAATGCAACAGGAATAATTGTTTGAAGAACTCATTTCTGAGATTTGTTGCCATCTTGTGGTTGTATTCTACACTAACACACATACACACACACTTTGTGTGTTCTAAACCTAAACATTTATTAAAAGTACCCTTTTTCTTTGCTAATCCAACTAAGAATTTTTAAAATTAAAAAAATCCCAACAACAACCAATGTTCCTGTTTGCAGAAGTGACTAAATAATTGCTGCTAAAAGCCCAAACACTCAAGTTACTGGCTTGTAGAAGAAAACTATTTTTGCCCCATGTGTTGTCGAAGGCTTTCATGGTCAGAATCACTGGTTGCTGTGAGTTTTCCAAGATGTATGGCCATGTTCCAGAAGCATTCTCTCTTGACGTTTCACCCACATCTATGGCAGTCATCCTCAGAAGTTGTGAGGTCTGTTGGAAACTAGGCAAGGGAGGTTTAAATATCTATGGAAAAGGGATCCTCTCACCTCTTCAGAAGTCTACACCGGTATACAGAAGTCTACATAGGGTCCACCAAATGTGAATCAAGGAACATGAAAGGCACTGCAGAGTAATTCAACCATAGCAGAGCACCTGATGAACCAACCTGGCAGGTAAAGGTAAAGGTTTTCCCCTGACATTAAGTCCAGTCATGTCCGACTCTGGGGGTTGGTGCTCATTTCCATCTCTAAGCTGAAAAGCTGGCATTGTCCGTAGACACCTCCAGGGTCATGTGGCCGGCATGACTGCATGGAGCGCCGTTACCTTCCCACTGGAGCGGTACTTAATGATCTACTCACATTTGTATGTTTTCAAACTGCTAAGTTGGCAGAAGCTGGAGCTAACAATGGGAGCTCATGCTGCTCCACAAATTTGAACCTGCAATCTTTCGGTCTGCAAGTTCAGCATTTCAGCGCTTTAACCCACTGTGCCCCCAGGGGAGATAAATGTGTACTGTAACCTGCTCTGAGTCCCCCCTGGGGAGATAAAGCAGAATATAAAGAAAGTGTATTATTATCATTTGAAACACAACAAGATGAATCCACAGCAGACAAGATCACTCTGCTGGCCGTTGTATTGGATGACACATCGGAAACTTCCCAAGTGCCTAGGACTGTGTGATGCATCGGTGAAAAATGTGTGCAGATCCCAGTAAGGTGGCCTTCTGCATCTGGCCTATGGTACGTAATTTTGTCAACACTGATTGTGTTTAAGTGCAGGCCAAAGTCTTTAGGCACTGCACCCAGTGTGCCGATCACCACTGGGACCACCTTGACTGGCTTGTGCCAGAGTCTTTGCAGTTCGATCTTTAAATCCTCATATTGTTTCAGCTTTTCCAGTTGTTTCTCTTCAATCCTGCTGTCACCTGTATTATTATTATTATTATTATTATTATTTTAAAAACAAGCTTGAAGGTATTTGGAACACCTCTGCTTTCCCCTATCCTTTTTCTTTTCATGCGTGCTCAAAAAGAAATTCTGGAAACAACGGTTGTTTATCTTGCCTGTTATAGGCAGGCTCCCATAGTTATAGTAGGATTGGCTGTAATAAAACTTTATTCTTTTCCAGGGCACGGTTTATTACATTGTTTGGTGTAAGGATGTTGTTGCAACCTGCATTGAAAGTTAGTGTTTCTCCAGATCTCCTTTTCCATTCAAAGTCAATGCTACTAAAACAACAACAACCTTCTAGTTAGATGGAGGACGAAAAAGGGGTGAGGAATAGGCGGTCACAAACAGAAAGTTAGGAATAGGCAGGCACAAAAATATTTTGTAAAGAGGAGTTTTGCATGCCTCTATGGTCCCATCTACACTGCTATATAATCCAGTTTTTTTTAATACAGAGCTACTTTGAACTGAATTATATCAGGTTTTGCACAGCAAACTAAACCACTGTAGTACAGAAAAATCCTGCAGATTGAAAGGTCGCCAGTTTGAGCCTGCGTCGGGGTGAGCACCCACCGCTAGTCCCACTCACCTGCCCACCTAGCAGGTCAAAAGCAGAAATGTGAGTAGATAAATAAGTACCGCTTTTAGAAGGGAGATAATAAAGGCTCCCTGTACATTGATCGGAGGAAAGCTCCTTGGCATAGAAGATGGAGTGACAGCACCCCCCAAGGCTGGAGTTGAGCATAGCCTCCAAGATGCCGGAAATAAGATGAGAAAAACTGCCTTTACCTCTGTTTGTGTTGTCTATCCTTGTTAATTGTATTATCAGCATTGAATGTTACCATATGTGTGTTCTGTAAGCTGCTCTGAGTTCCCTTCAGGGTGAGAAGGGCAGGGTATAAATACTGTAAATAATAAATGATTAAGTTCCCACCTGATCTGCTTTGAACTGGAATATATGACAGTGTGGACTCAGATAACCCAGTCCAAAGGAGATATTGTAGGATTTTCTGCCTTAATATTCTGGGTTATATGGCTGTGTGGAAGGACCCTCAGTCTACACTGCCATATACAGGCAGTCGACTTACAAATGATTCACAGTTAAGAATGAGGGTGAGACGATGGGAAGTGAGAGAAATCTAACCCTCGGAAGGGAAATTCACTCCTGAAGGACTTGCTATGATGGGAAAAGGTGTCTCCACTGAAGCTTTATCACCAATCCTTATTTCCACAACAAGCTAAATTTGTCAAAATTCAATTATCACAGAGACAGAAAGTGAGGTGAAATCTTCTGAAAAGATGCACAGATAGCAAAAAAAAAAAAACAACCAAAACAAAACCACTACAGGGGTACTAACCCTTCCCTATGCTATCCAAAGCCCCCAGAGGATATTTGTCTGGAGTTATACTTTAAAAGGGCCCAGCTGATTAAACCACTGAGCTGCTGAACTGGCTGATCAAAAGGTTGGCGGTTCGAATCTGGGGAGTGGCGTGAGCTTCCGCTGTCAGCTCCAGCTTCTGCCAACCTAGCAGTTCGAAAACATGCAAATGTGAGTAGATCTTCCGCAGGAAGGTAACGTTGCTCCGTGCAGTCATGCCGGACACATGACCTTGGAGGTGTCTACTGATAACATTGGCTCTTTGGCTTAGAAATGGAGATGAGTACCACGCCCCAGAGTCGGGCACAACTAGACTTAATTTCAGGGAAAAACTTTTACCTTTTACTATACTTTAAAAATATACCTATTCAGACTTACATACAAATTCAACTTAAGAACAAACCTATGTTTATAACTTGGGGACTACTTCTTGGCCGGGGGGTGGACTGGACTGGATGGCTCATGAGGTCTCATAGATTCTATGATTCTATGACTGCCAATAATCCAATTTAAAACAGATCTGCATTCATAAACTGGATTATATAGATCAGGGCTGTCCAACTTCTACCGGGTCCAGGGCCGGAATAGAGGTCACTGATGACCTCCCACCCCCAGCCCAGGCCCCGCCCTCTCCTAAAGCTGTCATTCTCCCTCCTCCTCCTCTTCTTTCCCTTCCTAGGGCAGGGGAGCCGCCGAAAAAGGGCAGAAGGCGGTGCCAAGGGCAGCGCGTCACAGGCGTGGCGTGACGCGCTGCCCTTGGCGCCGCCTATTCCTCCTTTTCGGTGGTCCCCCGCCGCCGAAAAAGGGCAGAAGGCGGCGCCAAGGGCAGCGCATCACAGGCCTGGCGTGACGCGCTGCCCTTGGCGCCGCCTACTCCTCCTTTTCGGCGCGAGAGAGGGACGGGGGCGGTGCAGGGAGGAGGAGCTAGCTCTCTTCCTCCTCCCTGCCCCGCTCCCCCTCCCCGGCCGCCATTTTTTTAAAAAAAATTTAGATTTCTTTAAAATTTAAAAATGGCGGCTGGGGGCATAGCAGGGGCCGTGTCCAACAGGCTGGGGGGCCGGATCCGGCCCCAGGGCCGCCAGTTGGACAGCCCTGATATAGATGGCTGCCAATGTCAAAAGGCAGTAGCTTCACCAAGACTGCTGTATTGAATCCCAGTAGAAAGGCAAAGTATAAATTTAATAAATAGGTAAATAAATAAATAAATACATTGTGAACGAAAGCCATACATCTCCCACCCCTAGGTAATGCTGAAAGTACTAGGGGAAAGGGTAAATTTGTGCCTATTTTAAAGATCTAGAGAAAGGATTGTGAAGTGGCTCGAACTGAATGCATCAAGAGCGTGGCTCCTGGATTCTATTAAAGGTCCCATCATTTCTCTAACAATTTCCCCTCATGAACCAAGCACTTTTAGCTGTTTCTGTAGCAACAGTTCTGGCCAAGTAGAGCCACGATTGACAGACATAGGAAGAAATAAATACCATTTTCTTCTCTTGCATTCACCAATGAAGACAAGGGGGATAGCTTTTTAAAACTTGCCTTTGCTTCCCAAGCAGACGTTTTTGTTGTCCTATGACAGAGCTGTAGGAAGCCTGGGGAGAAAATAAGATTATTGATTGCAGCAGAAATGGCACTTGTTTAGAAACAGTATATTGAACTGAGTTTCATCTGCAACAGGTTAATGGCAATTACATTATGGCTTTTGCCCCAGAACTCATGTTAAACGTTGTGTCTCAGCTTCATAATAGGTGGAATGACAAGAATAACGCTAAAATAAATGCTGCTGAACAGGCATAAAGTATTTTTCTGTTGCCAGTACAATGGGCCCTTGGTATCGTCTGAGGTTTCTTTCCTGTCGATTCCAAAATCAATAGATCAGTGTTTCTCAACATGGGGTCGGGACCCCTGGGAGGGTTGTGAAGGGGTGCCAGAGGGGTCATCAAAGACAATCAGGTTTTCTGTTGGTCATGGGGGTTCTGTGTGGGAAGTTTGGCCCAATTCTATTGTTGGCGGGCTTTAGAATGCTCTTTGATTTTAGGTGAACTATAAATCCCAGCAACTACAACTACAACTCCCAAATGTCGAGGTCTATTTTCCCCAAAGTCTACCAGTGTAGGCATATTTAGGCATATTGAATATCTGTGCCAAGTTTGGTCCTGATCCATCATTGTTTGAGTCCACAGAACTCTCTGGATGTAGGTGAACTACAACTCCAAAACTCAAGATCAATGCCCACCAAACTCTTCCAGTATTTTCTGTCAGTCATGGGAGTTCTGTGTGCCAGGTTTGGTTCAATTCCATCATTGGTGGAGTTCAGAATGCTCTTTGATTGTAGGTTAACTATAAATCCCGGCAACTACAACTCCCAAATGACAAAATCAACTCCTCCCCAACTCCACTAGTATTCAAATTGGGACATATTGAGTATTTGTGCCAAATTTGGTCAATCTTGCATATCAGATATTGACATTACGATTCATAACAGTAGCAAAATTACAGTTCTGAAGTAGCAACGGAAATAATTTTACGGTTGGGGTTCACCTAGGGTTGCCACTTTTTGATATAAGAAGTAAGGGACATTTACCTTATAATACGGGATTTTTCAGAAAAATAAGGGACACTTCATAAAAACTTGAAAATTAAATGTGAGGTATAAATAGTTTTATTAACAGAATAAGATAATGACTGAAATTCATTAAAGAAACTGACTTACACCCTCTTAACAGTACATAGTATGTTTCTGCATGTTTTGTCATACCTAATGCATTGTACTGTACGTACTACATACAGTACTACTACTACTACTAGCTTTATAATAGCAGTACAATGCATTAGGTATGACAAAACATGCAGAGGCCCAGTTTCAGTTTTGGAGAAGTTCTCAGGAACTACATTACAGTAGAGGATGGAGGGCGCTGGGATCCAGGGGATAGCAAAGGTCCCGTGCAGCCTCCATTGTATTTCCTCGTGCTGCCTGCCTGGTGCTGTCTGCACATGGCCCAGCACCTCTCCAAGTCCCCGTGGCCTCCCTCTCTTCCTCCTCGGGGCAGCCCCTCCCTGCCAGAGTCCCCTTCTGCGCCTCCCCCTCCCACGTGCTCTCTCAGAGGCATCACCTTGGCAACCCTCGCCACATGCCTCTCGAGCAGCGGCATCCTCCCTCCCTCCCTGGCCCCACCCTGGGCGGCCACTCACCCACGGAGCGGTATCCCAGGATCATGACCTTTTGGTAGTGCACCAACGGCATGGCCTTCACCAAGGCCGAGGGATCTAGAGGGAGGAAGGGATGGGAAGAAAGAAGGAAGGAAGCATGGCTCTGCAAGGTGAGCGGGTGGGTGAAAAGCCTACCGGAGTGGAAGAGCCGGGGGCACTGCAGCTACACCCCCCCCATGTGACCACAACACTGGCCTCGGCTCATCGCTTCTCATTGGCTGCCTTCGAGGAGGAAGGCACGTGTGCACCGAGGAGGGAGGAGGCCAGGGCTTCAGCTTACATTCATGAAAATCCGGGAGGGGCTGGCTGGCTGAGGTGCACGGGGTCTAGATGCACACGCAGCAGAGCATCCGAGATGCGCGCTGTCCACTGTCACTCCAACGCTTGGGCACTCCTTTCCAGCTGAGTGCGGGTTCTGTCCTGTCCTGTCCTGTCAATACGGGACAGGAGCTGAAAATACGGGACATGAAATTCAGAGCAGAAATAAGGTATGTCCCGTATAATACAGGACAGGTGGCGATCCTAGGTTCACCACAGTATGAGGAACTGTCTTAAGGAGTTGTGGCATTAGGAAAGTTGAGAACCGCTGTAATAGATGCTCAAGTCCCTTTACATACAGTGGCATAGTAAAATGGCGTCCCTTATATATAATGACAACATCCATGGATGTTTGGATCTATGGATGCAGAGAGCCAACTCTGTATCCATGGTAGCAGAATGTAATGCGATCCATGTTTTCCAGAGGTTTAAATGAGGGGTTGGGGAGCCAATTTGGAAATGTGATGTGATAAAAGCCATAAAAAAGGCAACAACCCTCTCTAATGTGGCACCTCAAAGTCTTAGATGAGGGTGAGGGAGAGCCAGGGTGATTTTGTGATAAAGAGTACTGAATGCGGCCTGGAAAGTTCCATCATTTAGTTCCCACTGAGCCATGAAATCTATTGCCTGACCTTAGGCCTGATCTGTTCATTATACTGCCTTTCATCAAGGAAAGAGCCGAGTCAGCTCACAACATGGATTAAAACATAATGGAGCTAAAACAAGCATAATAGCAAAGAACAGCTTAGAAGTAATTAAATAAACTGTCCTAATAAAAACAACATTGGTGTTAAACAGTTCAAAAACATTTAAAATAATGAGGACAGAAGTACGGCCCCCTCTCTGTTAAAGGACCTCCCACAGCAACGGGTTCATAGTTCTAATTCTTGTCTGAATAGAAATATAAGAAACTTTGATATAGTCTACCTCAGAAGTATAAAATAGTGAAGAGTAGAGACATCACACTGGCAACAAAGATCCGCATAGTCAAAGCAATGCTATTCCCCATAGTAACCTACGGATGTGAGAGCTGGACCTTAGGGAAGGTTGAGCGAAGGAAGGCTGAGCTTTTGAACTGTGGTGTTGGAGGAAAGTTCTGAGAGTGCCTTGGACCACAAGAAGGTCCAACCAGTCCATACTCCAGGAAATAAAGCCTGACTGCTCATTGGAGGGAAGGATAGTAGAGGCAAAGATGAAGTACTTTGGCCACATCATGAGAAGAAAGGAAAGCTTAGAGAAGACATTTCTGCTGGGGGAAATGGAAGGAAAAAGGAAGAGGGACCAACCAAGGGCAAGATGGATGGATGGTATCCTTGAAGTGACTGGCTTGACCTTGAAGGAGCTGGGGGTGGTGACAGTCGACAGGGAGTTCTGGTCCATGAGGTCACGAAGAGTCGGAAGTGACTGAACGAAGGAACAACAACACCTCAGAAGGCTGCTATGATGGTGAAGTGGAGGAAATTTATATTTGTGTCCTCATGATCCTTGGAAGAAGGATGTAAAGTATAACGAATTAACACCTTAGTTTTGGCATAAGCTTTTATGGACAGAAGTCTTCTTTATCAGATGCAAGGACTTCGGATCTTCAGAGCACAGGCCAAAATTAATCTGTCAGTCCTTAAGAAGATATACCTTTGTATCTGCTGCGATACAACTACTACTGGAAATCACATCAAAGTGTGCATCTGAGCAAGTGCAGAATACCTTGAGTTCACTGCTCAGTAGCCATGTCTTGACAGCATATCAGAAGCCTGCAACCTGAAGCTCTACAAAGTCTTTGGCCTTCTCTGCCAAAGGCTTCTGGTGCCTCACCAAACTACATATCCCCAAATCCCATAGCATCAAGCTATGGCAGTTAAAGTGGTGTCAAACTGCACTGATCCTACAGTGTAGATCAGTGGTTCTCAACCTTTTTTGACCAGGGACCACTTGACCAGGGGCCTCTCTCCAATATTAGTACCAAAAGGGTTACGAATCAGTTTTTGGTCAACTTTAGGTTCGGTTTGGTTATTTGGGGAGCTGATTCAGAAAATTGCATTGGATACGCCACATCAGCTCTAGTTTCTAATATAGAACATATATTTATTTATTTATTTATTGTTTCGACTTCTAGACCGCTCCTTCTAGAAGCTCGGGGTAATTTACAACAATATAAAAACACAACACAATAATAAAATCAACACAATTAAAACACGTTAAAACTAAATCTCTACATTCTACTACACTTGGATGAGGACTAACAGCAAAGATGTTTTGCCATCCAGTAGTCACCATCTGCTTGCCCAAAGAAAACCATGAGTTGCCTGAGGGCTGAGAAGGGCGGTATACAAATGCAGTAAATAAATATTCAATAATCTACAGCTGAAATGGTAGTAGTAATCTATCATGGGTAGTCAGCCTCTCTAAACATCCCTGTTGCCTCGGCACTATAACGGGGTTTTGCAAGACCATTCGCTCTCGTTGCCACGTGGTTTCGAAGCAACAGCGTAGTAATGGTGAGGCCGTGGACCATATTTTCATTCTTTCGGACCACTGCTGTTCCATGGACCACAGGTTGGGAATTGCTGGTGCAGATGCACTCTAAAGTCGAACTTGAACAATTCTAGAGAATGAGAGGTAGGTGGAATCTATTACGTTCTCTTGATACACAGGCAACTATTTCTTCTTCATTTCAGTTTTAAAAAGGGCTGCTGTTGGATTTAAAAGCTTTCAGATTTAGAAGCATGCAAAGTAGTGACTTGGTTAAGCCAGTGTGGCTTCAGTCCTAGATTTTTTAAAAATCCAACTTTCAGAAGATCCTGTTTTAAATTTTGATATAATTTTTATTTTGGGATTAATCCGCATGTTCTCTGTGGCTGCCAGGCTGCAGTGCCACTGGGATGTTATCATAGGTTATAATTTCCTTACACCCAGGAGATGGACCTACCAATTTTCTGCTCCAGAGAGCACCTGGGAGTACATGTACTACAAAATAAGAGCTTTTGGGGGGGGGGGGTTGCCCCCAAAATAAGGAAGAACAACTGGGCAGTCAACCTCTGACATACTGTATACTCTGCACTTCTTATCTATTCTTGTTTTAATTATTTTATTTACTTGCCATATTTATATCCTGTCCTTCTCAACCCCGAAGGGGGCTCAGAGCAGTGCATATGGGGCACAAGTCAATGCCATCCATTATGTACAATACATATCCAGCAAATAAAAATATATACATTAAAAATACTTGCTAAAAACATCAAAATTAACATTATAAAATCACAAAATCCAATATTGTAGTCCAGGCTGTTCCAGTTATTGTTGCACCATCCCATGTTCACATATTGCACTAATCAATTATTCAAACACTTGGCCTCACATGGCGAGTTTAAACCCTGATATTGTGGAGAACTACATCTTCTTCCTGCGTCCCTGCATCAAATTTGCGTGTACCGCTCCAACCGGGAGCTTGGATTACAATTTGTTTTACTGTCCCATTGGGAACATTGGATCTTACAAACTACCTTTCATTTTGGCATTGGCCGGATTGTTTATTTCAAGTATCTCCAATTGGGAGATCTGGAACTTTACAAAATCAGAGAACTATAGAGGATTATCTTAACCTCGGATTATATGAATATTTCCTTTTGAATTTTCCTATCACGCTCCTTGTGAACTACTGTGGTACTATATATTGAACTACATATACAATTGTGATATTTGCATCCCTACTTTCCCTTGTAAAAACACTTATTCCAAGATTATACCTTTCCTCTAAGTGAGGAGTTGTCATACCATAGGAACAATGGCTTCAAATTACAGGAAAGGAGATTACACCTGAACATTAGGAAGAACTTCCTGTGAGAGCTGTTCAGTAGTGGAACTCTCTGACCCGGAGTGTGGTGGAGGTTCCTTCTTTTTCGGGGGTGCTTTGAATGTGATTTTCCTGCTTCTTGGCAGGGGGTTAGACTGAATAGGCCACGATATCTCTTCCAATTGTATGATTCAATATCACACAGAGCCTTCTATGGCTCCCAAGATATTGTCTACTGTGTACAATTTTAAGCTTTATGATTTCCAAGAAGGATACTGTGACATCCCCTCCCTCCTTCATTACTGTGCTTTCCATGTTGTTCACCTAAGTCTCTGGTGAATAAAAAGGAAGAGATAAAGAGAGATTTGCTGGATGGTTTCTAGAGAGGTGGTGGTTTCATAGTTATGCCTCATTCATCAAATGTGATAACAAAATCCAGATATTTCTGTCTTTCTTTTCTAGTTCTGCTGTATCTTGCCACTGCTTCTCTCATCTCTTTGTTATCAGGCGAGGGGACATTAAAAAAAGGACAGAAATAAAATGAATTGACTTTACAAGATATCTATTTCGTAGTCCCAGCTAACCCTGACTTGGCCATAGTGGTGCTTCAGATATTTCTTTGTGCGAGATTGATCATATCACTTGGTAGAGAAAGGTTGCCACTTCAGCAGCACATTTTGGATTATGTGTCAGGGCAGCAAATTATTAGTTATGAGCGAAGGAAAAGGGGATAATGGGATTTTCTGCCTCCCGTGATAAAATAGTATGTCTGGCTCTCAGTACTGTGCATTTAGACTTCTCTGTGTGTGTTGGGGGTCGTGGTGTGGTAAAACAAGGAATTACTGCTGTATATGAGGCAGAAAAAAAATCTCTTGGGCCCAATCTTTGGATTTTTAAAAACACACCAACATTTATAACTATCCTTTAGCTTTTGCCGCTGAGATTTCTTCCTTAATAATCTTAGATATCTTTTTGCTGAATGTTGTACCCAACCGTGAGGGGTCAAGAGGTAGAAGAACTGGGGTGTTGCACCTCAGATCGTGACCCCCTAGCTCACACACACAGACAGTCTCTATATAAGTACTTTTATTTAGAATAAAGAATAGTCCAAAGGTTAAAAGATGCAAGGCAAATCAAAGCAAATCCTCCAGTAGTCCGGTAAAGTTCCCAAGCTGGCAAAACAAAGCCAATTCTTCGGTAGTCCGGTAAAGTTCTCAACCTGGCAAAACAAGATGGCTTAAATCCCATGGAAAGCAAACATCCGTAGACAAGGCAAACCGCTCCGCTCCTGAACTTAGAGTCAGCAAGGCCAAACGTGAACATGAACAGGGGCAGACCTACCTATTCCCGGGGTACATGAAAAATTTTGCGCCCCCAGTTGCTCCCGAGGGAGCCCAGTGCGCATGCGCCAATCTGTGCGCATGTGCACTGACTCCAGAGCGCACCTCCGCTTTGGAGGCCAGTGCGCATGTGCAAAAGCGCATGCACGCGCACTGGCTCCAAAGCGGGAGGTGCACTCTGGAGTCAGTGCACGTGCGCAGAGCTTTTTCGTGCATGCGCAGAAGCTCCTACAGGCACTGTAATGCCTGTAGAAGCTTCTGCGCATGCAGAGGCGCGGCTGGCCTAACAAAGGCCCGCGGCGGGCGCGCAGGCCGGCGGCGGCTGCGGAGGCCTGGCAGAGCTGGCGGTGCAGCACAAGCCGCGGAGGCCTGGCCGGTGCAATGGCGGGGTGGGACAGCGTGGCGCGGGCGGCGGGGCGGAGCCAGCGTGGCGGCGCCCCTCCCAGGTGACGACGTCCCTCCCGGGTGATGCCGCCCTACGCGCCTGCATAGTCCGCCTAATGGATGAACCGGCCCTGAACATGAAGCTTAAAGTCTTGAGCATGAATCCTTCCAAGCTAAACGTAGCTTCAGATCTGGCGAAACCCTTCGCAGCCTGGTCTAATAAAGGAATCTAACTTCTATGTGTCCACTGCACCCCCCTCTTCAAATTCCAATCCTTTTGGGTGAATCTGATACTCGCCCTTCTGTCGAAGCTCTGCCCATTAGGGCTCCCAGGTGCAGTACTATCAGGCTGGGAAAGCTCATCCTCCCCTTCTCTGGAGTCTTCGCTTGAAATCGAGGGAGTGAAACCACTTCCTTGAGAACCAAGGCCGACTTGAGTCTCACTACCGAACTCTGATTCTCACTACCGAACAACATCCATATCTTCCTCATTTCACCTGCTCATTAACAGCAGGCTCACCAGGCAGCCTCTCATCCCTGGCTAACTCATCTGGTAACCCATCATCCCTGTGCTGGTCAAATGTACCAGGCTGAAACACCACATGGGGCTTGCTAGATATTACTGGGTTGCTTCGCTCATCGTCTTTGTTCCTTTGCTGTAGGAAATAGGTTTGATAGCAACTGTAGCGCAACAACATTTGAAGGCGTAGCCTTGTTTTGAAGGAGTGGACAGACATCAGGCTTCTCAGATCACTTTTATTAGAGCCTCAAAATTCACCAATCAGGGCCGGGTACAGAAAACATATAAATAGAATTAAATAATTTTTAGTCCAGGAAAATGTTTTTAATATTAGAAAAATCTGATCCTAGATAGGCTCTCCTAAGATTTCTTCATTTTGATGGTATGATTATTTATTTATTTATTTATTTATTAAATCCGCCCCACCCGACCTTTTCACCTTTATAGAGGGACTCAGACCAGCTTACAGCAAAATTCAATGCTATACAAATTAAAAACCTGTTACAACAATATATTAAAAACATAAAACACCAAAATACATACATACATACAATTCAGTGGGGATTAGTTACAGTAGAGTCCCGCTTATCCAACTTTCGCTCATCCAACGTTCTGTATCATCCAATGCAGTCTGCCTCCCGCCCAGATCCACAGCTGTTTCAATACATTGCAATGTTTTGGTGCTAAATTCATAAACACAGTAATTACTACATAACGTTGCTGTGTATCCTGTCGATTTGTTGTAAAACATGTTTTTGTGCTTAATTTGTAAAATCATAACGTAATTTGAGATTGAATAGGCTTTTCCTTAATCCCTCCTTATTATCCAATGCTTTTACTTATCCAACATTCTGCCAGCCCATTTATGTTGGATAAGCAAAATTCTACTGTTGTTGTTTCTGATATTAAATAAGTGATGTAATATAAAGTGAAATCACCTAGAGATCTACCAGTGGATCTTGATCTGATATTTAAAAAGTGATGTAATATAAAGTGAAATCACCTAGAGATCTACCAGTGGATCTCTAGTGGTAAGATCTCTCTGACCAGTAGGTCATGAGTTCGAGGCCTGCCCGGGTCAAGGTGGGTGCTCGACCTTAAGTGTAGCCTGCTGTCAACCTTTGCAGCCCAAAAGACAGTTGCATTTGTCAAGTAGGGGATAAAGGTACCATATTAAAGTGGGGAGGCAAATTTTGACTGATTTATGAGGCCATTGAAGAACCCAGGAATCGCGGAGGAATGCGGAAGAACAACAAAGGGACGCTGAAAAACGCTGAGAGATGAGGAATACGTCAGCTCCCCCTGGTGGCCAGAAAGTTTGCCTCTGTTTGTCTATATGTGTGTAATATGTCAAAAATGTATGTACTGTACTGTGATAAATGTCATATGTCTATATGTCATATGTTGAACTGCAGGGATTGTCTGCAAGTATGTGTATTGTAATCCGCTCTGAGTCCCCTTTGGGGTGAGAAGAGCGGAATATAAATAAAGTAACTAAATAAGAGAGCATTTACAGTGGCCGCTCCGACCCTCTGGAATTCTCTGCCGGAGGAGATACGAGCACTACGGGGTTTGTTGGCCTTCCGCAAGTCTGTGAAGACTTGGCTATACAGGGGCATTTGGACTGAAGTTGCCAGCTGCCAACATACCGTCCTGCCAATTGCAAATTGCTTGCCGGGATCATTTGTAAACGTCTTTTAACTGATGTTTTATTGATTTTATCTGTCTGGGCTCAGCGGTCACCAAATCGAATTTATAAATAAATAAATAAATAAATCTGTCTTCAGCACACCTTAAAGAAAACCCTTTTTTCTTGCTGTGAGCATTATGCCTCCATTTGAAGGTAACCCCTCATACACATACCACATTTGCTCCCTCCCTCCCTCCCTCCCTCCTCCCCTCCTCCCTCCCTCCCTCCCTCCCTCCCTCCCTCCCTCCTCCCCTCCCCTCCCTCTCCTCCCTCTCTCTCTCTCGATAGATAGATAGATAGATAGATGACCCTACTCTATATTTATTGATTTGGAAATAAGTCCATTATTTTACTAAAATTCAAGTGAACATGCCCAGGATTAGTTTGTAAGTCATGTGACATCTCTGCATGCCCAGCCATGCATGCAGTACATAAACTGCTCAGTGTGTGCACGTGTAATGCAGAATCTGAGGAAATAAAAAGTATTTCTATAAGGAACTACCAGATGGGCAGATATACATAAATTCAAAGGGATGAAGACAATGTTGTAAAAAAAAAGGGCCCTTCCAGACAGGCCCTATATCCCAGGACCTGATCCCAGATTTTCTGCTTTAACCTGGATTATATGAGTCCCCACTGCCAGATACTCTGGGATAAACAGAAAATCTGGGATCAGATCCTGGGATATAGGGCCTGTCTGGGAGGGCCCTAAGTCTCGTTAATATGTGTGCAGTGATTACCACAGCCACTAATACGACTGCTGTTAAAAGAATGTACCAGCCTGCACGATAGAACTATTTTTTTTGCTGAAATTCCCTTTTCTGTGCAATTGTTAAAAGCTCAGGAGCTCTTTCTTTTTTTCACAGAGCAAGCCTAGATTGTGGAAATTGGAGGCAAGGCCGAAAGGGAAAGAGCTGCAGTTAATTCATCCAAATAACAGCAGGAATGATGTTTAAAAAAGTAACCTTGGTACTTCATCTCATATTTTCTGAGAGAGGCAGTGCAGTATAGCAAATAAAACATTGATCTGGACCTGTTTCAAATCCCCACTAGTTACCATCTCACTGGGCCAGTCCTAGTCCCTCCACGTAAAATCTTCTTCATAGAGTTTATGCGAGGATCAAATATGATAGTGGAGGAAATCAGAGCATCCTGCTTTCAGACCTTTAGACCAGTGTTTCCAAACCGCTGTGACACGGCTGTGCCGTGACGGACCTCCTGCTGTGCCGTGAGAAAAGCTCTCTTTCCCCCTTCCTTCCCCCCTCCTCCTGCCAAACTCCTGCTGCTTGGGGGGGGAGGAAGGGCCAGGCGGCGGCGAAGAAAAAAAAGAAGGGGCCGGGGTGCCGCCTCCTTCGGCCGTTTCCCCAGCCAGCCTCCAATCTGCCATGACTCTTGCCCCTCGCTCGCTGAAGCCACGCGGAGGAGCCCTGCCCACTGAAGCCCGTCCACTGCTCATGCTCCTCCTCCACGCGGCTTCAGCTCTCCCAGAGCTTCTCCAGCCTTGAGGGGGTAGTGCCAAGCCAGCATTGGGCTGGCTCTGCCACCGCTGGCTTGGCACTGCCCCCTCAAGGCTCCTCTCCCTCCCCTGGCTTCAGCACTCCCAGCAGGCCACCATACCCCAGCCATTCTATACTGCGTTAGAGTGCCATTTTGTGTCATTTTGGTTGGTGGTGTTTTTAATGTTAAAAGTGTGCCGCGGCTCAAAAAAGGTTGGGAAACACTGCTTTAGACAAACATGGTTATATAAATTCTGTTGCTAAATGATAAACACAAGTTCACACAAATTTTGTAAGAAAAATTCATAATAATATGAACAGAAAAGAACCAAAGTAGTAAAGTGCAGGCTGAATAAATACTAGATCCTGCATATATGCATGGATATTTCATATATTCTATATTATGAGCAATATATTAAGAGCCTGATATTATATAATTAAAGGTAAAGGTAAAGATTTCCCATTGACATTAAGTCTAGTTGTGTCCAACTCGGGGGCGGTGATCATCTCTATTTCTAAGCTGAAGAGCCAGCGTTGTTCGTAGACACCTCCCAGGCCATGTGGCCTCCATGACTGCATGAAATGCCGTTACCTTCCCACAGAAATGGTACCTATTGATCTGCTCGCACTTGCATGTTGTCGAACTGCTAGGTTGGCAGAAGCTGGGCCTAACAGCGGGAGCTCACACCACTCCCCGGATTCAAACTGCCGGCCTTTCGGTCAGCAAGTTCAGCAGCTCACTGGTTTAACCCACTGCACCACTGGGGGCTCCTATTATGTACTGTATATCCCATTTATTTCAATACGTGAGGCTGAAGTAAACGCTTAATTCAAATCAAGTGAAAATGCTCGGTAAATGGCAAAAACAGGTGCATACAAATTTTGTAAGTTAAATTCATAATAACATAAAGAGGAAAGAACCCAAGTAGTAAAGTGCAGACTGAATAATTACTAACTCCTGCATGTATGCATGGATATTTCATATATTCTATATTATGAGCAATACATTAAGAGCCTGATATTACGTACTTTGATATCCCATTTATTTCAATTAGTGAGGGTGAAGCAAATGCTTAATTCAAATCAAGTGAACGTGCAGCACAGCCTCATGCATACGGAGAAGCAGATCTTACTGTGTTCAGTAGGATTTGTCATCTAGTTGTGTACCAAATGTAACAGCCTTACAGTGCAATCATATATATATATATATATATATATATATATATATATATATATATATACATATATGCATAGGAGTGAGTCCCCTGGCTAAACTGGGACTTGTTTTCAAGAAAATGTGTATAAAATTACCATGTTAAAAGGATTATTTTTGGCTGAATCTTTCCTTCAGTGCGTTTGCAATATATGTATATTGCAGTGAAATTCAAAATAGACATTAATGAGCGTTCTCTAACAGTGTTGACAAGCTCAAATGAATTTTGTCAAAAGAAAGATAGAGATGTATTTGCCCATGTTTCCTCATGCACGCCTGCACACACACAACTACTGCCACACAACTGCTAACATCCACTAGTCTGTTTTGAGACATCAACAAAAATGTGTTGGCAATTGTCAATATACAGGTGTGATTACTGCCGTTACTTACCAAATTCCCGGAAGCTGTTTCACTTTATCATGTAAATCTTAGGAGAAATCAAAACAATTTTGCTTTGCATTGTGATTTATACCCTGATGTTGATTTCTTTCTTCTGCTTTTTCTCAGATCCAGCAGTCTGGATTTTAAATGAGGAAGAATTGAATTGTGAAGGTTTCCTGTGGAGCAGATAGTGTCCTCCTGTTAAGACAGATGGCAAACATTAAAGGGTAGAAAAGGCAAACCTATTTGTTGTCGACAAGTGCAATTTTGTTCGTGCATTTTCCAGTGAATCCTTCCAGGCGAACATCCTTTGAGTTCGGCTCTGACTGTTTTTACCATTGTTGCAACAACGGCTCAGCCTGCGAATGTCAAATCTTTTCCAGATGCTTTGCTATGGTGCTGTGGCCTGGTCCTGTTAAACCCTTTGTCCTGCGAGTTTTGTCCTTCTCCTCCTCGGCTTTGTTTCTGATGAACTCCCAGGCTCTCCGCTGCTTGGTTTTGGACAGGGATTCATCCTGAAAGGAGAGAGCAGAGAAAGACGCTGGAATCCAACAGCCTGGAAAATAATGTGCAGGGAGTTGGCGGGGGCAAGGGGGGAATTCGTCTTGCTGCTTCATCAACAGCCTCACTCCATCCTGCAGTCTGCTGGCTCAGAGACAGACAGGAGCATCCTTAAACACAAAATGTTAGATGATATTTTGCAAGCTTTGACTTAGTTGGCTGATGTGTTGCAAGCAGCTTAGCATATTCTCATGCCCCCCCCCCCCCACACACATATACACACACATTGGTAATCTCATCACTACCCTGTGAGTGTGTGTGTGTGTAGAGAGAGAGAGAGAGAAGGAAAGGGGCGGGCGTCCTTACCATTGGCCAATCCTTTCCTTCCCACCCACATCTCTTCCACATCACCTTGGTGTCTCCCTAAATAAAACCAGCCCTCCTTATCGCAGCGAGGAAATCAAGCTGTAGAGTTGCAATGGATTTTAAATAAACATTTAATCCCCCCATCGTCCCTGCTAGCCTGCCGGGGAGCACACAGGAGGTACCTGACCCACTGCTATCCAAAGACACATACTCTCCTGCTTACTCTCTCTCTCTATTGCTTCTTTCACCCCATGTGTAAGAGCTGGAGCATGCAAGAGGCTGGCTGCAGACAGAGGAGGAAAGTGGCACCTTCATGACCAATCCTTTCTCCATGGATTTGAAGGAGAGCACCAGCGAAGGCAGTCTGGGGAGCCTCCAGCCCTCTAGCCTCCAGATCTTTGCCAACACCTCAACCCTACATGGAATCCGCCACATCTTTGTCTATGGACCTATGACTGTCCGGCGGGCCCTATGGGCTCTGGTGTTTGTGGCTTCCCTGGGAATCCTCCTGGTGGAGAGTTCCGAGCGGGTGGTCTACTACTTTTCCTACCAGCATGTCACCAAGGTGGATGAGGTCGTTGCCAACAACTTGGTCTTCCCTGCTGTCACCATTTGCAATCTGAACGGTTTCCGCTTCTCCCGCCTCACAACCAATGACCTGTACCACGCGGGTGACCTTTTGGCCTTGCTGGATGTCAACCTTCAGATCCTTCATCCCCATCTTGCTGACCCGGCAGTCCTGGCCATCCTCCAAGAGAAAACCAACTTTCAGCACCACCGAGCCAAAGCCTTCAGCATGAATGAGTTCCTGGGACGTGTGGGCCATGACATGAAGGAGATGTTGTTGTACTGCAAGTTCCGAGGCCAAGAGTGCAGCCACAAGAACTTCACAACTGTGAGTACAAGCAAGAGCTTGGCTTTTTTTCTTGTTATCTCTATGTGGTGGTGGAGACAATGGTGGTAACCCAAAATGTGGCAATTGAGTTTCTTTGTGGCAGGCTGAATGTAGTTGGTGTCCTGATTGAAGCATGTTTACTTGATGTTCTTGTGGCAGGAGGGTTTCGTGATGTAATGTCACCACAAGCTAAGGGAGCAGGGCCTGCTACATCTAAAGTTTCAACTTACTGTCAAGGTTGGCTGTCGTATTTCCAAGAAGTGAGACAAAAGGCAATGAGTATTGTATTCTGATTTTCTAGAGGAAAAAGGGACCTGTGCCTAGCAGAAAAATGTTGTTGAAATTGTGTGAGGCTTTTGTCTGATATGATTAAGGTTACCATAGTTGCCTTATATGGAGTCACCCTATTGGTCCATCTATACCACAAGTTATCCAAGGGCTCATGTGGAATGAGCACAGGTATCGTGTGGCCATCCACTGTGGTTGGATGGGAACTTCTGTCATTGCTTACTATTGGCTATGCTGAATGGAATGGATATCTGGAGGGGCATATATTCCTCAGTTGTGATATATCAGTTTTTTCCACCCTTCCTGCAGGAGATACTGTAAATGGAGAAACTGGGGATCGAACCAAGGACTTCTTTGTGATATAAATGTGCTCCACCAGGTTTCCATGGCTTTTGTCCTGAATTAGAGCAGAAAAAAAGATCTGTGGTTGATGGGCAACTGAATTTGAAATGTTGTAAAGGAGATTGTAAAAATCTTAGTGGTTTCATCTACTCTTCACTCATTTTCTGTGACAGTCGAGTAGTGGACAGTAGAGTTTCCATCTTTATTTGTAGTTAATTCTTTTAAACAGGTTTTCCCTTAATAGCTGCAACATCAAGTGCTGACCTGCATCCATGTGGGAACGAGCTCTAACATGCTCAGTCTTTGTATTCCTATCAGGCACAGTGTTCTTCAGTGGAGTCCCCTCACACGTTCTCCTATCAAGCCATTGAAGCAAGTGTTGAACATGAATGTACACGCGAAGCAACCTTTTGGCTCTTTTTATACCTTTAGCAGCAACTAGAAACACATAGGTTCTCTAGGCATATGATTATTATATTTAAGTTGCTTCATATCTTTTTGTCCAGTTGTTTTAAAGATGCAAGTGCAGGGCCAGAAAAAAAGTTGATAACCTCCTGGAACAGAAATGGATGGGAATCCAAGAGTCTACAGCAGGCATGAGTAAACTTTGGTCCTCCAGGTGTTTTGGATTTCAACTCCCAGAAATCCCAGCCATCTTAGCGACTGTTAGGAATTGTGGGAGTCGAAGTCCAAAACACCTGGAGGACCAAAGTTTGCCCATGCCTGGTCTATAGTGTGGTGTCCTGGATTCCCCTGCACAACAAACTCTCTAAACCAGACCTGGGCAATTGCCGGCCCTCCAGGTGTTTTGGACTTCAACTCCCAGAAATCCTAGCCAGTTTACCAGCTGTTAGGATTTCTGGGATTTGAAGTCCAAAACACCTGGAGGTGTTTTGGACTTGCCCAGGTCTGGTCTAAACGGAAAATGAGATGTTCCTGATATTATAGGATTGCAGTTCCCACTGTTCCTCACAGGCATGTAGCCAGGGGGGGGGGCTAAGGGGGCTTCAGCCCCCTGAAATTATCAGGGTGGTCCGCGAAAAGGCCATACTGGTACATTATTTAAACTGTTATGTTTATTCATATCATGATCTGATCACCATGCTCATTATATCTCACATTAATGGGGTTATTGGGATAACAATACAAAAGATTTGCTAGGGTAGACCCTCTTCCACCCAGTCTCAGCCCCCCCCCCCGAACCAAACTCAGCCCCCTCCGAAACAAAATCTTGGCTACGGCCCTGGTTCCTCACTATGATCAGTATTGAATAAGGCTCATGAGAATGGCTGTGCAACAACATCTGGAAGACTATGCTCCCTCCTCCTCCTTAGGGTGACCATCCCCCCGCCCCCTAGATTTGCTCATGTGTTGTTAGTTGCAGCCAGACTTGGAGAATTTAAGCAGGTTTACCTGGCTTGCTGGAGATGGTGGTGAAATAAACTACTTCCTTTCCATATTCCAAACTGCTATAAACCCACAGAAGCAGGACCAGAGCATAAATAATAAATCTGTGTCCAACAATCCTATCCCCTCCATTTCACAAACAGGACATGTGACACCAAGCAACATCCAAGTGTGGTCAAGATGGCAAAAGTTCTTAATGAGGATAGATTGCCTTTGCCCGAGCCTTCTAAGAGGGTCAACATTCTGTACTATCTTCTCCTTTCTGCTGAGTAAATTGAGTGCAAACTACTTTTGGACTTTGAGCTCAGTTTACAGCAACTGAATTAAGTAGAAAGTGGAAAAGTAAGAGGAGAGAACCTGGGACATTTTCAAAGGAGTTGAAAAAGGGACATGGCAGACGATTATTTTGGGACTGTCCCTGTCAAATTGGTACTGTTGGAAGTATGCGGTGTTGCCTTCTTTTGCTTGGAAGCAGAATGAATGGACCACATAGTAAGTAGTTAGGCCTTTCCTGTAGTCCAAGGGCAGCCAAGGTGTGGCCTTTAGATTGCATTCACTCAATGCTCTTTTCTGTCCCCAACACGCTGCTTTGCATAAATAAATAAAACTCCCCCTTTGATTTTTTTAAAAAAACTTTTTCAACTAGAAAAAAGAACCTCGCTCTCCTGGTGCTGAAAACATGAAACAAGCATGTTTCATGTATACCTGACCAGATATGGACTGGAATACGATTTGGATCATGTGATTTTAATTTATGTTTTAATGTTATGTTTTAATAGGCTTGGTTTTAATGTTTTTGTTTATTTACCGATATATTAATATACGTAATACATATGGTATTGAATTGTTGCCTTTGTAAGGCCGCCTGAGTCCCCTTCAGGGTTGGGAAGGGCGGGATATAAATGAATTAAATAAATAAATTAACACATATATTGGGGTGCAAAAATTAGTCCCTGGATGATTTGAAATTGTCCATCCTTATTCTCATCACATAGCCTTTGAACATGTGTGTTGTATAGAAGGTGCTAACTTGGGCCATTTTAAATACATGTGTCCTTTCTTTATCTGTAATTCAAAAATCTGAAATACTTGAAAATCCTAAATTGTTCACATGGACGACTGTGACAGTGACAGTTTTGCTTTCTGATGGTTAAAATATACAGACTTTATTTCATACAAACAAATTTTAAAATTACATTTAAGTTATGTTTATAAAGTATATGAAACATAAATTAATTTCATGTTTCGACTTGGGTTCCACCTCCAAGATATCTCATTATGTACGTATATTCAAATACAAGTATTATGAAATTTAAAAAAAATTAAAATCAGACATCTTATACACCTGGATCTGGATAAGGGATACTTTAACAACAATTCTTCCCATTTATTTGAACACTTAAAAATACTCAAAGTACACTTTATAATCCATACTTCAATTCTGTAAACATAAGGTCAGCTTTATTATTTCTATATACTACAGACATCAGGACTGAAAGAAAGAGAATGCTTTGCTTACAATGTACCAACTGTGGTTTGAAGAAGAGGCCAATGTCTTTCCATTGCTAGAGCCAATTGTTTACAGTCTTTCAGAGACCACCTTCTACTTTCATTCACACCACTCCCCCTGCATCTCACCTGAAATAGGTTGCTTTACTCTACTGCACAGAGCCATTTTTCAGGCTGCTAGTAAGCTCACTCATAGGTATTAGATTAAACTAGAGGCTTCTTGTTTTTTACTCATTCTTTAGCCACTATTCTACACCAGCTGTTTGGTTTAACTGATGTTGTGATTATATCTGCATGTGTGTGATTGTTATAGAAAGAGCATATTATACTTCTCTGATGCTTGGAAATGCTAAACTGCTGGCTAGACAGATGTCTTCAATATCTGTTATGAACAAAGTCTGTTACGATTAAAAGTTTACTATTGATTTACTGATGCACCTATTCTGTGTGATCTTTACTGAAGAAAGCCTCTCTCAATACTATCCGAATACATTTCCGGGTTCTTACGTGTGATCTAGAAGCAGGGGTCATTGCTTATTCATGTGCACCATTTATAGCACCTACTCTTAAGAAAATACCTGCAAAAACTTCACATGCTCTTTATAATCTCTGTCTAAAAGGGTTTTAAAAAAATAAATAAATAAAAAAGTAGTCTAGTATGGAGGTATTTGAGAATAGGTGAGCATGATTGTGAAGAAATACTGTGCACAGCTTTTTGTTTAAGATAGTGTTTCTCAACCTTCCTAATGCTGTGACCCCTTAATACAGTTCCTCATGTTGTGGTGACCCAACCATAACATTATTTTCGTTGCACCTTCATAACTGTAATTTTGCTACTTTTGTTAATCGTAATGTAAATATCTGAAATGCAGAATGTGTTTTCATTCACTGGACCAAATTTGGCACAAATACCTGATACACCCAAATTTGAATGCTGGTGGGATTGGGGGGTTGGGGTTGATTTTGTCATTTGGGAGTTATAGTTACACTGATTTATCATTCACCTACAATCAGAGCATTCTGAACTCCACCAATAATGGAACTGAACCAAATTTGGCACATAGAACTCCCATGACCAACAGAAAATACTGGAAGGGTTTGGGGTTTGGAGTTGTAGCTCACCTACCTCCACAGAGCACTGGGGACCCAAACAATGATAGTGCTGGATCAGGGGTGGGCAATTACCGGCCCTCCAGGTGTTTTGGACTTCAACTCCCAGAAATCCTAGCCAGTTTACCAGCTCTTAGGATTTCTGGGAGTTGAAGTCCAAAATACCTGGAGGCCCGGTAATTGCCCACCCCTGCGCTAGAGCTTAACTTGGCATGAATACTCGATTTGCCTAAATATGAATACTGGTAGACTTTGGGGGAAAATAGACCTTGGCATTTGGGAGTTGTAGTTGCTGGGATTTATAGTTCACCTACAATTAAGGCGCGTTGTGAACCCCATCAATGATTGAATTGGTCCAAACTACCCACACAGAACCCCCATGACCAACAGAAAATACTGTGCTTTCTGGTGGTCTTTGGTGACCCCCCCTGCTACTCCTTCACAACCCCTCCAAGGGTCCCGACCTTCAGGTTGAGAAACACTGGTTTAAGAAGCTTTTTGGAGTGGGATACTTAGGAATGTGGGTGGGTGTTAAGACAAGTAACTGTTTGCCTCTGGTAAACAAAATCACCATTAGGCAAAAATCTTTTAAAACAGGGATTGGGAATGTGAGACCCTCTTTATTACAACCACAAGTGCTCAGAGAAATGCTAGAGTCATGTAAACAAATACTAAACACATATATGTGTTTAGTATTTGTTTACATGACTCTAGCATTTCTCTGAGCGCTTGTGGTTGTGGTTTTCAGGTAGTAAGTGTTGTTTTGTGCTTTAGACCCTCTTTATTCCCAAGGGCCAAGAATGATCTCTACATATATAATATATGTGTGCATGTACGCACATAAATGCAAAATTTATGATAATTTGTATCCCTTGAGATTAAAATATTTTAAAGTATCTAGCAATGCCCCAGATGTTATACTCTTTTTTAGTATGCCTACTCACATCACACTCTGTTCAAAATCACGAACTCAGCTTTTAATCTCTATAATCATGCTTTGCAAAGCATGGGAAATATATGCATTCACAATGATTTTGAATATGACAAAGTGTGAAAATATGGGTATTAAAAGTACGCAAACTCAGTGCAGCTGAAATGAAACAGAGCCTTTGAAAGGTGTGTGAATAATATCCCCTTGGGATATTGGACAAGCAGGTGCAAACAGAGATATAAACACAGACATGCACACAGAGCCCTATGCACAACAGAATACAATTGTATTAGTCACTGGAATATCCCCCTTCCTTCTTCAATATAGCCTCGGTTCTTAAAAATCAAAAGCACATGTAGATAGAGTAAAATATACAGTATGTGATTTAAATCAGTGTTTCTCAACCTTTTTTGTGCCGCGGCACACCTGGTCACTCGGGGCGTGGCCTCTACCCGGGCCCCGTCCCCTTTTGGCCCAGGCCCCTCCCTCTTCCTCCTTTCCCTCCTGCCTGCCTGGCTGCCTGGCTTCTCGGGGCAATGGAGGCGTGCGGCTTGGACTGGAGCCTGTGTGTGGTGACGGGGGCGTTGCGGGGCCTGGGCCAGGGCGTGTGCCTCCGCCTAGCCACGCTCCTCTCCCCGGGCTCGGCGCTGCTCCACTCGGGCCGGGTGGAGGGCCCGCTGTGGGAGGTGGAGGCACTGCTCCGCCGGTACTGCCGCACCTCCACTCGCCACCCTCCCCACAGACCTGGCCCAGTCCCACACCACCCAAAGCCTCCTCTGCACCACCCGGGAAGCCCACCAGCAGATGGAGGGCAAGGGGGAAGAAGGCACGGGGCCGTCCCCAGAAAGGGTCCTCCTGGTCAACAACGCCGGTGAGCCAGGCAGGAGGGAGAGGCCGGCAGGAAGGAAGGAGGGAGGAATGGAGGGGGGAGGGAGGAAGGGAGGGAGGGCCTCCCACGCAAGGGGAAGGCACCCCCTGGGAACACTAGGAAGAAAGGGGGGAGAGAGAGGTTTTTCCGCAGCAAACCAGCTGATCTCTCATGGAACACTAGTGTGCCGCAGAACAGCAGTTGGGAAACACTGATTTAAGTAATGATTTAGATCACTACGAAGAATGCCTAGTTTAAATCAGAGTTTCCATTAGGCCTCCAACTTTCTAACATGTGTTTCCAGAACCAGCAAGATTACTAATTGGTGCTGTAACATATGGGCTACTGCTTTGGATTCAACACAAAAGCCCAAATACAGTGTTTGAGAGAAGGATTGCTTTGAAATGGTATGTTAAATAGGTTCTGAGCTACCATATCAATATTCAGGAGCTGGACATTGGTGAGATGGAGATGAAAAAAAATGGATATGGTGAGTGCTCTGCTTTTCGATGCTGTACATTTATGCTGTGAGACCACCTGGTTTTTTTTAGATTTTTAGAACAAGAGCAAATAATTGAAACAGAAATTGTATTTACCCTTCTACACAAATGCACTCTGCACCCAGTCCATTTTTAGCAGAGCTCGGGAGGGGTAGCGTTTCCTCCTGTAACCTATAAATCTCTGCCAGGAAATGCTCCCACTGAGACAGTGTGATTGTATTTACAAAGCGCTGCAGTGAAACTGGTGAGGAGAGGCACTTATATGCATGGCCCTTTTTGATCGTTTATGACTACTAATACCACCCACCGTTGCTTTCTGTGCAAACTGGAGTTAATGTGCTGCAAAGTGAAAACAAAAACAGATGGGAAGGAGCCTTAATAAGCTGTCTCAATAGGACTCAGCTAATCAGAGAGAGGCTGTTCCATAAGAATCATGGATCAGATTGAGTTCTATTGAGTCCAGCCTTGTGTTTCCAATGCACCTAGGTACTTGAAAACAGGGGCATAAGATTGGTGGCTTTCCCTCTGTTCTATCTCCCTGGCCTCTGGAGCCATTTGTCAAGAATTATGTGGTTTTCGATATGAACGTTCCATTTAGACATAATGAAATACATCAGGCTTGATAACCTATTTAAGTCTTTAAGCCAAATTTCAATTTAGTGACATTTTCAAAGGGCTACGTTCCATGAGTGGGCAAATGATCAGTGTCAGATCTTACTAATTTTCTCCAGCTTGCAAATCGGAGTTACTTGTATTTCATAGAATCATAAAATCATAGAATCATAGAGTTGGAAGAGACCTTGTGGGCCATCCAGTCCAACCTCTTGCCAAGAAGCAGGAATATCGCATTCAAAGCACCCCCAATAGATGGCCATCCAGCCTCTGTTTAAAAGCCTCCAAGGAAGTATCCTCCACCACACTCTGGGGCAGAGAGTTCCACTGCTGAACAGCTCTCTCGGGAAGTTCTTCCTAATGTTCAGGTGTAATCTGCTTTCCTGTAATTTGAATTAAAAAAAATCTTTATTTGTATCCCACCACCAACTCCCCAAAGGAACTTGGGGTGGGGTGGCTCACAGAAGCATTCCAAGGGCCATATGCAGACAATACATAAGTATATATACAATGACATAAGTCATGCACTTTACTCACTTCCCCGGGTCTGAGTTTTTTCCTGTTGGCCCAACCCTCTTGTGATTATGCAGCAGATCTTGGAAATAAATAGCTTGAGGTCCCACCCAGGCCATTAGGTTGGCCATGCTTGCACGTTACCCTCTCCCCGGGCCCTAGTCTACTTCATTGTACTACTTCGTTGTCGAGGCCCACTTTGAAATCTTGGCCATTAGTACTGAACTGGCTTTTACATTTTTATTTTAAATATGTACGAATGTTATATAGTACTATATCTATACTTTTTATAATGTGTTTTTATGTCAGTAATGTTGGGCCTGTGGCTTCAGGGGTTGTGGGTTGTGGTGGTGTGCAGGGATCTGTGTGATTTTCAGTGCAGGGCCAAGGTGATGAAACTCTGGAGGAGCAGTTGAGGGAATTTAATTTTTCTGAGAGTCCAGTGGGCAGGAATTGAGACACGTGGCTTGCTGATTCTAGCCGCAGCAGTTACTTTCCCAGGGAAAAGGGAGGGAAATGTTAGAATGTTGAGGTCTTGTTATTAGCTCTGTAAAGGTTGAAATTCAGTTCCTGGTCAACTTTTGATTCTACTGCAAGCAGTTCCATGAACACCTGATTTCATGATAGAACTTTGAGCTTGCCTCTTTTTTGGGGACTATCCTAGTTTTAAGTTCTGTTGCTTCTTAGTGGAATTATATTCAGAGACCTTACAACTTAATTAGCCTGAGGCTTTGGGAACATTTCCTGGGATTTTCTCGAATGCTTTTTGCCTTGGCTATTTTCATGTTTACTGCTATTGTTTGAACATTGTTTCCTTCAATAAATAAACTATTTCCAGCCATGGTTGTGTGAATATTTAAAGGGCCCTGGTTCTCGGCCGGTGTGCGACAAGTAATTGCAATGCTTTACCATGCTGGAAACCGCCCTGAGTCCCCTTGGGGAGATAAGAGTGGTATACAAATAAAGGATTATTATTATTATTACCAACAGTGCATAAAAATCTCATTAATAAAATTATGACAAATTAAAAATTATAAAATTCCTAAAACACAGTGGAACCTGTCATAACGATCAACCAAAGTGTGGTCCAGTACTATCAGTGATTCATCACATTGGCCATGAATTACTCAGGATCAAAGGCCTGTCTGAAGAGCCATGTTTTTGGACTTAGCCAGAATGCCTGAAGAGAGGGGGCAAATCTAGTATGAAGCCATTGTTCCATGTCCTAATCTCCAGGGCAGCAGAAAACAGGCTTGCTCCCTCCTTCCTGTGACTTCGCCTCACATATTTATACATGGCCATCATGTCTCAGCCTTCACTTCTGCAGGCTAAACATGCCCAGCTCTTTAAGCTGCTCCTCATAGGGCTTGTTCTTCAGACCTTTGATCATTTTCGTCACCCTCCTCTGGACACATTCCAGCTTGTCAACATCTCCCTTAAATTGCAGTGTCCAGAATTGGACACAGTATTCCAGGTGTGGTCTAACCAAGGCAGAATAGAGGGATATATAACTCAGAAACACAGGATTACGTGGTATATCCAACTTGTTTATCAACTTGCAAATAAGTATTTTCATATATTCACTATACATAAATCATATAATCATCTAAAGGCGCAACTACACAGAGTATGCTCTATATTAGCAATCAAACAACGATACTCACGGAACCCCGCCAAACAGAAAGTAAAAATACACTGGTGATACTCCAATAGTAGTATTTAGTTCTCTGTGATGAATATGCAATAACGTTCCGTTCGAGGAGTGGTGCAAATCCTGACTAGATTGGTATCAAACAACCATTCAATGGTTGTTTGATACCAATCTAGTCTAGTCGAATGGAACGTTATTGCATATTCATCACAGAGAACTAAATACTACTATTGGAGTATCACCAGTGTATTTTTACTTTCTGTTTGGCGGGGTTCCGTGAGTATCGTTGTTTGATTGCTAATATAGAGCATACTCTGTGTAGTTGCGCCTTTAGATGATTATATGATTTATGTATAGTGAATATATGAAAATACTTATTTGCAAGTTGATAAACAAGTTGGATATACCACGTAATCCTGTGTTTCTGAGTTATATATTGTGCAGAAGTTGGCAACTTGACTTCTTATATAGAATAGAGGGATAGCATGACTTCCCCGGATCTAGACACTATTTCCAGGGGTTCTAGTGAGACTTCTGCTCCATGCAAAACTTTTTAGGACTAAATATAGTTTATTGTATTCAATGCCCAGTCACTCCTGAGAGAGGAGGGCAGAAGGAAAGCCAAGGCAGGATGAAGAACCTTCACTGGTTAAATTAGGCCAGTGGGTTGGAATCCTTCTACCTTGATATACACTAATACTAATCCCAGTCCTCTGCCTACTTGGGTTTGTGTAGCCAAAATAACCCAACAACACTACTCACAGAAGAAATCCCAAGGTTTACTGAACTTTTATGTTGTTGTGTGCCTTCAAGTTGTTTCCAACATATGGCAACCCTATGGCTGGATTTTCTTGGTAAGATTTGTTTGCCTTTGCCATCTTCCCAGGCCTGAGAGTGAACAACTTGCTTAAAGTCACCAAGTATGTTTCCATAATTCTGTTCTCCAGATTCTTAGACGCCATGTACACTGACCACTTAAGGCAGTTGAAAAGTAGCTTTAAATTGCAGCTCTGTAGTTTGTGTACTCACGATCCGGACCTAAAACTGGTTCCAGGATTGCCTATGTAATCATCTGAACAGCAAAACCACTTTTTTTCAATACCAGTTTGAAACTCTTTGAAAATTTGAATCCAATGTGATCACTTAAAACATCCTCTTCCCAGTTGCTCCATCTATTGTTCAAATGCTTGATCCCACAGCCAGGTTTTGATTTTTTTAAACGAAAGGTCAGTAGGAAGAGGGCAGTCCTAATTTCATTGGGGAGGGAGTTCCACAGCCAAGGCGCCACCATGGAGAAGGCCCTGTCTCTCCTCCCCACAAGTCATGTCTGCGAAAATGGTGGGACAGAGACCAGGGCCTCCCCAGATGATCTTAATGTCCATGGTGGTTTGTAGAAGGAGATACGTTTGGACAGGCAAACTGGGTCTGAACTGTTTAGGGCTTTATAGGCAAAAGCTAGCATTTTGAATTGTGCTCGGTAGCAGATAGGCAGCCAGTAGAACTAGCGAAACAGGGGGGTTGTACGCTCCCTGTACCCAGGTGAGCAACCTGGCTGCCATTCATTGGACTAACTGAAGCTTCCGAGCAGTCTTCAAAGGCAAGCCCATGTAGAATGCGTTGCAGTAATCTATTTGGGATGTAAGAAGAGCGTGGACCACTGTGGCCAAGTCAGACTTCCTACTTTGTGGCAGTGGCAGTAAAATTTACATATTGGTTATACCTTCTAGGAAGATTAACTCCCTATTTAACAAGTAAAGAAAGGGCTTTAAATGTTGGAAATGTCCTTTAAAAACACTTATGTAAATTCCAAGTCAGACTCAAAATTGCTACCATTACTTTATAGTTAAATTTAAAATTCGCAGTTTGCTTTCTTATATTATTATTATGATCTTATAGTTATAATATGACTTACAATGTATCTACATCATAGAATTAATGCAGTTTGGCACCACTTTAAATGCTAGGGTTCGATGCTATAGAACAGGGGTGCTCAGAATGGTGATCGGGATCACCAGGGTGTGAGCACCCCTGCTATAGAATCATGGGAGTTGTAGTTTGATGAGGCACCAGCACTCTTTGATTGAAAAGGCAAACATTATAAAATTACAGCTCCAATGATTCCGTAGCAGTGAGCCGTGGCAGTTAAAGTGGTGTCAAACTGCATTAACTCTACAGTGTAGATGCACTCTTAATTATACCTGCGTTATTAGAAAAAGGAACTAATTAATAACAGTTCATTATTTGCAGCTGCTAAGTTCCATCTCCACACCCACTATTTCAGAATACAATTGTGGTGTCCTGCCACCAACTCAGTTTCCCTTCATTTAATACATTTATAGCACATCAATTCTCATTAGAGGAGACAATACAAGCGGAATAATAAAAACTGCAAAACATACAGTGATAGAAGTATAAACAAAACAAAACAAATCAATTGAAAACAGAGCGGCTCTATTCAGTTCTTCATAAAAAATAGAAGTCCAGAAATAAAATACTTTTATATACAGAAAGCTAACATGGCTCTGGTTAATTAGGCCTATAATGGCATTAATATAGGTCCCAGGCAAGCTTCCTTATGAAGGCAGGGCCAGCACTAAGAACTCTTTATGTATTATCTGCGTCTGTACCGTAGAACAGTGTTTCCCAACCGCTGTTCCGCGGCACACTAGTGTTCCATGGGAGATCAGCTGGTGTTCCGCGAGAAAGCCTCTCTCCCCACTCTCCCCCCCTCCTGCTGCTGCTGTGAGAGGTTTTCCCATGGCACACCAGCTGATCGTGGAACAGCGGTTGGAAACATGACCTTCTCTAGGACCTAGAGGGGCAGGGAAGGCTCAGGAGGGGAGGGGCCGGGCGATGCTCTCCTCCTCCTCCTCCAGAAGTGAGCCCACAGGATAGAGTCTACCTTGTGGGCTCACTTCGGAGGAGGAGGAGGAGGAGGAGGAGGAAGCGGGAACCTGGGCACCTCAGGAAGCCTTTCTCCCGGTTCGCGGCTCCGCCAAGCCCGGCGGAGCCGCGAAGTGCAAGAACGGCTCCCCGCAGGGCCCAGGCTCGCATCTTCTGGCGAGCCCGGCGGGAGACGCAAACCGGCCAAACCCAGCTTTTTGCAGGGCCTGTTCCTTGCGTGGAGCCTTTCTCCTGGTTCTCGGCTCCGCCAAGCCTGGTGGAGCCGCGAAGCAGGAGAATGGCTCTCCGCAGGGCCCCTCCCTTCCCTCCTCCCCCTCCTTCCTGGTGCGTGGGAAACCGCTTTCGGCCTTCCTCCGGCTCCCTGCCCACCGCCGCGGTGACTTCCTTCCTGCCTGCTTCGCCAGTCCCGAGTGCTCACTGGATGTACAGTAGGTGAACTAGAACTCCAAAACTCAAGGTAAATTCCTATTACCTATATGTATTACTGTGTTAGAGTGTCATTTTGTGTCGTTTTAGTTGGTGGTGTGCCCTCGGATTTTGGAAATGTAAAAAGTGTACCGCGGCTCAAAAAAGGTTGGGAAACACTGCCTTAGAAGTTGAGACTAAAGATGTGAAATCCCAAAAGAAACTAGAAGAACTGGGAGCAAATGTTTTTCCTCCCTAAAGCCTTACCTTTCTGGAAAGATGTGGCAGTCATGATGATGGCAGTGGATTGTTCGAACAGGGCATAGGGTTATAGCCTATGTTGGGTGGGGTTACACCCCCCCCCCCCGAAGACCCAGGTTTGCAGCTTGGGTGTGATCCTGGATTCATTGCTGAGCCTGGAACCCCAGGTCTCGGTGGTGGCCAGCTTAGCTTTTGCACAATTTAAACTTGTGCGCCAGCTGCACAAGTCTGACTTGGCCATGGTGGTTCACGCTCTTCTTACACCCTTTGAAGACTGTTTGGAAGCTCAATCTAGACCAACAGGCGGCAGCCGGATTGCTCACTGGAGCTCCACTGGCTGCCAGTCTGCTACCGAGCACAATTCAAAGTGCTGGCTTTAGCCTATAAATCCCTAAATGGTTCTGGCCCAGCTTACTTGTCGAAACATATATCCCTCTATGATTTACTTCGGAGGTTAGGATCAGTGGAGGAGGCCCTGCTCTCAATCCTGCCACTTTGGTGCCATTACAAAAAAGGGACAGGGCCTTCTTGGTGGTGCCTCTTCCGGTGGAACACACTCCCTAACAAAATTAGGTCAGCTCCCTCTCTCCTGTCCTTCAGGAAGAAATTGAAATCATGGCTGTGGGACCAAGCTTTCAAGCAGCAGTTGCAGCAGGAACAACTGGAAAGTAATCATGTGATTGACAATGGATGGATTTTGAATTATGACTCTGCACTTGGTCTTGGTTTTGTCTCTTTTAAATCGTCTTTTAAACTTATGATGATGTTTCACTTAATGTTCAACTGTGTTTTTATTGTTGTTGGCATCTAATGGTTGCTGGTTGTAAACCACACTGAGTCCCCCTTTCGGGGGTGAGAAGGAAAGAATATAAATGTTTGAAATAGATAAATAAATACATTTTAGAGTGAAGAGTAAATTGTTAAGTCAAGGTGTTTATATGGTCTGACTCTTACACGTTATTTCTAAAAAGTATGAAGCACGTAAACTTTTACGTAAGGTTATCAGTGCTAAACAGTCTGTAAACCGAAGCAAGACTAAAGAGGTTCCTTATAATTCAAGTGTTCTTTGCAGTTAGGGCCTTTTGGCTTCATTTGTGTGAAGAAATAAAACGTGAAACTGTAAAATCAATATGTAACTATATCCTGAATTTATTGCACCTTTAACATACCAAACGTGATACATTTATGCCAAACCAAGTTGTACATAACACATTTTATGGTCTTAGAGTAACAAAGTCACATAAAAGGAACTAATATTGGACATTTTCTGTAGCTTTCCAAAAATGTCAACAACAAAAGAATATATCCACATGGTTTCACAATTTCTGGAAATGTTATGTCTCTGGATGGCAGATGTAAGCAGAAGCAGAAACAGAACCACGGATAATGATGTCAGCAAATGGATAAGCCCCCTTTCACAATTCCATTATAGGACCTGTAGACCAGGAGTAAGAATTGTGCATGTGGTTTTTCTGGGCTCTAGTGCAACCCCTGGGACCTCTGGAATCCCTTGAGTCCCCCAAAGACCATGGTGCCATTACAAAAAAAGAAATCCAGCTGTATTTTGTGGGCAAAAGAATTGTTATTTAACATCTATATGCGGTCACTTGCCCAGCTGGTGCGCAGCTTTGGGCTTGAGTGTCATCAGTACGCTGATGACACTCAGCTCATTCTGAGGATGGGGGGCCGACCTGACTCTGTTCCCAATAATTTCCATTTCTGCCTTGAGGCCGTTACTAGATGGCTGTGAGCCAGTAGGTTGAAGGTGAATCCAGCGAAGATGGAGATCCTTTGGCTGGGCCGCCCGGGCAGGAGGGAACTCCAGCTTCCGACTCTGGATGGTGTGGCGTTATGCCCATCGTCTTCAGTAAAAAGCCTCGGAGTCCATTTGGACACTCGGCTCTCCATGGAAACCCAGGTTTCCATGGTTGGCCGAGTTGCATTCTTCCATCTTCGCCAGACTCGGAGGCTGGTCCCCTACCTGTTCCGTCACGATCTAGCCACGGTGATCCAAGCGACGGTCATCTCAAGATTAGACTACTGTAATGCTCTTTACATCGGCCTACCTCTGTCGGTGACCCGGAAACTTAAGCTAGTGCAAAACGCCGCAGCTCGGCTGCTCACGGGCACGCCTGTGGGCTACCATATTACACCTGTGCTGCGGGATTTGCACTGGCTTCCTATTGAATTCCGTATCACTTTCTAAGTGTTAGTTTTGACTTTCAAGGCCTTGCATGGTCTGGGGCCAGTGTACCTGAGGGACCGCCTCACCCCGTACAATCCCATGAGATCACTGAGATCCGAAGATAAAGACCTTCTACTTGTCCCAAGCGCCAAAGCTTACCATCTTACGGCTACGAGGAGAAGGGCATTCTCCATCATTGCCCCTACGCTGTGGAATTCCCTGCTACAGGAGACCAGGTCACTTAGTGACATCCTGGCCTTCCGGAAAGCGTGTAAAACCTGGCTATTTCGGCAGGCTTTTCCAACCGAGTCAGTCAAAACATTGCCAGTCGAGTTAAATGATGTTGTTTTATGTAATCTTTTAATGTTTTATTGTTGTGTTTTATTAATTTTATGCATATTGTTGCTTGTTATTTCCTGAGCTTGTGAGCCACCCCGAGCCACTGGGGCGTGGTGGTTAAAAAATCCAATAAATAAATAAATAAAATAAATAAAAGCTTAAACAAAACTGTGGGGTTGTTACAGGCCATTTTAGAGGTTTACATGCCCCAAAATAGCAAGACCCTGAACCTAAATTTTCCCAAATAATAAATCTACTTTACCCCAGAATGATGACCAGGACAACATCCTGCAGCCTTCTGGAGCAAAAAATCAGGAGACATAATTCTCTTGCCTCTGGAGTGTGTCTAGCCTTGCTGTAAATGTTGCTCTTAATCTATTCAATGCATCTTTTGGTACTTCTGTCTTTTTAGATTATGCATGGGTGTTTACCTAAGCACAAGAGTGCTTTATGTAGTAATTATATAATGCATATAGTACTTTACAAGAGTCTCATAGGGAGTAGGAAAGGAGGTCTCTGCTCTAGAAGCCTACAGTTTCGACAGTGATAGTTGGAGAGGTGAGAATGACAAAAATGGTCCAATTATAAGATACTTCTGGGTGTCATAAAAGGCAGATGGCTCAAATTGTTTCCTGGGATAATGGGAGTGTGTGTAGGTCGGCCCCAAAGTGAGAGATTTGCCTCTGGTAACTGAAGTTGGGACTCTTCTGCCTTCAGCTTAGGGCCCTTCCAGACAGGCCTTATATCCCAGAATCTGATCCCAGGTTATCTGTTTATCCCAGATTATCTGGCAGTGTAGACTCATATAACCCAGTTTAAAGCAAAGAACCTGGGACTGTGTGGAAGGGCCCTTAGTGTAGGGTGCTTTCACTTATCAAAACTGAAGTTGCTGACTGTTGTGCGGCTGCCCTGAGTCCCCCTTTGGGATGAGAAGGGTGGAGTATAAATGTGGGAAATAAATAAATAAGTTAGTTTTTGATGCTAATTGGTTGTTTTCTGTACACATACACCAGGGAGGATGATTTTTTCCACCTCTTTTGCCGTCCATCAGAAAATACCCAGGGCCCAGGTGGGTGTTGTGTGTTTTTAGTTTTACTTTTCCACTTACACTCAAATTCTTCTACCTTTCTGGAACTGTGTAGATCAGCGTTTCTCAACATGGGAGTCAGGACCCTGTGGGAGGGGATCACGAAAGGGGGGGGGGGAGGGTCAGAGGTTTCTGTGTGGGAAATTTGGTCCAATTTCATCATTGGTGAGGTTCAAGGAGCTCTTTGATTGTAGGCAAACTATAAATAGCAACTACAACTCCCAATTGTCAACATCTGTTTTCCCAAAACTCCACCAGTGTTCACATTTGGGCATGTTGACTATTCATGCTCAGTTTGGTCCAGATCCATCATTGTTTGAGTCCACAGTGCTCTCTCCAAAATGCAAGGTCAGTGCCCACCAAACCCTTCCAGTATTTTCTCTTAGTCATGGGAGTTCTGTGTGCCAAGTTTGGTTCAATTCTTTCATTGGTGGAGTTCCGAATGCTCTTAGATTGTCGGTAAACTATAAATCCCATCAACTACAACTCCCAAGTGCCGAGATCTATTTTCCCCAAACTCCACCAGTGTTCACATTTGGGCATATTGAGTATTAATGACAAGATCTATCATTGTTTGAGTCCATGGTTTTCTCTGGATGTAGGTGAACTATAACTCCAGAATTCAAAGTCAATGCCCACCAAACTCTTCCAGTAATTTCCGTTGGTCATGGGAGTTCTGTGTGCCAAGTTTGGTTCAACTCCATTGTTGATGGGGTTCAGGATGCTCTTTGATTGGAGGTGAACTATAATCCCAGCAACTACAACTCCCAAATGATTAAATCAATTCCCCTCCCCACCAGTATTCAAATTTAGGCATTTTGGGTATTTGTACCAAATTTGGTCTAGTTAATGAAAATACATCCTGCATATCAGATATTTACATTACAATTTATAACAGTAGCAAAATTACAGCTATGAAGTAGCAACGAAAATAATGTTATATTCGGGGGTCACCACAACATGGGGAACTGTATTAAGGGGTCGCAGCATTAGGAAGGTTGGGAACCACTGGTGTAGATCTTTCCATTGTTTCCTGAAATTTATTTATTTTATTTTATTTATTATTTATTATTCGGTCTTATATGCTCGGAGCGGCTCACAATATAACAGCATAAAACACCATAGCAATGTAAAACACCATAAAAGTAACGGTTTTGAATGATTAATACACAAAATTTAAGATCCGAATGGTAGCAAATGAGTTTTACATACCCTGCGGAAGGTCAACAGATCTCGCAGGCCACGGACTTCCGCTGGCAAGGCATTCCAGCGAGATGGCGCCACAACAGAGAAAGCTCTACACCAGGGCTGCCCAGGAAGTCGATCGCGATCGACCAGTCGATCCCGGGACCGAAGGAGGTCGATCCCAGCTGGATGGGGCTCTTCTCAGAGGGGGCGGAGCCAGGCCGCGCCAAGCCCTGTCCGCTCCCCGCTGGCTTTGGAGCTCCCAGCAGTTTCTCCAGGCTTGAGTATGGCAATGCCAAGCCAGTGGTGGCATAGCTAGCACAAGGCTGGTTTGGCATTGGCCTCCTCAAGCCTGGAGAAACTGCTGGGGAGGGGGCGGGGCTTGGTGTGGCCAAGCCTCACCCCCTCCCCGGCTTCGGCACTCCCAGCAGCTTCTCCAGGCTTGAATATGGCAATGCCAAGCCAGTGGTGGCATAGCTAGCACAAGGCTGGCTTGGCACTGCCACCCTCAAGCGTGGAGAAGCTGCTGGTAGAGCGGAAGCCAGAGGGGGCAGAGCCAGGCCGCACCAAGCCCTGCCCCTCCCCTCTCCAGCCTTGAGGAGGTAGGTAGGTTTTATTATAAGTAGCTCGCATGCTGAAAAAGTGTGGGCACCCCTGCTCTACGCCTAGTAGATGTTAAACAGATGGTCTTAAAACTGGGTACTTCCAGTAGGTTTAGGTCCTCTGAGCGGAGTGATCTCTGGGGTTAGTCGGGGGTAAGACGGGTCCCCTCAGGTACACCAGCCCTGGACCATACAAGGCCTTGAAGGTTAGAAATTAGAAGTAGGGGGAAGAGGGATGGCTTAGGCATCACTTCTCCCCCTGCTTTTGGCAGAGTGTGAAGTTCTTCTGTCGAATCAATGAGTTTGGGGACAGTTGAACAGTCCTTCTGCATCTGTTAATAATTCCCACACATCAACAATCTCTCTCTAGGCATTACTTCGTGAATGAAGATTCTTAGGAAGGACTCATCCCACGCTTTTTACAAGCGCGCTGATGGCTAAAAAGGCCAATCTGAGATAGGCAAGTTCAGTTGCAGAAAGCACAGCGGAAAGTCTCCTTGGGTGTTGTTTCCAAGTTGCAGTTCTTTCTGCATTGTCATTTCTCTTCGAGACCATTCGGCGTGTCTTCTTGAAAGAGGCTGCAGCATTGTGGATAGTGCATCTCCATGCCTCCCGACGTGAGGCCAGGGTGGACCATTGTTGGTGATCAATCTGGCCGAGCCTGAGATGTTGGTTCAGGGAGTCCTTATATCTCTTCTTATATACACTGCACTGACCCGTGGTGAGTTCACCATAGAGTATTATCTTTGGGAGGCGGTGGTCCTCCATCCTAGAGATATGCAAAAAACTCAATAAACATTTTTTTTAAAAAAAATAGCATGGCCTCAACGCTGGTGATCCCTGCTTGCTCAAGAACAGCAACATTAGTCACATAGTTGGTCCAATGTATATTTAGGATTGTGCGAAGACAGCGCTGATGAAAGCATTTGAGGAGTCGTAAGTGTTGGCGATAGGAGACCCATGTTTCAGACCCATAGAGGAGAATAGACAGTACGATAGCTCCAGGGCCGTAGCCAGGATTTTGATTCGGGGGGGTGAGATTGGGTGGAAGAGGGTCTACCCTAGCAAACCTTTTGTATTGTTATCCCAATAACCCCATGAATGTGGGATATAATGAGCATGGTGATCAGATCATGATATGAATAAACATAACAGTTTAAATAATGTACCAGTAAGGCCTTCTCGCGGACCACCCTGAGAATTTGGGGGGGGGGCTGAAGCCCCCTAAGCCCCCCCCCCGGCTACATGCCTGGATAGCTCTGTATACACTGATTTTGGTGCTTTGCCTCAGGTGCTTGTTGCTCCAGACATCAACAATATTTTTACTCCAAAAATAGAGGACCCCTAACAACCGAAACACCAGATTCAAAGGGACCAGTGACAGGTAGAGTGGAGACCTAAGGGTGCCTGATTCCATGTAAATAGGTAGAGATGTTGTGGCTCACGATTTGTCACGCTCCTCCTCATGAGGAATGATATAAAGTGAGTTGCAAAGCACATCACTTACAGTGTCTTTTAAGAGAACTCATGTGACAATTGGCTGCAGCAGACATGCCCTAAGTGGCTATTAACTAATGGCCAATGCTGATGGAGTATTCCTGCCATTCCCATGAATAACAAATGAATGTTGTGGCTGTCAAAGCAATGACAACGAATTGCAATTGAATAAACATGAGGGTGGGTTGCCATTCTCCTCAGCAGTCACAATCTGTTTTCTTACAATTGTATATAGAGGTCAGGAAAACTATAAAGAGCACATTCCAGAAAAACTATAAAGAGCGCATTCCACCTGCATAAACAACATTCGAAATTAAATAAATGGTTCTCTGTTGTGCACTTGAAACAGGGCTTGAGTAGGAGAAGTGGCAACTATATAGCTTTCAGTGAAGTCACTGAGGGCACAGGAGTGCTTTGACTTCTTAAAATCCTGCCATTCTCATATAAATCTTTTGGAAAACTAACTCAATACTTCAGTCTTAACATACATATCATGGAATAAGCCTCACTGAATACAGCATGGCTTACATTTGACTAAACATGCAGTGGATTGTGCTGTCACACTGGGGACGAATGGAGCACTGATACATTTTTAAAATGTAAGCTGTATTTGAAAATGATTCCATTTTAATGTAAATACTTATTGCTGAAAGAATATATGCAGTGCTTGCAAATTAAGTTTTTGAGAGATAGGAGATCCCAGAACTACTCAGCCAGCATGATTACTGATCATATTGGCTGCGGTATTTAGGGAGCCATAGTAAAAAACCCCCTTATTTTTAGCGTGTTTTTTCTTTCAACTAAAAAGAGTGAGGTGGAAAATAGTTACTCGTGCATAACATGGCCCCCAGGTGGTACAACGGGTTAAACCACTGAGCTGCTGAACTTGCTGACCAAAAGGTCGGCGTTTCAAAACCAGGGAGCGGAGTGAGTTAGGCCCAGCTTCTGCCAACCTAGCAGTTCGACAACATGTAAATGTGAGCAGATCAATAGGTACTGCTTCTGCAGGAAAGTAATTGTGTTCCATGCAGTCATGCTGGCCACATAACCTTGGAGGTGTCTACGCACAATACTGGCTTTTTGTCTTAGAAATGGAGTTGAGCACCATCCCCCAGAGTCGGACATGATTAGACTTAATGTCAGGGGAAACCTTTACCTCTCCCTTTAGTAAAAAAAACCCCAACCTTACTTTTTTAGGTTGCTTTTTCTTTCAACTAAAAAGAGTGAGATAGAAAATAGTGAATAGTGCATAACATGGGCCCCCTGGTGGTGCAGCGGGTTAAACCACTGAGCTGCTGAACTTGCTGACCAAAAGATCGGCGTTTCAAATCCAGGGAGAGGAGTGAGTTCCCAATGTTAGGCCCAGCTTCTGCCAACCTAGCAGTTTGACAACATGTAAATGTGAGTAGAAATGTGCGGAAAAGTAATGGTGTTCCATGCAGTCATGCTGGCCACATAACCTTGGAGGTGTCTATGCACAATGCTGGCTCTTCATCTTAGAAGTGGAGTTGAGCACCACCCCCAGAGTCGGACATGATTAGACTTAATGTCGGGGGAAACCTTTACCCCTCCCTTACTTTTTAGGTTGCTTTTTCTTTCAACTAAAAAGAATGAGATGGAAAATAGTGAATAGTGCATAACAATTAGCTATTATGTTGCTAAGCACAATTATTCATAATTTGTGTGTAAGTAAGCATAATTTAAGGCACCACTGCCTGGGATGTGCAGTTTATAATTTATGGAGTTGCCTTTATAGAGAGCTTAGGAGCCACAGTGTCATTTTGATAAAACTCAATAATTGTTAAAATCCCAGTTGAAATATAGGAGAATTTACCTTTTTTGTTGTTGGAGGATGAGTTATGAACTGATAGGGGTGTGGCAGGAGTTTTAAATAGTGTTACAGATTTATGGGTGTTAGGCAGGAAAGCCAGAAAAATGCATGAATTGTAATCCAAGTTATTGATTGCGCTGAGTTTCTTTGCCATTGTTAGTTAAGTTAGAGGTGATATGTTGGAATGGGAATAAAACAACCAGTTATTGCTCAGTACAAGACCACGTTGAGTAATGTTTTCAATAATATTTCCAGCAAGAATGTGTCTGCGCAGATGATGAACTGCAACACCCAGCAGCCCTAATAAACATAGCCAAAGATGAGAATGCTAGGAGCTGCTTTTCAACTGTATCTGGAGGGAAGGACTGCAGTTTTGAAAAAAAAAATATTGAAAAACAAACCAACATTGCTGAGTGTTGAGCTCTAGAGAGGAATCCTACAATGTGGGCTGTGTCCTTAGTGGTTTTATGTAAAGCAGTTAATTTTTGCTATTTATAGAAGCTATCCCTCTACCTGTTCTCTGTGTATATTTGTTTAAAAAGCTAAGACAGAAATGTTCGAATAACAATATGCTTCTGGTGACCATCTTCCAATGGAAAGCAATCCCTAGGAACTTCTCACCATTTTAAGAACTCGGAGGAGTGTAGGAGTGTTCCCCCTCCCCCCAAATCCCTTGATGCTCATTATTCCAAATGTATATGGAAGTGAACTTGAAGTTACTTCTCTACTTATTATATTATGTATCTCATCTGTTTTTCTTTTGCCAACATCATCCTTTCACAACCTAGCAATTTAATTTACTTATTGAATTTAGGTCACATAAAGTTGCAGTTGGGTGGTAGTCATAATCTTTTCTCGGCTACATCCTGGCTAAGATGGAGAGTCTGACCAAGCAGTAACTTTCAGAGCAAACAGGAGGGTGGCCAGACGCGATTCCCTGTAAACGTGGAAGCAATCTCTACAAAAGCAAAAAAACAACAACAACAAAAAACCCACAAGATTTCCAGGTGCTGGAATATTGTGGTCTTGAGCTGAATATCCCCATCTTCGTATGTCTGTATGGCCCTGCAATAGGAAATCATGGGATTTTTTATCTGGGTTTGTCCTTGGGTTTTAGATGTTTGTTCCTGATTGGTTCCTTTAAAAAAGATGACAGTTGAATAGAAGGCGAAAAAGACCCTCCCTCAATCGAAGATTGGTGGATCAAGATTGCATAATACATGAATATGGACTCATTGACGCAACTACTAATAGCCTGGAACAAAATGGAATGAGCAAAAGACTCTCTATTGCCATTGCAATTATGGATGACAACAGGGCCTGGGCAGCTAATAAGGAATACCTGCTAAAATATTGCCTGTTGACTGCTTTACTTTTGGGAATTGGGAAGGTCTACTCTTTTTTGTTTGTGAACGTCAACATAAGCCGCCTTCACAGCTTCCACTTTAACCAAGAAGGTCTGAAATTGAGGAGAGCAGTGAGGCTTTTTTGACGTGCCCATTTCCCTTCTCCACTCTTAACACTCTTAAGGGCCCTTTGCTTTTCTCAACAGGGAGAGGGCTAATGGAAGAGCTTGTGTGCAATTTTGCTGCTGTTGGCCTTTTTGACCATGCAAGCTTCAAACACATACCTTGAATTTAAAATAAAACTATTGATTAATTAAGTTCTGGGTAATCATCAGAATGTTATTCAGGTAATACATTTTATTTTTTAATGAATTTATTTATATACCGGTATGTATTTATTTTGACTTTCTGCCAGAAAAGATGTTTAGTGTGTTTACATTAAGTTGTATATTAATAAAAACAATAAATTAGGAACACAAATTTGATTCTTTCAAGACTATGTGATTTTGTGTATTTGTTGGGGGGCGGGGGTTGCATTCTGGCAATGGGCAGATCTGAAGACAATAGCAAGTATGGCCAGAGATCCAAAGGGTAGAACCAAACCACCCCTTCTCTCTTTTCCTCCCTCATGCTTTTCATACTCTTCCACCAGAGGGCAGATCATTGTTGCCAAAAGTCTAATTTAACAATTTAGCAAAAAAAAATCTCTTTGAAATTCGACTGCATGGTGAAGAGGTTTACATGTCTTAGATCAGACATTGTTTCTGAAGAAGTATTCCCCCATGCTTGAGAGAATAGAGAATGGTTCCCTTAAAATATTTTTAGTTGCCTTTGTCAGTTGTGACTACTAATAACTAAAATATACATCTGATTAAGAAACCTTTTCAATCAGCCAGGGTTTTTTTTTTTAAAAAAAGATAAATATAACTAATCTTTCATAGAAGTTCCAGATTTGCAGTCCTGTTAAAAGCCAGTTAGTTTGCTGGAGATAACCTTCATGTGCTCTACTTTGATACTGTGTGGGCATACATCTTGATTAGTTGATCTTGGGTTAGTCATTGGGATCTTGGGTTAGTTGATTCTCGGTTTAGCTTAGTTTGCAAGGTGGTTTTGAGTATATGAGTGGGATAACATTGGGCTCCTTGGAGAAAAGGCACGTACAAATGCCAGATTCAGTCTATGGCAGGGTTTTGGATAAGACCAGTTTAGCATGGGTATTGTTGATGGTGTGGTCAACATGTTTTCTGAGCATTGTCTATGGCTCACATTTGCCAAAATAGCCATGTGACTTGAACCTAATTTATGATGACAGTAGTGATCTTCATTAAAATGTTCTGGAGGTCGGTTGTAGGACTGTTTGGAGACAGGATGAGTGTTGTTTATTTGCTGAGATGAGAACAATGTTGCTGTGTATATATTCTGGGTCAATCCTGATAGTCGAAGTCGGCTCAGGAGTGAAGCTGGGCCTTATGAATATTTGATGGACTCTATTCCTGGCAGCAGTATGTCCTTGAAGGTGTTGAACTGACATATTTCTTGCGTGTTAGCTCCAGGATGGGGATTGCCCTTTACTAACAGAAGGTGCTTCTGGATCCATTAATTTAGTAAGGACAACTCTTAGTTCTGATCCATTGGGTCAGTATGGGTTTTTATAGTGGTTACTGTGGCTACTTACACTTTTCCCTGAAATGGGAAACATATTATCCCAAAAGAGGACACAGATTAATATAAAATAATTACTTGCTACTAAGTATATATACACACATTTAGCAATACTTACAGTTATTGAAATAGAAATACAAGACATATTTCCATAGGTGAGCTGAATGCTGGCATAGTGCTGACCTCTACTCTTCTATCTGAGTGCTAACTCCCAGTGACGCTCTTCAAGGCCCCTGTTGTTCTTCATTGTAGTTGTTCTCTGTCTTTCAAATGGACATAGTCTGGGTACCTTTTCAAAGAGAGGATGTCTTCAACCAGAAGAATGTCTTCTGGAAAGTCAACAGACAACTCTGTGGTCATCAGACATGCATCCAACATAGGCAATGTCTCCTTCTAGTTCTCTGTCTGTCTTTATCTCTCCTTCCATCCGTTCCTCTTTCTATCTCTGCTATACTTTAGACCTGATGTAATATAGCATATAAGGCAATGACTGGCACCATTTATAGTCTCCAGGATAGGTGTGTTCATGCACACATTCCGATCCAGATTGTTTTGCGGGCTTTAATCTCTCCCCTGACAGCTTTAACCCGAGAGTCAAGTATGCACTAATTAATCTTTCATGTAGTTCTCTTCCACTTCTAAGGTTCAAGAAGCTCATCATTCTTGAGAAGTACTGCCTACCAACACAGTCTCCACAGCTTGTACTCAAGGAGCAGGATTGCTGAACCTCCTTCTTGGTAGCATCAGGAGCCACGCAAACACTTGAGGAATGCATTAATGGAAATGCATTTCAATAATTTCTAACTCTAGTGGCGTCCCTCCTTGCTCCTCAGATGCCAATGTGCATTAGATTATTTATTGTAAAGCCAGTGCAATGCATGGGGAGAAACCATTCTACTAATTTTGCTGATGAAGGCATAGAAAATCTGCACCAAAGGAATTCCCTGATGACTGTATTGTATATAAAAACAGCCTCAGTTCACACCAAGCCTTATTTTTAATAGTAGGGTAAAGGAAGGCCTACTTGGAGCTTTCTCTGTGTTTATTTGGCATGCTGAATTGAATACTGAATTATTGTGATCTATAGCCCTTTAAATATGAAGCCTGGAGATATAGTTTGAAATGATAATGTTGCCCTGAGGAAAATTTGGCCTATCAGATGTTATGTAGTACAGCTCCCATAATCTCTTGCCAATCCCTTACAGTTGAGAGCTTCCATGTCAGTGGAGCAGTGGGACTATTCTGTGTTTTAGTCCAAATGAGCTATCCAATGTGCTGAATCCTAACTCTAGTGTAGGTTCTGCAGTTTATTTATTTATTTAATTTATTTATTATTCGTTCTTATATACCGCTCCTTCCGGCGGGCTCGGGGCAGTTTACATAAAAACATACAGCATAATCACAGTTTCATTAATACAGCAACAATAAAAACCTAAAAACATAACTACACTTAAAACAAGCATCTACATAGCAACTACAATTACATTCCAAGAAGTGCTAACTCAAGGGCCAGCAAGGTTGAAGGCTTGCCTAAACAGAGCTGTCTTGCAAGCTCTCCGAAATGGTTCCAACTCCTTAATAGCGCGGACCTCATCCAGCATGGAATTCCATGAGGATGGTGCTGCCACAAAGAAGGCTCTCGATCATGTCATTGACAGCTGACAGGACTGGATCGAGGGGACTACTAGGAGGTTCTGTTCTTCTGAACGCAGTGATCTCGGGGGAACATATGGGGTAAGGCGGTCCGTCAGGTACACCGGCCCTAGACCATACAAGGCCTTGAAGGTCAAAACCAGCACCTTGAAAACAATCCGGTACTTGATTGGTAGCCAGTGCAGTTGCTGTAAAATAGGTGTTATATGCTCTTGTACTGATGCTCCCACCAGTAGTCGAGCCACAGCATTCTGCACCAGCTTGAGTTTCCAGATTGCTGTCAAGGGAAGGCCAATGTAGAGGGTGTTACAGTAATCCAGCCTTGAGATGACCGTCGCCTGGATCACCATAGCCAGGTCGCCTCTGGATAAGTAGGGAGCCAGCCGCCTAGCCTGTCGCAGGTGGAAAAATGCGGTCTTGCATACCGTGGAGATTTGCAGCTCCATCGATAGCAACTAGTTCAAATGGACCCCCAGGCTCTTTACAGAGGACGGTGGGCTTAAAGGCTCACCATCCAGGGTAGGATAGTTTCGGGTAAGTTTGGATGTACTGTCCCACTGATGTGGCTGCCACTGCTGGCTCTGCTAGTTGAGGTTTCTGGGAGTTGGTCAATAAGTAGAGGACAACATGTTTCACATCTCTGTGGCAAATGAAGGGGTGTAAGTTTAAAATAGTATGAGGTAATAGAGTTTATAATTGTAATAACACTGTAAACAAGATTACATATAAAGTGATCTGGAAGAAGAATGCTATATATCTGGATAGCTTTGGAATGCTTTCTCAGTATTTGATAGCGGACAAGATATATGTGGATGGAGGCAAGGTATACTCAAAAGTGTACAGAGCCATCTCACACTCATCCCTATATGTGCTTCTTTTCTCCCTCCCTCCCTTGCAATCCAGCAGGCTTCCAGGAGTAAAGCAGGTGCCTGAAATCACAAGTCGGAACTGTTCTCTCTTAATAAGGGATTTTGAATTAGACCAAAACCAGCCACACATTGCATAATCTTACTGTAAGAAATCAAAGATTATTTTTGACATTCTCCAATCCTCAGAGGATTGATTATGTGCTTAGAAATTAGCCTGGGTGATCATGCTAGCCAAAGTGTGCTACAAACAGTGTGCAAGTATATCTTGAAGAGCAAAAATGGTGGCTTGGAGAAGTGAGCCAAGCAAAATGCTTCATGAGAAGTGCCATTGGTAATTAATTGGGATGCCTACTGTATAACATCCCTCTTGTTGTCTTCTTATGTATAGTATGCAGTTGGCAGCATTGAACATAGTGTCAGAATAGTCATTGGAACTTAAAAGAGCTGAAGGAGTGAAAATACTGTCCAAATGGTAGATTTCTAAAAATACATTGGTTGTTCATCTTTTGTGATAGCAGAATGCAGGACTGCAGATCTGCTGCAGTGCATTTAAATGCATGCTGCAGATCATGCCAGCTATAGCGTCGGGCCAGCGGGAGCCTTCCTCAAGGGATGCCTTTTGGCAGCTCCAAGAAATCTTTTTGTGACTTATGAACCATTTCTTTTCTTTCTTTGGTGGGTTTACTCCAAGTTATTCCAAATCTTCTGTATCTGGAGTCTTTAGCTGAGTTTGCACCACCACATACGGTAGCATTTTTGGCCAACTGATACATTATATAGCAAGGGTATAAGCTTGCTACATGCACACTAATGTTTGGTATGGAAACCTCTATGAAATGTGAAGCTTGAAACCTTGTCTGTAGAGACACTGCGGACAGAAGTGAGGAGGCGGACGCAATCAAGACTCTGTAGTGCATGACCGAGTATTTGTAAAAACACATTACTGACTCATCATTCCAAATACCACTCAGTATTCATGCGCTATGGACACCTTTGCTTTCTGGAGTGTATATTGTTGTAAAGATCTTCCAACATGGCACTAATATTTTATTAGAGAGTAATCAGATTTTGCTGTAAATAGATGTTGAATATAGATACAATGTGTGTGTGTATCTGTGTGCCTTCAAGTCACCTGCAATGGAAGACACTCTAAGCTTTGTTCAAGACAGTAAAATCAATTGGTTTAGCTTGTGCTTTTGCATGTACTTCCAAGCTCCATGTCGACTTTTTGTTATTTCCTATATGCAGAAAATTCTGGGAACAATGTCAAAGGTAACCAACTGTGCCAACATGCACTTAGTCAAATTTTAGAAAAAGACACGAAAATCCTGGCATAGAGCTATGGCGGGACAGAAGGTGTTGCATTTTTGTTATGTTACTATTGCTGTTACTAAGGGACTTGGCAGCAGGATGGGAACCTGCTTTGTGAGAATGCTGCTTTTAGTACCAGATCAAGCAGAAGAAAAGTCACACATTATTGGATACAGAACAACAGAACTGGTCCAAGTTTTTAATCAAAATTCCCCCAATACTATGTCTTACTATACTGCATAACAGTATTAAATAAACAAACCCTCAGTGGTATTTTTTAGGCCTGGTTGATCAAGAAAAAAAAAGTTCAAAACTTGCTGTGGATTGGGGGGGGGGGGGGCGCTAGCGATTCACATTTGATGGACTTCCGAAATTTTTGTAATATAGATCGAATTAATTTCGTTAAAATTAACGAAATTTGTAATGACTTCGTTAATGGCATGCATGTTGTTTAGCTCGGTGATTTTCAACCAGTGTGCCGCGGAACACTAGTATGCCGTGAAAGATCATCAGGTGTGCCGTGGAAAATTATTTTCGAACTTCATATATAAACTATTAGGTGCATCTGTCCCTTTAAGAAATGGAACCATAGCACTCTCACATCACCTTTCTCTAAGATCAGGCACTGTACCCGAGGACTGGAGGGAGGCAAATGTAACACCGATCTTCAAGAAAGGATCCAGAGGTGATCCAGGAAATTATAGACCAGTCAGTTTAACCTCAGTTCCAGGCAAAGTGATGGAAACCATTATTAAAGAAAATATTACTAGGCACATAGAAGAACAGGCATTGCTGAAAGAAAATCAACATGGTTTCTGCAAAGGCAAATCATGTCTTACTAACTTGTTAGAATTCTTTGCGGGTGTAAATAAACACATAGATAAAGGGGACCCAATTGATATTGTTTACCTTGACTTTCAAAAGGCTTTTGACAAAGTCCCTCACCAAAGGCTCCTAAATAAGCTCTTAAGCCATGGAATCAGGGGACAGGTCTTGTCCTGGATTGGAACCTGGCTAAACTGTAGGAAACAAAGGGTGGTAATAAACGGACATTTCTCTGGGCGGAAAGAGGTGAGAAGTGGCGTACCCCAAGGTTCAGTTTTGGGTCCGTTACTTTTTAATTTATTCATTAATGATCTGGATGTAGGAGTGAATTCTGAGGTAGCAAAGTTTGCAGACGACACTAAATTGTCGGGTAGTTAAAATGAAACTGATTGTAAAGAGCTCCAGAAAGATCTCTCGAAATTGAGTGAATGGGCAACAAAGTGGCAAATGCATTTTAACCTAAACAAGTGTAAAGTCATGCACATCGGGGCAAAGAACCCCAACTACACCTACAAATTGATGGGGTCAAAGCTTTCCGAGACAAACCAGGAAAGGGATCTTGGGGTCTTGGTGGACAGCTCAATGAAGATGTCTATCCAGTGCAGCAGCAGTGAAAAAGCAAATTCTATGCTAGGCATGATCAGAAAGGGAATCGAAAATTGGTCAGCAAATGTTGTATTACCTCTCTACAAATCGATGGTAAGGCCACATTTGGAGTACTGTGTACAATTCTGGTCTCCGCACCTTAAGAAGGATATAACGGAACTGGAAAAGGTACAGAAAAGGGCAACAAGAATGATCCAAGGGATGGAGCGGCTCCCTTATGAAACCAGGTTGCAATGCCTTGGTCTTTTCAGCCTTGAAAGACGGCGTTTAAGAGGTGACTTGATCGAAGTGTATCAAATCATGCAGGGGATAGAAAAGGTGAATAAAGAAAAATATTTTCTTTGTCACAAAACACTAGGACTAGAGGGCACTCCTGAAGCTCCAAGGTAGGAAAATTAGGACTAATAAAGGGAAATATTTCTTCACCCAGAGGGTCATTGGGTTATGGAACTCACTTCCAGAAGAGGTTGTGACAGCTGTCAGCCTGAACAACTTCAAGGCAGGATTAGACAGATTCATGGATACCAAGTGTATCGGTAGTTACTGAAAAGGACATTCAAGTGCCACCTCGGAGTTGGTTGAGGTAGGCAGGATTTCCCTGGGTACTGGTTGTGGGGGTCAGGGAGCAGGTCAGGGTTTGCCCTCCCTTCTGCTCGAGATCCCCGTGTACAACTGGTGGGCCACTGTGTGATACAGAATGCTGGACTAGATGGGCTGAGGTCCGATTCAGCATGGCTCTTCTTATGTTCTTATGTTCTAAGTGACGTGAGAATGCTATGGTCATGCCATCTTGGATTCGCTCAGACGCGGCTAAGTAAACAAAGTTAGAGTTAGTGGTGCAGCTGCGCGTTGAGCAAGAACTTCGTGTGTGTCTTTCTACCATTCCTGCCAGGATATCTATTTTGTGTTAATCGAAACAGGCCCAGGTTTCACACTAAGTGAGTGTATAAATACATTAAAAACATATTAACTATATGTATTACTGTGTAATTTTGTGTCATTTTGGTTGGTGGTGTGCCCCAGGATTTTGTAAATGTAAAAAATGTGCCGCGGCTCAAAAAAGGTTGAAAATCACTGGTTTAGCCCAGTTATTCCTTCTTCTCAGCTTTAAAGCTAACACACCTTGGTTCCCAGGTGGTGAGGAGGAGTGGAGGACATCACCTCCACTTCCCCTCACCACCTGGGAACCAACGCAGGTTAAAGATAACCCGCGTCAGTTCCCAGCTGGCGAGGAGGGGTGGAGGCCATCCCCTCCACTCCTCCTCGCCATTTGGGAACCAACGTGCCTTAGCTTTAACGCTTGGAATCCTATGCCTTACCCCTGGATCTGAAAGGGGCCATTCTCAGATGACAGAAGGGAAAGCCAGGGAAGGGAAAACCCTTTCCAAAAATGGCGATTTTTTAACGAATAATGGCGGCGCTGATTTCAACATTGGTAATTCACTTCCGGGTTGCTTGCCGTGGTTCGATAATGGTTCGATTTTAATTTTAAAATGAATTTCTAATGACTTTCAGAGGATAACAACAAACCTAACCAAGCCTAGTATTTTTATTTCAATAATCAGACTATATATCAGATGAATCAATTGCTTTAAATGTTCCATTTCTAAGAAAATCCTATGAAATTCTCCATAAATTCACAAGTGACATGAAGGATCTGGCAATTGTATAACCCTAGTCAGTTTGTCCATCTCTGCCATGTCCACCATTTTTGTAATTCATAAATCTCGGGTGGGAATTTCTTCTTGTTTTTAATAATAAGCACAAACAATCCTTGCTGCAATTTTTTTGTAGTGTTGAATTTGTAAGTCTGAACAGAAAGGCTTCTAGCTCTTGTGGTACTTTAATTTTTCAAATGTTTTCATATTCTTATGATTTATAATCCAGTATTTTTTTTTGTTTTAGGACATTTCCACGACATATGGTAAAAAACTACTTCTTTTTGTGGAAATTTCCAACAAACATTTTTAAAAAAATTGTTCCATCTTTGCTAATTTTTCTGGCATCATGTTCCATCTATACATCATTTTGTAGAAATTTCTCTTAGCCCATAGCATTTTGTATATTTAATATTTGTTTTTGACATTTATACTCATTTGTAGAGGTGGATATTATGGTCCACATTTTTTGACCACTGAATCATACAATCGTTAATTAGATATACTTCTGGGTCTAATTTTAATAATATTTTATAGGCTATTGCAATTTGTTTTTCCTTGGACTGGAAGAGACTATTGTCTGTTTCATTTCCTTTCCAATTGAAATCTATCTTGGTATCCATTTAGTATCTTTCTTGTAGTTGTCTACATTGAAACCATGAAAATTGCATGCCTTCTTGTTGTAGCTGACTTGGATTTTTTTTGGATGAGCTTCATTTTGTTGTCCAATTAATACCTGTTTATACGTGGGCCATTGGTCTCTCCACATCTCTGTCTGATGGAAGGCTTTGTTGGTAGATGTCCACGAAGGTATTTTTAAGTAGAGTCTTGCTCTGTACTTTTTCCATATTCTGTATAGTGTATTTCTTAGCAGGTGGCTCTTAAAATTAGAGTCAATTAATGTTTTTCCATATATTAAGTATCCATGCCATTCATATCTTAAATAATATCCTTTTAATATCAATAGTCTTTTATTAACTGGAATTGTTCCCTTTTTTTGGATAAAAGTTAAGTATGGTAGTTAGGTTAACTTGTGTATAAATCAACCCAGTTTTCTGAGATTTGCAACATGTATCTGGGTTAAATAGCTTTCCATGTGATTAAGAGAACATGGAAACAATGTATCTGTTTTTTATTTATTTATTTATTTATTAAAAAGCATATTAACAATATCACTAAACTAATTTTGACTCTCAATTTAACTCATAAGCTTGTATTTAAAATTTGTATATTCCAAGAATGTAGACAGTAGTTCTATATCCAAGACACTTAATATGGCTAAATCAGGAGCTGTTGGGATATTTGCATTCCAGGTTGTTACCTGATCTGCCTTGAGGGCAGAATCAACTCTGGAGACTGCATGAGATGCTCATAGCATTGACTAATTCAAAATCCTTCATTTTGAGAAGTAAGCAAGTTTACAATGGTGATATCTGAAAGCCAGATTGCAACTCTCAACATAATGCCCATGATACTATAACAATAATATTCACTATCTGAAACTGAAAGGGGGAGTTGGGAAAAGGGATTTTCAAGGCAAGTTTTTGTATTAAGTAAAAAGTTAAAATTAACTTAAATATGACTTTTAAAGACAATGTCATTTTCAAATGTGTTGACTGCTTAATTGTATTCGGGAGTTATATTTTAGGGATATTTCTAAAAAAGACAATTAACCAGAGACAGCTTACCATGTTGTCAACATTTGAAAATATTCAGAGTTCTAGAATGTCAAAATCTAATTTTATAGTATAATTTTGTGTGTTCAAATATGTAGAAGATCTTTTCCAACTCAATTATTCTATGACTCTATGATTTGTAACTAAGTATTTCACAGCATAAACTGTTGTCATGCAAATTTGGTCAGCATATATATTTTTTTGTGGTTCATATTTCATCTCTTTGATGGACTCTTTTTTCTCATTCTGACATAGCATGCACTCACTATGTAAAGTTTCCGAGAGCTTGTCACATATTGCCTGTGCGCTTTCCTCTCTTGGTGAGGGTGTGCAACTTACACGCAGTGTTAAAAAATGCTGATTCTAACTGAATTCTGACTTCCAGTGCATTCCATACTCATATGAACTTATTTGTTTATTTTATCAATTCATTACATTTATACCCACAAGTGAGACCCATGGCAGGTTACATTGAAATAAAACAAGTTCAAAGGTATGAAGAAATGAAGAAAAATTAGAAAACACTATTAAAAAGTAAATGGAAACATGATGTATACATTCAGTTTCATCATATTTATTTGCTGCATTGTTATAAACGTTTTTTTAACTTGCTATATAGAGTGCAATCAAGTTTTATCAAGTTTTTTATTTGGTTTAGTATTGTGATATGGCCTAAGGGCTAATCAATAAAATTTACTACTACCGCTGCTGCTGCTGCTGCTGCTGCTACTACTACTACTACTACTGTCTAGCACCCCATCCTTTATTACCAATGCAGACAATAGGGGCTGTACCTCCCCTATGGAAAATCTTACTGTTTTGGAGGTAGCCAGCCATCAGAGAGCCTTCACCTTGGCATGATGCTGTGTGCTTCCTTCTGCCTTACTGGAAAGTCATTACCAGAAGTCCCCATACTCTGAAAGGCTATGTCTCTGTGTCTCAAGTCACATAGAAACAATGGAGCATGTGCTTCTGCAGTGCCTGTTTTATAGAGACATTCGCTGGACAATTCTATGTAGCTCTGCTGCTCTCAGACACAAACTCGGCTGTTACGTACAATGTTGCTAAGTTCTGCATAGCTGTGACTAAAATCCGGCGGACAATAATTGAGAGTTGAAAGACCTAAGCTTCATCTATGAAATATCACTAAATAATAGTGATATTTATAGTGTTGGATATCCCTCCTCCCAGAAGCCATCTCCACTATCTCCCTTTAGACTGCTTTTGGATGATCTCCTGGGTTGAGTTGGGTTTTAATAACTGCTTGAATGTGGTTTTTAGCCTAGTTTTTAAATTTTGTTGAAGTTTGAAGCATATAACCCCTTGGGTTTGACATGGATGATCTGGTCATTGACCATAATAAAGTTTACTTACTTACTTACTTACTTCTACTACTACAACTATTATTACTACTATTAAAAAGCATAGCACAGTTTGCTAAAGTCCAGGTTGAATAAAAAGAAGTTTGTCTTTCACAGACAACAAAGATTGAGTCAGTCTATCCTCCCTCAGTATGTTGTATCGCAGTCTGGGAATAACCACTGAGAAAGCAGCTCTGCCACTCTTGCAGAGTGTACACAGGCTTACTTATTGGTATTGCCCAACTATGTATTTTGAATTTTTCTGTGATTAAGAGAACATGGAAACAATAGCAGCCCTGTTTTATTTATTTATTTATTTATTTATTTCGACTTCTATGCCGCCACTCCCGGCGGGCTCGGGGCGGCTCACAGCACTAACAAAGTCACAGGATAAAAACAGCAATACAAAATAAAACAAGCATAAAACATCATTAAAAGTATCAGGATACAACAACTATGTAGGGTAAGCAGAGTGGCATTATAATTGAGAAAGGATTATTCTCCCAATAGGAACAGAAACTGCATTTGACTAAGTCCTGAATATAGCCAAGTCATGAATATAGCCAAGTCATGGATCTCAGAGGAAGATTTTGCATTGGCTGAAGGAACCCAGTGCTCTCTGCCTCAGCCCAGTGCCCACAGACCAGTTCTCATACCACCCTTTCCTTGACATTTGCAAGAAGCCAAACAGAAGGTTACATTACGGCACGGTTCCATAGTCATGAAGTAACAGTTTGTTCTCTTCTCCCATCACCGACCCAGAGCAGATTATTATATACCAAAAGAGCCTATGCATCACGAGTAAGTTCTTAAGCCAGACTTTTTCCACACTTGGACAAAAAAATGTTTGCTTAGGGGAAGTGCTTTCTGCCCTTCAAAATTAAGCATTAATGGGTGATGGAGGAGCTAAGTGGGGAGACATGGGGGAATATATGCTGCATTGAGTATTTTATTTGCACATTATTCTATGTGGGCATGGGTCCCTCCATCTGTTTTTGTGGGGGATATTATAATCATGTGGCCAGCCAAAAGACAACCAAGCTACAAAATTTGTTTTTTAAAACCAACAAAAATCCCTGAAACCTTCTTTTAAGGATTTAATGGATGTTTTTAGTATGTTTTGATGAGCTAAAAAGAAGAATGTCTCTAAAGACATCCAAAGTCTTGAGTACAATCAATTTTTATTGGTCCGACTTTACTGTGTGTGTATGAGATATAGGGAGGAAATAAGGGTTTTTATATTGTTTTCTATCTACTGCACACATTTCAGTGTGTTTTCTTCCTTATCAACTGCTCTCCAGATTTGTTGGGCTGTGACTCTCAGTTTCTGAAGCCGTGCTGGATTAGAGATGATTGGGCTTGAATCCTAAATCACCTGGAAGGCATTAGGTTGTCTTATAAAATGTATCTTACTGTTTTTCTTAAGGACTTGATTTGAGTTCCCATTGCCTTTTTTCAGTGATGTGTGTATTGGGTCACTTCAATGCTGCTGTTCTCAGCTTGTGTCCTTCTCAAGTCCAGGCTGTACTCTTTGGCCTGATGGGTAGGGGTGGAGGGTGGATATTCATGTATTGTACTCTGGTTTGGGACTTAATGTTCTTTTGGTACATTTCTGCTTTGTGGTCATCAGAAAAGGGAAGTTCAGATTGTTTGCTTGTCTGCGATGGATTGACTGCCTCACAGTTCAAAGCTGAATCCTGTTATATACTTTGGCTAACAGTTCTGGCACAGTTTCATGCAGCTTAACTATGGAGTATCAGACTCTCAAATCCACACGGGCTAAGATCTGTTTGTCTTATTTCTATCATAATGATCATAGAGCTTAATCCTTGCTTGAGTGGTGGCACTGAGGAAGAGCTTACATTTGCAAATATGCCTGTGCTAATGAGTGTTTACATATGGTAATGGCATCTGATCTATTGGATGCCAGCTGGTTTGGCCATGATGAACCATTGCCTCTCCTCTTGGCAAAGCTGATCGGATGTGGGATGTGATTTGTTTATAGTAGCTCTGAAATGTTGCCCTATCAAATTGCATAAGGATTCAGATTTTACATTTCCCTCCTGTTATAAATTTCTGAATATTTGTCATCTAAACAGAGATGCAAACAGGACCTAACTAATTTATTTCACACATTTCCCCTTTAGGACATCCCAGGAACCTATTCACACTATATATTTATACTTCTACTAACCATCTCCTGCCATGTATTGCTGTGGCTCAGTCTGGTGATCTAGAAAATAAAGTAATGAGAAAGGGTTGGTTTCTAATATATGTAATTTATTTATGCTTGTGGATAAACAGTATTTCTTGCCATTTCTTTGTCAGTGTTGATGTGGAGATGGTCTGGTCTGTCTACTCTGGAACATGCAACATATAATTGTTCTTCTTTAGGTGTCCCTTTCAAATCTATCATACATACATACATATATATATATATATGTGTGTGTGTGTGTGTGTGTGTGTGTGTGAGTGTGTGTGAATCATATATATCTATACGTATGGTTTGATGGCTCTTTGTCAGGAGGGCTTTGATTATGTAGTCTTGCCTTGGTGAAGGGAGTTGGACTGGATGGCCTTAAAGCAGCATTTCCCAACCTGGGGGTTGGGACCTCTGGGGAGGTCATGAGGGGGTGTCAGAAGGATAATCAAAGACTACCAGAAAACCCAGTATTTTTGTTGGTTATGGGGGTTCTGTATGGGAAGTTTGGCCCATATTTTGTTGGTAGGGTTCAGAATGCTCTTTGATTGTAGGTGAACTATAAATCCCAGTAACTACAACTCCCACATGTAAAGGTCTATTTCCCCATCTGTGTTCATATTTGGGCATATGGAGTATTCGTGCCAAGTTTGGTCTAGATCCTTCATTGTTTGTGTCCACAGTTCTCTCTGGATGTAGGTGAACTAAAATTCCAAAACTCAAGATCAATGCCCACCAAACCATTCTAGTGTTTTCTGTTGATCATGGGAATTCTATGTCCAAAGTGGGATTCAATTCCAATGTTGATGGAGTTCAGAATGCTCTTTGATTGTAGGTGAACCATAAATCCCAGTAACTACAACTCCCAAATGACAAAAACAAGTTTTAAAAGTGATGGTTACTCTTTGAGTTAGTAGGTGTCTTGTGGCCAAATTTGCCGGCAATCCATCCAGCGGATTTTGAGTTATGATGCCACTCAAAATGAACAGAGCACACACATACACACACACACTAGCTGTCCCCTCCCACGTGTTTCTGTGGCCCAGTCTGTCTATATGTGTTTTGTGTGTATATGTGTGTGTGTAAGTGGTTTATATGTGGTTTTGCACATGCATTGTAATGTATTTTTTATTTTTTGGCTTTTAAAGTCTCTTCTGCTGAGTTTTTCAGTGTTTTTATGAGTGCTGGTCACTTGTTGGCCTGATAGTTGTATTGTGTCCAAATTTGGTGTCAATTTGCCCAGTGGTTTTTGAGTTATGTTAATCCCACAAACAAACATTACATTTTTATTTATATAGATAAAGATAGATTTACTGCCATTCTATGGAAGCCTGGGACTAGTAGTTTGGGAAAGTGCAAGAACTCTGTCTGATCATTCTGAATGTCCCTTCCTAACTTGCAAATCCCAGGATTCCATACAATGAAACCATGGCAGTTAAAGTGGAATAATAGCGCCATAATTCTGTAGTGTGAATCGGCCCCAGGTCTGAGCTTTGAAATTACTGCATACAATAAAAAGTGCCTTTGGATATGTGCACATTAACTTTTGTTCACTACTACGTAAGTCTGATCAGCCTTGACATATCTGGAATGAAGTGAGAAGAGAAATCACAGTGTGTTTGCAAGGCGGGCTCTCTCTTTACAAATCAAACCACGAGCAGTATAGTCCCATGATCTAAACTGATGGTTGTATTGCCTTTGGCTGTCTCGAGCATCTCCTCAAAGGCAGAAGGAAATTTTCCTGGCTTCCAGGACTCAAGGAAATGGTTAACAGGAAGCCTAGAGCATAAGTTCAGGCCTAGATATGGGTGAGATGTGTTTCCATGGCAACATTTGCAGGGAGAAGGCTCGGCAGTAGTACAGGCCCAGGGCAGTGGCATTTCACGGCTTCTCTTCCCCACTTCTTATCCCAAATGTCAGCATTTTTCTGCTGTTTCTCCCCCCTCACTGCTGTAATGACAAAGCATTCACAATTAGAAAGGCTTCGTCTCTGATGGCAAAGACCTCCTGAAGTACCTACACTATAGAAATAATCTAGTTTACACCACTTTAACTGTTATGGCTCAATGTTATGGGATCATGAGAGCTGTCGTTTTATAAATTATTTAGTCTTCATCATCAAAGTGAGCAGATGCCTTAACAAACTACATCTCCCATTATTCCATAGCATCGAGTCATGGATTAAAGTGCTGTCAACCTGCATTAATTCTATAGTGTAGGTGTACTCAAGCTCCCTGTCACAGAGTTTCCATAGAACCAAATGTTGGAAGCATCAGTCTATATGTTGTTGTGTGCCTTCAAATCATTTCTGACTTAGAGCCACCCTAACAGGGATGGGTTTTTCAGTGAGTGTTGTTTAGCTATTGCATTTCTTTGAAGCGAAGAGTGTGTGATTCGCTTAAGCTCACCCAATAGGTTTCCACTTCCAAGTGGGATTCATATTCTGTTCTCTAGTGCTGTAGTCCAGTGCTTAAACCACTTTACCTGTTGTAGTTCAGCCTGTGATTGTATCTGATGTCCAGAAAACCCTTCAGGGATGAAGGGTTTTCTGGGCCTGGGTCTGTTGGCAATGGGGATAATAATAATAATCTTTATTTGTACCCTGCCACTATCTCCCCGAAAGGGACTCGGGGTGGCTTACATGAGAACCAAACACATACAAACAGATGCTCATTGTGAATCAACTGTACAACACAAAGCTATGTACCTGAACGATACAAATATATATAGGGCTGGATAAATATGTGACGTCATCAACTGATGTAATAAGGCCACACGGTAATTACAAAAGTATCAAAATATATTAGTTGTGCCGTAAGCAATATGAATAGTCCGCTTTGGACGTATCCAGAGCTCTCATAGAGCCAAAGTCCCAAAGTACATTCAAAAGGATGCGGACGACACAAGCATAAATCCCATATGCCTTTAGGGAAAAGTCCGGAGCAGTTTGACTCACGAACAGACGACAGAGTCCTGAGAGAAGCTGATGGAAAAGAGCTGGCTGGAGAAACGCCAATGGCTGGAAGTACAAAGACGCCACCAAAATGGCCGTTTCGCGTAGTTTTACCGCTTCATCAGGGCGCTCCAGATTCAGGACGCTCCTCACTGGGATTGTAGTTATCACCAATCATTAAGTCATCACGAGAGGTAATTTGCATATCAGCAATTCAATAACATCACAAAAGCAAAGTCCTCCCGGGCTGGAAAATACAGTGATAAAAAACTAAGGATGAGATAAGATTAAAAACATATATATTTAGAGGGGAGGTTTGCCTGGGCCTGAGTTAGGCCCAGATGAGAGTCCCGAGGTGTGTCATGAAGATTCACAAGGTCACATTCCTGGCAGAGGGCCTCAACAGTCTTTCTCTGAGAACCTGTCTTCTGAAGATGAATTGTCAGGTGCAGAATTTAATGAGAGTGAAGATAGAAAACTAGTCTTTTGTAAACAGAGGCAAAGTTCTCTCTGGATGTAGGTGAACTACAACTCCAAAACAACAAAGGCACAATGAAGGTCAATTCATCTGCAGGAAAAGAGAGATAAGAAACCCTTATCTGATTGTAAGGGCAAGAGAAATGCTTTCCTTTTGGTTCTGGGGTCAGGAAAAGCTTTATATTGATACAAGGGAAAGAGTTGCCTTAGTCTCGTCAACATTCGAATTTCATGAAAGTCTTGTTTCCAAGTGTTCCTAGTTTCATGTACCAAATTCTGCCAGGCTCCTGTTTGGTGTATTGTATTTTCATGCTGCCTTGTGTGGATTTTGTACCTTGGATCTTGTGTTTTACCTTGTGCCTTGAAGCTCATGGACTATTATTTATTTTGGGACTTTACTATTTTTACCATTGTTACTGCTTTGTCTACATTTATTTTTCAATAAACTGCTTGTTGTTTTTACCAAGGTGGTGTGGTGTTTAAGGTCAGAGGTGTTCCTGATCTGGAGTACAACAATACCACACTGGCTCTCGACATCACTCTATACTTCCCAATATTGTGGTCCCAGGGAAGATCTCAGTACTTTACATTCCTTTAGGTCAGTTGTTCCCAATCTGTGGCCCATGGACCACCGGTGGTCCGCAAGAACTAAAATATGCTCCATGACCTCACCATTACTACACTGTTGCAATGAGAGAGACTGGTCTCGCAAAACCATTTTATAGTGCTGAGTCTTATTCAATATGGTTTCTGTGGGCGAGCAGATGGCGACTACTGGATGGCATATGTTTTGTATCAGAAACTAGAGCTGATGTGGTCTATCCAATGCAATTTTCTGAATCAGCACTCCAATAACCAAACAGAATCTGAAGTTGATCAAAAACCAATTTGTAACTCTTTGGTACTAATGTTGAAGAGTGGTCCCTGGTCAAAAAAAAGGTTGGGAACCACAGCTTTAGATATCACATTTCTGATTCTTCTTCTTCAGTCATCAGTGTTAACACATATTAAAATCTTAAATTCATTTGTGGGGGAATACATTTTCCTGTGTGCATTAACTTTTATCTTTTTTGAATTAGAGCAGTTAATTGTGACCAATTGTTGAAAATCCAGAATGTTAAGAGATAACCTTAAACGTTCCTCAGTATGTATACTAAAGTCCCTAGATCTCAAAATGAACCTATTTATTGAGCCTCCCCAGATGGAGATTAGGATAGTGTTTTCCCCTTAAGAACTTTATAAAGTGCAAGAATTTGACATAAAGAACTTGAGATTTCTTTTTCAAAAAATGTATGTGGAGAAAGCGAAACTAACAGGATTTACCCATCCAGCCAGAGGGATTTAAGCGCTTAGCTCTTAACAGTCTAGTTTCGAAACTGTATGTATCCATCCATGTTTGCAGTGTTGAATTAGGGATGCTACCCCCAAAGGCTATTCTTTTACAGCTACATGGCAGGTAGGTGTTATCTGGCAGAAACGGCCTGTTTTGGCAGCCTCTAAAAGTGGCAATTCATATTTTAAACATGTTGCAGGACATCCCTGTACTGTTTAGAGTCAAACAATACCCTCTTCTCAAAACTGGGTCATTCTTTTGTACCTTTATAGCAGGTATAGGAAAACTTTGGTCCTCCGGGTGTTTTGGACTTCAACTCCCACAATTTCTAACAGCCGGTAGGCTGCTAGGAACTGTGAGAGTTGAAGTCCAAAACTCCTGGAGGGCCAAAGTTTGCCCATGCCTGCTTTATAGTCTGTGTGGCCTCCAAAGGGTTGGTGTTACCACAGTAGTGTACCCTTATATTATTTACAGGAAATAATTGAACCTTTGAATAATAAGTATATTATTATACTTATTATTATTAATATTAGTAAGCAGGCCTTTTCCCATTTCTTCCAAGTGAGACAATTGGCACCTTACCTCCCGTCAGAGGCTCTGGGAATGGTGATTCATGCCACGGTTACCTCGAGGTTGGATTATTGCAACGCACTGTACGTGGGCCTTCCTCACTCAGTGATCAGGAAGATCCAGATTGTTCAAAACGCGGCTGCCAGACTACTTGCAAGAACACCTATGAAACATCATATAACTCTGACCCTGCAGCATTTGCACTGGCTCCCAACTGAATATCGGGTTTCCTACAAGATTTTGATTCTGATCTTTAAGGCGCTCCATGGTCAAGGCCTATTATATCTGAGGGATCATCTTCATTCTTTTCATCATTTTCGGCCCCTAGACCAGGGGTGCTCATAATGGTGATCTCGATCACCAGGGTGATCTTCGGGCCTCATCCTGGTGATCTTCAGGTCCCCTGACCAGGTTTTTGCTCTTGGTCCTCTTCACGCCCCTGCACGCTGAAAAGAAGTCCTCCATCGTTGCTCCTCCCCACTCCCTGCTCACGAGCCGCCTCCAAAAGCTCCAGAGTCCAATAGGCAGACTGGGCCCCCTCTTTTGTATTCCTCCTCCTCCCTCCGTCCTTCTCCAGCCACTCAGAGCCGTAGGAGACCAAAGGGGCGGGCCTGGATGACGCGATGCATGGCTGGCCCGCGTGCATGCGCAGAAGCGCCCATTCTGCCTCTCGGACTTCTCGTGAGCTCTTGGAGGCGGCATGCATGCTGGCGGCGTGGAAATAGGAGCAATGACGGAGGAGAAGAAGGACGTTTTGGGGTCATTTCCTTACCGCATCTCAAAGGTCGGTCTTTTTACTTTGGGGTGGGTGCTTGATTGTTCTGTGGCATGTCTCTTTGTTTATTTTTAATGTTTAAAATGGCCTTTTAGCTCCAAAGCCTCTCTTCTTGCTTTGTTCCTTGAGAAATATATGTTGGGGAATATGGAAATGTGGGAGAAATGGGGTGGTTGGATGTATTTTTGCATGCCCCTTTGTTTACCTTGCTGAGTATTAAATGGCCTTGCAGTTCAAAAGCCTCTCTTCTTACTTTCTGGCTGATAATATGTATGGTAATATGGCAGTGTGGGAGAAATGGGGTGGTTGGATGCATTTTTATGCTCTGTTTCATATTGTTGTTATTAAATTGAAATGTTGATGTTTTATAACTTCATTTTATGTAAACTGCCCCGAGCCTGCTGGAAGGAGCGGTACATAAAAATGAATGATAAATATAAATAAATAAATAAGAAAATAGTTATACGTTTTACATTTCTGGGTAGGTGATCTTTGGGACTTGGTTTTTTAATCAGTAGCTCCCATGCTGAAAAAGTGTGAGCACCCCTGCCCTAGACCAACCCAGGAAAATCTTCTTTATGTTCCAGGCCCTAGGGAGGTATGCCTGGAGTCCACAAGGCGTAAGGCATTCTCAGTCTCCACCCCAATTCTTTGGAACTCCCTGCCGCCATATGTAAGAGCCTCGCCTGACTTTCATTCTTTCAAACAAACCCTTATGATGTGGCTCTTTAGTAGAGCATTTGGTTTGTAATCACTCTAATATTAACTGTTAATGGAATTGTTGTAGAAGTCTGTTTTATCTTGTCTATGTAAGTCGTCTGGAGCACTCTGGTGGAGGGTAACTCATGAAATAATAAAGTTATTATTATATTTATTATTATTATAATAATAATCTTTATTTATACCCTGCCACCATCTCCCCAATGGAGACTCGGGGCAGCTAACATGAGGCCAAGCCCTTCTAAAATACAATACAACACAGTAAAATACAAAACAAAATACATCAGAAATTTAAAAAATACAATTACAATAACAAATGGAATGATACAGGAAATTCACACAATAAAAACCAAATAGGATGGGCAGGCCAAGTGGACAAGATAAAATGATAAAACCCTGGGTGAGATAGGAGTAGGACGTAGCAAATGAGGGGGGAGGGCAAGAAAATGAAATAGTGGGGACAGGCTTTCCGTTTAGAATGGGGGGAAAGTGTGTCATAGGGGAACACTATAGATATGACAAAACAACTGGCACCACTTCTGAGTATTTCTTGCCAAAGGAATTTCTATGAAATGCAAGTGGTCACCATAGGTTAACAACTTCAGAAATGCTTTAGTTGTGTATTCCTGCACCTAGAATTTGGACTAGGTGGCCCTTCTACCTCCAAGATTCTGGATTCCATAAATTTGTCCAGTGCATGTGATTAACATTTTTGATCAGTTTTTTTACAAGTATCTGTATGAATCTGATTGACATATAGAACTGATTGATTCATAAAGGAATATGGAAGAAAGTGAAACTGACAAGATCCATCCTTCCTTACACGGCATCTAACACAAAGCTTGTCAACATCACCTTATACTCTGTCTCTGTCATTACAATATATTTTTGCATAGATGCAGAAAGCCAGATTGTTCCCCAAGGCTATTGGGATATTGGTAGAAGCACTTCCAAAAAGCAGCAGGCTTGTAATTAAAGACCAGGCATTAACTGAATCTGACCACAGCCTGATGGATAGCTTCCAGACAGCTTGTGCTGTGGAGTGGTGGTAGAGAAAAATTTACTCTATCCCCTGTGGATGTTCATGTGAGTATGTGGGTGTCAGAGCTGACTGATTGAACGTACATGTTGTGTTTGCTTTTATTACAGCTGAATATGAGATAACCTATTTTAGCTGTTTAATTTCTTGACTTGATTCATTAGATTGAAAATAATTCTGAAATGTGAACATTCTCATAGTACTATACCTTTGTTACATAAAACAGATTCTCTTGGATTATGAGGCAGTTAGAGTTAGTAATAGTCATTACAGGAGCTAGGAAAGACCTGTTTGCAGAATTAGGGGTAGGAAATGGGCTTAAAGTTGAGAGAATGGCAGGCTCTGAAGGAATTGACAGTGGTTATTCTACCTATAATGCAGCCAGAGAAACCCCCATGTTCATGTTAGCTCTACCGTGTTTCCCCGAAAGTAAGACAGCGTCTTACATTCTTTCCCCGAAAGTCCCACTACGCCTTACTTTCGGGTACGGCTTACATTGGGCGACGGTAGCCGTACCCCGGCCGCCGCGTCACTCGGTCCCGCCTCCTCCGCCTCCTCCTCCGCCCGCCGCCCGAAGAACAGCCGCTTTTTTTTCTTTTTCCAGGTCTCTGACGCGACGCTGCTTCACTCCCCTCTTGCTCCTTCTTTCCCCCGCCCTTTGCGCGGCGAACAAAGGGTGGGGGAAGGGACAAGAGGCGGCAGGCAGCGTCGCGTCAGAGGCCTCTGACGACGCTGCTTCGCTCCCCCTCTTGCTCCTTCTTTCCTTCCACCCTTGGTGCGAGCGAACAAAGGGTGGGGGGAAGGAAAAGGAGCAAGAGGTGGAGCGAAGCAGCGTCGCGTCCGAGGCCTGGCCTCTGACGTGACGCCACTTCGCCCCGCCTCCTGCTCCTTCTTTCCCCCACCCTTCGCATGGAGTACGCCTTACATTCGGGGTACGGCTTACATTAGCCGACCCCGCTGACACCCCCGATACGTCTTACAATCGGGGGTGTCTTACTTTCGGGGAAACACGGTAGTAACAGGCTCAAGTATTGCACCTCAGCCTGTGTAAACTTGAAAGTCTGGAATCAGAGAAAGATCTAAGGGAGGCATCTGTCTACTGCTTTCCACACACCAGGGCTGCCCACGAAGTCGATTGCGATTGACCAGTCGATCGCGGGACCGAAGGAGGTGGTTCGCAGCCAGATGGGGTGCTTCTCAGAGGGGGGCGGAGCCAGGCCACGCTGCGCCAAACCCCGCCCCTCCCCCGGCTTTGGCACTCCCAGCAGCTGCTTCAGCCTTGAGAAGGGCAGGGCCAAGCCAGCCTGTGCTAGCTATGCCACCACTGGCTTGGCACTGCCATCCTCATGGCTGGAGCAGCTGCTGCTAGAGCTGAAGCCAGAGGGGGCGGAGCCAGGCCATGCCAAGCCCCGCCCCTCCCCGGCTTCGGCACTCCCAGCAGCTGCTTCAGCCTTGAGGAGGGCAGGGCCAAGCCAGCCTTGTGCTAGCTATGCCACCACTGGCTTGGCACTGCCATCCTCAAGCCTGGAGCAGCTGCTGCTAGAGCTGAAGCTAGAGGTGGCAGAGCCAGACTGCGCCAAGGCCTGCCCCCCTCCCCGGCTTCGGCACTCCCAGCAGCTGCTCCAGTTGTGAGGAGGGCAGGGCCAAGCCAGCCTTGTGCTAGCTATGCCACCACTGGCTTGGCCCTGCCATCGTCAAGCCTGGAGAAGCTGCTGCTAGAGCTGAAGCCAGAGGGGGTGGAGCCAGGCCACGCCAAGCCCCACCCCTCCCCCGGCTTCAGCACTCCCAGCAGCTGCTTCAGCCTTGAGGAGGGCAGGGCCAAGCCAACCTTGTGCTAGCTATGCCACCACTGGCTTGGCACTGCCATCCTCAAGCCTGGAGAAGCTGCTGCTAGAGCTGAACCCAGGGGGCGGAGCCAGGCCACGCCAAGCCCCCCCCTGCTCCACCCTGCTTCTCTCTCATCCGGAAGCAAACATGGATGGTGCGCAGTGCGGGAGGCGCGTGGGCGGAAGGTAGATCTTTCTGACTTGGTTTTATTATAAGTAGCTCGCATGCTGAAAAAGTGTGGGCACCCCTGCCATACACCATCTATCACATAAAGTCCCCGGTGGCGCAATGGGTTAAAATTGTGCCGGGAGGGCTGTTGACTGAAAGGTTGGCAGTTCAAATCCGGGGAGTGGGGTGAGCTCCTGTCTGTCAGCTCCAGCTTCTCATGTGCAAACATGAGAGAAGCCCCCCTCCCACAGGATCTGGGTAAAACATCCAGTTGTCCCCTGGGCAACGTCCCTGCAGATGGCCAATTCTCTCACACCAGAAGCAACTTGCAGTTTCTCAAGTCACTCCTGACACCAAACAAAACAAAACAAAAACAAAAACTACCGCATACAGTTTTTGGGTGGATCAAGTTATAGGATGCAAAACTGTGGTAACAAATCACCCCTTTAATCTTGCTATTGAGGGTCCTACTAAAACATCACTTTTCCTTTAATGGCCCATTATTGTTTTTTTCCAGCTTACAGAATTTGATTCCTAACAAAAGATGGTTTTCAAGAAATCGAGAAGAAAGATATTTGGATTTACTATACCAGTTGGGTTACAGTCACCCAACTTTATATGCGCGATTTAGTACATATTAAGCATGTTCAGAATTCAGCTCAGAAATGAGCTTGAAGACAAGGTATATCCCTCTACCTCAAAAAAAGTGTATGTGTGGAGTGGAGCTGTCTGTGGTGCTGAATCACTGCTGATGGATTGAATTACTAAAGGTTTATATATCAGACTTGTAGAATCATGGATGTTAAATTTACTGCCATTCAGTCCCCTATACGACTTAGAAAGATATGTTTGGATGGCACAGTTGATTTACTCCCCTTATGTTTTTGAACATCCTTGTGTCCTTTTATCTAAGGGAATGAAAGTATTCTTGCTGTTAGTTCACATTTGTATGGTTGCTTCCAGACTTCTTTGTGCCTTAAGCTTGCAATGACTTGTTTCTGTGTAATATAGTCAGGTGGATTATTTTAATATGAATGTTTTTAATACTCTTTAATATTTCTATATTTTAAGTTGTACTGAAATGCTTTTAGTTGTGAGCTGCTTTGAGAGTGAAAAAGATGGAGATCCTTTGGCTGGGCCGCCCGGGTGGGGTGGAGATCCAACTTCCTACCCTGGACGGCGCGACATTATGTCCGTCGTCAACAGTTAAGAGTCTTGGCATTACTCTGGACTCTACACTGACAATGGAGATGCACATCTCCGCTGTCAGTAGAGTAGCTTTTTTCCATCTCCGTCAGGTGAGGAAGTTGGCTCCCTACCTTTCCCGTCGCGACCTAGCTGCAGTGGTCCAAGCTACGGTCATCTCAAGATTGGACTACTGTAATGCTCTCTATGTTGGCCTTCCTTTGCTGGTGATCCGGAAACTGAAACTGGTCCAGAATGCAGCAGCTCGGCTGCTGGCCAGTGTTCCTATGTCCAGCCACATTACACCTGTCCTACGCAAGCTGCACTGGATACCAGTGGAATGCCGGATCACTTTCAAGGTGTTGGTATTGACCTTTAAGGCCTTGAACGGTCTGGGGCCAGTATACCTTAGGGACCGCCTCATCCCATATTGTCCCACTAGGCCACTACGTTCAGAGTCCAAACTGCTCTTGGAGGTTCCCAGTTTTAAGATGTACCATCTCATGTCCACAAGAAGAAGGGCCTTCTCGATAGTTGCCCCCACCTTGTGGAATGCATTGCCTCCGGATGTCCGGGCCATCCCAGATCTCCTGGCATTCCAGAAGGCGTGCAAAACGTTCCTGTTTCAGCAGGCTTTTGGGGACTAAGGCTGCTGGTTTACTGCTATTGGCCTCCGCTATTCTTGTACACAATTTGTGTTGGGTTGTATACCAACTAGTAACATTTGTTTTACTGTTTTATTGTATTTTAACTGTGCTCTACTGTGTTTTTAGTGCTATGTTTTACTCTGTGCTCTCACTTCTTTAAGTCGCCCCGAGCCACATTGGGAGTAGCGACTAACAAGTGTGAATAATAAATAAATAAATAAAAGCAGGATATAAATAAACAAAATAAAAAATAATATAAATAAATATACATCTCCTTTCTCTCTTCCTCCTTGGTTTGTGAAGAGTTGTGGTGATAGCAGAAGTTCGAAGGGAGAAGAACCACAGTGGTGTAGTAGTTAGATCAGACATGGGCAAACTTTCTAGCTTGAGGGGTGCGTGGCGGGCTGGAGCAGGGTGGGCAGGGAGGAAGGGGGTTGATGATGAGACCCCATTTTGCCTACTCCTGATATAGAATTCTAGGAGTAGGGAGAGTCAAAAGAGACCTCCAAGGGCCATCCAGTCTAACCTCCTGCCATGTAGGAAGGTACAATCAAAGCACTCCCAAGAGACAGCATCTGCGGAAAAACCTCAAGAGAAGGAGACTCCACCACACTCCAAGGCCACACATGCTACTCTTCAGAAAGTTATTCCTAATCTTTTCAGTCAAATCTCTTTACCTGCAATTAGAAACAATTGCTCCCTTGTGCCCTGGTCTCTAGAGCACACAGAAAGTCAAATTTTCCCCTCCTTCTCAACGCCGGAATCAGATCAGACGCCGGTATCAGATCAGGAAGCAGCAACAACAACTTCCGACTGCCAAATCCCTGAATGCTCCCCCCCCCCCTCCTTAAAGGAGGAAGATTCAAAGAAGGCGGAAAAACCTTATGAGAGGATGGAGCTGGGACACGGTGATTCAGCTCAGCCTACCACCACGTCGAGGGTGAGCGAGGGAATCTCTGATAGGCACCAGGCTGACTGACTGAGGCCTTCCAAGTCACCTAAGAAGCGGAGGAGGCTCCGCACCACGACCTTTTGGAACATTAGGTCCAGGAGATGGGAGCACTCTATGGTGAGTCCCCAGCCCTGGAAACAGGACAAATCAGCAGGCAAGAGACTTATCTCTAAATCACTGGGACCAGAGGGTAGAGACGGCTCTCCCCCGAATTAGAGACATTTCATGAATTTCTGGGTGCTCCACAGCTTTCCTCTTTTGACTGCGTAACACAGTGTTTCTCAACCTGGTGGTCGGGACCCCTAGGGGGGTCGCGAGAGGGTTTCAGAGGGGTCGCCAAAGACCATCAGAAAACATGTATTTCTGCTAGTCTTAGGAAGCCCTTTGGCAGAGAAGGTTGAAGATCTCTCCGCTTTTCCTTCTCTTTCTTTTTGGAAACAGACTGCGAATTCTCCCACCTAAAGCTCTCCTCTGCTGTGATTGGCAGGCCTCCCAGCCAAGGGGAGGGCTGATTCTGAGACTCCAAGCGGGGAGGGGAGAGCAGGCGTGCTTGGAGCATGGCAGCATGATGCGCATGTGTGGGTGAGGGAGAGTGTGTGAGGTGGGATGGAGGCTCATGCCAGCTAGTTCCTTAAAGGCATGAGGGTTCTGTGTAGGAATTTTGACCCAATTCTATCATTGGTAGGGTGCAAGGGGGTCTTTGATTGTAGATGAACTATAAATCCCAGCAACTACAACTTCCAAATGTCAAGATCTATTTTCCCCAAACTCCACCAGTGTTCAAATTTGGGTATATTGAGGATTCGTGTCAAGTGTGGTCCAGATCCATCATTGTTGAGTCTATAGTGCTCTCTGGATGTAGGTGAACTACAACTCCCAAACTCAAAGTCAATGCCCACCAAACCCTTCCAGTATTTGCTGTTGATCATGGGTGTTTTGTGTTCCAAGTTTGGTTCAATTCCATCATTGGTGAGTTGAGAATGCTCTTTGATTGTAGGTTAACTAAATCCCAGCAACTACAATTTCCAAATGACAAAATAACACCCCCCACCCCCACAAAAAATACAGTTATGAAGTAGCAATAAAAATAATGTTATGGTTAGGGGTCACCACAACATGAGGAACTGTATTAAGGGGTCGCAGCATTAGGAAGGTTGAGAAACACGGGTGTAACAGACGTCACTGTTAGACGACCCCCTCTGGCAGCATGTCAGTCTGTGCGGGACTTGAGTTTTATCCCAGACCCACATTTTGCTACTGATCCCTTTAAATGTTGTATATCCCTCCCCCCTGTCTATGTAATTACCTCTCTATTCTGTCTCGATGTTTTTGTTATGTGTCAAACTCTGTAAACCGCTCCGAGCCCTCGGGGAGTGGTGGTATAAAGGTTTGAAACATAAATAAATAAAATAAAACTTGAAATATGGTTCTCATGTTCCCTCTTTATCTTCTCTTCTCCCAGCTAAACATCCCCAGGAGGAAAAGAGGAAGGAAAATGGGAAGGGGGGAAGAGAAGGATGGATGGGTAGAAGGGAAGGGAGGGAGGGAAGAAAGAAGGAAGGAAAGACAAAAGGGAAGGAAGGAAGGAAGGAAAAAAGAGAGAGAGAGAGGGAAGGAAAGAGGGAAGAGAGAAAGAAGAACAAAAGGGTGGAAGAGAAGGAAGGATGGAAGGAGAAAGAGGAAGGGAAGGAAGGATGGAAGGAGGAAGGAAAGAGAAGGAAGGATAGGATGGTGAGAGAAAGGAGGGCCTGAGAAAAGAGCCTAAGGGGCTGCATCCGGTCCCTGGGCCAGGGTTTGCCCATATCTGGGGTAGATCATTAGACTGAAATTTGGGAGAGCCAGGTTCCTATCCTTATTGAGCCCTGAAACCAGGCATGTAGCCGGAGGGAGGGGGGCTTAGGGGGCTTCAGCCCCCCCCGAAATTCTCAGGGTGGTCCGCTAAAAGGCCTTACTGGTACATTATTTAAACTGTTATGTTTATTCATATCATGATCTGATCACCATGCTCATTATATCCCACATTCATGGGGTTATTGGGATAACAATACAAAAGGTTTACTAAGGTAGACCCTCTTCCACCCAGTCTCAGCCCCCCGAACCCAACTCAGCCCCCCCGAATCAAAATCCTGGCTACGGCCCTGCCTGAAACTAATTTTGTGAAACACTTTCTTAGCCTGACCTACACGACAAGGTAGTTGTGAGGGTAAAGAGCTAAGGAAATGACTGGTAATTAATGGGAATGAATGAAGGAGCCATAGGAAAATTGGTCTGAGGCCTTGGGTAAAGTGGGATCAGTGTTCTTGGAGGAAAGGGAAATAGGCACGTATAAATAGGCAGCAAAAGGGCAGAAGAAGTTGAGGTGAATTTGATATCAGTTTGAAGTAAACAATAAAAAACATCTAGTTATTTGACTTTATCACCAGCAGCCTTATTTCAAATTCAACACTCATCCATCACTTAGAACACAAGTTGGGACAAGTTGAATCCTTTGCCACATACACCCATGTTAAACACTAATTATCAGATTTTGATTGGGGCTGAGTTTTGAAGACTTGCCACATAACAAACCTTTTGTATTGTTATCCCAATAACCCCATTAAATGGGATATAATGCTGATCAGATCATGATATGAATAAACATAACAGTTTAAATAATGTATCAGTAAGATTGACCACCCTGAGTACAAAACTTAGCCCCCCCTAGCTACATGCCTGTGCCCTGGCAAAGTGCTTGAGATTGACGGTGCAAAACTCGGAGCCCCCTATTCTTTACCATGACAGAACTCTCCCCTTTAAGATGCTGTTAATCTGTGCTTTGCAGCTAAACAACTAAGGCCCATGAGATTGCATTACAGTTCAGGTTCATGCTCATGAAATTGCTGTACAATGACAGGATGCAGGATTTTAAATGCTTCACTCAGGCTAAGCATCAGCAATGGGGGGATAAAAATTTCAAACCCTTGTTAAATCTAGAAGAGGGCGAGCAAGAGAGCGAGGGAGAGCGAGAGCAAGAGCAAGTGAGCGAGCAGTGAAGCAAATTTGTCTTCTATTGGGGATTAATTTTTCATTCTGTTTCTCAAGGCTGCGAAGGATTTTTAGGAGTTTTTTTCCTGGCATATGTTCAGTCAAGTAAAAAACTAAAGATGGATTTTAAAATTCCCCAAAGCTCAGAGGCAGGCTTCAGAGACATATTTGCAGGCAAAAGGAGTCCTGATTTGCCTTGAGTTTGGCCTCTTGCTGCAGGTATTTCTGTTACAGCTTGACGATATAGGATTCCTAAAGGAACAGTTGTTTTGAGATGGTTGTTAAGCTTTGCTAACTGTTTTGCAATGTATGTGTGGGATGGGAGCCTACACAACCCCTGCTTGGTGGCACCACTTATTGCCAGGGGCTGGCCCATTTATTTTCAAATATACTGTACTTTATGGTTCTGGGGAAAACTGCTATACTAACTCTGCAGAACTTGTGATCCATCAAGCTGAATATGCCCCTCCACATCATGTATTGCAGCCTGACAGCTGCTTACTATATTCTCACCCAAAACTATTTCTCCATTCCTAGGCAGGTGTCAAAATTAGTAACTCTTAGTTCTCTCTCTCTCTCTGATTCACTGTATTTGGACAGGAACTCGCTTCTTATATTTTTGGAAGAATATCCTGTCTTCTGAGATGCTCGGTTCAAACATAGCAATTTCATTTTGATAAACCTTGACTGATCAAACTAAGAAAATACAGGGCTGCTGTGAGGTTTCCAGGTTGCATGGCTATGTTCCAAAAGCATTATATCCTGACATTTCACCCACATCTATGGTAGGCATCCTCAGAGGTTATGAGGTCTGTTGGAAAGTAGGCGAGGTTTATATATCTGCAGTATGTCCAGGGTGGGAGAAAGAACTCTTTTGACTATTTGAGGCAAGTGTGAATGTTGCAATTGGCCACCGTGATTAACATTGAATGGCCTTGCAGCTTCAAAGCCAGACTGCTTCCTGCCTGGGGATCATTTGTTGAGGGTGTTAACTGGCCCTTATTGATTCTTGTCTGTATTCTCCTGGTTTTAAGCATTGCTTTTTGTTTACTGTCCTGATTTTAGAGTTGTTGTTTTTTTTAAAAAAATACTGGTTGCCAGATTTTGTTCATTTTCATGGTTTTTTCTTTTCTGTAGAAATTGTCTACATGCTTATGGATTTCAATGGCTTTTCTGTGTAGTCTCCAAATTTCTACACAAAGGCAATATTTCAATATCAAAAATATATTCATTCAATATTCAGACATAAGAGAACAACACAATACACATCACAAAACCCAATGCACATACAGCGTCTGCAATAGAGGAAATTCAACCGAGTGACAAACTCAGTCCATAGTCCTTCAATTCCCGGATAATCCAGTATAAATCATAAAGCATTCGAAAAGTCATGAGGTATGTGCCTGCAGAGGGTCCTGGAGTGATCAAAATAAAGTGTCCAAATGCACAAGTCCTCAAACCTGATAGGCGATCCAAATTCCGATAGGACAAAAAAGGAGAAGGATTACTCCAAAGGTGTTTGTGTTAGCCAGGAGCCAACGGGCTGGCGATGCCAGGGAATTTAGGGCTGTGTGATCTCCATTTCGCTCCCGGACAGAGCTTTCTCAAGGCCTCGCATATCTTATTTCCATGTGTCCATATCGAATGGAAGATGTTCGCAAGCCTAACCTTGCTTGGTGAGCAAGGTGACCATATATTGGACACCATATGAATTTCCTCTATTGCAGATGCTGTATGTGCATTGGGTTTTGTGATGTGTATTGTGTTGTTCTCTTATGCCTGAATATTGAATGAATATATTTTGATATTGAAATATTGCCTTTGTGTAGAAATTTGGCATTTACGCAACCCCAGCTCTTGTTTACATTGTTCTCTGTGTAGTCTGACATGGTAGTTGTTAGAGTGGTCCAGCATTTCTCCACTAATGTGCTGAGTCCTGGTTGGTTCATCAGGTGCTCTGCTATAGCTGACTTCTCTGGTTGAAGTAGTCTGCAATGCCTTTCATGTTCCTTGATTCATGCTTGGGCAATGCTGCGTTTGGTGCCCCCTGTGTAGACTTGTCCACAGGTGCATGGTATATGGTAGACTCCGGCAGAGAGGAGAGGATCCCTCTTGTCCTTTGCTGAATGTAGCATTTGTTGGATTTTCTTAGTGAGTCTGTAGATAGTTTGTAGGTTGTGTTTCTTCATGGAACATAACACCCGCGATAAGTGAGGGAACACTGTATTTCAATCTGAGGAGTCAGCCATAGCAGAGCACCTGATGAACCAATCTGGACACAGCATATTATTTGAGAACACAGAAATGATGGACCACTCTCACAAATACCATGTCAGACTACACAGAGGCACAATATTTATTCTCATTCTCACAATGGTTGAAATGCTGCACTTTTATTTATTTATCGTATCAGGAGCAAACCAAAGATACACACACACACACACACACACACACACACTTTGCATTATATTAAATGTACTCTGACCAGTAGCTGGCCACTTGAGTGCCTCTAGTGTTGCTATAAGAAGGTCTTCTATTGTGCATGTGGCAGGGCTCAGACTGCATTGTAGTAAGTGGTCTGTGGTTTGCTCTTCTCCACACTCGCATGCCATGGACTCCACTTTGTGACCCATTTGTTAAGGTTGGCTCTGCATCTCTTGGTGGTAGAGCACAGTCTGTTCGGCATCTTCCAAATTGCGCAGTCTTCTGTGTGCTCAGTGGGGAGTATCTCATTTGGTATCAGCCATGGGTTGAGGCTCCGGGTTTTAGCCTGTCACTTGTGGACTCTTGCTTGCTGAGCTGTTCCTGTGAGAATTTCTGTAGATCTTCAAAAACTATTTCTTGGTTTATGGCATTGTTGTGCTGGCTGATATCTGAACAGGGGATGGGCCAGAGATGTCACTGCTTTGGTACACTGTAAAGCTGGGAATTCCCAATAAAGTGAGGAACCCCTTGTTCAAATCTTATCTTCATCATAAGCTCATTAGAGAAGGCAAACATGTATTTCTTTGCCAATATCCCCCCTTTTCGGTATAGGCATAATAATGTGAGCCTTTCCTACCAACATTTTAGTAAGAATATATGCAAATATATTTAGTGGGATGGAAGTGCCATATAAATTCCAAATGATATTATTATTCCTATTGTTCATCATGACAGTGCAGTCTGGTTTGGAATGTAGCCCAGAGCTATTCTTAATTGTAGCTACAAAAACCGTAGAGTATACCTGTTGAGTGTCTCAGTAATTAGTCCCAAGATTAATTTAAAGTTTTATTTTCTTTGTCTTACTTTTATTATTCCAGCTGGCTTTCTCTGCTTCCCAGAGGGAAAAGTCCATATTTTTGTGCCCTGCAGCAAATGCTTAAGATCTTCAGGGCAAACACCTTGGGCTGTTAATGTAAAGGAACCCTGAGTTAATGAAATCTATTTAGTCAGGTGTCATGAGCTGGCAAAGCAAGTGCCTAGGGTTTTCTTGGAGAGAACTCCCATCTTCTCCAAGCTTTAGTCTGGATATATTAGTCTGAAAAAGGGAGCTGCCATCCTCATTCAGTAGAGGTCACAACCTCTTTCCCTAATTCTGACACTGCCACACTTTGATTCTGTGTTTTGCCTCTTCCCCACAAAGCTGCATTGTCAATGAATCAGGCTTGAGGGTGTTTCCTTGGTGTCATCCTGACTTAGATCAAGGTGGGAGTTTGTTTATGCCAGAGGAATGGCATGTAGTTCCTGAAAATCATTCTAAGTATTCAAAATTTAAATAAAAACAGATCTGCCATGCTTCACTGTGTAGACATGACTAAAGATGGCTGATGTCAGGTAATTATCTCAAGGCTATTTGGGACAGTTGCCTCACTGCTATACTGTTTGTATACTACTTGTCTTCAGGGCTACATACCTAACAATTTTCATGGTGGGATGTCTGGAAAAGGAGAAGTGAAATGTTCTATCACACCTCTATGCTGAACACAGAAGTCAAGCAAGCTGCCAGAGGAGGAAAGTCTACTTTTTCACCAAATTAGAAAAGCAAAAGGCTCCGATAGGAAGACTGGACCTTTGGTCCATTAGCTGATGTTGCCCTCCTCCACAAACCCAAAGTAGACTCAAATTTCAACATTTACAAATCTGAGCAAATTGTATCACGAGAAAGGGCTTTTGGGCAGGAAAGAGTAACTAAGAGGAGGAAGAATGATGGATTCTAATGCCAGCTTATTTATTTATTTATTTGTATACTGCCTTTTGGCGACTCAAGACGGTTTACAGGCAGCAAGTAATGCACATAAAAACAGTAAATACAATATAAAATTACAACAGAAACAGTAAGCAACAACCAGGAGACAGGTGTTTTAAAGTCCCTTCCTCACTCCCCCTTTCTCCTCTCAGCTGACTTGGGGGGCAGGGGAGGGGGAGAAGCAGCAGGATTCCTTCCTTCTCCTCCTGAGATCGCAGGCAAATGTAGTATTGTTGCTGGGGGGACCAAAAGTGACCTTGGGAAAACATAATTTCTGTTGAATTGTATCAGTAAATGGTTAAACTAGATCCCGATAAAATGTAGATCTTATTGCATCACCCTTTCCTATCTGCTATTTGCTTTCCTATCTGCTTAAAAATAATACAACTTCTTCACGGTATCTGTGAATCACAGAATAGTGCACCATTCAGAAACTTCTAGAGCTGTTAAGTAAGTGTTTTGTAGGGAGCTGCTCCTTTCTTGGTCCATGGGACCAGCCTGATTTTTGCTCACTCGAAGACTTACGGTTACTGTCCTTCACATTTTTCCTTTTTTATCCGATCAGGGTAAAGCATTTTTATAAAACTACAGTGGAACCAACCCGCTGGTGGCGCAGTGGGTTAAACCTCTGAGCTGATGAACTTGCTGACCAAAAGGTTGGCAGTTTGAATCTGGGGAGCAGGTGTATTCCCTCTGTTAGGCCCAGTTTCTGCCAACCTAGCAGTTCAAAAACATGCAAATGTGAGTAGTTCTATAGGTACTGCTTCTGCAGGATGGTAACGGCACTCCATGCAGTCATGCTGGCCACATTACTACATTATCTACAGACAACATTGGCTCTTTGGCTTAGAAATGGAGATGCGCACCACTCCACAGAGTTGGAAACAACTAGACATGACTGTCAAGGGAGACCTTTACCGTTATCTACAGTGGAACTATGTCTTAAGAGCATCCCAACTTGACAGCATTTTGAGTTAACAGCTGTCATTCCGCCCAGGTTTTGCTTTACATAAGAGCAATGTTTTGAGTCAAGAGCTAGTGCCGGAGGGAGCACTAGCATGAGAAAGAGAGAGAGAGAGAGAGAGAGAGAGAGAGAGAGAGAGAGAGAGAGAGCACTAGAACAAGAGTACAGTGCTTTGGAGCTTCATTTTCTTGTCCACTATGGGAAATTGTTGTCTGCTTTGCTCTTGCCCACTTTCGGAGATTGCAAGTCCACTTTGTTCTTTTCTGCATTGAGGAACTTTGGGTTAGTTGATTTTGTATAGTTTTTATTCCTCGTATGTTTGGCTTCATGAAGAGAGAGAGGGAGAGAGAGCAAGAGAGGAAGGGAGGCTGGAATGAGTACAGTAAGAAGAAAATAATGCTTCTGTCTCTTCATTTTGTGTTTCATTGAAACAATTCTGCGCTTCTACCATTGTGCCACAACTTTGTGCTTTTACCATTTTAAAGTTGATTTTTCTTTCTTTATTTTTCCATGTGAATGTGCAGGTTTTGCCTTGCCATTACACTGGCCAACCCCCTTTTTTGTGCTTCCTTGCCAAAACTTCGTGTTTCTGCCATTTTCAAGTTGATCTTTCTTTTTATTATTATTCCATGTGAATGTGCAGTAATATATTATTTCTTATTTATAAAGTACATTTTCTTATTTAAAAACATGTAACAAAAAAAGGTGAGGGGGTTAGGGGGCCGGAACAGATTAACAGTATTTCAGTCCGAAAGTTCACTTTGAGATAAGAGCATTTTTTAATTAAGAGCTCATCACACTGCCTTTGGCCAAATCGTGTTGTTGGTCCAGGTATCCAATTATTTTGGCATAGTCCAGGTGTCAACAATATGGCATCTTCCAAATGTTTTAAATTTAGGCTATGACTTACATAATTCCTCACCATTGACCATGTTGGCTGGGGCTGATAGAAGCTGTGGGCCAAAATAAATCTAGTGGGTACAGAGTTGCTTATTTGTCCTCCAGAGTTTTAATCGGAAGTTTTTTCTAGCTCTAGTTGGAGTTCCTGATGGCTGAACCTAAGACCTTTTGTATACATACTGTGTATTCCACAGCAGTACATTTTCCTCAGCATCTTGTTCTCACTTAACTTAATGATTTTGTTGGGGAGGAGAAGAAAATGTTGCACATCTTTTGAGTTTGTTCCCCTCTCCATGCTTAAGTTGGAAGATAAATGTTAGTCGTTGTTAGTGTTTCTCTAACTCCTCTTGCTCCCTTTTTAAAGATTGACCATCACATTAAAGACTGACAACAAGATGCTGGTGAATAATGCTGCCTTTACTGAAGCATCTCAAATGGGCCTTTTTAGAAAAATGGATGGAGCTTTATGGCTTTGAGTATTTGTTGCTGTAAATGAGAAGCAAAGAACCTCTAATAATGGGAGATTTACAACCGTGACAGCATTCTTCCATCACTGGTGTTGAATAAGGTTTACAATTGGAATAAAGCCTGCTGGTGTTTTAAGAAAAAAACACCCTCCTTTTTTTGTTGATTTAGATTTTGGGGGGTTTTTTTTGGGAGGAAATACTTTCAATATTGCAGTGTTCTGTTTTGTGTATTAGGCATGGTTAGGTCCAGTCAGAATCTTCATAATTTGCATTAAATTTGCATCAAATTCGAAACAATTTGGGAACATAAGAACATAAGAAGAGCCATGCTGAATCGGGCCTCAGCCCATCTAGTCCAGCATTCTGTGTCACACAGTGGCCCACTAGTTGTACGCGGGGATCTCTAGCAGAAAGGAGGGCAAAACCCTCACCTGCTCCCGACCCCCCACAACCAGTACCCGGGGAAAATCCTGCCTGCCTCCATCAACACAGAGGTGGCACTTGGCTGTCCATTTCAGTAACTACTGATTCCCTTGGTATCCATGAATCTGTCTAATCCTGCCTTGAAGCTGTCCAGGCTGACAGCTGTCACAACCTCCTCTGGAAGTGAGTTCCATAACCCAATGACCCTCTGGGTGAAGAAATATTTCCCTTTATTAGTCCTAACTTTCCTACCTTGGAGCTTTAGGGAGTGCCCCCTAGTCCTAGTGTTGGGTGACAGAGGAAATATTTTTCTTTATTCACCTTTTCTATCCCATGCATGATTTTATACACTTCGATCAAGTCACCTCTTAAACGCCGTCTTTCAAGGCTGAAAAGACCAGAAGTAACCTTGCCCTTTTGGGAACCCGGAAATATCCTTGCCCTTTCAAAGCCACTGTTGCCATCTTTGTTCTGACTCAGGAGGTGGATAGGAAAAGACCCAGCCTTTGGAGACAAGCTGCAGCTTGCATGCTGGGATGCTTGCCTCCAGTCAATGAGGCGAAACCACGTGGCGAGGGGTGGGATTTTGGCATGGCAGCCATTGCCCTTTAATGGCTGCCATTGCTGCGCATGCCTCATGGGCTCATTGCGAGCCAGAGACGAGAAGGGAAAAGGACTAGGCAGCTTGGGTGGGAAAGGTGCCATGCCACCGCTTTGGTAAGGGAAGAACAGGGTTGGGAACAAATTGGGGAAACTGGCTGGAAGCAGATCCCTTGCCTGCAAGGCCTTCTTGTGTGTGTGGGGAGGGAAGAAGGGCAGGGCAGCTGGGAGAAGTGTTCTTCTCTTGCCTGCCACTGCCAATTTTCCTTTTTGAAGCAGTGCTTTTAACTTTCAACAGACCCCAATCCCCTTTGGATTGCACTTTGGCTTTTGGGATCCCAGAAAGTCTCTGGACTTTGGAGAGCCCATTTTCCGCTAATAATTTCCTTGGGGAACCACACCATACCACTTTGGAGCCCCCATTGTCTGCTTCGGGTTTCACGTTGTACTTTTGGAAACAAGAAATCTCCTATAATCTGCTAATAATTTCCTTGGCGAAACACACAATAAAAGTTTGGAGGCCGCTTTGTCTGCTGTGGGTTACAGTACATTGTACTTTTGGAAACTAGAAATCTCCTAATCTTCCTAATTTCCTTGGGGAACCACACCATACAATTTTGGATCCCCCTTTCTCGGCTTTGGGGTTACACGTTGTACTTTTGGGAACAAGAATCGCCTATACTCTGCTAATAATTTCCTTGGGGAAACGCACAATAAATTCAGAAATAGATTCAGAAATTTCAGAAAATTCAGAAAATTCTGACTTTTTTGGGAAAATTTCAGAAATCATTTCTGAATCGAATCGCCAGAACCCCCACCTCCGAAACGGGTTTTGAACCATTTTTCCTTGATCAAAAAAACCTATTGTGTATTTATAAAACTGATGAAATGGGGTGGGGGTGGGGGTGTTAAACCGGAGAATAAAATACAGGGATATTTTTAAAATAAAAAACAGCATTTTTTGACATTGCTACTAGACATGTCCATTCTATTGATATGGGGTGTGTGTGTGTGTGTGTGTGTGTGTGTGGAGAGAGACAGAGAGTTTATTGCAGAGACACTGTAGGTGAGAACTGATTCTCAGCACTATTAGACACAAAGCTATAATTACAATCTCCCCCAACCATTATGTTAACCATGAGTGAAATGCTTTCCTTGAATATCAGCTTAAACCTTTAGGGAACTGTGTGGAGACATCATTTAGGTGAAGCCTAAAGCTTCTCCCTACTCTTGGGTGGGTGGGTGGGTGGGGAGGTGTCTGCTAACGAAATAGGCTTCTTTTTTTTTACAGTTGTGCCCGTAGAATTTCACACAATTTTTCTTTTCTATTCAGCTCAGTAAGAACGGTGCCAGGGCTCACGCTTTGGTATCTTTCAAGGGCATGGTCCATGTATGCAGCAGAATGAGATGGTATCTATAATCTGTTATGTTTATACTTCGATATGGCAGTGAATTGTGCCACTCTGAGTCCCCCTTGGAGTGAGATAGGGCGAGTTAGAAATATGGAAAATAAATAATAAATAAATGGTAGAATTTTCAGCTGGTACAGTGACCTCTACAGCTCAGACTGTTGGCAGAGGTTCCATTTTCAAGGCATTGGCCCATCAATAGTGTTGAAAAGCACCTTCTCTATCAATAAAAAAATGACACATCAAGATGGTCTTTCTTTTGAACATTCTGTTGATTTTCATTTGCAAGAGGTTTTTTTTAACATCGAGAGAGCCCCCATGAATGAACACCCTTCAGCCTGCTATGTTTCATAGTTTGTCAGATCAGACTGGTCCAATACTCAGTATATGAGGTTCCAGCTCTACCCAATCACATTGTCGTGAAGTCATGGACCCCGCACACACACACAATTTATAGTACACCAAGATACTTCAAACAAATATTATTATTATTTTCTATTTTATTAAGCCCTTTCCCACACACCTAGAGTTGTGAAATGCTAAAGCGCCCTAGAATAGACCTAGCTGTACCCTGAAAACTCCTATCAAATCTAACCCTTTAATAAAATGTATCAATTTGATGATTTTGTACAACTTGTACCTTTTATGTACTGTGTCAATTTCTAAGAGTATAAACTGTATCAAATGAAATGTATCAAAATGTATCTAGAAAGCAGCTAAATCTCTCCACATCCTCTCCTTGCATAATCCTTGGGAAAGGAAATCACAGCCAGGGTCCCTCTGGCTATTTTCCAAGCCAGATTACTATCAAAACCTGGGTGTGTATATGCAGATAGAGGATCCTCTTTGTCAGTATGCTCAGTATGTTTGTTCATTCAGCTTGAGGTTGAGAGTTTGCCACTCCTGCGGAAGAGGGGACTCGACAAAAATGAATACACGAACTCTCTGTACAAGCACCTAAGCCCTTGATTGTCTGGATTCATCACCTTTTTCTTGCACCTTTGTCTTACATGGAATTGGACATTTGAGTTAATCAGGGACTTATCAGCATATCCATGCCACCATTTCCTCATGGACTGTGACCTCCTAAGGGTCATCCCCGTAACGAATTGGCTCTTTGAACTGACAAAATACCAGCTGTCATTCTCCCTGACATGGAAATCTCCTCCTGCATGCTGTGATGTCAAGGGAATCCCTGGCCAATTCAGGCACAGATCCTAGCCTGCCTCTTTTTCAGCCTATTAGGGGAGGGAGCAGGAAGTCTGAATAGTTGTCAGAACGACATAAAATGGCATGTATTTCTCAATGAGTTTATGCTTGTACCTTTTGAAACACATTGCTTGCACTTGCATCCTTTTTGGCCAAAATAAAATAAATCTCTGTGGCTTCAGCTTGGGGAACTTATTTCTCTGTCCTTATGGATCTGGTTTAGTGGATGCTCACCGGGCATGGACCTCTTAAACGTGGTCCTAGCTGAAATCACTACATCGCCAAAAAGAAGTCTATTAGCTAGTCATGATGACAGTAACTATTTTCTTGGTAAAAGTAACTATTTTCTGCCATTCTGCAGAGGCTGGACATCTCTGTATAGTTACTAGACTCCAAATGATGTTTTCCAACAACTAGTCAATCAGAAATACCCCTCAAGTTATAGTTGCATTATGGCTTTAGTTGCAATCTCCAGACATGCATACATCCTGTCCTTATTTCTCATGGTGGCGATTTAACATCTTGTGGCAACACGTTCTGTGGGATTTGTTCTTAATAATAGGAAGAGTTGCTTCTCAAACTTTTGTAGAACTCTTTGTTCAAACATTTAGGGTATGATCTCCAAATTCTTGGATGTGGAGAAAGGGAGAGATAAACTTTCCTTGTCCACACCTCTCAGTTTGATAAATGCCTTCAATGTGTAGCTTTACTCTCTGTTTGCTTTTGCTGATTCAGATGCATCAACTTTTGGTTGGGTTTCTTTATTGCTGCTTGGAGGCAAGGGATGAAGCTTCCCGGGCATGGAAAGGTTGAAATTGAAGACTGCTTCCTGGATGTGAGCCTAGAAAGGTCACTAGTTTGAGGCCAATCAAACAAAAACCTTCTTCCTGTCACTTAGCTTTTTGATGAATAATGGCGTAATCACACACACAATGCCTTTAGGTTTTGCCTTTGCTAGTTGTGTTCATGTGTGAAGGTTGTTAGTTTGATTTGGAAAGTAGAAGACAAACTTTAAAAAGGTCTGGTTAAATAAAGCTCACACTCATATAATTAACACTGTAGTCCAAATATAATGCATGTATTTATTGTTAATCACTAAAAAGTAGTGTTGCACTTCAGACAAGGAGCACCCCATCTAGTCACACACACAACAGACAGTCTAAATAAAAAGGTTTTTATTGAATCAAATATAGTGTCCAAAAAAAGGATTAAAAGAAGATCAATAGTAGAATATATCCAAGGTAAAATACACAGTTCAAATATTCCCAAAATCCAAAGGCAAAGGTAAAATGCTTGATGAAAATCCCATGAATAATACAAGGCAGCTATAGGAGCAAAACATGCACAAAGGCCTAGGCAAAATCAGGAGCTTGGAGACAAGACAAGATCTGGCATGGTTTTCTAAACAAATCCTGGAATCTGAAAGACAATTTCTCTAGTCAACTATTATAAAGACAATCAGTTTCTATTTGCAAACCTAATGCTACGTCGCAGGCTGGCAGCCTGCCTAAATCGCTGAATGCTATCTCGGCGGTCAAATGTAAGCTCATTAAAATTCCCAGGTGTTCCGTTATCAGCATCAAAACTTTCTGAATCTTGAACACAAGAATTCTCATCCACTTAGGCTCTGGGAAGGGAAGTGTTCCCAGGAAAGGAAGCCTCATCTACAAGGTCACTTTGCATCTCAGAGTTCTCACTAAGCATCCCATCATCAGCATTTGCAGGAACAATTCCATCATCAGCATTTTCAGAAACATTCCCATCATCCCTAGCATGCACATGAGCACCAGGCTGAAACACCACAAGTGGACATATGGTGACCCTATGAATGAGAGACTTCCCCCTATCATGAGTCACCATGCTCGGGTTTTGTAGACTCAGGTCTGTGGCTTCCCTGACTGAGGGCCCATCCAGACAGAACTTTAAATATGGGAGTTCCCGTATCAAAAAGGGGGGTGGCTAGACAACGTCAGCGCTAAAAAGATCCCCTTTTATCCAATTTCTGGCTGAAAGATGTACATCTTCCTGTGTCTGTATGACCCTGCATGCCAAGAAACACTTGTTTCCTCCTCACGTCCTCTATAGAAACTGCTCCAGCTGACTTCTGTCCCTTTTACAAAGCCTGAAACAACTGATCAGTCGATTGGGCTGTCAAATGGACACATAGGTGATTGAAATGGAGAACCAGTAGGACTCTCTGAAACTCTTTATTTAACACTGTAAACACTCTAACACTGTAAATAAAGCTTTAATAAAGAATTAGGGAAGGGAAAAATCCAACTGGAGTTTTTTTAATGTCCATTATGATATGCACACAGGCGTCTATGCTTGTATTTATTATATTTGCATGCACACATATACCGATCAGTGCATAATTGTATATTTTTTTAAAAAACAAAACAAAAACTTCCAGCAGATGTCCCCCATCCTCCTTCCATTTTATCATGAGACATGGAGACTGTGAGGACTGTGAGACCCTTGCACCCTTTAGGAAAAGCTTTAAAACCTGGCTTTGCCTTTGAGGAATGACAACAAATTCCCATACCATGACCAGCTCAGTACAAAATGCCCTTCGATGCACTTTATTTCATCCTTTAGTGAAATTAAACCCCATTACTTGTCCCATCTGAATCTCCCACCAGATACACTACCCTACTCCTCCATCTCACCCAAGGTTTTTATAATTTTTTCCCTTGCCATTGGCCCAGCTCACGGCACTCAACTTTTATTATTTTATTTCATATTCTGTGTTTAACTTGTATTATTTTGTTTTGTTTACATTTTATGTGATGTTATTATTTGCTGTATGTATTTTATTTTGCTTGTTGTAATTGTTGGGCTTGGCCTCATGTTAGCCACCCTGAGATGGTGGCGGGGTATGTGTGTATGTGTGTGTGTGTGTATATATATATATATATATAGGGAGAGAGAGAGAGAGAGAAAGCCCGGGACCGGCAGGTGGAGACCTGCTCTGAGGTCCCGGGTATTTTGCCCCTCTTTTTAATCCTGTGTTTTGGTGCTGTCTGGAAGCACCCCAAGTCTTTCCACCTGGAATGCAGTTTTCCTCTTTTCCTACTGCCTTCTACCTTACCAAGCATTATTGCCTACCTTACCAATCATAATATCAGATGAAACAAATTCTAAGTTTATCATTCTTTTTCTCCCATCTCCTTAAATCCAAGTGTATGTGATATTTATGCAACAAGGTAACATGGGAGAATTTCTACAACCCCCAATTCCTTTTGCTTAAGAAGTGGGAGGAGGGGGTTGCCATGATCACAGTGTCATGTTTCCATGTGCCTGGCACAACTGAGGATTTGGTTGTGAGCTGCACAGTGATTTCTGTTGCTTCTTTACAGAGTTCTTGGCACCAAACTGTTCACCATCATTTGGCAAGGAGCACAGCAAGGATTGTAGGGGCTTCTTTGGCATTCATTTGCATGACAGAGCTTTGAGCTGCATGAGACAGTCTGCAGGGGAAGATTTTTTTCACAGGCAGTCAGCAAAGATCCTCCTCAATTTTATTTCAGTTGGTAAATACTGAAAATTATATTACCAGTTGGCTGTAATATAAACAGGGCTGTGTGTGCTTAGGGAGTAAAAGCATGTGCCAAGGAAAGCTAAGTTTTGTCACTGTGTAAATGATAAATGTAGAAAAATGTGGACACTTTTTCCTTATTTTGCATAGGTCTTCTTTTACTAGTCCTGAGGAAGGAGTTATGTAAATTGGTGAAGTGTGGTCTCCTAACCCTGATGGCTCACCTCCCTTTTTTTAACTTCCAATTTTTTTCCTGCAGACATTTCAGTCTTATTTTCTCAAACATAAGGGATAAAACCTTGTTTTTTTTTAAAAAAAACTATAAAATAATTAAGAAGTTCAATTTTGAACCTAATGCCACATTGATGCATAGTTGTGAAATAGATGCAGATCTGAATTTAGCTATTCTAATTGTAGCAGCTGGTATGATGAGCTGAGTGAGTCCTTGCTTAGTTAGGAACATGCTGCATTATAATTGGTGTCTAAGTATTCTGTGTTACTTTTCTCTCTCCTATACCTTTTTCTTTTTTTGGCTTTGTTGTTCTAGATCAGGGGTGCCCACACTTTTTCAGCATGAGAGCTGCTTTTTAAAAAACCAAGTCAAGAAGATCTACCTTGTGTGCGCGCACACCATCTGCGCGCTGCACCTCCCGTGCGCCGCTTCTCCCGCGCGCCACCGCTCCTCCTGTGTGCCACCATTCCTCCTGCTCACTGCTCCTTCCGCGGGGCATTGCAGGAACGATGTCGTTCCCGCAATGCCCCGCGGAAGGAGCGCTGCGTGCAAGGTGCCCCGCGCGCTGGGATTGACCTCCTTTAGACCCGCGATCGACTGGTCGATCGTGATCGATGTCCTGGGCAGCCCTGTTCTAGATTGTAAGTCTGGAGGGCATGAATGAACTTGTTCTTGATCCATAAATATTTCTATGAGCCATTCTTGTTGATCCATGAGAGGCAAAAGTTGTAACATCCCTTAATATAATTCCAAAATATTAAAAAGTCCAAAATTCTCCACATAGGTGACTGAGATAGTGATATGTTTGCTTTATTAAACTTTATTGTATTGTTTCAGATACAGAATTATTTAAAAGATTGTGTATAAAATTACCTTCAGGCCATGTGTATAAGATGTATATGAAAGAGCAATGCATTTTGTGTTGAGACATTGGCCCCATCTCCAAGATATCTGATTATGTATACGCAAGTATTCCAAAATCCAAATTATGGAACACCTCTGGTTCCAAGGATTTCAGATAAGTGGTACTATATAGCTATAACTATGATTTGAGAAGGGAATAACATGTAAAGCCATTGTAAGAGATAACAAATTACCCCTTACCATCACCACAAAACAGTGTAGGTAAATAGGGTTTCCTGGCTTTCCTATTTTAGTTCTGTTGAAAATTAGTCCACCCAATGTTTCTATTTGCCCTGGGCAAAAATAGCAAAGTTTTGGAAATACTGCTGAAGTAAGTCAAGGAAGAAAGTACAAAGACAGATATACATTTAAACATTAAGAAAACAAAAATAATGACTACAGAGATTTACATAACTTTAAAGTAGACAGTGAAGCCACTGAGGGCAGTCTACATAGACACTATAATACAGTTTGGAAGTGGAGTAAAGGAAACCAGCTTCACTGCTCAGCACTTTCACAAACAGTCCAGGAATTGGTTTGAGGCTGGAACAGTGGCCGCAATATCCACTGATTATGGATTGGAAACAAACCTAAGAATCAGAGTATCCATGTCTAGACTCCCACTCAGAAATGTGGATTTTTTTTCTTAACCGGTTCTGCTGAGATGCACTGATGCACATATCCATGTCAGTTTGGAATAGCACTGGACAGTGTCAGGGCACAGGAAATGAAAACAAAAAGGGTGGAAAATTAAAATTCTCATGGAAATGATGTGGTTTCCTCTCTCATGAGGATTAGTTGTTTACCTTTCAGCCAGTTATGCTTCAACATTTTTAAAATTAATTTTATTAAATTTTTGACATTAAAATACAACTGAACACACTTAACCAATTGACATTACACATTCTTACATATAACAAATTAACAGACATCTCTAAAATAAAAGAGCTACAAATGGGAGATAGAAGGGAAGGGGGAAGGAAGGGGCATGTGAGGGTGAAAGGGGGGAGGGAAAGGTAAGGTAGTGCTCGAAGGTATATAGAAGATGAGACATACGTAACTATCTGGAGCAACAAGCACCTGAGGCAAAGCACCAAAATCAGTGTGTACAGAGCTGTGATACTGTCTATTCTCCTCTATGGGTTTGAAACATGGGCCACCTATCGCCAACACCTACGACCCCTCGAACGCTTTCATCAGCGCTGTCTTCGCACAATCCTAAATATACACTGGACCGACTATGTGACTAATGCTGCTGTCCTTGAGCAAGCAGGGATCACCAGCATTGAGGCCATGCTATTGAGAACACAGACGGGCAGGGCACGTCTCTAGGATGGAGGACCACCACCTCCCAAAGATACTACTCTATGGTGAACTCGCCACGGGACAACAGCGCCTCAAGAGATATAAGGACTCCTTCAACAAGAGATGGATAAGGACTCATTGAACACAATCCATGCTGCGGCCTCTTTCAGGTAAAACCCCCAAATAAAGGACTGGATGGCCAGATGGATCACCAACAATGGTCCACCCAAAATTAAGTGATGGACCAAACAGGGCCTCACTTTTCATCGGAGGCATTTGGAGGACCATAAGACTGAAATGGAATCCATTTGTTTTTGGTTTTTTGTCTTCTTAATACTGGTCAGGTTTGCCTCTTTCGAGAAGACACTGTGAGTTTGTTTCTGAATAGGTCAATAAAAATTGTTACAAAAGAGAACGACAACGTCTCAAAGAGAAATGACAAGAAAAGAACCACAACTTGGAAACAACATCACTCAAGGAGACTTTCTGCTGTGCTTTCTGCAACCGAACTTGCCTATCTCAGATTGGCCTTTTTAGTCATCAACGTGCTTGTAAAAAGTGTGGGATGAGTCCTTCCTAAGAATCTTCGTTTGCAAAGTAATGCCGAGAGAGAGAGAGAGAGACATATAACAAATTAACAGACATCTCTAAAATAAAAGAGTTACAAAGGGGAGATAGAAGGGAAGGGAAGGGGCATGTGAGGGTGAAAGGGGGGGGGAGGGAAAGGTAAGGTAGTGCTCGAAGGTATATGGAAGATGAGACATACGTAACTATCTGTATAACATTCCGGACTCATTTAATGTTCAAATAACCTAATTTTCTTTACATTCTTTGTCATTCATATCTGCTTCCTATAATCAAAATAGAAAGAAAAAATATTTTCCTTTATAATAAGTTTAAATCAACATTGAATTCCATCCTACATTAACCTTTGTATTTTAGTCCAGTTACTTTTTTCATTTATCCCTTTTTCCTTATCCCTCAGAGCCTCAGTTAACCAGTCCATTTGTATCACTTCCAGTATCTTTGATATCAAAGATGCTTCAACATTTTTAATGTGCTTCTACAGTATGGGTGTTTTGACAAAAACTCTGCATTTTCCTGTTTAGATTTTGAGCTCTGCATGGGGTATACTCTGATAGGCTGCAGTGCATTATCTGCCTTATTCCAGAATTTCTGGAGAGTGTTTTTGAACTTGCTGTTTCTGGCTTAATAAATGCTGCAGTGCACACTGGAGTCTGCATTTTGTGGACACCCTGCTCTCAAGCTGGCTTCAAACTGCATTGTAGTGTCTGTGTACAACTGCCCTGTGATTGCCAATAGTCTTTACCTTGACTCAGTAACAGTAAAAAATAGAGACTGCAGTGTAAAGATATATAATTGATTAGTCAATTTAGGATTGTTCATACCATTGTAGTTTGCTTTATATGTATGGCTGTGATAGCTGGGTAGTAAAAGAAACTGATAAGAAGAGAATCATTGTGTTTGAATGTGGTGTTGAAGGACAGCTCTGCGGAACCCTGTACTGTCAGAAAGACGAATAAATTGGTCCTAGAGCAAATCAAAACCTGAACGCTCCCTAGAAGTCAAGATGAGAAAGCTAACTGTCATACATTGAAAATAGGATGAAAAGATATGACGCATTAGGAAAGACAATAATGCTTGGTAAGGTAGAAGGAAAGGCCATACTCCAGGTGAACAGACTCAGTCAAAGGATAGATCTACACCAGTCTTCCTCAAATTGCGGCACTCCAGCTGTTTGAGCCTTCAACTCCCAGAATTCCTGACAATTGAACAAGCATGTCAGGGCTTCTGGGAGTTAGAGGCCCAAACAGCTGGAGGGCCACAGTTTGAGGATGTCTGATTTACACTGTCACATAACCCAAGGCTGATTCAGTGTGTGGACCACCAGACTGGCCCTAGGTATGCTGGTCACAAGGACTCCTCAGCCACTGTGGAAGTGGGAGGGAGTCCCACCCCCACCCCCAATCTGCCACTCAATAGCCATCCTAACTATCCATCCCTTCTGTTGCATGTCATTTGGGGCCCTGGGGCACTGAGGAAGGGGTGGGGGGGAAGCAGGGCCAGCCCGAAGTAATTTTCAGGTGTAGGCAAATAGTATTTTGGTGCTCCCCCCCAAAAAATTAATCACTGAGGCTATGAGATCATGGGAGTTGTAGTTTGGTGGAGGCTAAATATTGTATAAAACTACAACTCCCAAGCTCCCATAAAAGTTGACATGACCTCAAACCGGGCTGATTCTACAGGGTAGATGTACCTTACGGCCAATGGAGCCCAAGCTACAAAGGCTTCATCCTTTTTCTTGCAAAGATGAGGGAAAGGCGGTGCCTTGCTCCCCGCAGGTAGGTCTCAGCCCAACTGGCCCTCCCCAGCTGGCTCTGCTCACCCGGCCAAAGCTCGCAAAGGTGGGCAAGGGCCAGCACCAGGAGCACCAGGAACAGCAGCACGGCCATCACATGGGGAGTTACCATGGCTCCAGCAGCCTCATGGTTTTCAGCGCCTCTCTCACCTCAAGAGGAGCCCTCCCATGCGCTCAAATGCGCATGCATGGAGGCGAAGTTTCCAGCATGCGGGGAGGTGGAGCCTCCTCGTATGCTGTAAAGTCCGCCTCCGTGCCGGCTGGTAACTCTGCCTCCGTGCCTGCTGGAAACACAGCAGACACGGAGGCAGAGTTTCCAGCTGGCAGCGGTGCGCCCGTGCGGATTTGGTGCTCTCGGCTGGCGCCTACTCCGCCAAGTGCGTTCATCCCCTCCTGGGGGAAAGGAAAACCCCCTCCTCTCCCTCTCGCACTCCAAAGCACTTTGTCACCCCCACTGACATCATGGCATGTGATGGCAGACAGCTAGGACCCGTGTTGCAGTTGGATACCACTGCAACGCAGAAGGTGAGAGTGAAGGGGGTTGTCATCTTGTGCCTTTACAGCCTGGGAAATGTGAGTTGGCAGTGGTTGGCTCAGTTTTGGAACTTCTCCAACTGTCTTTTATAGACCCTAAGCCAGGAGTGAGTCCGAATCCTGTGGCAAAATTTGGCTTCCCCCCTCCCCCACTTTCGCTAACACGGGGAAAGGCTATATTAAAGTGGTTTTGCCCCATGTTACCTCTGATCAACCCCACTTAGCCATCATGGGGTTGATCTGCCACTTCAGTGACCTAAATGGTCACTTTACGTAGGGCCAAGGAGGCCGCGCCTCTGCATTTGCAAGACTTGAGCAATGTTGTTGATAACAGGGTGACATAGAAGGCTCTCGTTCATAAAGTAACCTCAGGTCAAAGTCAACTTGATGGAAATTAGATAGGGGTTTTATCATTAGTTTTACCATGGGACTATGGTCTGGTGGGCGGATTTAGCTCCTCTGTATTTTCTGGCCCCCTTGACCATCCATGTCTCCGTGAACATCCATTGTTACAGTGTTTTCAATTTCTGAGCATTCTTTTTCAAATTGGATGTTTCCAGGGTTACAAAGATAGAAGAACAACGTTCATTCTCCAGTTTATTGCATTCTTAAAATGGTTGAGGAATTCATCTGCAGGTTATTTTGGTTTGTTGAATTGAAGACACAATCAAAATAGTAAAATTAAAGGCAGTAATACTTTGAACAATAAATTCATATATCAGTAATGTGAATAACTCTACATGAAAAGCAGGAAGAAACTGTCTGAGGACGCTGTTAATGAAATGTGTCAATGTGTCCTTCATGGAATGTGTTGGCTATCTATTTATATCGACGAAGTGTTGGAGGCTATGTTTGTGCTAGGGAGTTTCCAGCTGTGTTCCAGTGACAGCCAGCCATCTGATACATAGATTCCACTATAGTCATTGGCTAACCCTCTTAAGATCTTTTTGACAGCATGATGAAACCCCTACCATCACATGAAGTACCAAAGAAGAAGGATGACAAGACAGTCGAAAGATACAGACATCTCACCTTTATCCTCCAGGCTTGGCCTGTGGAACCTCAAACCCCATTCCATTGGAAATAAATGCGGACTGCTGTTGTCGTAGCAACTGCCTCCATTTGGTATGGATCATAAGAAGTCTGATAACCCCTCAGAAATTTTTTTCCAAGGCTTCAGCTGCAACAATACCAGCACCTTAATTTTATTTCCATGTGACAGCTGTGGAATACATTTTAGAGAGATGGTAATAGTAATAAAACAATGGCAGGATTCATTTGGGGTAGGATTTGACCTTACTCAGATCCTCTTTTGCATGGGTTGACCCTGGAATATGCGAAGTCATGATAAAAACTAAACAGCCAAACATGGTTTGACTTTGAATATGTGCAGAATATGGAACTTCTTTCTGACCTACTCATGATTTTCTCCCTGCATTTAAATTATTCTTTGAATCATAAAAGAGGCGAAACTATAGAAGTTTTCTTTCTGGATCACTGTATACATCCCCAGAACTACTGACATGCAAAAGAAATGTAACACTCAATTTTAAAGTGGAGATGGCGATGACAGGACAGGATTATTACAGTATATATTAACAAAGAATAACTTTAATAGCCTTGGTTTCAGTGGTATAGTTTCTCTGCTGATGGACATCACAGCAATTCTACAGTGTTTGTAGTTGCTGTGGCTAGTTTATCACCCAATGTCCAACCTCTTGATGAGCCTTCTCGGAGATGACATTCAGTTTCTTGCTTGTCCACACTTTAAAACTTTCCACTTTTGTAGAACCTGCCAGCTCTTATGCTCTGCTGAAGAAGCTTGTGAGAACCTAGAGTCACCTTCATGTCATTGTGAGAGTAGCAATTGAGATTAAGATCTTCTGGGGAAGCCCTGCCCTGCTCTTGGTCCTGCTTCCGTTGCAAGGGCGGTTGGTGGGGATAATAATAATAATATAATAATACTTTATTTCTAACCCGCATCCATCTCCCCAAAGGGGACTCGGAGCAGCTTACATGGGGGTAATGCCTGAACAACAAATCACAAAAAATATCACAAACATCAGAAAACAATAAATGCAATAAAATACATCTGTGAAAACACAACAACATAGGTGAATCTAAAACAGAAACGAGAGGGTGAGCCACATGTACATATAAAATGTTTTAAAACTCGGGGGAGATAACAGGAGTAGTGTCAACACATACAGGGTCACATAGGGGGGAAGAGGTCTCGCCAAAAACGGGGGCATTTGAGAGTCTAATCTCCAAAGGCCCGGTGGAAAAACCAGGTTTTCAGTTGTTTTTTAAAGGATTCCAGTGAGGGGGCATTCGTAATCTCTCCCGGGAGGGAATTCCAAAGACGGGGGGGCCACAGAGGAGAAGGCTTTCTCCCTAGTGCTCACAAGCCGGGTCTGTGAGACCGGCAGGGGAGAAAGGAGGGCCTCCCCTGAGGAGCAAAGGGCTCGGCTGGTTCATGGGAGGAGGGCCGGTCACAAAGGTAGGCGGGTCCCAAACCATTTAGGGCTTTATAGGTAATCACCTGCACTGGATGAGAGACAGGGCCTTCTCAGTGGTGGCCCCTCAGCTCTGGAACTCTCTCCCCAGTGAGATTAGATTAGCGCCCTCCCACCTGGCCTTTAGAAAGAAAACAAAATTGTGGTTGTGGGACCAAACCAAACAAGAAGGGAAAGCACACAAAGTAATCCTAATGATAGACTATAAATAGTATATATATTTTCTTCTATATGAGGCTTGGCTTTCTGGAGTGCTAGACATATTGTATTACTATTTTCATGATTGATGCAACCCGATTGTACATGTATTTTCTTGTATTCCTATTGATGTTATTTAACAGCTTTTGTATGTTATATTGATATCCTTACTCAGTGAACAGCGTCTGTCACTTTGAATATTATTATCTCACTCATTGTATTGTATCTCAGTGAATTTTTTCATGCAATCTATGCCTCTCAATATACTATTTATAGTCTCTCATTAGGATTGTTTTGTGTGCTTTCCCTTCTTGTTTGGTTTGTTTTCAGCAAGCAACCTCCCCTTTGTTGTAGTAGTAGTTGTGGGACCAAGCCTTCGGCCAGTAAAATAATGCAGTGCAAAGAATGATTAGGAAATCTGTGCAATGACAATCTGAATGGCTACAGTGTACAATTTTTGGATCATGTGATTTTAATATTTACACTAGGATGCTTTTAATGCTTTGTTTTAATGTTTTAATGTTGTTTATGTCTTATGTTTAATGATTTTAGTGATTTCAATTTATAGTTGTATGTTACTATTTAGTTATTACGATTTTAATGTATATATATCTATTATATATATATCTATTATATATATATATATATATATATATATATATATATATATGACATCGAATTTTTGCTGTTAATATCTTGTAAACCAGTGTTTCCCAACCTTGCCATGCCCTGCCCCCTCCCCCTGGCTTCAGCTCGGCCACAGCTTCTCCAGCCTTGAGGGAGCAGTGCCAAGCCAGCGGTGGCAGAGCCAGCACAATGCTGGCTTGGCACTACCCCCTCAAGGCTGGAGAAGCTCTGTGAGAGCTGAAGCCATGCTGAGGGGGCAGAGCCAGGCCACACCCTGCCCAGCCCCCTCCCCCGGCTTCAGCTCTCCCACTGCTTCTCCAGCTTTGAGGGGGCAGTGCCAAGCCAGCAGTGGCAGAGCCAGCACAATGCTGGCTTGGCACTGCCCCCTCAAGGCTGGAGAAGCTCTGGGAGAGCTGAAGCCACGCAGAGGAGGAGGATCATGAGCGGTGGACGGGCTTCAATGGGCGGGGCTCCTCCTTTATGCGGCTTCAGCGAGCGAGGGGCGAGAGTCATGGCGGGAGTCATGGCGGATTGAAGGCTGGCTGGGGAAAGGGCCGAAGGAGGCGGCGCCCCGGCCCCTTTTTCTTTTTCTTCGCTCCTGCCCAGCCCTTCCTCCTCCTCCCCCAAGCAGCAGGAGTTTGGCAGGAGGAGGGGGGAAGGAAGGGGGGCAGAGAGCTTTTCTCACAGCACAGCAGGAGGTCCGTCATGGCACACTACTGTGCCACTTCACAGCGGTTGAGAAACACTGTTGTAAACCACCTTTAGTCCCCCATGGGATGAGAAAGGCAGTATATAAATATAGTAAATAAATAAGTAAATATTTTTCAAAGAAAGAGAAGGAAACATCAGGCCCAATTGACGAGTGAATTTTCATGTACAAATTGCTCTTAAATGAATGAAAACCTTGCAAGGATATACTTGTTCTTTGCCGGAGTTGCCACTAAGAAGTTCAGGGATGGTGGCTCTTTTTGTTGATCTTTCCCTAGCATCTTGTCCAATATGCCTGCTGTGTCATTTGTTCCATAGCCAGCTGCATAGGTAAAATATTAATGGCAGCTAGGAACAAAGGGATCCTAAGAATAGTATGCCAGCTATCTTGTCTTTATTGTGATTAAAGTTTATGGCCTGTACTGTGGCGTACTCCATATAATATCTCAATCCATAGGAGTTTGTTCAAGTGAGCAGATAAAAAATGCAACCTCTAAATATCTTCTGGAGCTGTAAGTCACTTCTGTGGCAAGGTGCAATATAAGCTATAAATTGGCGACTTTGAAGCCTTGGTAGGAAATACCTCCCAAAGCCAAGTGTTTGTACTTTAAAGCAAATCTGTAGATTAGATCTACAGATGATCTCCTTTGTTCTGGGAAACTTAACTTGGTTTTTTTCTGTTGACATCTAGCTGTTGTTATGCTTAATCAGCCAGAAGATTCCAAGACCCTTAAGAAGGTTTGTATTTATTCTAGGAGGCATGTTTGCTTGGAGCCCCCAGTGGTTCAATGGGTTAAACCCTTGTGCTGGCAGGACTGAAGACCAACAGGTCAGAGGTTCAAATCCGGGGAGAGCGTGTCAGCTCTAGCTCTCCATGCAGGGACATGACAGAAGCCTCCCACAAAGATGGTAAAACATCAAAACATCTGGGTATCCCTGGCGCAATGTCCTTGCAGATGGCCAATTCTTTCACAGTTTCTCAAATCGCTCCTGTCCACCCCTTGCTTTAACTTCACATAAGTCATTGAATCTAGTCCCCTTTAGAATCATAGACTCATAGACTCACAGAGTTGGAAGACAGCTCATGGGCCATCCAGTCCATATACTCAGGGGCGATCTGAGGTAATTTCGCATGGTAGGCGAAAATTATTTTGGCGCCCCCCCCCCAACATTATGTTTGCGCCCCCCTCCCCAAATATTTTTCTTGGTACCTTGCGCACGCTCCTTCCGTTCCTCCCATGCGCCGACGCTCCTTGCCCTGTCCAATTCGAAGGCTCTCCCACGGCCCGCCCTCTGCAACGTCCCGTGGGTGGGGCCGGCAGCGGGCACCAGGAAGCGCTAGGAGGCTTATCTCCTCGCGCGCATGCGCTGTGCCTACTGAGCTCTCTAGAGCTCCGTTGGCACAGCGCATGCGCGCGGAGGGCGACGTCGTCCGTGCTGCTGCTGCTGTGCCGCCCGCCCGAGCGCATGCGCTGTCCCTATGGAGCTCTAGAGAGCTCCGTAGGCACAGCGCATGCGCGCGGGAGGGCGACGTGCGCGTGCGCTGTCCCTACGGAGCTCTCCGCGTGCATGCGCTGTGCTCACGGAATTCAAGAGAGCTCCATAGGGACAGCGCATGCACGCAGGAGGGTGACAGCGCACATGTGCTGTGCCTACGGAGCTGTCTTGAGGTCCGTAGGCACAGCGCATGTGCGCCAGAATCTCCGCGCACATGCGCAGTGCCTACGGACCTCAAGAGAGCTTCGTAAGCACTGCGCATGTGCAGAGATTTACGCGGACATGCGCAGTGCCTACGGAGCTTTCTTGAGGTCCGTAGGCACAGCGCATGTGCGCGTAAATCTCCGCGCACATGCGCAGTGCCTACGGACCTCAAGAGAGCTCCGTAGGCACTGCGCATGTGCGCGAAACCGCGGAGGGCAGCGCAGCAGCAGCAGGGCGGGCGACGCCGCGGCGCTTTATGATGGCGCCCCACCCCACCGCGTCCAAGATGGCACTCTACGCGGTTGCGTAGGCCGCGTAATGGCAAAGGCCGCCCCTGCATATACTGTATCTTGATCTGCCTCTTCACTAACCTAAATGTGTAGATAGGGCTTTAGCAAATATCTTCCATAGAAATTAATTCACTTGGATACAAGTACTGATTTTATTTGCTATTTATATGACATGACTCCAAAAATCTCTTTGGATTTGCTTGGTATATTGCCTGTTTCTCATGGTTTGCTCTAAGTGCAACCCCACCCTTTCTCTCTGGGACTGAGAAAACCAAGTTTGTAGGAATAGAGCTTCTTTGTACTACTTTGTGGCCTTACATAACCACATGGATTTGATAATTGCTGCATTTGGAGTATATTTCAGCACTGCTGCCCAGTCACAGTCTGAGCTTGGTTGTGATTGGATAGCTTAATGGCACATCCTCTTTGAACTCTGGGGTATTTTACTGCCTCTCAATGGAAGTACAGCATGTGACTGTCAAGGATATTTGTCATTAAACTTAGTTTTCCCTTTCTGTAGTTAAGGTAAAAGGTGTAGGTGCTGATTTATGCTTTTGCAGGATTTCGAAGTAGGTATGTATTGTCTAGCACGTGGCTGGCTTCCCTACATTAATTTCTTTTCTTGGTCCGTTCAGTTCTCACCGTGTTGATTGTATTAATGTTAGTCAATGGCCAAGAAAGAGCATTACTTTGTCTCTGCCCATAGTTTTCTTCTTGAATTGCATTCTTGAATTGCATTCTGCACTACAGAAGACTCAGGTTGTTATTACCCTCTATGGAACTTATTGTCTGCGTGAGAATAAAAACTCTGAGGTGAGAAAATGTTCCTTTTTGTATTACAACACACATACTTTCCCAGACAGCAATGTAAAGTGTATCGATAACCAGAAGTTCAAATCAGCATTGTAGCTCTTTGTGATGTCTTTGAAATGGGAAGTGAAGCCCATTGTGCTCCCAAACAAGTATAACTATTCTGAATGTATTTTTCTTTCTTCTCCTCCGGTGATTGTTCAAAATCTGCCTATTTTGATCCACAGTCTCCAAAACATAAGGGGCCCTTTCATTAGGCTCCCAAGTACCACCTTGTCATTTTCTTTAGCATGGAGGTACTTCAAGTCCCATAATCCATGGCATTCCATTAAGTGAGGCCTAGTCAGGGAAATTAAGTTAATGAAGCCTTCACTCCTTATTTAACAAAGTTTATCTCTCTACTTTGTCTTCTCTCACTGTATCGCTGATTTTAAAAATAGCCAGTCAACCCTTTTCTAAAGTGTAGTATACTAATCTTTTTCTAAGGTGTGTTTTCTAAGGTGGGTCTGGAGTTGCAGCTTCTCCTGGTAGTAGGGAACAGGGTGGGGCTGTTTCTCCAGCATCTAACTCTGGCTTGGAAGTGGGTGGGACAGCTGGTGCTGATTCTGTAGATCAAAGAAGGAGGAAAAGGCTTCCTCTCAGCCTTAGTGAAGAGGATCTTTTGCAATGCAAACGAATCAGGCAAATACTTACACAGACTAGATAGGATGAGTCTTTTGAAGGCTTCCCTAGGGAAGAGGGAAGCCAAAGTATGGGAAGCACGTCAAAGGAAAGTGATACTGACATGGACTGGACTCAAGTACGGGAGATTCGGGACATATGTAATGAGCTTACAAGCCGTGACACTTTCATGGGGTTCTCAGATGACAATGACTGGCCTTCAGGGTACCCAGAGGATTGGGGATAAGTCTTGACAGAAGGTGGAAAAGCTGGAGGGCTGGGCAAGAGGCTGCAGGTGGTTCTGGGGCTGCAGCTGATGCAAGTGGGGCTGAGGACTAATATAAGATGGGCTTTTTGGGACTTGTCCTTGTGGCTAGCAAGGTGTTGTCTTGGGATTTTGGGACTTCTTGACTTCTGTATCCTGATATACATGAGTTATGGGCTTTGCTGCTTTCTGCAACTGGCACTTCAGTTGGGGACGATGGGTGGGTCAATGGGATCTCAATGGGATTGCCTTTTCTTGTGGGGTCGATCCTTCAGAACCTTTGAAGATGGGGTATTGTACAGGAAGGTGGGGACATTGCTCCTGATCTCCATGCGCTCTGTGTCTTCAGCCCTCGTGTATGACTTCTGGACCCAGGCCTACTGTGACAACGTATGACTTTGGATTCCAGCTTCTTCTGTGCACTATTCAACATCTACTGAGGCATTTGGAGTGCTAATGCGCTTCAAACGCCAGGAAGATCCGCGTTTGGCAGAAGATGTTTTCTTTTGGTTTTTGTTTGCTGACTTAAGCACTTTTTTGTTATAGTTGTGCTGAATTTAAGCCTTTTGAGTTTAACTTTACTGTAGACAATAAACGCTTTGTTTGATTCTTCTCCTGGCTTGGCGTTTACTGGTCTGTCGTAACAAACCAATTAAATTTGTATTTCTCCTTCCTATAAAAATAATATTTCCAGAATCTAGCAATAAAATATGGAATAAATATAGAAGATATAAGTCAAACATCAAAAATGTATAAATCAAAGTGTATCAGATAAAATGGGTAAAACTAAAAGACAAGTATACATGCATCAGTGCACATCTGTGATACAATAACATTTGAACATCTTCATCTTTATCTTTGAACTACTTTCTTCACTTTATCTAAGTACGGTATATATTTGCTGTGTGCCTGACATGTACCTAAAATTAAGTAACACAAGGCACAATAGAGTACTGGCATACAGTAAGGCAATAACACACTGAAAAGCGATTATCTCTGAATAAACAGGCACTACAATGGTAGTATAACAATGTATCAATATATTGTACTAGCTGTACCCGGCACGCGTTGCTGTGCCCTATTTTGGAGATGCGAGGAAGTCTGAGTATGTAAGGGTTGGAGTTGTTGTTAGTTATGATGTTGTTGGGGTCATGGCTGTGTTTTGGGTTGTTTTGGTGGGTGGGATGTTGGAGTCCTGTGGAGTTGTTGGTGTGTGGCATTGCTGGCGTTCTGCATAGCGTGTGGATATTCAATGTTTTTTGTCTTTCCGTCTGCTGTGTTGATGTAGAGGTTGATGCGTGGGTGGGTGGGTGAGTGGGTATCCCATTATTTGGAAGTGAGTGGAGGTACTTGAAATCCCATTATCCATGGTGTGTCCTCCTCTAATCTGCAGTCGGATGGAGTGCATGGTCTGTGGGGAATGATGGGTTTTGAAGTACTACAAATCCCATTATCCATGGAGGTACTTCAAGTCCCATAATCCATGGCATTCCATTAAGTGAGGCCTAGTCAGGGAAATTAAGTTAATGAAGCCTTACTGTCAATTTTGGGCATGGTCTGTGATTTGTAGGGGTGTAAATTTTCTGTGGGAAGTGATTTGGGTGTTTGTGTTTGTGCCTCAGCCCTTTGCCTTATCCTCCTCTGACAGTTTATTATGGGTCGAAATGTTCATGTTGGCTGGCCAGTACAGGAGTTATGCAAATCTGCCCTTATTGGCAGCCAATCATGGTGTCAGAATGTAGAGGCTGGGAGAGTCGTTGGCAGCCCCGGAGGATGCTGGGAAATGTAGTTTTTACTCATTGTTTTGGGGGCCTTTTAGGTTTTTGTTAGGGGGGGGGGAGTTTCTTTGCTACAAATGTACCTTGTCTGAGGCCTATTTCTGTTGGCAAGTTTGGTGTTTCTGCGTTGTAAGGTTTCTCTGTTTGGGACGGTCTTTCCATGACGACTCTTCCTTTATATATATAGATATAATGTATCAATTCATTAAAAGAGCAGACCAATTCCAAGACATGGGGAAATACATTGTTCAAATACAGATCATCATATACAGTATACTCCAAGTGGAAAACACAAAGGCACAATATCGCAATTGGTATATGCAAGGTAAAATGTTCATAATGCAAAATACATCAGCAAATACATACAAAGAGAAGCCCCAGCAAGATGTATCTATTACAATATATAAAGGGTGAATACCAAAATAAATCCAGGCTCAAGACACATAAGCATTAGCTAGATCAACAATAATAATACAAATGAATACCCAGAAAACCAGGTAGTAGGTGGTCTATGGAGGAGGTGGCGAGGCGTGTGTGGAGTAGCCGCGTCAGGCTAGGCGCGCCAGGTGGAGAAGCCAGGAGGCGCGCCCGCTAGACTGTAGCAGCGTCACTGGTGTATGACGTGTAGTAGTCTCTGCCTCGAGGTCCCGTCAAAGGGAAAGAGCGTCGCTCGTGAGTGACGTAGCGAGAGTAGCGCTCAACTAAATATAAATTTTATGCAGGGAGAAGCCCCAAAATAATGTCACAAAAATGTAAGGGTGAGCTGGCCCCAAGAGCAAAATAGTAGCAGCAATGTAGAGCCTCCGTAGTCACATCAGAGCCACTGGGGACGGGGAAACCCACTCAGAGGAAGGGGGGTAGTGGGGGAGATGAAAAGAAGCCGCAAAAAGCGCCTAGGCGCCGTAGCACCACTCAGCAAATGCAGATATGTGGCTGTATAGCCTATATCGTGGCCAAACTAGAAAATAAAGCTGGATGTCAGTGGCAGGCTTGTTCGAACTGCCCCGGTCCCCAAATAGCGGGTAGATAGACGAAGGAAAAGGGCTCAGGTGAGAAGAAGGTGAGAAGAAGCACACGCCTACGGGTAACACCGCCGCGCTGCACCCGTTTCGGACCTCAAGGGTCCTTCTTCAGGGCGAGGGTCCTCACAGACTTAACTGTGGCTTCAAATAAATCTCAAAAATCTATGTGTAGTAATCAGGTAACATCAGTAATGGGTATGACCGCCATGTATGTATTTGCTGATGTATTTTGCATTATGAACATTTTACCTTGCATATACCAATTGCGATATTGTGCCTTTGTGTTTTCCACTTGGAGTATACTGTATATAATGATCTGTATTTGAACAATGTATTTCCCCATGTCTTGGAATTGGTCTGCTCTTTTAATGAATTGATACATTATATACAATATATTGATACATTGTTATACTACCATTGTAGTGCCTGTTTATTCAGAGATAATCGCTTTTCAGTGTGTTATTGCCATGTACCTAAAATTGTCTAATATCTCTGTGTTGAGTAAGTTTATAAATACATGCTTACACATACATATAAATGAGAATATAATGGTAAGCTGTGGAGCTTACTAGAAGCCTTTGAAAATGCCCATAGGGGTCAGATGAAAGGTGCATCCTGTTATGTTCTGGGCAGAGAACTAAAGGGCCTTGGAATGCATGTTGCAATATCACAACTTCTTCCAGTTGAGGGACATAACCCAGGAAAAGGAAGAAGAATACTAGAAGTGAACAACTGGTTCTACACATGGTTCTACTAGGAAGGATCTGTCTTCTTGCACTGTAATCTGCATTTTGATCAAGAAGGGCTTCTGGCAATAAATTAGTTGCATGGCATAGTGATTGGTACAAATTTATTTATTTACTACATTTCTATACCATCATTCTCAGCCCGAGGGCGACTCATGGCAGTTTACAAAGTGGCACAATTCGATGCCCAACAATATAAAAACAGATAAAACAATTCAACATAGCTAAAAAATTCAATTACATATAAAAACATAATAAAACCATAAACTGCAATTCATTACCAAATCGTTGTCCAGTCGCGTTGCCCAGCCATTCCGAGATCAGAGTTATCAGCTACACTTCAAGAAAAGCCTGTTCAAATAACCAGGTTTTATTTTTTTTTTACAAAAAGTTAAGAGGGTGGGGGCCAATCCAATATCCCTGGGGAGGGCATTCCACAGCTGAGGGGCCACCGCTGAGAAGGTCCTGTCCCTCATCCCTGCCAGTCGCATCTGTGAGGATGGCAGGACTGAGAGCAGGGCCTCCCCAGAAGATCTTACATTTCTAGATGGTTCATAAGGAGAGATGCGTTCGGACAGATAGGTAGGGCCAGAACCGTTTAGGGCAAACATATTTTCAGTTTCACCAACTTGATCAGGAGAGCTTCATATTGAGCTAGTGGGAAAGGGAGGCAGCATTCCAGAGGGCAAGATCCCTTATGAACTGCGGAAAATGATCTCTGTGTTCTAGGGCAGTGTTTCCCAACCTTTTTTGAGCTGCGGCAGACTTTTTGCATTTACAAAATCCTGGGGCACACCACCAACCAAAATGACACAAAATGACACTCTAACACTGTAATACCTATAGTTGATATGTTTTTAAATGTATGTATACACTCAGTGTGAAACCTGGGCCTGTTTCGATGAACACAACATAGAAATCCTGGCAGGAATGGCAGAAAGACACAAACTTCCCACACAGAACTCCCATAACCAAGAAAAAAAATACTATAAGAGTTTGGTGGGCATTGACCTTGGGTTTTGTAGTTGTAGTTCACCTATATCCAGAGAGCACTGTGGACTGAAACAATGTTGGATCAGGATCAAACTTGGCATGAATACTCAATATGCTGAAATGTGAACACAGATGGAGTTTGGGGAAAATAGACCTTGACATTTGGGAGTTACAGTTTCTGAGATTTATAGTTAACACACAATCAAAGAGCATCCTGAACTCTTGCAACAATGGAATTGAACCAAACTTGGCATATTGAACTCTCATTACCAACAGAAAGTACTGAAAGGGTTTGCTTGGGAATTGACCTTGAGTTTGGAAGTTGTAGTTCACCTACACCCAGAGAGCACTGTGGACTCAAACAATGTTATGTTATGTTGTTGTTTGTTTTCTATCCAGAATCACAATGTTGGAATTAGGCTCACCACTTTAAGGTCCCTAAAACAGGCATGGGAAAACCTTGCCCCTCTGGGTGCTTTGGACTTCAACTCCCACAATTCCTAACAGCCTGAGGCCCTTTTCTGCTTAAGTGGTTGAGGGGGAAAAGGAAAAGGGCCTGAGGCTGCTGGGAATGGTGGGAGTTGGAGTCCAAATCACCTGGAAGGTCCAAGTTTGCCCATGCCAGCTTTCAACAGTGACCTCTTCCTCCCCCTTTCTTCGCGCCGTTTCTTCCCCTTACTGCCGAACACGTTTTCTTCTACACTGCCACTTCTGCCGCCATTTTGATCCGAGGGGGCAGCATGAACGTGTTCAGGAGGGGAGGGGGAGGGAGGAAGACGTGAGCCGTGCGGGCGCAACTGCACAGACTCGCCCCAGAGCAAAGCGAGGCAAAGCGAGCAGAGCGAGGCTGGGAAGAAGGGAGCCCGAGTGGAGAAGAAAAAGGGTTCAGCAGGAGGGGAAAGAAAGGGTATTGGAGGTTCCAATTTCCCACGGCACGCCTGATGATTGCTCATGGCACACTGGTTGGGAAACACTGTTCTAGGGGAAGTTATGACAATACAAGAATCTACCAATGTGCAAAAAACAAGGAGATAATCCATTAATGCATAGAGCATGAGAAATAATCAGAAACTCTTAGTATAGGGGGAATATGATTTAATAGGTATAATGATTATGATTGGAATGTAGTAATATGGGGAGTATAACCTGTTACAAAGAAATAAACAAAATAGGAAAGTAAGTCGCAGCAGCATTATATATCAAGGATTTGTGTGATGGTGAGGAGGTCCATGACTTAAAGGATGGAAAATGAATTAACAGCATTTGGGTAAAAATTAAGTGGGACAAACAGGAAGCACAATAGAGAACACTGAAACTCTGCCCCTGGCCACTAGAATTTTTGGACCTCCCTGCACACTTTAAGATTTTGGAAAGTTTTGCTATATTGTCACTTATACACTTGTACCCCTCTGTACACTTGTACCCCATCTACATTGCCAGTGTAGCAATTGCATTAACCTGATGTGTCTCCATGATGAACATAGGCTAACGCGATTGAACCTGAGGCAAGCCACTTGATTTGGCTTGAGCCTGAGCTAAAGGAAGATCTGGGCCTTTCCTGATGTTTCCGCAATGAGGACTGCCATTTTGGATCCTTATGCAGGATCCAAGATCACATCCCCACAGTCCGGGGATGTGGGATAGCTGTCGTGGATGGCATGGATGATAGTTTGGCTATTGAATTAGAGCCAAGCCAGGAACATCAACTCCCCCAACCACACCCAGAAGCAACATAACTTAGCATACTGGCCAAACACAAGAGACTTCTGTGGAGCAGGCTGAGGAGGTTAATGGTGCTTTCCTGTGCAGAATGTAGAAAAGGGAAAATCTCATCTGAGGCGTTCAGCTGGAATCGCTGAGAGGATGGCCAGAAATCAGGATCAGCTATGAAAGCAGTATTTAAGAGGTTTCAGTGTTATTCCCGGTTTCTGGATGGAACATTTGTATACGAGCCTTGGACCTTGTACTCTAGAGACCTGTGAACTCTGGTGGACCTTTGGACTGCTTTCTGACTTTGGCATTGGATTCATGGGCACAATTTCGTCATGTGAAAGTTCGGTAATTGGATTGACTCAGGACTGTCATGTGGCTCCTCTGTTGCTTGTTCCTTTGAGGTATGTTGTTAGTGAGAGCTAATTGGATGAGCTTGGATTGTGAGACTACTCTGTTGGTGATTCCAGGGTGAGGTACAATAGCAGTGCCATCTTAACACCTAGCACCCCATCCCCCCCCCCAAAAAAACCTTCCGAAAATTCCTTACTGTTGGTATTTTCTTCATGCTTCTTTCTTCTTCTGTAATTGACAGAGCAGGTTTCTCTCAGACTCCTTTGCTTCCAGAATGAGAAAGAAACAGAAAGGGAAGACTCTGATATAGTTTGGGGAGAGGACAGGGGTGGTGATGCTGGGATGGAGACAGAGCCCATGCCCATCCCTGCCAAACTGGTTTTGGCATGGCTGAGCTGTTGATGGGTTAGGAAGTCCTGGTACAGACACAATGTTGCTCGGAATCAGCATTTTGTTCTGCTGATTTCCAACTGCATTTTGCGCTTGTGCCACTTCTTAAATGGATACGAAAAGAACTGCTTTATTCCCCATAGATGTACAAAAGTGAAAATTATCCATAAGCAAAATCTTTCCTGTGATCTATGCTTTTTCGCCCGCCCTCCCCCCGGGTGTCAGGAGTGACTTGAGAAACTGCAAGTCACTTCTGGCGTGAGGGAATTGGCCGTCTGCAAGGATGTTTACCAGGGAATGGCCAGATGTTTTGAAGTTTTACCATCCTTGTTTATCCATGCTTGTGATATGAAAACATGGTTGGACTTCCGGTGTGGCAGCATGGCTGCTCATCAGGCATCTTGAGAGCTTCCGAGATGCCAACTGAGCAAGGTGGTCGGGTAGAGCGTGTAGCTCCCTCTCCCCAGCAGATCGAGTCTGAGGAGACTGCAAAACCCACAGGGCTAACCCCTGATAGTCTAAGAGATGTTACTCCTCAAGGGTGGTGGCTCATGACCCGGGAGGAGGCCCACCGGATATAGCGGACCACAGCAAGGTGAACTTGTGATAGGAAAACATTCACCTTTGATTTCTATATTTAATCATGGACTTTAAATGTGCCTTCAGATGAGTGTGTATGAGCAGTTGGACAGAGATGAAGAAACCTAACATTCCCAGGATCCTAAATTCTAAGCATAATTAAAAATCCTATGGATCCTGATACTTTTATATTAAATGAGAACACACATAGCATACTTGGCTGTAAGAGAAAATGTAAACAACTAGAATTGTTTACTTTGGTAAACAGTAGGAAGAAATTCCTGATAGTAAGAACTTTTTTCAGTTCAGTGAGTATAAAGGAAAGCCAGCATGATGGGGTGTTAGAATGTTAGATTCCTAGACTGCTGAGAATCCTCCGTGCCTTTGGGACTGTTACTGTTCTTTATCTAATTTCCTTTACTGACTATTTGTTATAGTTGAGCCTGAGGCTCCAGACACTATTACAAAGATAAAGAGTAGTTTCCTTAGAGGATTAACAGGATGAAAAATAGAATTAATAAATAAAAAGGAATAGTGTTTGGGTCAGATAATCTTAACACATTTTTTATCTTCATTGGTCCTATTCTAATTTTGGTGGAATATAACATTTTCTCTTCTAGAACAAAAATCTGTTGGAAATGGCAACCTTCTTAAGCATCCACTAGTTATTTGTTATGTATTGTATATGTGTTGATTGGTATGCAATTTTACCTTAACCTCTTTGTTGCGGGAGGGGCTGCAACAAAATTCTACATGATACAGTCTGGGTTTGCTCAGGGCTCAGACTCCATTTTGGAAGCAGTTCAGTTTAGACTTCAGTAGAGAAGTTCAGATTAGAAACAGATGTATGCTTTTAGAAGTTAGTTGAAACAGACGACAGAGACTCTATTAGACTCTCAAGACAGAGGTATGCTTTGGACTTTGAACTATTGACTCTAAGAAAGATGTCCTGTGTTACCTACACAGAGAAACTACTTCAAATCTACTTGTAACTTGATTAGTATCTGTATGCTGAATACATGTATGCTGAATATGAAGTTTATGAGTAAACCAATTATGTTACTTTTAAAGAAGTCTACTTAATTTTGTATCTTGAGAGCATGATTTAAAGGCAAATATCTTTTAAAGGAGAGTACATGTTTTTGAGCAACTAAAAGGAACACTTCTGAAATTTTGAGATATATATATATATATATATATATATAGAGAGAGAGAGAGAGAGAGAGAGAGAGAGAGAGATGCTGGTGAATGCCATTTTCCCAAAAGGTTATGACTTTAACAGGTCATGCTTGTATCAAGAGGCTATGGCATCATTTTTCAAAAAGTTGTGACTTCTAACAAGGTCATCTCTTTCCAAAGATCATAAAATCTCCTAAAGCAGGGGTGCTCATTATGTAGATCACGATCTACTGGTAGATCGCGTAGTGCGTCCTGGTAGATCGCAGGCAAGGCGGGAAGAAGGCTCAGTCCCACCCCACAGACTCCTGATGCCACCCAGGTGCAGAAGGAGGTTGGACTGGATGGCCCTTGGAGGTCTCCTACTCTAGGAACCTGTTGTTGTTGTTGTTGTTACTATTATTAGTAGTAGTAGCAGAGGCTGAATGAATATTATCGTTATTATTATGAATAAATTCAGGGGCTTATTATACTCACATTTAGTTGAATTCAGTCTTAAAATATATTATATGGCTCTCACTGAAATAAATTTCCAAATATTTTGCTTTTATGGCTCTCTGAGTAGTGGGGAGGTAGATCATTTTGACTTGGTTGTTTTATAAGTAGCTCGCATGCTGGAAAAGTGTGAGCACCTCTGTCCTAAAGGTTCTGGAGATTTCCATTTACCAAACAAATCAAACATTAGGAACTATTATGTGTGCATAGGAGAATGTTTGCTATCTATGAACACAGGACAGAGGAAACTGCTTGTCATTTAATATTGTCCTGTTATGTTCTCCCATAAATAGGAGGGAGTGAAACTGTGGGTTAGGCAGGTTGTGACCATTGATTACTCTGGTGAATCAGTTACGGAGACATTCCTTTTTAATTGATGTCCATGAAAGGTGGTCCATTTTACCAAGGTCGGTAATACCCCTGTGGAAGACACCTCGGAATAGACTGTAGTAAGCAGACAGAGCCTTCTTGGTATGATAGCCATGTGTTATTAATAATCATTGAAACAGTTGCAGCCATCATACATGGGGCTTGTGCCTCCAGTTACGTTCTCTGGCTGTCCCCTTAGAGGTAAACCAATTTTCATTTGTTCTGTTTTTATGAAGCATGCTTGTTTCACTGTCTGCTACAATCAATACCTGGACTTACTTGGATGTTTCTTTCCTGCAGTTTTAAATCTCAGATCCAATTTCACAGCCAGCTGCAACATTTCCTCTGTGTTTTTGTTTTCGGATAAGCAGGAAAACACACTCACAAGTAAAATTTGATTTTTATGACGATCTCCAAATGACAAAACATCCTCACATCAAACATGTTACTTGAAAACAAGTGTTCACTTTTAAGATGTGGAAAAATGACAGAGGTGTACCCAGATGCAGAAAAGTGCTAAAGAGGAAGTGAGACGTGGCAGTATGCCAGGGAACTTATCAAAAAAGGGTTTTTTCCCCCTGAATTTCAGAAGCCATGTCATCTGTCAGCTCCTGTACTCCTGCATGTGCTCGGAGGAGCTAGAACACTAAAATAGCTTCCAAACTGAGCTATTCATCACTCCCTCCCCCACCTTTTATCTGCTTGTGGATGTCGAGGAGGGGGGAATCTAAAGAAGTGACAGTAGTTATGCTTTCAGATTCCCTTAAAATATATACTAGGTTGGAGCCAAATTATATCATAATTCTATTTCTACTTACCTGGAGTGAGCTCCAGGGAATTCAGTGGGAGACCTGAGTATTCATATAAATGTATAATTTCTTTCTGATCAAGTTGCACCTTATAGTAATTGAGCTAATACAGAAAGAAAACACTTTCATCCACACCTTTTAAGACAGGCTTATCTGATCTCTCTTTTTATTTCTGTTTTCCTGTTTATGTATGATTAATAAGGTACTATGAAAGCAGCTGCTGTTTAATTTATCCTTTGTGGCTAGAAAGACACAGTTACAGTAGGATTACTAAGGGTTCATCTACGCCTGTCAAATAGTCTGGGACCGGCCTGAAACATAACTGTTCTGGCCTAGCCCTGGAGGCCCCAGAAGTTTTTGGATCCTCTGATCCATGGCAGTAGTAGGGCAGCTGTTCCTTCCTTTTATCTGGTCATGTGTGTGCTTTTGCTGATGTCAATACAGGATGTGTATGATGGCTGGGATCTCTCCCAGAGCTCTGTGGACAGCTGCATCAGTGATGGGGTGACACAAGCCTGATCAATCTCCCTTTCCATGTGCTGACAAGTACAGGAAAAAGGGAATGGTGAAGATGTCCATATGGACAGCAAACTAGTTTTCAGCAGACTAAACTGTGGGGCTGCCCCAGAGTTTTGACAAAACTTTGGAACATTTCCCAGCTTTCATTAATGCGAGGCTAAAGCATTAAGAACTGGAAGTTCCTGAATGTTGACTGGACATCCAGGAGCTATTTACTTACTTATTTATTTATTCATTTATTTTATTTATATTCCGCCCTTCTCACCCCGAAGGGGACTCAGGGTGGATTACAGGCACACATACAGGCAGACAATCCCTGCCGTTTATCACAGTACAATGCATACATTTTTGACATATTACACATATATAGACGAACAGAGGCAAATCTGGCCACCAGGGGGAGCTGACGCACTCCTAATCTCTCAGCATTCCAGCGTCCCTCATTGTTCCTTCCGCAATCCTCAGCGTTCCTGGAGTTCTTTAATGGCCTCATAATTCAGTCAAAATTTGCCTCCCCACTTAATGTGGTACCTTCATCTCCTACTTGACAGATGCAACTGTCTTTCGGGCTGCAAAGGTCGACAGCAGGCTACACTTAAAGGCCGAGCACCCACCTCGACCCAGGCAGGCCTCGAACTCATGACCTACTGGTCAGAGAGATCTTATGCAGCTGACACTTAGCCAGCTGCGCCACATTCCCGGAGCAACATCTGATGTGTTTCAGATTTTAAGAACAGTGTTGACAAACCCTTAGAGTAGAATTCTGTTCTTTTCCAGATTTGTTGTACTGTTTTTCTACAGTGCTGCACCTAATGGCAAAAGTCTGTGCCGCTCCAACCCATCTCCACTAACCTTCCAGTGTTGCTGCTGCAACACTTTTCCAGCTGTTAGATTTATGGGAGTTGAAGGCCAAAACATCTGGGGACCCACAAGTTGAGAACCACTGACCTAGACAAAGGCTAAAGATGAAACAGGTGTGAATTGATATAAAAAGGCTGTGTACAAAGGTACTTTTTAGTTAATGCCTTTGTTGACTGAGGCATACCTGGATAGGGTTACATTTCATGTTAGTCCTGCTTATGTTGGATTGATACCAGGTTGGTCATAACTTAATTTATGTTTCACTAATTTCTATAGGAACTGAGTACAGCTAACCGTATCTGAATCTATCCCTTTATGTCACAATGCACGGACTCGGACCGGCCCCTTAATCACACACACACAGAGACGTTGATCAGCTAACTATTTTATTGTAGAATAAAGAACAAGTAAAAGGTAATTGTCCAGAAGAGTTTCAAAAGTCAATCCAAAAGTAAGCGTCCGTAGTAAATCCGAAGGCCAGGGAAACTTGGCAAACTTGGCAACGGCTAGGCAAGGCTCCGCCAGCAAAGCGGATCAGGGAACAAGGCAAAGTCCAAAACAGGGCCCAAGAAAACTTCTTGGCAAGACACGAGCCGTTGGCTTGGCTTTGTAGACCCACGCTCACTTCACTTCTGTCTAAGATAGAATTGGCCGAGGTACTGAGGATCCGTTCCCACGGATCCTATACTTAATTCCCTTGGCGAGGACCCCGACGCTCTAGGCTTCGCCTCCAATCTGTGCTTCGGGCCCTCGCCCCCTTTGGCCGGTCTAGGCTGTGGTGCCAGCCCCTCCTGCTAGCCTCAATGCTCCGTCTCCTATCAAAGCTTCGACCTTGCCTCCCAGCACCTGGTTCCCTATCTTCGTGAGAGTCAAACTCTCCTTGCGCTTCCATGGACTCATCCTCCTCCGTTTCCCACATTCTTTCCTGTGAACCGAGCCCCCGGTTTCTCATAGCCTTCGCTATCACTGCTATCTGAATCCCTCTGAACTTCCACATTCTCGTACGGGTCAGGCCATCCATCATCCCAGGCCAGGCTCTCTGTGGGAGAAGAAGGCCCAGCTAACTCATTAACCCCTTCTTCCAATCCCTCCAAATCCTCAGAATCCTCCTCAGCTGCCGCTGGTTCTAATGCAAGTGGGACCCCCGGTGCTGCCCCTTGCCCCCCAGGCACGAAAGAGAACTGGGTTGCTACACTTTATGACCCACCAGTCACAACAATTTCCTCTGGAATTGCATACACATACTTGCATCTCAGGGCCATGGGATTTGTACTTCTGGAACCGTGATAAAACAATAATGTACATGTATATTTGATGAATGTAATAATTGTGCATACATTTGTAGTGTTCCCTATGTAATTACTAAAAGTGATGGCTTGCTAAGGAAAGTTTACTATTTTATCTGTTTAATGGTTGCAAGAATGAAGGTACTGCAGGAATACAAAATTCTTCTTGATGTGGTGTGAAAACAATGTAACCTTTTTGGTTTTTAAACTGATAAATATTTGGAAGAAACCAAATTTTCTGGAGGTTTGAAAGTTTGTCTTGTTTGCAATCACTGCTTAGTTCTCGAAAGGCTCTTTGGACATCTGGAGTAAACACATTCAGTTTTGCAAATAAGTTTGCAAAGAGCTCTAAACTGCTGGGGAGATGGAGCTGCATTTCTATGTTGCCTGTGGACGAAAATGTTTTCCTCCTGTATTAGCCTGCTCAATTATTATGCTGAATGTAAAGTCAGTACTCCACTTTTTCTCTGCCAGCCTGGTAACTTTCTGGGGTCTTAATCTGAGGCCTGATCTACTCAAGGCCTCATCAACCAGATTCAAGAGCAGTGGTGAATGAAATAAGCTATTTGAGTGAAATAATACATCAAATTATGATTAATCCTTACAGAGGACCCTTACAATGATGTTCCTTTTGTAATAGGTGCACTCAAAACTATGATGAACATGCCCTTGGGGCTAAACGTCTTTGGTACTTGTGCACTGTCAGCCATTGTCTGTTACAGGGCTACAGGTTTTCATTGTCTTTCCTGCACTTCCAGAAGTCTCTGGAATAGATAAAAACCACAGTGAAATATCTCCCTGCTTCAGAGGTGGTGATGGCAGACCATCCAGTTAAGATGCCATCTATGAGTATTTGTGCATTATTATCTAGGAATGCTATGCCTGATGTGAGAAGTTTAGCCTTCCATGTGTTGTGGGGAGTGGGTAAGATAGCAACTATCTCCAGCTATGTTGTTGTACACACACACACACACACACACTTATTATAGCAATACTGAGATTTCCGGTGGACCTCAGTAAATGGTGATTTCATTATTTTTCATCTTGCTATAAGTGTCATCAATGATATAGAGATCAGAATTTTGGAGTTGTGACACTAAACCAGGATTCAAATGCCTGTTTGGCCTTGAAAATCCACACACCCTCAGTCTTAGACAAAGGCAATGGCAACCCCCCCCCCCCCGAACAAACCCCCTCTGTGATAGACTTGCCTTAGGGTTGCTATAAGTTGGATATAACTTGAAGGCAGATAACAACAACAGGATGCTTCAATGATCATGTCCACTATTCACAATTCAAGGAATGGCCATGCAGGTGGGGGTACCTTAGGCTGTTTGGTAAACCCAGAGAGGGGTGTTGAGGAAGGAGGAATGTCAGCCCTTTCCAGTCCATGAAAAAATGACATATACATCTTAACGATTGTGCATGTCACTAACAGATTGTCAGCTGCGTTCTGTAGCCATTACTTTCACCACAACTGGTCTGGGAAGGCAGCCTTTTCCAGCACATTGAACAGAAGGATGATGGCATGTGAATTCCGACCTCTAAATGTTCATTGTTTTGCTTCAGAATATTGGGAATTAGTCTCATAGAGGATAAAAAGAGATGGGATGTCTCAAGTTCCTCTTATTATTTTATGAGCCACTATGGTGAAGTAGTTTGACTGGAGCTCAGAAGATGAAAATCCCCATTTAGCAATGAATGTTATTGCGTGGGGTTGATAGTTTTTCTTGGGTTTATTTACCTAATTGGTAAAAAGAAGAACATATACATGTGTCATAAGAGGACAGCCAAGATATATGTAGATATAATGAATATAATAAAGGAGCCATGGACGATAATACAATCTGGTGAGAAGTTGACAAACCCAACTAGATTTTAGAGAGATTTTGGAGGATAATGTCATGATTATGCCCTGTATTACTCAATATTAAGATTCTGAATAGACAGGGATGTCAAACTCATTTTCACCCAAGGTCACCTAGGACTTATGGTTGCCTTCAAAGAGCCGTTTCTAATTGTAAGACTGTATAGAATACAACTATGTTGTCAGGGCATTGAAAGCCTCGGGGAACCCATAAAATGACGTAGTCGGACAGATTTAGCCCATGGGCCTTGCTTTTGACATGTGTGGAGTACAATATGCTTGTTTCACAATTTGCAACCATGTAGCATTTTCTCTCTCTGTGTTAATCTTATTTTCATTCCCCTCATAACAAGAATACACCAAAACTGATGATCCTGGCAGGAAAAAAAAAGTTAAAAATGACCACTTAGGTAAACAAAAAATGTGCAAGCAGTATGTCTGTTCTTTAAGTATCCCTGTAGCAGCAAATGAAAATAAATTTAAATCTTGAAAGGAAAGGAGGCTTGAAAGAAGATGCATTAACAGAGATGTTGCAGGGAAGAAAAAGAAATCTATTAGTCTATTTTTAAAAAAGGGAAATTGTTTTACAGAGCAATTCTAGATTCAGTGTTATGTTGACTAGCAGGAAATAGGGTATTTTGGAAGCACCGTTACATGGGTGGCATGCAAAATATGTCATCGCCATAACACATATGCTAATACAATACAAATAGAGATACAGATATGCTGAATTGTGAGTAGGGTAAATACAAAGGAAGAAATGAAAATGTTTACATCTTATCCTGTCTGTCTCAGATCATGATTTTGTTTAGCACAGACATGGATCTAACACAGTGTTTCCCAACCAGTGTGCCGCGGCACACTAGTGTGCTGTGAGCGATCATCAGGTGTGCCGTGGGAAATTGGAACCTCCAATACCCTTTCTTCCTCCTCCTAGCATCTCTTTCTCCCTCTTTCCCTCCCCAAAGATCCTCCCTGAGGCTCCGCCGAATACCAGGGCCAGACCCGCATTGAGGAAGCCTTCAGGAGCCTCAACTCACCATGCCTCCAGTTCCCGCTCAGGGCTGCTTCAGCCTCCCTATGCTCCCAGGTTCGTTCAGTACCCAATTCACTGATGTGGAGCTTTCGGCTTTGGCTGTTCTCATGAGAAATCCAAGCTAACGCGAAAACGCCAACTCAATCACTTCCGCCCAGTGCTCTACTTTTGCGGAGGGAGGAGGGAGGCAGCGAAAGAGGCCACACAGATCTATGAAACGTATAGACTACCCACTCACAGGTTTTGAAGAAACAAATTGAGCCTCTCCGCTTGGAAATGTTTTTTTTAAACTATTTTACTGTATTTTTCGAGAGTTGCCCCCCCCCCCCCCCAAGGAACTGTTTATAACAGCTTGATGACATCCATAGTTAACTGGAAGCAAGTTTCACTCAGGGTGGAATTTCACAAGGGTCTGGAGAACAAGCCATATGAGGAGCGGCTTGAAGAGCTAGGCACGTTTAGCCTGAAGAAGAGAAGGCTGAGAAAAGACATGATAGCCATGTATAAGTATGTGAGAGGAAGTCATATATATGTTGTGTTCATCGAAACAGGCCCAGGTTTCACACTAAGTGTATAAATACATTAAAAAACATATTAACTATATGTATTACTGTCTTAGAGTGTCATTTTGTTTCATTTTGGTTGGTGGTGTGCCCCAGGATTTTGTAGATGTAAAAAATGTGCCGCGGCTCAAAAAAGGTTGGGAAACACCAATCTAACAGAAAGAGTTTTGTCTTTCTGACTTCAGTGCAGAGCAAGGTATCCATGTTGCAGTGGCACAGAATATATACTATCACCCATATATAATTTCCCACAAAGTAGCTTTTCCAAGCATTATGTGTCCCAATGATGGACCTTGATTCTTGTTCTCAGGTTCCAAAGCACTCGGGGACTCCTGAAACAGGCATGCTTGCTTGCCCTTGTCTCTTTAGACTGAAGTATTGATGGTCTTTTGCCATTTGTCTGATAGTCTGGATTCTGCCAAGGTGCATAACTTGTGATGATGGTGAAAACCAGAGAGGTAAAGTTTACACCAGCACCTCAGTTAAGTCTCAGAATCTCAGGATATTTATAAAAGGGCAAGAACAAGTCCTTTGGTAATCTTTAGGCCATCATATTCAGCGATAGACATTCAGGCATGTTCAGTCCTTTTAGGAAACGGACAAAGATGCCTATGTCCGGGCACAGCTTTATCGTAATACATTACATTACATTGCATATAGGTAAAGTAAAGGTAAAAGTTCTCCCTTGGCATTAAGTCCAGTGGTGTCTGACTCTGAGATGTAGTGCCCATCTCCATTTCTAAGCCGAAGAGCCAGCGTTGTCCGTAGACACCTCCACGGTAATGTGGCTGGCATGACTGCATGGAGCGCCGTTACCTTCCCACTTGTGGTACTTATTAATCTACTCACATTTGCATGTTTAAGATCATCTGGAGAGGCCCTGCTCTCGGTCCCGCCTTCTTCGCAGGCGCGACTGGTGGGGACGAGAGACAGGGCCTTTTCAGTGGTGGCTCCTCGACTTTGGAACGCCCTCCCCAAAGACATCAGATCGGCCCCCTCCCTCCTGACATTTCGCAAGAAAGTCAAGACCTGGTTATTTGAGCAGGCATTTGTTGACGAAATATAAGGGTTAATTGGACATAAGGAATGACGACGATGTGATGGAAACTGATTTCAACCTGACGCTGAGGCTGCAATTGTATGTTTTTAATTGTTAAATTGTTATATGTTTTTTTCTGGGGGGGGGGGGTGTTTGACTTGTTGCTGTGTTGTATTGAGGGCAGAGACTGCCTGTGTAAACCGTCCCGAGTCGCCTTCGGGCTGAGAGGGGCGGTATGGAAACGTGACAAATAAATAAATAAATAAATGTTTTCGAACTGCTAGGTTGACAGAAGCTGGGGCTGACAGCGGAAGCTCACGCTGCTCCCTGGAAACCAACCTGCGACCTTTCAGTCAAGAAGCTCAGCAGCTCACGCTTTAACCCACTGTGGCACCGGGGGCTCCACATTGCATATAAGGCCTCCAATATTCATTAAAAATGGGGATGTGGCAAGTAAGATGTTATACTCTCCTAAAGACTGAGTCTTCATCTTTCTGCATCTCTTTTAACCGGTTTCGTAGTAGTTTGCACATCGGGGAACATCACCAACTTAAACAATATAGTTTAGTCCTCTGTCCATTTTTGATGAAATACGTTCTCTCTAGACATTTCCTAGGTTCTCCACCACAATTATATGGCATGCTTCCATCAGAGGTTGATCACAGAGTCATGCTGAAGGTCCTAGAGATGTCTAGAGGGGTAAAGATGTTCTTTGTCTTAACAGTACAATCTGTCTTTAGTAGCATATCTGGGTAGTTTATCAATTATCAGAACACCAACTCAGAGGCTCAGAGGCTATATCATACCTTCCCCTTCATCTGCCAAAGCAATCTGGTATCATTAAAGTTTAGCTTCTTCTCAGCTTCCCTTATTCTCTCCCTATCCTTTGCCCAGCTATCAACTGTCCAGTCAAACCAAAACGCCGACAGTACCTTGGTCATGCTATCCAATCAAAACAGAGAATTTAAATATGACATCACATTGGAGTCTGTTGAAGATAATGTAAATAAACCACATAGAGTTGGATCTTGGCTTTTGGCTCCCTTCCATCAGATTACATCAGCCATTGTAGCCATACTAAGTGGGTTATTAGCTGTCAGATCAGTTCATCTCTCAATGTTGGTGGAAACACAGATGTTGTCATCTCTTTGTTCATCTTTAAATAGTTGTTCTGTCCCACAGTAGCCTGCCTCTTTGTTTCCAAATGTAATACGTGTGCTCACATAGTTTCCTCCATTATAATTCATACTATATCGGTTATATCAGGGCTGTACAAGTGGCTGCCCAGGGGCCGTATACAGCCCCCAGCCCCTTCCCTGTGGCCCCCTAAGCTTTTTAATAAAAAATAAATAAATTAAATAATATTTTTAAAAATTACCCACTTCCGGGTTCCGGAGCAAGTATCGCGAGACTACGGAAGCCACATGGGATTTCGCTCTCAACACGAGATCACGCCTGCGTTGAGAGCGAAATCCCGTGTGGCTTCCGTAGTCCCGCGATACTCCTGTTGCCAAAATCTCGGCTACTTAATCCCTGCGGCCCACGCAGACGCGATTTGGACCTTCTCGGCTGCTGCCTCGGTTGGTCGTCGCCTCTGCTCGTGGTCCGGCTACTCCTGGATCCTGCACGTTTGGGAAGATAGGCTAACCTTTATGTTATTATTATGTAATTGTGTATGGATGCCCCTTATGTATTCCCTCCCTGCATTTCCCCTTAGTAAAAGATTATATTTGATTGTATGGATGCCTCTTATGAATTCCCTCCCTGCATTTCCCCTTATATTTGATTGTATGGATGCCTCTTATGAATTGTAAGTAAATTGGAGCCGGGGGAGGGGTGGGGCGGAGTCTGGGCAGGGGCGGAGCCGGGGGTGGGGACAGACCCTTCGGCCCCCCAGGTCATCAGTGACCGGAATTCAGGCCTCTGGGCCAGTAGAAGTTGGACAGCCCTGGGTTATATCATATAAGTTATCATCGGCAAGTATACACACACCCCTCCCACAAAGCCCCCAAACCCCTTTGAAAAGTAAAATAAACTTACCCGGTCTCCATTACAATCTTGGAGCAGCTCTTCTGGCACTTAGAAATGATGTGCCAGAAGAGCGGGGGTGGAGGGGGAGGAAAATCACACGCACACCCTGCTCTCCTGGTATGTCTTTTCTACATGCAAGGAGAGCTGCTCCAAGGCTGTAATGGAGGCCGGGTAAGTTTATTTTACTTTTGGGGGGTTCGCGAGAGGGGGGTGGGTATTCCCACAGTTTTCCGGACTAATTTAATCTGGAAAACTCTGGGAATGGCGTCTGGATTGCAGTCCAGTCACCGGAAGTAGTGGATTTATCCTGCACTTTCCAAGAAGGTGCAGAATAAACCCACTATCTAAATAATAATTAATTCGGGACTGTCCAGAACGTTGTCTGGACAGCCCCTTTTTTATTGTGGGAGTCACCACAATAAAGGTACTGTCTGGACAGGCCCTAATATTTATTAATTTATTTATTTATTTACATCATTTCTACCCCGCTCTTCTCAACCCCTGAGGGGGGGACTCAGAGCAGCCTAACAAAAGGCAACAATTCTATGCTGATACACAATATAAATACAATATAAAACCATAGACATTCAGAATTAAAATATAATTAGCATTGACACATAATACACATACACTTAAGTTAAAAACAGAGTTCCGTCCACCACATAAACATTGAGCCATAACCAACAACTTACCAATTACAATTCCAACCCAAAGTGCTGCATTGTGCTAATGTGCAAAAACCTGGTCCCAGAGCCATGATTTCACATTTTTCCTGAATGCCAGGAGGGATGGTGTTGATCGTATGTTGCTTGGAAGCACATTCCACAGACGGAGCCACCACCGAGAAGGCCCTCTCATCCCCACCAACCGCGTTTGAGAAGTTGGCGGGAGCGAGAGCAGGGCCTCCCTGGCTGATCTTAAATTATGAGGTGGGACGTAGCGGCAGATGCGTTCGGACAAGTAAGCTGGGCCAGAACCGTATAGAGCTTTAAAGGTCAAAACCAGCACTTTGAATTGAACTCGGAAGTGGACAGGCAGCCTGTGGAGCTGACACAACAGGGGGGTGGTATGCTTCCTGAATGTAGCTCCGGTTAACAATCTGGCTGCCGCCCGTTGGGACTAGCTGCAATTTCCGAACTGTCTTCAAAGGCAGCCCCACGTAGAGTGTCTTGCAGTAATCTATTTGGGATAATAGAGAGTAAACTTTGCCAGTTAAATTGGGCAAGACCTTAAATATCATAATGGTAGATTCCAGTCTCTATACATTACTGCTTTGCAAACAGTACCTTGCAACTGGGAATTAAAAGTACATTGCTGTGTGTATCATTGCAGACTTTTTCTGTCTCTTGGGGATTGTAACTTCTTAATTACACTGTCTGCAGCTTCCTTATAATTAGGAGAGAAAGGGTCACTTGTATAGCTACATGGAGACTTAACCTGAAGAGCTCCCATTAATGGGTAGATCCACCCAGTGTGTGTCAAATGCTTTCTGCAAACGATGACAGAAATATAGCTAGTTGCTCTCATTGTATTTCATGTTATGCCTCCCAGTATGCTCAGATTCAGGTGGAGAGGATGGCTGTTTCTTTTCCTGCTTGGGCCACATCTCATTAATGTTCAAATAGGATTTTTCTAGATTACAAATGGTAGGCCTAATCAGTCGCTGATTTGTAGCAAGCCTTTGCTGTATAATTTCTTGGCCTTTCTAATGGGGCTGCCATTTCAATGCCATGAACAAAGCAGACTTTTTTTTGTCAATACGGTTGATGCATTTGGATAGCAAGAGTGGAGAAGCTGTGATACGTTCAGCTTCTCTATGCCAAAGGAGAAAATGCAAATCAATGAAAAGGGCCTGAATACATCAGCTCTGGATACCATTCTGTTTCCTATATAAATGATTGCATGTGGCAGGGTTTGTGTGTGAGAGCAGGAGTAGTTTTTATCAAAGCATTCCATAAAATATTTTTATAAGCCTTATGTTGTTCTATTTATAATTCTGCCCACTCTCAAGGCTGTCTCAAAACATTTTGCTGCTTAGGACAAAACAGCAAATTACATCACCAAAATGCATGATATCCCAATCCAATTTGGCATGAAGGAACCCCCCCCCCCACCTCTCTATATACAAACAAACAGTAGCTAGCCACCGGTTGGTTAACTACTCTTTCATGACACCCCAAAATCGAGTAGCTCTCTCAGTCTTCCTGATGTTGGGGTTGGCCCTGCTACTAAGGTTAATGAATGCATAATTGATAAAGCTGTGCATACAGTGCATGCACAAGAGTCAAATGTGCAGAGCTGGAATGTTTTTGCCTCCTACGCAGGCCATTTTGAGGGGGCAAGGAAGTGACAGTGGAAGAACAGGTGATCGTTATTACATTTGGAAATGAATTTTGCTTTAGGGACAAGAATGGCCTGCTTCCCATTTGCACAGCCCATGCTCTTGCAAATTAAGTTACTGGTTACAAAAGCTACTATGTAAAATATTGAGTATGGAAATTGATTCTGGAAAGACTATGCTCGGAACCTCTACCCCTCAAGGAAGTAGAAAGTACGAAACAGTATTAGTCAACTAGATAGGATTAATTCTACTATGGCAGTGTTTCCCAACCATAGTAGAATGTGCCGTGAGCGATCATCAGGTGTGCCGTGGGAAATTGGAACCTCCAATGCCCTTTCTTCCCCCTCCTGCCGAACACTTTTTCTTCTCCATTCGGGCTCCCTTCTTGCCAGCCTCGCTCTGCTCACTTTGCCTCGCTTTGTGTCCAAATTTGGCAGCAATTTGTCCAGTGGTTTTTGAGTTATGTTAATCCCACAAATGAACATTACACACACACACACACACACACACACACATATATATATATAGAGAGAGAGCACAACAGCACAGGCAGAAAAGCAAACATCACAGGGAAGCATGTCTGTGTAGGAGAGTGAACATTAGGAAGAACTTCCTGACTGTGAGAGCTGTTCAGCAGTGGAACTCTCTGCCTCAGAGTGTGCTTCCGCCTGGCTGCTCTCTTTCCAGATGGCTTCTCTGAAGACTGGGGTACATTTTCGTGTTTATGTTTACCAACTATTACTACATTAAAAAACATATTAACTATATGTATTACTGTGTTAGAGTGTCATTTTGTGTCATTTTGGTTGGTGGTGTGCCCCAGGATTTTTTAATGTAAAAAAATGTGCCATGGCTCAAAAAAGGTTGAAAAACACTGTACTATGGAAATAGCTTTGAGTCCCTCTGAAAGGAAAAATACATTGTATGTCTGGATGTTCATAAGGGGTATGAAGGAGTGTTATGAGCAGGTGGCTCCTTTTTTTAAAAAAAACTGGCTTCTATGAAGAATCAGGTGACTACCCGACTTTTCTGGGGTCAATTTTTCATGCTGCTGTTATGCTACCAGAAGTAGCCTTACGTCATTTGATGGGTTCTGGCGGACAGCGTGCTGGCAGCCCGGAGAGATGGGGGGAAACATCTATCTGATAGGTTCATCGTCCAACACTCAAATCAATGGCATCATGGGAAAGGCAGGGAGAGTAAAATAGTAAAACTCTACGCTAATTTACTTTTTGAACCTTTTAATGCACATGCACTCCAGTCAGAGCTGTCATTATTACCCAAATTTCCTCAGATATAGAAGCTTATTTTAGTAGAAACACATTCTGAACATGATAATTTTTATTAAGCTGAATATATGTGTAATGTATTGTCTCCTGTGAGATGCTTCATACCCACACCTTGATTTGTAGTATGTGGCAGGTAGCAAAACTAGGAGGTTTACACAACTCTAAGATATGCCATACAAAAGTACTGTGCCAAGTTGAGAGTCAGGCTTAATGGAAACTATTTTCCTGGTCTAGAGTCAACAGCAACACTGTTTCAGCTTCCGCACATCATTCCCCCTTTTTACCCAAGCTCTCATCCTCCAACAGAAGGAGGGGGAAAGCTAATTTCTCTACACAAAGAATGAGCTGAGAACAAATACTCAAAGACTTTAGAGGAACAAACAAAGAAACTATTATCTGCTTTTTAACAGTGAAATCCTTCCAAAAGAGCTTGAAAGAGATCCACTTAAGTGTCCTTGATAGACAAGAGAAAGCTTTGTTGAAGCCACAGTATTGGCAAACCTAGAATTTATATAGCAGGGAAATTATCTTTATCGAGAGCTTCTGTTCTGTTCTAGCCCTATCTCTCTCTCCGCCCCAAGTCTTGTGTCTGGATACCTTTTTTTAATGGGCAAAGCAAATCCAAAAGACAATTTGGAGCATGCTGCTGCTAGAATATTCTTGTGTGTGTGTTTGTGGTCTCTGTGCTTTCAAATCACCTGTTTATGTGTAGCAACCAGGGGCGGATCTTAGTGGAGGCAAAGTAAGCGGCCGCCTCAGGGTGCCACGTGGCCAAGGGCACATCCGGCTGCAGCCACCAGATTTGGCGCATCATGCCACGCCATTGCTACGGGCGGGCAGCGCATGGGCGGGAGGCTCCGCCACAGCTGCAAACTGTTCCCTGGCTGGCTTGTCCTTTTCATCCTCTTGGGAGTGCATTTAGCAACTCCCCCCACCAGAAGCGCTCTTTTTTAAATAGTGCATGCGTTAAACTTTCACGCATGTGCCATCAGGTCAGAGCGCTTCTGGTGGAGGGAGTTGCTAAACGCACTCCCAAGAGGCCAAAAAGGACAAGCCAGGGAACATTTTGCAGCTTGAGGCGGGAGGCTCCGTCCCGGCTGCAAAATGTTCCCCCGTCCTTTTCATCCTCTTGGGAGTGAGTTTCACTACTCCCTCCACCAGAAGCGCTCGGTCCCAATAGCGCATGCGTGAAACTAGCTGTTTGCGCGCATGCGTACTCTGGCGCGCACGCGCATGCGCCATAATCGCCACACTGAAGACCCAGGGGGTGCCAAAAAAAGGTTTGCTTACTACTATTTTTTACCTTTGTCCGGTCCTGACAGCAACCCCAGGAATTTCATAAGGTTTTCTTAGGAAGGAAAAGTCATTGCCTTCCTCATTATCCTTAGATGAATATTAAAATCTGTGGCTTGTTGATTTCCTTTTAATATCAAAATATAGAAAAGCTTAATTTGATTGATGACATATATTGTTTAGAGCCACCAGTGGTGCAGTGGGTTAAAGCACTGAGCTGCTGAACTTGCTGATCGAAAGGTCACAGGTTCGAATCCGCGGAGCAGCATGAGCTCTCACTGTCAGCCCCAGTTTCTGCCAAACTAGCAGTTTGAAAACATGCAAATGTGAGTAGATCAATAGGTACCACTCTGGCGGGACCATGGTGCTCCATGCAGTCATGCCGGCCACATGACCTTGGAGGTGTCTATGGACAATGCTGGCTCTTTGGCATAGAAATGGAGATAAGCACAAACCCCCAGAATGGGACATGACTGGAGTTAATGTCAGGGGAAAACCTTTACCTTACTTATATTGTTTATTTAAATCCAAAGCCATTTTTTTATTTATGCATATTTTTTTGTGGTTCTTCTCCTAGGGGGAACTAAAATCTCATCCCTTGAACATTGGAGATTTTCTTAGTTCCAGGTCTGTCTGAGCCATGGGGAGAAACTCCACCGCTGCTTGAATTGCCACAGTTCCAGGGGTGCTTTTATTTCTGCTATATAGAAACATTGAGGTGTATAATTAATTGCTTTTTAGAAGTGATTGCCAGAAAATCCAAACAAATCTTTTGACATTTACCCTCTTCTCAAAATATAGACATATTTATAAAAATGCAGATATCAAAATCAAAGAACATTGTGGACCCCAGCAATGGTAGAATTGGGCCAAACTTCCCACACAGAACTCCCATGATCAGCAGAAAATACTGTGTTTTCTGATGGTCTTTGGCAGGCATGTAGCCAGGAGGGGGCTAAGGGGGCTTCAGCCCCGAAATTCTCAGGGTGGTCCGCGAAAAGGCCTTACTGGTACATTATTTAAACTGTTATGTTTATTCATATCATGATCTGATCACCATGCTCATTATATCCCACATTAATGGGGTTATTGGGATAACAATACAAAAGATTTGCTAGGGTAGACCCTCTTCCACCCAGTCTCAGCCCCCGAACCAAACTCAGCCCCTCCGAAACAAAATCCTGGCTACGGGCCCTGGTCTTTGGCAACCCCTCTGATACCCCTTTGTGACCCCCCCCCCCAGGGTCCTGACCACCAGGTTGAGAAACACTGGTCTAAGTGGCTTTAAAAAGAATTAGACAACTGTACATAAGTAATATTTGTCTGTCGTTTTTTTTTGCTGTGTTAGCTGTAGTAGTCTGTAAAATTGAAAATTCCCAGGAAGCAAAAATGATTTGTTTGCTTACAGTACAACAAATGTATAGTTGTAATTTTCACAAGTCGTTCACTTGACCTCTCTAACATTTAAGCAGAATGACTGCTCTCTATTTCACAATAATCAAACTCTACTTGCAAATTGTAGTATGCTTTTCTCTAGAACTGGTATGTTGGCCCCATTCCTTCTCTCATTCAAAAAACAAATAAAAACTTTTTAATGCATGCAAGCACATGACGAGAAGGAGAAATGAAATATCCAGTAATCTGACCGGGTATGTGAAGTTAGCTGCTACTTGGTTGTTTACCTTTTAAAATTTAAATGTTCTTAATCTTTTTAATTAAAAGTTTCGTTTTTAGGCTTTGTCTGCGAGTCCAGTAAATGTAATGCCTGTGTTTTGCTTAGTTTGCTTAATTTGGGTGGTAATATTTAGTTATTGTTTATGTAAGGGTTTATGTGATTTTCCGTTTTCATGTTTGAATTATAAAAGGTAAAGGTTTTCCCCTGACATTAAGTCTAGTCGAGTCCGACTCTGGGGAATAGTACTCATCTCCATTTCTATGCTATTGTCTATAGACACTTCCAAAGTCATGTGGCCAGTATGACTGCATGGAGTGCCTTTAACCTCCTGCCAAAGGGGTACTTATTATTCTACTCACATTTTCATTTTTTAACTGCTAGGTTGGCAGAAGCTGGGCCTAACAGTGGGAGCTCACCCTGCTCCCCGGATTCGAACCGCCAACCTTCTGGTCAGCAAGTTCAGCAGCTTAGCTGTTTAACCTGCTGTGCCACCGCAGCTCCTATTTTGTATTATATGGCCTTGCATATTGCCATCATGCTGTTAGCCACCCTGAGTCCCCATGAGGGAGATAGGGTGGGTTACAAATAAATTATTGTTATTATTATTATTATTATTAACACAACAAGATTAGTACACAGCAAACAAGATCACTATGTTGGTTGTTGTATTGGATTACACGTCAGACACTTCCCAACTGTCTAGGACTCGTGTGATGTATCGGCGAATAATGTGTGCAGATCCGAGTAGGCTGGCCTTTTGCAACTGACAGAGGGTAATTTTGTCAACACCAATTGTGTTTAAGTGCAGGCCAATGTCTTTAGGCAGTGAACCCAATATGCCAGTCACCACTGGGACCACCTTTACTGACTTGTGCCAGAGTCTTTGCAGTTCGATCTTTAAATCCTTGTAAAGTGTCAGAAGCTAGTCTTTTGCCAGCGTACAAGGGCGGGTCAATAAGTCCGTGACTTTTTGAATTTCCTGCCTCTTAACTGAAAGGGCAACACTGCTCCTGTCAACAGGCATCTGTCAGTTGACTCCTGTCAAAATTTGAACAAGCTGCATCATTTAGTTTGTGTTTGACAGCCATTGATAGCAGACTACCGCGTGATTTGAGGAGAAAATGGAAAAAAGTGAATTTCGTGTGCCCATTAAACATTATTTTTTGCGGGAAAAACCATCACTCAAACCAAGGCTAAGCTTGATAAATACTATGGAGACTCTGCACCATCAATTTCAATGGTAAAAAAGTGGTTTACTGAATTTTGTTGTGGCTGTACAAGCACGGAAGCTGCCGAACGTTCTGGACGCCCAGTTGAGGTCTCTACACCCGAAACAATTGAAAAAATTCACGATATGGTGTTGGCCGATCGGAGATTGAAAGTGCAAGAGATTGTGGAAGCCATAGACATCTCACATGGCTCAGTGGTTTCAATTTGAAATGATCACTTGGGTATGAAAAAGCTTCCCGCAAGATGGGTGCCGTGTTTGCTCACAATCAACCACACACACACGTGCAGTTGCCATGGCAACAATCCATGAATTGGGATACGAATTGTTCCCTCATCTGCCCTATTCTCCGGATTTAGCCCCGAGTGACTATTTCTTGTTTCCAAACCTGAAGAAATGGCTCGGCGGAAAGAGATTTGACTCCAACAATGAAATCATCTCACAAACAAATACCTATTTTGATGTCCTTGACAAATCTTTTTTTTTTTGAAGGGATAAAAAGATTGGAGAAACATTGGACAAAGTGTATAGAGCTCAAAGGAGACTACGTTGAAAAATAAAATGATTTATCCAAAAATCTGTGTTTCATTTAAAAAGTCACTGAGTTATTGACCCGCCCTCGTATATGGAGAAGCCTTTTTTCTGCCACGAAACTGTCTACTTGTATTAAAAATTGGATGCTTATCTGTTAACCCATTTCTGGCCTGCAAAAGGACCTTGAACAGTTAACTAGGTTAAAACTATTGTGTTGCTTTAAAAAATATATCCAGGGAGTGTGTTTCATTGTCTTCCTCCTACTGCCTGAATCACTCAGCCATGTTTATGGCACTTATAATTATTTATGGAACACTTGTACAACGTGCATCCATTTTTATTTTCTTCATCTTAACAATGTAGCAATGGGAAGTTACTCAATATTTTCATTTTAGAGATGAGGAATAGGTTAGGAAGGTCTTATCCAGGACTTCACAATGGCATTGCAGAAGAGGAAGTGGTGTTTGTCAAGAGATCCATTATATCCAGCTTGTGTCAGGGAGTGATGCTGAGGTAAGGACGATCATATCAAAAGGAATATGCCTGTATGGAACAAATACAGGAGAAAGTTAATAGTGGATGGTTCAACAATGATCCCGATTGGAATAGAAAAGAAATTTCAAAAAAAAAATTGGATAAAAAATTAAAGGAAAAAAGCTTAGACAAAATAGCAGATTGGGTAAAGGTTGGAATGAAGAAGGAAACGATTATGGAAGAATTTAGTGAAATCAAATTGTCATCTTTCCATTGCATACAATGGTTCAAAAATTGGGTAAAAAAAATGCAGGTAAGCTTAATTAATTAATTAATTAATTAATTAATTAATGGTATTTGTACCCCTTAGCTTCTCAACCCCGCAGGGGGACTCAGCACGGCTTACATTTGCAGCACTACAGGCCGCAACACCACAATACAATTTAAAATATACCATATAATCAATGTCATTAAAAAGCATTAAAAACATTAAAAACACTACATTAAATCCACTACATACAACAATAATTAATTAAAGCCATCAAGCGGAACATTAATCAATTCGAACAAATAATACAAAATGGAAGGGAGATAGAGGAACATAAAAATTGGAAAGCAATAACTAGTAAAGTATGTAACATAGCAATTGAAATAAACGAAGGAAAAATAAAGAATAAGGAGATCTGGGAAGAAGATTTAGGGATGAAAATAAATAAAACAGGGTGGTTACATTTATTGGAGACAATTACTAGAAAATTACTATAAGTTAGTATGGATTGGAAATGGTATCTAACACCAATAAGAATAGCAAATATAAATAAAAAAAATGCCGGAGAGGAGGCCAAGAATTGGGAACATATATACATATGTGGTGGCAATGTAAATATGTAAGTAATTTTTTTGGGAAATTATTTGGAGAAATAGAGGATATAATGAACATTAAAATAGAAAGAAGTCCTAGTATAGCTTTATTATCATTATATAATAATAAACAGCTAAAAAGAGAATAAAGATGTGATAACAAACTTAATAATAGCAAGGTTGCTTATAGCAAAGAATTGGAAAAGAGAAATAAATACAGAAAGTTACCTCCACAAGAGGAAATGAAATTTTGGACAGATGATATATTAAAGCAGAGGCTCAGGGGGAGGGGAACATGGTAATGAGGGATAGAAAATATTTATAAGCGTAAAAAATAACAGTAGATGCCAAAAATTAATGCATGGTAGATTGTATTGCATAATGTAAACACTGCAACAGGGGAGTGCCAAATACACAAACTAAAGCACAGGACCTAAGGTCCCAATCAATGTGAAACAATCCAGTAATAATAAAGCCCCCAATGGGGTTACCGTGCTGGGAATGAATATAGAGTCCAATCTCAAGTCCATAAATCAAAAGTGTTTCTTTATGTATATATGTACTCCAAGTGCCAAAATAAACAATCCATCACAAATGCGAATTAAAGGTATAGGCACTCTTTGTGATACACGGTTGCAAATCAGTAATCCATCCGTAAAATACGCAATTCTTTCTGGAAACACCGAAGTCCAGTCCCACGCGCCCAGAAATCCAATCTAACGACAATTCGATGTATAAGGTGTCGGGGGTGGTGAGGACAATCAGGTAGGATATACACAGCCGACAATTGTATTGCATAACAAATGTATTGAATTATGATAAAATAAATAAAGTATTTTTAAAAGGAATGTGCCTATTGCCAGCAGTGTAGCAGCAGTCTTTTGAGCAGGTTGTACCTTGCAGCATTGATATTGCATGCCCCACTCCAATCTATTGTTGATATTAACTACAATAGATCAGAGAGGGGCATGCAATATCAGATCCCCCCTTCATACCTACACATATTCAATTCAATTCAATTTCTCACTTATTAATCGCCCTCCATTAAATGCCCCAGGCAATTTACATAAAACATTGCATAAGAACGTACAGCAGTTAACCATGTAGACTGTATTAAACATTAAAAGCTCTGCTAAAAAGCCAAGTCTTAAGCGCCTGAGCAAAAGGCCTCAAGTCACGCATGGCCCTCATGTGGGGAAGCAAAGAGTTCCACAGGGCAGCGGCAGAGATGGAGAAGGCCCTACGTCTTGTGGACTCGAGGCGTACTTCCCTGGGGCCCGGGGCATGCAGTAAGTCTAGTTGGAGGAGTCTTGGCGTCCACTGGCGGTGGAGAGGGGAGAGGCGGTCTCTGAGGTATGCTGGCCCTGGCCATAAAGTGCCTTGAAGGTCAGCACCAACAGCTTATACAGGGCTCGGGATTCTGTTGGAAGCCAGTGCAGATGTAGTAGAGTTGGAGTTGTGGCATCTCAGAGGTGTCTTTGCGAGTAGCCTGGCTGCCGCATTCAAAATAATGCGGATCCTCCGAGTAGTCGACAGGGGAAGACTGACATACAAGGCGTTACAATAACCCAGCCTAGATGTAACTGTTGCATGGATGACTGTAGTCAAGGCTTCCTCAGAGAGGTAAGGTGCCAGTTGTCTTGCCTGTCAAAGGTGGAAAAAGTCTTGCTTACTAACAGCAGCGATCTGGCCCTCCATGGACAGCTGTGAGTCCAGAACGACACCCAGGCTCTTGACAGTAGAAGATGGATGCAGGGGGGCACCGTCAAAGTTGGGCAAAGCGAGCGCCAACCCAGGCGGGCGACCAAGTCACAGGATCTCTGGCTTTGTTGGATTCACCTTCAATTGAGTTGAATTGAATTGAATACCTTCACATATCAAGGGCTTCTGGGGGGATTGTATGCAGGTTGAGCCAGAGCTTGTGGAGGGATTGTATGCATCCCTTCACCTATTTTCAAAAGCCCTCTGCAAGTAGTACATTCGGATTACTTGAAAAAGCAATTCTCCAACAGCCTGCTGGATGGGAAAGAAGAGTGTATCTAAGGGGATGAGGAAGAAGAAATAATGAAACAGAATGGTTGTTTGAAAGAGCCTTGTGTACTGAATGCATCTCCTGAGGGAATGTGATCCTTGACAGAACTTAAAAGGGGAAAAAGAGTGTGCAGGCTGAATCCCTGTGTCAGATTTACGTATATCACCTGAATATTATTATTATTAGTTATTATTATGAACTTTATTTTGATGTGGAGATATTGGAAATATAGATATTTACACATATATTGTATGTACATTACAGAAGTACTGAAATGTAAGAAAAATCAGGTTCTCTTTGACTTAGGAAGCCAAGCTGACAGGACAAAAAAGATGCTGAAGATATGTGTCCAAGGGACAGTCAAGAGGGGGGTGGACATTCCAGGGGAAAAAGAATGGCCTTGCATGGATGGATAGAGGTAAAAAGTAAGAAGTGGTGCTCTCTCCCTCCTGACAAGTCAAAATAGGCCCCTTGATGGAGCTGTGTAAGCTGAATCCTATTATCTCTAACTTGCTGTAAGTGAAGGCTGAGACATGCCCCATGCATGTAGAAAGATATAATTTGGTATTTCCATGATGCTAAAGCTATGTAGTGATGATCTTAACATGTGTGGGACCATGTTTCTTTGTTTGCCTGCATTTGAAGATGTATAAAAGATAAGGTTGCCACTTTTTATATAAGAAATAAGGGACATTTACCTAAAAATATGGGATTTTTCACAAAAATAAGGGATGTTTCATAAAGACTTGAAAATCAAACGTTAGGCAACCCCAACTATACTCCTTTTGATGCAGCCTTGGCTTTTCAGCTGTGACATCACACTGTTGACTGCTCTTTAGACTGGGGTCTAACAGAAGCCTCCTTTCACATGCATTCAGGGCAATATCATCTACTTGGGCCATTCTGCAAGAAGGCACAACCCAAGCCCTCCAGACAGATGCCCGTCCAGCTCAAAAGCCCTCCAGAGACCCCCACCCACCCCTCAGCCCCGGTGTGGCTGTGATTTGTGTGCCTGGCTGGGGTCACCTTCCTTCCTCTCCCAGCAGTCAATAGTGAAGGTGGACCCAGGGTCAAGGTGGGCAAGGGTGCAGCAGACCTGGCTCTGGGTCTCCATGATCACTAGCTCCATGCGGGCCCGCATCTTCCCGCGCTGCACCTGCAGCTCCCTCAGGCCGCTCACTGGCGGCACCATGAGGACCGGCAGGCCCCCTTCTCCCTCTTCCTTTTCCTCCTCCTCCTCCTTCTCCCAGGAGCAAGGGCTCTTGGGAAATGGAGTCCCGTCCAAAAGGGCTGCGCGCCTCTCAATCAAGAGGAGGCAGCCTTGAACTACAATTCCTGGCTGTGCGAGGGGAGGTGAGAGGAAACGGGAGGAGCCAAAAGAGGTAGCAGGGTAGAGGAGGAGGAAGAAGGAAGTATGTGTGTGTATGTACTGGCCCACCCTCCCCTCCTGCTGCCACCTGTCCCGTCAATACGGGACAGGAGCTGAAAATAAGGGACACGAAATTTGGGGCTGAAATAAGGGACAGTTGGCAACCCTAATAAAAGAGAATGTCAATGTCTTTATCCTCACTCTGGTTTGCTTTTGGAGGAGATTCCACACCAGGGTCTCAGCTGAAAATAAACATGTACTTTTCTGCCTCAACAAAGAATCACTCTTGGTATTGTCTCTCCTATCGGCCACAATTTACACCTTGCCTTTTCCCCCATGGTGGCTTACAAGGTGGCTTACAATCCCATGTGTTAATCAAGTTTTAAATCATAATACAAAAGATGAAAAACAATGAACAGTGTGGTAAAAACAGATTAAAATGTAACCAAGACACTTAAAATAGCCTTTAAAACTTACAGCCCCTTCTTCCCCAAATGCCTGCTGGCAGAAGGTCTTGGCCTGCCTATGGGAGGCCTGTGGAAGTGAATGGGTTGCTTTTGAATATGATATCTATTTAATTAACGATCTTATAGTGGCCACTTTGGTGTTTTTTGGTTAGTTCATGTGCAGGACTTGAAGATAGCAGCTTTCATCTAGTCTTTGCCCAGTTAGTGTCCCTGAATAGAGGTTGGAAAAGGTGACCATACTGCTGGATAATTCAGGGAGTTGTAGTCTTTAAAAAGTTTTTTTTTCAAGTCTTGATTTCAAAGCAGGGCATCCTTTCTGAGAAATTCTCACAAGATCAGAATGTACTGTGATTTTCCCCCCTGCTTTTGATGGAGAAGCCAGGAAACTTGCTTCACTGTGCGAAGCAACACAATGCCACTGACACTTCTACAGTAAATGTTACTAAGATTGCACAATCATTCTCTTTACAATTCTCTTTACAATTGAAATCTTTTTATCACATGTGACAAACAATTTAGCATTTCTGAGAACTTGTAGAAGTTCAAATCGTTTCCAAGAACACCACCATTTTCCTTCAAATATTTCAGAACCACTGAGCTAGGGTATTGAGTTTTTAATATAACGTTCTTTGTGGTTTCCTCCAAAATGTCTTCAGGTTTTTCCTCTCTTAGTTTCATCCTGATTTTAGAGCCTGCTTCAGTTAGAACTTATCTTGTCCAAGAATTCTTTCATACTGCAAAACTATATTGTATTATGGCATCAGACTTGGTTCTCTTTCCTTGACAGCAGTTTTGACACAAAACAGGGCTGTACTTTCCTATGACAACAGCTTAATTGGAGAAGCCAGGAAACATGCAGAAGGAGTTTACATAGCACCAATCTTCCACACAACTAACTACCTGTTGTGGGATTTGCTGGTACATGAAGTGATTTATAGTTTCCAAATCACAACTTCCTCGAACCGCTGCAAACTGGATAGCAAGCATCCCAGAAGCAAGTAAAAATACAATAAAGTCCTCTCACAGCAAACAAACATGCTTCAGCCCGTCTAACTGCCAGCATCTCACACTATACATACTGTTTTTAGTAAACTCACAGATTCAGCTTTTCATCCAAAATATACAGAGGCTTTAATCTTCACCATTGCAATATATACAAATGTACAAACAGGATACATAGATCCACTTTCCTTGTACTTGCAAACAATCAGAGTCATCATAGTCACATACACATAATATAGGCTGTTACTCACACAGAGTCACACAGGAGAAAGATGGGTTCTTTCATCTTCCTTATATAGCTACCTGCTGACAGGTCATCAGTAAGGGCCACTGGCTGATGCAACCATTTTGCAGTAACCCTCACATGGATATGACTCGGCCATTGTCACATTCCCTTAGGCACTGCATCATTTATTTATTTATTTAAAACTTTTGTACCCTGGCCTTCTCACTTCAACAAAGGGACTCGGACCAGCTTCCAGCAAAATTCAATGCTATACAATTTAAAAACACCTTACAACAACATTATTAAAAATACATTAAAAATACAATACATAAAAACCAATTCGCCACTAAACACAAATTCAACTCAGTCTGAGATGTGGTCATTCATTTGAGACTATAATCAATCAATCTCGGCCTATTCTTGGAATGTTTTATTCCAAAGCCAGGTCTTCACCAGCCTCCTGAAGAACAAAAGGGAGGGGGCAGATCTAACATCGCTTGGGAGAGAGTTCCATAACCGAGGGGCCACCACAGAGAAGGCCCTGTCTCTCATTCCCACCAGACGCACTTGCGAAGATGGCGGGACCAAGAGCAGGGCCTCTCCAGAGGATCTTAATGCCCTTGATGGTTCATAGGGGAGAATCCATTCGGACAGGTAAACTGGGTCGGAACCGTATAATTACCCAGGTGATATCAATATTCCACATGTTCATCAAACAGTATGTTGGGGTTTTTTTTTGTACTAGAAATGCTGAACCATTTATATCTAACACTATCTTCTTCAGGTTAATACTTGCTGAGAGAGAAGCCACCCTTACCACCACAAACCCAGATTAACAAGTGAGTAAACTAATTTTAAAGGTGCCAGATCCCACTTGATATTGGAAGGTAAGCAGAGTCAGCACTGGTCAGTATTGAATGGAAGACTGCCAATGAATACTGTTGGCTATATTTCAGAGGAAGGAACTGGCAAATCCACCTTTGAGTATTCATTGCCTAAGTCAACTTGAACACAAGCACAGACTAACCAAAGAGATTTTACTGTCTGGAGGAAAGGTTGGAATGTTCTCAATTGCATTCCATTCCATTGTATTTTCACAATGGCCCCATGGCGTCCTCCACAACACCTTACTTTGGAGGGGGAAGACATGACTATGTGGTACATATATCTTTTTCCTCATAGAGCAATTGCCAGGTGGTTTAGTTAAAATAGGTATGAGGCTGTTTTGGCTGCCACAGAATTTAACAGAACGAAAGCAGTTGTCTCTCTGTCTCATGTTACAGTCCAGGTGGAAGTGACCCAGGAACGAACAACTATTCCTACTATCAAGGTTGCATAAGAACCCAGGCAAAATTCACCTTCTAACTTAAGGATTCTGTCTTCATGGACCGCCACCCCTGATATGACATTCAGAAAGACCTCGCTATGAGCAATGCCCTTAGCAAAAATTAATTGACTCTTTGACAAGTTGTGAACATAAAGCTCAATGGAAAACATTCTGGATTTGTTTGGCTGGTGAAGATTAAGTACCTCTCTCCAAGATAAATCTTGTCAGAATGCAATTAGTAGAGCACCACACACGCTGTAATTGTGTAACTGAATTTTTATTAATGTACTCTGCTTGCTTTCTCTACCTCTGCACACAAAATATTTTGCCATTGATTTTTGCTTTTTGAGAATGGGTTTGCCAGACGACAATGATGATCTTTCAGGGTAATGTATAGATTTTTTAAAAGAAATATTTTGAAAGCAGCTGATTAGCTATCGTGTTTTAAATGGTAGCTATGGCCTCAAGCATTCATCCAGCAGTAATGAGGACATGGATGCAATTTGCATATGTTTATATTCACATAATTATTATGACTTAACTACATTGCAGGCAAATCCATCCTCTTATTCAGCAAAGCTCCAAAAAGTCCTGTTTGCAAAATACCAAGAGTAGGCCTTTTCAGAATTAAATCCCATTTCATTCTATCTAGAGTCCTTCCTAATATATATAATGCCACTCATGCATTTCATTCAGATTTTAAGCAAAACAAAAGCAACCTTTGGCATTATCAGGTAAACTTTTTAATATATATTCTGTCTTTCTGGAAAGGAGCAGAGCAGGGCTGCCCAGGAAGTCGATCGCGATCGACCAGTCGATCCCGGGACCGAAGGAGGTCGATCCCAGCTGGATGGGGTGCTTTTCAGAGGGGGCAGAGCCAGGCAGAGCCAGGCCGCACCAAGCCCCGCCCCCTCCCCAGCTTCAGCACTCCCAGCAGCTGCTCCAGCCTTGAGGAGGGCAGGGCCAAGCCAGCCTTGGGCTAGCTATGCCACCACTGGCTTGGCATTGCCATCCTCAAGCCTGGAAAAGCTGCTAGGAGCTCCAAAGCCAGAGGGGGAGGGGTGGGGCTTGGCATGGCCTGGCTCCGTCCCCCTCTGACTTCGCTCTACCAGCAGCTTCTCCAGGCTTGAGGATGGCAATGCCAAGCCAGTGGTGTCATAGCTAGCACAAGGCTGGCTTGGCACTGCCATCCTCAAGCCTGGAGAAGCTGCTGGTAGAGCTAAAGCTGGAGGGGGGGCGGAGCCAGGCCACGCCAAGCCGCACCCCCGCCCCTCCCCTCTCTAGCCTTGAGGAGGTAGGTAGATCTTTCTGACTTGGTTTTATTATAAGTAGCTCGCATGCTGAAAGGGTGTGGGCACCCCTGGAGCAGAGGGTCTGACCTGCATGAAAATGGTGCCTTGTTATCTTGAAGGTCCTCTCCATAATCCCAGATAGGTGGGACTGGATTGTTATGAAGAAAGGCATATTTTGAGTACTCGGGGCCTAGACCAGGTATAGGCAAACTTTCTAACTTGGGGCTGCATGGCAGGCTGGAGTGAGGTGGATGGGCCAAGAGGAAGGGGGGTTCTCCCCAAGCCTCCTCCCTGTCATTTCCTCCCCTTCCTCTTCTCTTTCGGAGGCAGAAAGTGAAGGAAAGACAGGAAATGTTTGGATCCCAAAAGGGGTGGCCTTGGTTAGAATGAGATAGTGGATGGGAGAGAAAAAGTCTCTCGTCTTGCCTACTCATGACATATAATCCTAGAATCCTAGAGCTGGAAGAGACCCCCAAGGGCCATCCAGTCCAACCCCCTGCCATTTAGGAAGGTACAGTAGAGCCCCGGTTGTCTGAGCTCCTCTCATCCGACACTCTGTATTATCCAATGCCATCATGTGGCTGATTGGAAACATTACACACTTTGATATGTGTTCATAAGATCAGGTGGCTTTCTTTCCCATCGCAAAAAATGGGAGTAGAAGAAGGAGAAAAGCGCATCTCCAAAGGGAAGGGAGGGAAGGTGGATGAATCAAAAGAGAAAGAGGAATGGGAGGGTGGAAAAAGAAGGGAGGGAGGAGGGGGAAAGGAAACAAGGAAAAAGCCTTGATTTCAAATTGAGGGGGAAAAGGGCTTGTGGCTAGAAGGAAGGAAGGAAAGAGGGGATAAAAGGCTTGTTGCCTTACCTGCCCCCCGCTTTATTCTTTATATCTGTGTGTTCCCGACTCTGGTCTTCCAGGTGTTTTGGATTTCAGACATGATGTTTTTGTGCTTAATTTGTAAAACCATAACATAATTTGATGTTGAATAGGTTTTACCTTAATACCTCCTTATTATCCAACATTTTCGCTTATCCAATGTTCTGTTGGTTGGTTTATGTTGGAGAAATGAGACTCTACTGTACTCCCAGTAGACAGCCTCTGTTGAAAAGCCTCCAGAGAAGGAGACTCCATCACACTCTATGCCACTCTCCAACAGCTCGGCCGGAGAGATAGCACAGCGGAAGAACAGCTGTGCTTGCAATCTGAAGGTTGCAAGTTCAATTCCCGAGCTGGCTTGGACAACCAGCTGTGAGCGCTGTCCACTGTTCACCCAGCAGTTTGAAAACAGCCTAGCTGTAAATAATTGAACTGGGAACCGCCAAAAGCAGGGGAGGATTCTTTTCAGTAAGGACTTTACAACGCCTGAATAAATAAAGATCGGCTGTCGGAAGGTGGAATGCGGAACAGAGGAACAGAGGCCCTCTGTCATGAGGATGAAGCAACAGTACCCCCTTGTGACGTAATGACGCACCCTGTGACACAGCCAGAAGAAAATCCTTCAAAAATTGAATGTTGTATTGTAACTGTACGTCTTCCGGCAGGGATTGTCTGCCGTATGTGTGATGTAATCCACTCTGAGTCCCCTTCGGGGTGAGAAGAGCAGAATATAAATAAAGTGTATTATTATTATTATTATTCTCAGGAGCCGTTTGAACCCATTGCTCCCTTGTGCCTGGTTGCTAGAGCAGCAGAAAGTCAGATCCCCCGCCCCCAATGGGACACCCTTTGAAATCTTGAATCATGGTTCTCATTTTCCTCTCTACTTTCTTATCTCCCAGCTAAACATTCCCCAGGAAGAAAGGAAGAAGGAAAAAGAGAAGGAAGGGGGGAGGAAGAGAAGGGTGGAAGGAAGGAAGGAAGGGTGGAAGGGAATAGAGAAGGGAGGAAAGACAAAAAGCAAGGAAGGAAGGAGAAAGACAGAGAGGGAAGGAAGAATGAAAGGGTGGAAGGGAAAGGAAGGAGGAAGGGTGGGTGGGAGAAAGGAGGCAAGGATGGAAGGAAAGAGGGAAGGAGGGAAGGCTAGGGTGGTGAGAGGGAGGAGGGGCTGAGAAAAGAACCCAAAGGGGCCGCATTCGGCCCCCGGGACTGGGTTTGTTTGCCCATACCTGGCCTAGATCCACATTTGTTAAAATTCATGCAGCTCCTCACTTCACACAGTGGTAAGCACTTCCATGGGCAGCTGTTACAGTGCCTGCTTCCTTGGGGGAGGTGAATGGTGGGAGCTTTCAGTCTGTTTCTTTTGCAAATAAACACACTGAACAGACACCCACCCACGCAGTCTAGCACATTGCCTGGTTCCAGCCTGTAAAGCAGCGTTGCTCTCTCCTCCTCCCAGCAAAGACCGTCCAGTGGGAGCCCTCCAGGTTTTCCTCTTTCATTCATCTCCAAACTTGTCCTTTCCCTCTTGACTTGTTTTTAATTCACTACCTATGTGATAAACCTTCCAGATTACAACCTCTCAGACTCCTGTTTGAACAATTAAGTCAGGATTTGAGGAATGGGTTGCCCTTCTGATTTAGTCCTTTTTAAAATTTCTGCTCTTGATCTTATATATGAAGAGCTTTTTTATTTATTATTATTTATTTATTTATTTGTTCAATTTTGTATACCGCTCCTCCCTGCAGGCTCGGGGCGGTTCACATAACATACATAAAACAACAATGTACAACAACAATGTACATAAAAATTTAAAATTACATAAAATTCAGATAAAACATTGATCAGACAGGCAGATTAATATCCGGGCGTCAATTGAAGGCAAGTCTGAAAAGAGTGGTCTGGCATGCCCTCTGGAAAGGAATGAGCTCTGTAATTGCACGAACGTCATCCGGAAGTGTGTTCCACAATACCGGTGCCGCTACTGAAAAAGTTCAATGCCTTGTTGTGGACAGGTGACAGGCGCAGACTGATGGTACTGTTAGCAGGCTTCGCTCCTCTGAGCGTAGTGATCTCGGGGGAACATACGGGGTAAGGCGGTCCCTCAGGTACACAGGCCCTAGACCGTGCAAGGCCTTAAAGGTCAAAACCAGCACCTTGAAGACAATTCGGTACTCAATTGGTAGCCAGTGCAATTGCCGCAGGATGGGAGTAATATGCTCTCTCACCGGTGCTCCCACCAGTAAGCAAGCGCCGGCATTTTGCACTAGCTTGAGTTTCCGGATTGTCGACAAGGGAAGACCAACGTAGAGGGCGTTACAGTAGTCTAACCTCGAGATGACCGTTGCTTGGATCACTGCAGCCAGGTCATCCCTGGACAAGTAGGATGCCAGTCGCCTAGCCTGTCGTAGATGGAAGAATGATGTTTTGCTAACCATGGAGACCTGGGTCTCCATGGACAGCAATGGGTCCAGCTGGACCCCCAGACCTTTTACCGAAGATGGCAGGTTTAACCGCTCGCCACCCAGGGTAGGCAACCGGCACTCATCCAGCCCAGGGCGACCGGGCCACAGAATCTCCGTCTTCGATTGATTCACCTTCAGCCGGCTGGAATGGTATCCATCCACCTGGGGACCATGCTGCTGATAACCTTTATGTTTCTGTTCTAATGACTATTGAGTGTACACATAGCACTAGTAAAACAATCCTACTCTTTTAAAAATGTAGATTTCTACACTTTATGATAGGGTGAAAAAGATGCTATTGGAAACAAATATTTGTGTTAAGAACGATAACAAAGCAGGTTCATTTCTCAGTTCTTTTTCAACATCCTTGGTAAATGTTGCCTTTTCTTATTATCAAAGTCCTTTTTTGCCTTCACAAAACACCTGGGTTTGATCTTCTTTTCGCTAAACAGAACGCATTCATGTTTCACTTCCTCACCCCTACCTCCTGCCTTTACTTTCTCTTCATGTGTCTTGTAGACAGACTGCGAGATAGAAAGAAGTGACATTTGTTGAATCAATTATGTATGATGTATTTGTGCCCTCCACCCCCACCTCCAATCTGTAGCACAGTGCAATTCCCTCCCAAGGCACAAAATCGTATGAGTTCAATATATCCTTCAGGTCTTGCTTCTCTTTTCGGCATTTTGCACAGACTCCAGCCTTTGCTGGAAAAGATGAATGATCCAATGTACATTTTTCTAGCTGTAATACACTTCTCTGTGTATTTCCAGCTGTAATAATTGCATCTTCCGTTAGATGTACCTCCTCACACTACTTGTCCAACCAACAGTTTAGCTGATGAGTCAAGCCTGTCAGGTGAATTTGCAACGGGCATTAAGCCTGATATAGAAATGATGGTAATGTCAGGGAGAAGGGAGAAAGGACACTTGCCATAATGACCTCCTCCATAAAATTTCATTATTGCTCTTCCCTCAGGCTACATATAATGGTAATACCACAAAGCTTAGAAAACCTAGGGTATTTGGAGAATGGTACCCCCAGAGATTTATTTTTAATTCGGGTTCAATACATGTGTTTAACTTAGCTGCTTTTTAAAAATTTTCTTTGCGGGGGGAGGCCAAATTTGTTAAGCAAAATATTTCTGATGCTGAATGGGATTTTGCACTGGTTTTCTCTTAGGCTGCTATGACTGCTCCAGGTAATTTTCATCATAAGGGGCACTGTTAGGGGACACCCCCCCCCCCCAAAGCAAGGGTGATTTTAAACTGAAACCAGTTTGAGATCTCCTCCAATGCTCAAATTAAAAACAACTAGATTAAATACACTGATTTAAAAATGACATTATTTCCAATTATTAGGGGTGTGCTTGAATATCAGCTCTATATACAACAGAGAAGGTTGCTACTAAGCTACAGACAAACACAAGAACCAATTCAATGTGCCAAAATATGGTATGTAATATCATATAAACATCAATTGGATATCAAGACGGAACCACAGAAAGTAACAATATCTTGCCCGTAGTGGGCCCCTACCCGCATTGAGTTTTCTGTGTTCCTCGTCGGCCAACCCTATGATGACCACTTGGTGTATGTTATGATTTAGGGGTTCGTATACCCCGGTGTTCCTCTGTTCTCCGACCATTGTGGATTATAAATTGAACCTTGTGGCTTGCGTCGACTCGGACCTCACCGATGTTGATTTACCTACCTGGACAACAAGATTGAAATACACGTATGCCTCGGATTTAAAAGAAAACTATCTTAAGATGCTACACAGATGGTATATAACTCCGAAAAAAATAAGTCTAATGTATAAAAATATGGATAACAAATGCCGGAAATGCAAAGCCCATGAAGGGTCATTCTACCATATGTGGTGGACGTGCCCCCGAACAAATCAATTTTGGCAAATGATACATAAGGAATGCATGCAGATTTTAGGTTTGGTCTACCCAATGAAACCAGAGTTTTATTTACTCGGACTTTTAGATGAAAACATATTTGATCAAGAAAATACACAAAAATTGTTTATATTTCTCTCGACAGCAGCGAGAATGATATTTGCAAGATATTGGAAGGAAAACCAAATACCAACAAGAGTACAATGGCTACAGAAAGTCATGGATATAAAAGATATGGATGAGCTAACCTTTTGGCTGAAAAGGAATGATGGGAAAGGTGCGAAAAGAACAAACTGGGAGGGAGTGCAAGAACACATCGACAAGGAAATATAACCCACCCAGGACAAGATAAATAGAGACGGGCATTCGTAGGAAAGGATGGAGGGACGAACTGGTTTAAGAAAAATACGAGTAGTAATACCAAACACTATGGAAAGACTTAATGTAAAGTGAATAGAATGAACTAAAAATGGACTAGACGAAACGAAGATGGATGGAAGTCAAAGCTTTCTTTATTTTAAATTCTTGATTCTTTATCTTTCTTTCTCTCTCTTTCTTCTCCCTTTTTCCTTTCTTCACCTCTGATGGAGTGATGGACTCCACAAAGGTACTTTTTTGTCTTAGTTAGTTACATGTTTTCCTACTTTTCTATGACTCTATGATTGTTCCCCCTCTTTATCTGTTTTTATTTACTGCACAAAATAATAAAACTTATGGGGGAAAAAAAGATTTACCTACCTGGACGTTGTTGGTCTTTGGATTTTGAAAGACATTTAATACTTCACATTTTGGATTATCAATATTGTGATATTATTACTGGGGACTTACCTTGTTGCAGACTATACATGATGATTCTTGGACTCAGAACTCAACACAAGTAGGAGCCCACTACGGGCACGATATTGTTACTTTTTGAGGTTCCGTCTTGATATCCAATTGATATTTATATGATATTATATACCATATTTTGGCACATTGAATTGGTGCTTGAATATCAAGCAAAAGGTGGGCGCTAGAAACAATATTATATGAAAGCTGACTGGTACAACCTGGGGATCACTACCAGATACAGTGAAGTCATCTGCCCTTGTACTTTGCTACTATGCTGCTGAATGCGCATGCCCAGTGTGGAACACATTTCACCACACTAAAACAGTGGATGTGGCTCTTAATGAGACATGCCGCATTATCACAGGATGTCTGCGCCCTATACCACTGCAGAAATTATGCTGTTTAGCCAGTATTGCACCACCTGACATCTGCCGAGAAGTAGCAGCCAATAATGAAAGGACCAAGGCAGTGATATCTCCAGCCCACCCCCTGTTCAGATATCAGCCAGCATGCCAACACCTTAAATCAAGAAATAGTTTTCTAAGATCTATTCTACAGAGATACTTGCAGGAGCACCTCCGCAAGCGAGAGTCCAAAATTGGTAGGTTAAAACCCAGAAACTCAAGCCATGGCTACTAAACACAAACTGGGGATAGCTGCTGTATAACGCACCAAAATCTCAAAAAGGGAGCAAAATTTACTACAATTCATTGCTATCTATTCATACAGTATACATAACATAGTATTACATGAATAACGTTTGCAAATAACCACATAATTCCTTAATAGGTCCCTACCAGAGAGGAATTGTACCGTGTCCACATGTATAGTCCCGGATGATATTCAAGTAATCCACATTGCTCAGTTCTTGGTAAAGTATACCATAGTAGGGTGACGTAACCTAGTATATGTCCCAAAATTTCCATTGTAGATTACTCTGTCCCAGTAGATAGACGTAATTCTTGTAATCCAATGCAGCGGTAGTGCAAACGGCCACCCAGAAGCAAAAGAATTCCGCAGTTATCAGTGTTGAAGGCAGAAGGGGCGAAAAAACCGCATTATGATGAAAGAGTAATTCTTGGCACAATGGAGGACTTTCTTATAGCAACACCAGAAGCATTCCAAGAGGCCAGCTACTGGTCAAAGGACATTTAGTATAGTGCCAATTATTTAACTTTGTTTTTGTCTTTAAAAAATACATTACAAGTGTACCCTCGGTTTGTTTCTGATATGGTAAATAAATAAATAAAGGATGTGCCATTTTTTATTAGTTGCTGTAAGTCGTATCAAATTAGTTAAATTCATACTTACATTGTGATATCTGATGCGCGGGCATGGCCCGCAACAAAAACTTTACAATCGAACACCCAATACTTTTTCATTTGAATTTTGTAAATCTCGGAAGCCTCCCAAAGGCAGTTTCATTTTCAGCACCAGGAAGCAAAGCAAAGTTGTTGTTGTTTTAAAAAAGGATGCCTTTCCTCTTTAAATTAATGGCCTCTCACCATTAGGCGAGGCAAGCAGCAGGGAGAAAGCAGAGTTCACTGGGAAAGAGACTGTAAAAGCACAGAATTCTGGGAACTGTAGTTTGGGAAGGTGAGGACCCCTTTGCTAGAGAAAAGGCCCTGCCCTAAACTGCATTTCCTAGAATTCTGTGCTTTTACAGTCTCTTTCCCAGTGAACTCTGCTTTCTCCCTGCTGCTTGCCTCGCCTAAGAGGAGGACTGACTGATATTTCTAGTAAGTGAACTCTGTACTGGGCTGGGAAGAAATCCCTAAGTGGAAGTTCTATTGGTTAATATGAGAGACATTCAATGAGATACAGTAGCTGTTGTGGCTTTAAAAAAAATGTTTTGTCAAAACATTTTAAAAAATCCCTAAAATCAGTAGATGTATGAATATTTCAGAAAGTTGCGGGGAATGATCCCCTGTTACCTTGTGTCATTGTAAAGAAAATTTAAGGAGATAGCTCTTGTAGTTCTTTTTTAAAAAAAATGTTGATTATAAAGACTGACATTTCCCCAAGAATCCATGGATAAGTGAAATGTTCTGAAACTTGATGGAGTAACAGTGGTAAATGTGTTCTACCATTGTAGCAAGTTTCACCCCAATAGCTGTAAAACTGAAGGAGAAAGGAGCCCCTGAAGTTCATCAATTTCTACTTCCACTGTGATAACTGTCAGGTTTCCCATAGTAACCTATGGATGCAAGAGTTGGACCATAAGGAAGGCTGAGCGAAGAAAGAGAGAGGCTTTTGAACTGAGGAAAATTCTTATAGTGCCTTGGACCACAAGAAGACCAAACCAGTCCATACTCCAGGAAATACTGCACACTGGAGGGAAGGATATTAAAGGCAAACATGAAGTACTTTGGCAACATGATGAGAAGACAGGAACGCTTGGAGAAGAGAATGATGCTGGGGAAAATGGGGCCGACCAAGGGCAAGATGGATGGATGTTATCCTTGAAGTGACTGGCTTGCCTTTGAAGGAGCTGAGGGTGGTGACCAACAGGGAGCTCTGGCGTGGGCTGGTCCATGAGGTCAATCTGCTATCTATCTGCTATTGAGCAGATAGAGGAATTTTCTGTGGATTATATTTAGGATATCTCAACCTCTAGAGTTCATTGGGTAGGAATGGGAAGCAGGGGCATTTTTGGTGTTGGTGTTGCCTTTGAATTCTCTATCCTGGGCAATTTGTCAGGCACACAGTTTCCCTGCATCTAGGGCAGTGTTTCTCAACCTGGGGGTGGGACCCCTGGGAGGGGGGTGTGAGGGAGTGTCAGAGGGGTTGCCAAAGACCGTCAGAAAACACAGTATGGTACATGACACCACAAAAATTAGGCCTACTGTATAAAGAAACTCAAAACAAATGTTGGAAGTGTGAAACCCAAGTCGGAACCTTTTTCCATATGTGGTGGACGTGTCAAGATGAAGGAAATACTGGAAATTAATACATGATACCATTCATAAAATACTCCACATGACCATAAAAATGAAACTGGAATATTATTTATTAGGATTAACAAATGAAGAGGTAATCCCAGACAAGAATTTGGAAAAGCTATTTATATTTATGACGACAGCTGCAAGAATTGTCTTTGCAAGAAAATGGAAAGACAAATAAATACCTGACTTAGACGAATGGGAGAACAAAGTCTGGGAAATAATGGATATGGACAAGCTAACCTTCTATCTGAAAGATGTAGAGGGGAAGGCAGTTAAAAGAACAGATTGGACACTGTTTTTGGATTACATGAAGGCCCGGAAAAATCCTTAAGAACTACTTAGAATCAATAAGCAAATTGTGAAGATCAAGAAACATGGATTGAAAATATGAAGTGACTATAATTAAATAGAATATATATGGACAAAAAATGTATGTTTAGAAGTAACCACCGAAGAAAGAAGATGGAAGTCATCAGAACCCCCTTATTTTCTATCTGCTTTCACTGTCTAACCCCCCTCGTTCCTACCCAGATACCTGAAACTATCCAACCCTTATTACTATCCTTTCTCTTCCCTTTTCAATACCCTTTTATCCTCCCCAAGTTTTTTCCCGAGACCTTCCCTTTCTAACCCCATTTCTCTACCTTTTATTGTAACAGAAAACTCGAATAAAAATTATTTTTTAAAAAGAAGAAAACACAGTATTTTCTGTTGGTCATGGGGGTTCTGTGTGGGAAGTTTGGCCCAATTCTATTGTTGGTAGGGTTCAGAATGCTCTTCGATTGTAGGTGTACTATAAATCCCACAACTACAACTCTCAAACTCAAGGTCAATGTGCACCAAACCCTTCCAGTATTTTTTGTTGGTCAAGGGAGTTTTGTGTGCCAAGATTGGTTCAATTCCATCATTGGTGAAGTACAGAATGCTCTTTGATTGTAGGTGAACTATAAATCCCAGCAACTACAACTACCAAATGACAAAATCAATCCCCACCACCAACTCCACCAGTATTCAAATTTGGGCATATTGGGCGTTTGTGGCAAATTTAGTCCAGTGAATGAAAATACATCATGCATATGAGATATTTACATTATGATTCATAACAGTAGCAAAATTACAGATATGAAATAGCAATGAAAATAATTTTATGGTTGGGGGTCACCACAACATGAGGAACTGTAGTAAGGGGTCGCGGCATTAGGAAGGTTGGGAACCACTGATCTAGGGGATTAGTAAAATGCCTTTCTCCCTCTCATTGCCTTGAATGGCTTTGTTTAGGTTTATTGTCTTTGCGTGACCTGTTTTTTTTCTACTTTGGTTCTATATTGCAATAAAATTTCATGCTATATTTTAAGTTTTTGTAGTTTCAGATTTTACCATATTTTGTAGTTTAACTTATTTTGCAAACTATAAAAAGTAGAGAAATGCAATAAAATAAATATATTAGGGTGATATTTCCCGTTTTGCACATCTGACATTTTAATACGTTTGTTTCAAAATTTAATTAGCCACTTCAGGAATTGTTCCTTATATATATATATATATTTATATATATATATATATCTGTGTGTGTGTGTATGTATGTATGTAATGTATATACATACGTATATATTTATATGATATATATATATATATATATATATATATATATATATATAAACAAATAAAGAAAATTTTCTCGGCATTTCTGCAAGATGTTTCACACAAGCACAATTACCCCAGACTAATATTTTCAGTGTTCCTGGGAGCCAACACAATTCCATGACTAACATACCAATACAGAAGATATTAACCAGGATCTACCTTACTGGGAAAGGTTTGCAATTGACTTTAAATTGCTTATGTGAAGATAGACATTAAGCAGTATATGTTAATCACATAGTAATACACATTTAGCCAGTTATATCAGTTTCAGATTCAGCTGCAGTGATGAAGTGCAAAGAAACCCAAGTCACGTATGCATGTGTTGGCTTTCATCACTGGCAACTGAATGTATGAAATGCTTGTATTCAAAGCATTGCATGCAACGCGATGGGCAAGATCTTTTTATGGTATTATATATTTCCCTGTCCATTCATACATACATGTGTAATAGCAATGGCAAACATGGAGTCAACTCATAGGTACAGCAGTGAAGTTAAGAATTGGCCTTGGGAGGCTGCCAGGTTGCAAAATACAATTTATTTAATGCAATAGTGTTCTGCCCTGCTGATTTCAGACTGACCTAGCAGCTAGTGAATTAGATTTTTCAGATTGCAAGGAGAAAAGTCCAGCAGGAAAAGAACAACATTTGGATCAATTATGCTAAGGGAGCTGCTGAGACTCAGGTACAATGCCCGTTTCTTCCCAGCACTGCGGCTACCTTTTCTTGCAGGATTATTACAAGAAGAAGAGTCTGTTGTGTGCATTCGTGCCAGGAAATTGCATTATTCCATTTGACATCTCATCTGCCAGCTTCCAGCAGTAGCTGCTGCTGCTTTTACCAGGGTGCCCAATCTGTTGTAATACCATTAGCCACACTTCAGCAGCAGGACAAACAAAAAAGAGTGGCCAAAGCTGTTTGGATGCTGATTTAAATAACAAAAGGATTACTGAGGTCATCCACAGGCAAATCTGTACCACTGTAGTCAGGATATGTAAAATCTCAGCTGGCATTGGCTTGGACTTCAATGTGAAGGGAGCTGCTGGACAAATCAGTTACAAACTTTCTCAGAAGGTTATTAAATGGCAAAAAGCATTGGATAATTTTTAAAATAAGGATTTTTATTCAAAAGAAAACATAATAAAAAGCACAATACAAAAATAATTTTTTATCATATATAATACTAAAATCACACAGCTAACTGCTACAATAGGGGTGCCCACACTTTTTCAGCATACGAGCTACTTTTTAAAAAACCAAGTCAAAAAGATCTACCTTCTGCGCGGCGCACTTTCCATGCACGGTGCTCCTCCCACGCGGCACTCCTTCTGTGGGGCATTGTGGGAATGAGGGAGCACCTTCTGTGGGGCATTGCAAGAACAAGGGAGCACGAGGCCCGCGCTTTGCCCTGGTCTCTCTCACCGGAAGCGGAGGCTGCACAGTTGCTTCCGGACGAGAGAGAGGCAGGGTGGAGGGTGAGGTGGGGCCTCCGGAGGCCCTGCCTTATGCTCCCTCGTTCCTGCAATGCCCGGTGAAAGGAGCGCCATGCAGAAGGAGTGCCGCACGGAAGGTGCGCGCATGCAAGGTGCACCACGCGCAAGGCAGAAGCACCCATCCGGCTGCGATCGACCTCCTTAGGACCCGCGATTGACTGGTCGATCATGATCGACTTCGTGGACAGCCCTGTACTACAACAAAGTACAAAACTAAATTAGAAACAAGGGCACAAATGAAACATAAATGTACATTAACAAAATACACAAACTCCAATAACAAATGAACAAACACAAGGAAATAATTCTGCAAACCTCACACTCAATATCTGATGGTTTTTATTCCTTATTAATAATATTCTACTCCCTTAAAATTATACAGTACAACTGCACTTCTGCTTTTAGTAACACTCTTCTAATTCATAAATCCTACAGTTGACATTTGTTCCCATCATTGTTGTGAAAAGTGATGAACAAGTCGCAATCTTTCTTGAAGTTAATCAAAGATTTTTACTTAATTAACACAATCTGTTTGTCCAGCTTAGCTAGTTTGCAGATCTTTATCATTCTTCTTACATTGGGATAATTAGTTCCTTTCATCTCTTGAGTATAAACGATTCTCACTGCAGATATTATATATTGTAGTAATCCTTCAAATTTTCTTTCTAGATGACATTGACCATTCCCAGCAAATAAAACTCTGGTTTCAGCATATTATATACTGTGTCTGAGTCCAGTATTTTCAGTCATTCCTACAAACCCACCACATATCACACATGTCCCAAAATTATGCTCACATTTCTAACATTTACTAAGGTAAAGATAAAGGTTTCCCTTGACACAGGCATGTAGCCGGGGGGCTAAGGGGCTTCAGCCCCGAAATTCTCAAGTGGTCCGCGAGAAGGCCTTACTGGTACATTATTTAAACTGTTATGTTTATTCATATCATGATCTGATCACCATGCTCATTATAGCCCACATTAATGGAGTTGGGATAACAATACAAAAGGTTTGCTAGGGTAGACCCTCTTCAACCCAGTCTCAGCCCCCCCCCCTGAATCAAAATCCTGGCTACGGCCCTGCCTTGACATTAATTCTAGTCATGTCTGACTCTTGGGGTGGTGCTCATCTCCATTTCTAAGTCGAAGAGCTGGCATTGTCCGTAGATAACTCCAAGTTCATGTGGCCAGCATGACTGCACAAAGCCCCATTACCTTCCTGCAGAAGCAGTGCCTATTCTGAGCCCTCCCAAGAAGGCTCATATTTTCTTACTAATTATATGTGTCAGTTTCCTTTCATTTCCTCCCCCAAAATCTTTCTAGTCTCCTAGAGTGGGAGAGCCAAACAAGAAGATGCCATTCAATCATCTCCTTTCTCCGCTTACTATTTGATCATTCAGAAACAGTAGGTAAATGATGCTCTTTTCAGTTTTGCTTTTTGAAGTTCTTCCCATTTCTGAAAATGCAGAAATGAGCAGATTTTGATAAATTATTCCAAATGAAACTGAACCAACCAAATTTAATAGTATAGGTACTTCCATGTATTGTCTGACATGTATGTGCTAAAGAGACGTACTTGCTTTAAATAAAAGAATCCCAATTCAACTCAAAAATGATTGAGCACATATAGAATCAAAGCCAGACTTTAAAAAAAATTAAGCACTCAAGACCCTAGGATTGGATATATCAGTCTGTCAATCCAGGTACCTTAGTACCATTTATATGGTGATGGTAGATGGTTACTCCAAAGTTGAATATAGTAGTCCAAAACCTGGGTCTACCATTACCATATAAATTCGGATTATTCCCAGGCACAACGTGACGCAATGCTGCTTGACGCAGCCAGAGACTCATCCTCCACACGGAAACAAATTGGGAGTATAGAAGAATTGGATGAGTTATAAACAGGAGTGGGGGATACCTCACATAAAGGAAAAATCCGGACTTTAATTTGTATCATAACTCCCTGTGAAATTATATATTGCTACCCCCGATACTGGGGTCATCCAGCATCTGAATCCCCACCCTCCTTGGGAGGAGTGAAGCAGAAGTAAGCAGCAGTTGAATGAGAGTGAAAGACCATCGCTTTGTAAATAACCCGCATTATTTCCATCTCTCCAGCTATCATTCCCACCTCTCCAGGAGGAGCAGAACAGACGCGAGCAGTGGTTGAATGATAGTGAAAGACCATCGCTCTGTGGTTAACCCGCATTATTCCCACCTCTCCAGCGATCCACAAACACATTGGGATATTGCTTGCCACTTTCCCTTGGTTAAAGACCAGCATTGGATGCTTACCTTGGCAATTTGCTTTAGGAGAGGGCAGCTTATTCACAAGACTGAGCACTCTTCAGTGTTTCTTCTACCGGTAGGAACTGGGATGATTCATTGAAATGAACATTTTGATTGTTATATTTACTGTGGTATTACTTATTTGTGTGTGATTAGTAATTTAATGCTTGATGTATTAGATAGGGTGTATACATGACCACCTTCTATTGAATATATTAATGGAATACTGAATGAATTTGGCACGATTTATTATTGCTTCAACCAGTTTTTGTATTGCTACAGCAACTCTCCCCCTGTTTGTTGAGCGCTGTGAATAACCACACAGTCTTCCTTCCACTGTAACTTACATGCACGGATCCAACGACTGCCGATTGATAGAGTGTCATTTTGTGTCATTTTGGTTGGTGGTGTGCCCCAGGATTTTGTAAATGTAAAAAGTGTGCCGCGGTTCAAAAAAGGTTGGGAAACACTGCCCTAGCATACTGCTTCTTAACCTGTGGGCCTCAACCCCAAATGGGATCCCCTTAGTTCAATGTTAGGGTCACAAAAAGGTTGGCAACGTTGAAAGGTTTCTGAATACCACCCACTTACCCAAATCTGTTAGTAACAGCATTAAATGTTTACAGTGTATCCTGCAGGAAACGCTTCAGTTATACTCTATAAAAAGTATAATCAGCATGTTTTGCAAGCTTTGCAAATGCTGAATTGTTATCAGTAAATACTTGATTCTATACCTGTTTTATACACCTATATACCTGGGGTCAAGCTTTTTTTTTCTCGGGCAGAAATGGGTCACAAATGGGAAAAGTTTAAGAAACCCTCTTTAGCATTTCAGTTGTTTTTTTAAAAAAGTTTTCATTTTTGCAAAATTTGAAAAATGTTTATTTAACAATGAATCAAAGTGACAGCAGGGGAACAGATAAAGAGAGGGAAGAACAGCAATAGCAGTGGGATCAGTTGGTCAGATAAGTTGGCCAAATGAGTGGTGGGTAATACTAGACATGATTCTCTCTTTTTATGGTGTGAGAACTATAGATCAGGGCTGTCCAACTTCTACCAGCCCAGGGCCGGAATTCCGGTGACTGAACACCTGGGGGACTGCAGCGGGCGGGGGCCGCTCGCGGGGGGGCAGGGCCGATAGCAGGGGGCGGGGTCGCTCACGGGGGCGATTTCGCCTGGCGCTTCTGTCGCCCGGCATGATGCTGTAGGAGGGAGGGCGGAGCCATGGGGGGCTCCCTTGGCTCCGCTCTCCCTCCTACAGCGTCACGCCGCCAACAGAAGCGCCAAGTGAAATCGCCGCTTCTCTCGCCGGCGTGGCGCTGTAGAAGGGAGGGCGAAGCCATGGGGCTCCCTTGGCTCCGCACTCCCCCTACAGCGTCACGCCGGGCAACAGAAGCACCGGGCAAAACCACCACTTCTCTTGCCTGGCGTGACGCTGTAGGAGGGAGGGGCGGAGCTATGGGGCTCCCACTTGCTCCCGCTCCCTCCTACAGCGTCACGCCGGGGCGACAGAAGCGCCGGGTGAAATAGCCGCTTCTCTCGCCCGGTGTGACACTGTACGAGGGAGGGCGGAGCCATGGGGGCTCCCCTTGGCTCCGCCCTCCCTCCTACAGCATCACGCGCGGGCGACAGAAGCGGCGATTTCGGCCGGCGCTTCTGTCACCCGGCGTGATGCTGTAGGAGGAAAGGCGGAGCCATGGGGAGCAGAGCAAAGGGGGCGGCGGCCGTGGATGGCGCTTGCGCCACCATGTGCCTGCACACTTTTTTGGGGAATTTTTTTGTATTTTTTAATTTTTTGGGAATTTTTTAAAAAAAATATTGCAGGAGGGTAGGAGGGCCGGATTCAGGGGGCTGGAGGGCCGTGTGCGGGCTGCGGGCCGCCTGTTGGACAGGTCCGCTATTGATCAAATGAATGTATCCATACAAATGGGTGTACATATTGTAGTTTTCACAATATATAGCCTGGACTGTAGCATCTTTATTTATTTATTATTTGCGGTATTTGTATACTGCCCTTCTCAACCCTGAAGGGGACTCAGGACGGTTCACAGTGTTGGCAACAATTAAATGCCATTGGAAAAAAGTATAAAACATCAAAATTGAACCTCCCCTGATTTAAAATCTTAAACATTATTAAACGCATCACATAAAATAACATATATCACACAAAGACATAGCCGTTGTCTGTAAACAGTCCTGGGTCATTGCACTTTCAACATTGCACTGAAACTCCTCACCATTGCCTAGGGCTGATAGGAGTGACAATACAAGAATAGTGGAAAAGTCACCTATTTCCCATCCCTGTTCTAGAGTGTTCTTGGATTTTCCATTAGTGGGCATGACTGAGGTGTATATGGGTTCCTCAGGAGACTGGGTAATGTGAAAATTGTAACTTTTGAGTAACTAATTTGATGAGATATCCCATGATTGTGCCTATTTCTGATAGCTGTTGGAGTGTACAGTGGATGCAGGCAACGTCATTTCCATGTTGATTTTCAGTTGTCATAGAGCATTTATCAGCACCATATTGCAGGAACTTCTTACGTTCTGAAACTATAGCATATAGCTAAATATGATGGAGTCCCATCTTAGAGGCATCATAGTCAGTTAAGGGATAGAGGTGTGAATGAGAGTATTCTAGATTAGTGGACAGTATTCTGTTGCCCATTTGCAATCTTCTAGGTGTTTCTAAGAGGTTCAGACACTCAGCACAGAAGTGATGACCTCCCGCCACATTTGTCTCCATTATCCGAAGTTCAGAGAAATATCGTCTAACTCTATGAACATGGAAGGTCCATTTAGCTATCATGTTGAGCAGCTCTTAATAGACTTATCTGTCATGAATTTAACTAATCCTTTAAAGTGTAATTTCCTGAAAGCTGAACTACATGCACTGTTAAATATGTAATGTGGAATTCTCCTTTATTTTGCTCCTTAACTCAAATAAATGAATGTGATCCCAGTCTAGATTGGGACCATCAAATGCAGTAGAGAGGACATAAATGTCTGTCTTGTGGCTGCTATTTTTCTTAAATACCAGAAACATAAAGGGGGCTCCTTAGAAGTCAGTGATTGGTTGTCTTGTTCCTTTTGCATCATTTAAAACAGGGAGAAGTACAATATACCAGTAATTATGTGTGTTATATGCATATAACTTAAGCTACTTCTACTGATATGTTGGTGCTGATGTAGACCAGGAGTATGTTGATGATGAAATAAGGTAGAAATGAGGTTAGGCTGCACACTGGCAATATAATGTAGCATATAATTGAACTATATGTGCACGCTTTGATGTGGCATCTCATTTCATCATGTACTCAGTAGATGAGGTTTACGTTGAGCTCTTGTCCCATCTATTGAATATGGCAACATTAACAGTGACCTATCCTATAAGATTATTGTGATACCTGATCATATATACAAAGTACTTAGAGCTCTCTGTACAGCAATATATTGAGTGCTTAGGGAAAAGCACTCTTTGGCAGTGTTTTGTCTAGTGTCATCTTTATTTCAAGTTGTATAGTTGAATTCTAGTCAGCTCAAAGTGTTGACTGACACAAACTAGTTTTTTGTATTGTGTTGTTCCTTTAGCACAGTGTTTCCCAACCTTTTTGACCAGGGACCATTTGACCATGGACTACTTTGACCAGGGACCACTCTCCAACGTTAGTACTAAAAGGGTTACGAATCAGAGTTTGGTCAACTTCAGAGTCAATTTGGTTATTTGGGGTGCTGATTCAGAAAATTGCACTCGATAGACCACATCAGCTCTAGTTCCTGATACAGAACATATGCCACCCAGTAGTCGCCAACTGCACGCCCACAGAAAACCATATTTAATAATCTAGAGCTGATGTGGTCTATCCAATGCAATTTTCTCAGTCAGCACCCCAAATAATTCCAGGAACAGGTTTAAAAATAAAAACATCAAGAAAAAAATTGGTTGTGATATTATTCATGCATATGGTGCTCAGCACTATAAGAGGGTTTAGCAAGACCAGTCGCTCTCATTGCAATGGTGTAGTAAAGGGGAGGCCGCGGACCATATTTTAGACCTTGCAGACCGCTGGTGGTCCATGGACCACAGGTTGGGAACCACTGTTTTAGTAGATGTTCTTTGCCACACTAACCAGTTATCAAAAGTCTATATTAAGTTCTCAGAACTCAGACTAATATCTATTTGGAAAACTTGTTCTCTGGCCTTCTCATATTTGCCATTGTTAAATGGAGGGAGAAGTAGTAGAGAAAAGACTTTATAAGACTCTATACGTGTTCAAAGCCACTCTGCTCTTTGTGCTTCCTGCTACAGGTCTCTGCTTTACTGCTGAAAATAAGTTTTGATGTAGAGCACCAGAATAAACCATATGTAATAAAATACTATGAGCAATAGAATCAAAAACTTCTGAGAGATCAAAGAGAACCAGCAAGATTGTACTTTGCCTGTCTGTCTTCTGACAGGCCATTCATCAAAGTGATTAAGATTGTTTTATTGACTAAAGCTGGATTGAAATTGGTTTTAGATTATCTGTTTCTTCCAACAGTGTTTCAAGTTGGACCACTATCCCTGTCTCAAGCACTTTCCCCAAAAAACCACATATTTGCACCTGAGCAATAGTTATTACAATCTTTTTGATCACAAATGTTTTTTTTGTGTAGCAGCCTTTTTACAACCTTCTTGGAGGCGATGAGCACCTCTACCTCTTTCAACAAGGCAGTCACCCTCCACCTTTTACCTTGTCAATGTCTTCTGTTTTTATATACCATATATATTTTGAGTATATGTCAGCATCATGTATAAAATGAGGGCAAGTTTGTGGAACATAATTATGGATTTTGATGTGAGCCATGGATGAGCTGAGGGTCATTCTTTGGAGAATGGAAAGAGAAAGCTTCACTTTGGGGGTCCTGCAATGCCTGGCCTCCACTACTTACTCAGTCATTCAACAAAGGGAAAACAATGCCATGGCAGAGGGGGCTAAGCTTCTGTTAAGTCGTTCCAAAACGGATTAAGCTCTTCCCTTTTGCCACATTACTCAGAGAACATGATGGTTCCTTTTAAAAAAGGATTAATGTATAGTATTTACTAGGCATGAGAAAAATGAAACGGAAATTAAAAGGATTCGTAAGAGATTCGTATGTAATGGGACTTTTGAGGTTTTACGTATCGCTGCCGCGAACCAGGAAGTAGACTTTCTTTTACGGTCCTTGAGGCCAACAATTTGCGTTAGGATCGTTAGAAATTCTTAAGTATTAATTAATTAATTACTGTACTACTCACTAGGCATGCTAAAATTGAAACGGAAATCTAATTGATTTGTTAGAAATTCGTAATTAATGGGACTTTTGTTGTTTTACGGCTCGCTGTCGTGAACCAGGAAGTAGACTTCCTTTTACGGTCCTTCAGGTCAACAATATGCGTTAAGTTCGTTAGAAGTTCTAAAGTATTAATTAATTAATTATTGTAGTACTCACTTCTCCCTGTCTTGTCTTCTCCCGCTCATTTCCTTCCCGCCTTCATTAAGCTTCTTCTTTTTCCCGCATTTCTATGGGGAACTGGAAGTGACTCTGCTGCTAGGCAATGCATTCTGGGAACTGTAGTCCTCCAGGCTTCCCCCCCCCTTCTCCTTCTCTTCCCTGTTGCTCTGCCTTCATGCATCGAGGCTAGAGAGAGAGGGAGAGGGGTGCGATGGCCCCTTTCAGCTGAAATATAAGCCGACCCAACCCTGGGTCGGCATATTTCAGCTGGAAAGCCTTCGCCAGCGCGCCTCTCTGCTTCTCTCTAGCCTGGATCCAGGCTAGAGAGCGGAGAGGCGCGCGGCGCCTTTCCAGCTGAAATATAAGCCGACCCAGGGTTGGGTCGGCTTATATTTCAGCTGGAAAGCCGCCCCGCGCGCCTCTTCTCTCTAGCCTGGATCCAGGCTAGAGAGCAGGGAGAGGCGCTGCGGGCGCTTCCAGCTGAAATATAAGCCGACCCAGGGTTGGGTCGGCTTATATTTCAGCTGGAAAGGGGCCTCGCGCGCCCCTCGCCTCTCTCTAGCCTTGATCCATGCATCGAGGCTAGAGAGAGGCGAGAGGGGGGTGAGCGAGGGCGCCGGCGAGCGCGGGGGGGATCCCAGTTTGGCCCAATTCTGTCATTGGTGGAGTTCAGAATGCTCTTTGATTGAAGGTGAACTATAAATCCCAACAACTACAACTCCCAAATGTCAAGGTCTATTTTCCCCAAACTCCATCTGCATTCACATTTGGGCATATTGAGTATTCATGCCAAGTTTGGTCCTGATCCAGGATTGTTTGGGTTCAGAGTTATCTCCCTAAATCACTGTCAATTCCTCCCAAACCCCTCCAGTATTTTCTGTGGGTCATGGGGGTTCTGTGTGCCAAGTTTGGTCCAGGTCTGTCATTCATGGGGTCTCAGCTGTGGAAGTCAGAGCTGAATTGGTTGAAGGTACTGCAAATCCCATCATCCGTTGTCCATCCTCCCCCAAACATATTGTTTTTGTGATTAATCCCTGTGCTTTAACTTTGGTCAATTTGTAACAATGAAAATACATCCTGCATATTAGATATTTGCATTAGAATTCATAAGAGTAACAAAATTATGAAGTATCAACGAAAATATGGATGGGGGTCACCACAACATGAGGAACCACTGCATTAATACATATCTCTCTCTCGGCATTACTTCACAAACGAAGATTCAGGAAGGACTCATCCCACGCTTTTACAAGCGCTGATGACTAAAGAGGCCAATCTGAGATAGGCAAGTTCGGTTGCAGAAAGCACAGCAGAAAGTCTATATATTATACATATATCTTTCTGTTTAATTGCTATTAGGGAAATAAAACGTGAACAAAGGAAGGAAGGAGACAAAGGAAGAAGTAGAGAAGGGGGGAGGGAAGGAAGGAAAGAGAAATAAGGGATGGGGAACCAAAGAGCAAAGGAAGGAATGAAAGAGGAGGGTAGAGAAGGTCACAATTGTACTGAGAGCTAGTAGCTAGCTCTTATATTTATGTTATACATCTACAGTTTAAGGGAATGTTCCCCATTGATTTTTGACTGTTTTTGACTTTAGAACCAATTTAGAATTTCGTTAGTAATTAAGTTACATTTTAGAACTTTTTGCAAATTTTTTTGTAAGTATTTGATATACTAATCAAAAAAATCCCCCCCCCCCCATTTGATTTTAGAATTGCGATTTTAGGATTCTAAACCAAGCCTACTACTCACTTCTCCCTGTCTTCTCCCCCTCATTTCCTTCCCGCCTTCATTCAGCTTCTTCTTTTTCCCGCATTTCTATGGGGAACTGGAAGTGATGCTGCTGCTAGGTAGGCAATGCATTCTGGAAAGTGTAGTCCTCCAGGCTTCCCCCTCCTTCTCTTCCCGTTGCTCTGCCATGCCCCATCGCAGGGGCCAGCTTCAGCCCTCCAGGTACGTGTTTTGGACTTCAACTCCCACCATTCCTCACAGCCTCAGGCCTCTTCCTTTTCCTCTCAGCCTGGGCAAACTTGGGCCCTTGCTCCCTCAGGATCGGGGCTAGAGATAGGCGAGGGGGTGAGCGAGGGCCTCCTCCTCCTCTCGCCAATGGCAGGCCGGCGAGAGAGGAGGAGAAAGGCCCCGCGCGCCTCTGCCTCTCTCCAGCCCCGATCCATGCATCGGGGCTAAAGAGAGAGAGAGGCGCGGGGCCTTTCTCCTCCTCTCTCGCTGGCCTGCCATTGGCGAGAGAGGAGGAGAAAGGCCCCCGCGTGCCTCTCTGCCTCTCTCCAGCCCCGATCCATGCATCGGGACTAAAGAGAGGCAGAGAGGGGCACGGGGGCCTTTCTCCTCCTCTCTCGCCGGCCTGTCATTGGCGGGAGAGGAGGAGAAAGGCCTCGCGCCGCTCTCCAGCTCGATCCATGCATCGGGGCTAAAGAGAGGCTCCAGCCCCGATCCATGCATCGCCGGGCCAAAAGAGAGAGCAGAGAGAAAGGCGCGGGCCTCTCTGCCTCTCCAGCCCCGATCCATCCGGGCGCGGCCTGCCATTGGCTGAGATTGGGAGGAGAAAGAAAGGCCCCCGCGCCTCTCTGCCTCTCCAGCCCCGATCCATGCATCGGGGCTAAAGAGAGGCAGAGAGGGGCGGGGGGCCTTTCTCCTCCTCTCTCGCCAGCCTGCCATTGGCGAGAGGAGGAGAAAGGCCCCCGCGCCTCTCTGCCTCTCCAGCCCCAATCCATGCATCGGGGCTAGAGAGAGGCGAGGGGGGTGGAGGGCGCGGCGAGCGGGGGAAAGAGGGGCGAAGGAGGAGGCAATCAGCTGATTGCCTCCTCCTTCGCCCCTCCTCTTCCCCCTGCCCTCGCCCGGATCCCAGTTTGGCCCATTCTGTCATTGGTGGAGTTCAGAATGCTCTTTGATTGAAGGTGAACTATAAATCCCAACAACTACAACTCCCAAATGTCAAGGTCTATTTTCCCCAAACTCCATCTGCGTTCACATTTGGGCATATTGAGTATTCATGCCAAGTTTGGTCCTGATCCAGGATTGTTTGGGTTCAGAGTTATCTCCCTAAATCACTGTCAATTCCTCCCAAACCCCTCCAGTATTTTCTGTGGGTCATGGGGTTCTGTGTGCCAAGTTTGGTCCAGGTCTGTCATTCATGGGGTCTCAGCTGTGGAAGTCAGAGCTGAATTGGTCGAAGGTACTGCAAATCCCATCATCCGTTGTCCATCCTCCCCAAACATATTGTTTTTGTGATTAATCCCTATGCTTTAACTTTGGTCAATTTGTAACAATGAAAATACATCCTGCATATTAGATATTTGCATTAGAATTAATAAGAGTAACAAAATTATGAAGTAGCAACAAAAATATGGATGGGGGTCACCACAACATGAGGAACCACTGCATTAATACATCTCTCTCTCTCGGCATTACTTCACGAACGAAGATTCAGGAAGGACTCATCCCACGCTTTTTACAAGCGCGCTGATGACTAAAGAGGCCAATCTGATATAGGCAAGTTCGGTTGCAGAAAGCACAGCAGAAAGTCTATATATTATACATATATCTTTCTGTTTAATTGCTATTAGGGAAATAAAACGTGAACAAAGGAAGGAAGGAGACAAAGGAAGAAGTAGAGAAGGGGGAGGGACGGAAGGAAAGAGCCAAGAAGGGATGGGGATCCAAAGAGCATAGGACGGAATGAATGAAGAGGGTAGAGAAGGAAGAAAGGAGGGAAAGGGGAAATAATAAGGGGGGGGGAGAATCGTATGTCACTTTCACAATTGTCCTGAGAGCAAGTAGCTACTACCTCTTATATTTATGTTATACATGTACAGCTCCACTTAATTGCACTGCAGAGGTGAAGGGGAATGTTCCCCCCTTGATTTTTAACTGTTTCCCTGCTTTTCAGACTTTAGAACCAATTTAGAATTTCGTTAATACTTACGTTACATTTTAGAACTTTTGGAAATTTTTTGTACTTCTTTGATATACTAATAAAAAAATCCCCCCCCCCCATTTGATTTTAGAATCCCGATTTTAGGATTCTAAACCATGCCTAGTATTTACATTGACCTGTAGATTTATTTATTTACCACATTTGTCACCTCGAAGGGGACTCAGATCGGCCTTACAAAAGGCAACAATTTGATGCCGCACAGATACATATCAATAAAATAAGCAAATACATTAAAATCCAAACAGTTAAAAATATCAAATATTAAAACATAATTAAAATCACACAATCCATATCATTATCCAGGGCTGTTCCATTCATCATGGTATTTGTTTCATTATTGCACTGCTTAGAGTTACTGGCCAAAAGCTTGATCCTACAATTACATTGTTAGTTTTTTCCTGAAGGTCAGGAAGGAGGGGGTGATCTAATTTTGCTGGGGAGGGAGTTCCATAGACAAGGGGTCACCACTGAGAAGGCCCTGTATCAAGTCCCCAGCAATCGCACCTGCGAAGGAGGTGGGACTGAGAGCAGAGCTTCCCCCGATGATCTTAATCTCTGAGATGGATCACAGAGGGAGATACGTTTGGACAGATGGATAGGTTGACCCAGGTTTTTTTAGTCAATTTGTTGACTAGAATTTCTAGACCTATACATGACTAATTGACCAAGATGGTCAAGGGCAAAAATATACATGATTGAATGAACTGGTCCCATAAAATGAGATCAGGCAGTATGCCAGATGCTTCCACAGTAAATATATAAAAAAGAGTAGCAGAGCAAACATGAATAGTACCACCCCTAACTAAGGTTAACTATGGCTGATTAAAATGCAATAGTGGTAGAGAAGTAATGTTGTTTTACCACCCTCTCCACCACAAAGCAGATATGACAACATGTTCTTATTCATTGCCTGGCAATAATCACTCTGTGATTTCTGCCTTTGGCATTTTAATTATCACCTTATTCTTTTTGTCTCCCTCCAATTCTCTAATATATCAGGGAGCTGTCCAGGCTTTACAGTCCCATAGAGAACATAGGGGAGCTGTCATGTCAACAGCTCATTATTCTATATTTTTAAGAACCCTGTCAAATGCAGTTAAATGGACAGCCCCCAGAAAATTCAAAAAATTCACTAGATTCCAAAAAACCTCCAGGGAAAAATCAATTTAATGAATCCACTGTCCATCTGTCTGTCTGTCTGTCTGTCTGTCTGTCTGTCTGTCTCTCTCTCTCTCTCTCTCTCTCTGCTGATCACCAGGAAGTAGTCTGACCATCATAGGGGGTTGGAAGAACCATCTACTCCATCTTTGCCTCTACTATCCTTATGTCCAATGAGCAGTCGAGCTTTGTTTCCTGAAGTATGGACTGGCTGGATCTTCTCGTGGTCCAAGGCACTCTCAGAATTTTCCTCCAACACCACAATTCAAAAGCATCTATCTTCCTTCACTCAGCCTTCCCTAAGGTCCAGCTCTCACATCCGTAGGTTACTACTGGGAATACCATTGCTTTTACTATGTGGATCTTCGTTGCCAGTGTGATGTCTCTACTCTTTACTAATTTTTTGAAGACTAGTGAAGTTTATTTTGCATTTTTGCTTGGTCAAAAACAGCAAAGATTTTAGGGTTTTTTTCTGGGTCGTATGGCCAACATGGCTAATTTTTTTGCAAGAAAAAGAGAGCTGTGAAATTAGGAGAAATTAACTTCATGCTCTGCAGAAATTGAAGTCTGAATACATAAACTAAACTCCTACATATTTAAAGAACTCCACATTGATTGATGGCGGCATTAATTACAAGAGATGCACCTCCATTGGAATGCATCCCCTCTGAAGAATAGGCCTAGGAGAGACAAGAATGTGCTACAATGCTGTTGTAGATTAATAGCATGACGTGTTGTTTTGAAATTGACAAGTTACAGCAAGCTGTTTTGGAAATGGTTATAGATGGAAATGGAAGCTGCTGTGGGCAGTATGCCAGGTTCTTGATGCTTTTGCAAGAGAATAATCTTCCTTCCTCTAGACTGCAGTTATACAGATGCTGAATGTGAGGATGCATTTTGTAAATCTTCAAAGTTGCTGCCCTCTCCAGATGCTTAGAAAAACAACCACAGCTAATTATATTTTTGAGTGGGCAGTGAGGATTCCTTGAACCTGCATATGTTCAAAAGAGTGGGAATGTATTTACTGACTAATCTTGCTTAGATCTTCCATTCTTTTTTTTCCTTAGAGAGCCTTAGAGCAAGAAATATACATGATTGTATCAAAACAAGCTACCTTCACCTGAGGATTTATTGAAGTTAAGTCAAGCATTAGTTGCAACTTTCTCGAATTTACTACCCTCCAGATATGTTGGGCTGTTCTGACTAGGGGTATGGGAGTTTTGTCTACACTAGCCAATACCTCTAGACTAAGCCACTGAGTCTTCTTGTGGAGAAAGGCTATCTGTCTTCAGGACTCACAGTTACTTCTGATGAGTAACCTTTTTTTGTTTAAACTGGCTTTGTCCCAATTTAGCCAGATCTGCTGTCCATACAGCATATGACTGTTAACACCCTTTCCCTATACCCATAAGTGCAGGAAAAGGGAATGGACTGTGGTCTTATTGCTGTTTCTGCTTCTGTCTAGCCACAGAGGTCTGTGTGAATTCTGCACTGGGAATGTGGCGCAGCTGGCTAAGTGTCAGTTGCATAAGATCTCTCTGACCAGTAGGTCATGAGTTCGAGGCCTGCCCGGGTCAAGGTCAGTGTTCAACCTTGAAGTGTAGCCTGCTGTCGACCTTTGCAGCCCGAAAGACAGTTGCTTCTGTCAAGTAGGAGATGAAGGTACCACATTAAGCGGGGAGGCAAATTTTGACTGAATTATGAGGCTATTAAAAGAACTCCAGGAATGCAGAAGGAACAACAAGGGACGCTGAGAGATGAGGAGTGTGTCAGCTCCCCTTGGTGGCCAGAGTTTGCCTCTGTTCGTCTATGTGTTGTGTATGTGAAAAACAGCAGGAATTGTCTGTTAGGATGTGTACCTGTAATCCGCTCTGAGTCCCCTTCGGGGTGAGAAGAGCGGAATATAAATAAAGTAAATAAATAAATAAATTCTGGGCCAATTGTAACTTGGCACCGTAATGAGACTTATGTTGGTGCAAATCAGGTCTTCCAAGAGTATTCTGCAACTGGAATAATTAAGGCTGATCCCAGTGTCCTCATAGCGTGTATTCTTCCCACTCACGTGATACAAAAGAGGGACCCACCAGCAAATCTCAGTTCTTGAGTAGGTACTGTATATTTATGGAGAAACACTCATTTAAAAATTAAGGTTTCAAATAGTTTAAATCTTTGGGTTGGCTTTACTTCAGGATGTGAATGTACAGACCTACAGACTGGGAATGGAAGTAGGACCCAGAAAATGTATCTAGGGGGCTAAATTGAAGCAAACTGTGTGTATGAGACAGCGAGGAGTTCCTGTATGTAAACTTTGTTGTTATTGTGTGCCTTCAAATTGTTTCCAACTTATGGTGATCCTAAGATAAACCTATTGTGGGGTTTTCTTCGTACAATTTGTTCAGAGGTGATTTGATATTGCCTTCCCCTGAGCCTGAGTGACTGTGGACTTACCTAAGATCACCCTTTCCTATGGCAGAGCAGAGATTTGAACTCTTGTGTCTTAGGACTTCATCACATTACCTTCAGGCTCTTTCCTAGGAAGCTTTGAGGATAGAGCACATTACATGCCTCAGGGCTACTTTTGGCAGGGCTCCATCCTGGAAGCATCATAGGGCGGAGCCTTCCCCGTGTTCTCATTGGGTAAGCTGGGGACAGCGTGGGGGAAAGTCAGGCAGTGACGCTTTCATCTGTAGGATGAGAAAGTGGGCAATGCGGGGCATGAGATGATGGTTTATCCTGCTGTCTGCCAGATTTGCCCCGCTGCCTTATGGCTGTCACTGCTGTTCCCTGGCTTGGGGACCTCAATGTGATGAGATCCCTAGAGTAGTACTACAACATTAAAATTGATAGTCAATGCTGACTTTTGTGCATGTAAGCGAGGAATAAGGAATAATTTTATTTCTGTTATTATTACTATTTTCCCCAGATTGGGACTCAAAATAGATTACCAAAAACCCCCTGAAAAAATAGATTGATAAAAATTCACAAAATACAAAAGTTAATTTCACTATTTATAACTAAAACCCTGTCAAATTAATATTTTTCCTCTCCTTAACATATGTAACCAATGGTTTCCAAGTCTCTAAATTGATTGGTTGTTCCCAGTCTTAACAAATATGTCAGTTTATCATTTTCTGCAGTTTCCAGCAGTTTATGTAATACTTCTTCTGGGTATATACTACGGCTCTAGGAGAGAAAAAAACAAACAAATGTATCTGTACCATCGAGCGAAGTTAACCAGTTTGTTTTTAGTTAGTTGTGTCATACTGAATGTAAATCCTTCCCCTCCCTTCCTACCCCCCTAACCCCAACCCTAACCCTAACCCATCCCATTCCTGCCTTTCCTAGATTCTTTGTTGTTCAATGTCATATGTTGTTGTTGTTGTATTTTAAACAATAAAAATATTTTATAAATAAAAATACAAAAGTTAAAATGAGATTAAAAATAAAAAGATTAAAATCAGATTAAAACATACATGAAACATATATAAACACCCCAGCATAACAATTAACAAGATCTCCACACATACACATCCCAGCACAATAATTTGCAAGGTCCACTACATTGTTTATGTAAGACGGGTCTCATGTAGTCATGCATCAAATGCCTGTCAAAATAGAAAAGTCCTTATAGTGGGCCCTATGGATCCAAAGAATCTAGGTCCACGATTTCATGAGATTGCAGAGTTAGGCTACTAATCATTACATTTTTTGTACTTTGCATGAAATTAACAACAGTCTTACATCATGTGCCGATTTTATGACATTTTTGTATGCTGTTTTTGGTTGGTTTCTGTGTTCAGTTTAAAGTAGTTGCTTTGATCTTAAAATTCTTACATGTTTTTAACTCCAGTATCTGTTAAGAACTGTATTCTCCTGCATATACTCACTGCCACATTAATATCTCTATCAGAGGCTCTGTTCCACATTGAATTTCTCCATCATGGTTGATATCTGAGAGCAACAATGTTTTATAGAGTACTTCTCAGAGAACTTGTTTTTATGTACTCCATTGGAGCAACCTCCTCTCAAATTATTTCAGCCATTTAGTGAGGGAAGGGAACTTAAAACTGATGATTCTTCTAAGTTTTGTCTTATTAATTAATTACTTTGTACTCATGTCTTTAAAAACTGTTAATCTTTTTCTTTTTAGCACTGTCAATCATGTTCTCATCAATTTTACGATACCCATTTTAATGTATTCTTTAATGTGTGATTTTTTTATTACTCATTTTCTGGTTTAAAAAAAAAGAAACTGAAATTTTGGATATAAATCTACCTGTTAATAAACAAATCTAATTTGATTTATTAACATTACAGTTTCTTTTCTTGAGGTAAACCAAGGCCAAGAGCATTATTTGTCCAAGATCAGACCGTGCCTCAGTAGCAGGAAAGGGGGTTGAATTCATGTACCCCAATCTTTCTGGTCCCAGTAAAACTTTTCTTACTTTCCGCAATAAAAAAAATAACAGTATGTAGATTATTCTATTTTGGGGTTCTTTGAATATTTTATGATTTTTTTCTCTGAAATAGTTTGACTTCATTCTTTCACTTGAGTTGTTCATTCCTCCAATACTACTGAAAATAGTTCAATACAGGGCTTCTGAATATTGACTTCAGAAACTAGAATATTTAAAAGAAAATATAGTGGGAGAGGGCATTTCTTGGCCTAGGTATACCGTGTTTCCCCGAAAGTATGACACCCTCGATTGTAAGACGTATCGGGGTGTCAGGGGTCGGCTAATGTAAGCCGTACTCGAATGTAAGCCGTACCTCGCCGCCACGCCCATGCCGCCGCCGCCGCCGCCGGCCCATCGCCGCGGCACACCTCCGCGGCACACCTCCTTTCTGCCAGGCCTCCAAGGGAGGGGGAAGAGAGCCAGAAGCATGGCAAAGCGTGCGCTGCGTCAGAGTGACGCGTCGTCGCTCAGCCCCGCCCCTGGCTCGCTTCCCCCTCCTTTCCTTTCTCCAAGAAAGGGAGGGAGAAGGGAGCCGGGGGCGGGCAGAGCGATGACGCGTCACTCTGACGCGTCGTCGCTCTGCCCCGCCCCTCACTTCACCCCCTCCTTTCCTTTCTCCAAGAAAGGGGGGAGAAGGGAGCCGGGGCGGGGCAGAGCGATGACGCGTCACTCTGACGGCGTCGTCTGACCCGCCCCGCTCGCTTCCCCTCCTTTCCTTTCTCCAAGAAAGGGAGGGAGAAGGGAGCCGGGGGCGGGGCAGAGCGACGACGCGTCACTCTGACAGCGGCGCTTGCCATGCTTCTGGCTTTCTTCCCCTCCCTTCCTTTGTCCAGAAAGCTGCACGCGCGGGGTGTGCGCGGCGGCGTGGCGGCGGCGGCGGCGTGGGCGTGGCGATGGGGGTACGTCTTAGTTTATATAAGACGTACCCGAAAGTAAGACGTGGGGGGACTTTTGGGGGAAAAGAAAGTAAGACGCTGTCTTACTTTCGGGGAAACACGGTAGGAATATCCTGGCATTGGAATTTCACAAGGCTGTATCCAGAATGATAGAAAAGCACCAGCTCCCCGGGACACCCAGAACAAGCTGTGTTGTGATGGAGAACATTTCTAGTGATGATAATGTGGTAGTTACAAAGCTGGAAATGTTGATGTAGTTTATAATAAGCTTTCTGCAGAGCGATTGAAAACATTTACACTGCTGACAAAGGGCATTTTTCAAAACATTTGTCATTCACAAGCAGCCATTAAAGTTGACTGTAATAAACCAGAAACGCACAAGTTTGATTTAAAGCCATGTCTGTTGGGTTTAGAAAGGTGATGAGTTTTAATTCCAAGTTTAATCTCAAAGTGGAAGCAGAACCCAGGGGTTAAAATGTCTTGGGCAATACTGCATTTTAGTAGTGTGCTAAATGGAGGGGAGAAATTAGTGAATTTAAAACTCTTTTCCTCCCACCATCACTCCACTTTTGAGTTTAAGCATGGAATGAGTATTAGTAGCTTTGATGCAGGGATGCTTGGTTTCCATGGAGATGGACCAGGGATGCTGACCAGGTCGCATACAGAATCAGAGCAGGTTGCCCACAATCTTTGATTGAAAAAGAGGGATAGCTAAATCACTGCCAAGCCTACATTGTTCTGTGGCTGTGCAAGATTCTAGACATGGATTGGTGGGCCCCCTACCTCAGCAGCTTTAGAAGCTCTGCCCAGAGCAATGGGTTCAGGATAGTTTTGGCTTCATGTTAAAAGATTTCTAGTGTACACATTATATGGCAGGAAATACTGAGATTGGGAATATTTATTTATTTATTTACTCTATTTATATTCCGCTCTTCTCACCCTGAAGGAGACTCAGAGCGGATTACAGTACACATACTTGCAGACAATCCCTGCTGTTCAACAAATGACATATATAGGCGAACAGAGGCAAACTTCTGGCCACCAGGGGGAGCTGACACACTCCTCGTCTCTCAGCATTTTCCAGCGTCCCTTTGTTGTTTCTTCCGCATTCCTCAGCGATTCCTGGAGTTCTTTTTATGGCCTCATAAATCAGTCAAAATTTGCCTCCCCACTTTAATGTGGTACCTTTATCTCCTACTTGACAAATGCAACTGTTTTTCGGGCTGCAAAAGTCAACAGCAGGCTACACTTAAGGTCGAGCACCCACCTCAACCCAGGCAGACATTGAACTCATGACCTACTGGTCAGAGAAATCTTATGCAGCTGACACTTAGCCAGCTGCGCCACATTTCTATTTATATATGTCTGTCTCTAATATGCAGGTAATCTATAATAATACAGGCTCATTTACCCTATTTGTATAATTTTAAAAATCTAGATGGTCACGTAACCAAGTGGAGACTACAAATAAGCCTCCAATTCAAAACAGAAAGCCAGCCATTGATCATTTCAAGAGAATGTGTAGGAGTTTTCTCTTATTTCTGGTATGTAACTTGGTTGCCATTCTAAAGCTGTTTGGATTGTGAGTTACTGAAATGCAACCAGGCAACTGTAGCATGGGGCACCATGCATCATGCTTACATCCTAAGGACCAAATGCGGAAGTGATTCGGTCTTCTTTGTGCCCTTTGTTTCCTCCCCAGTTACTAAGTTACAAGAAGTTCCCCAAACTGGTGGTTCAGATTACAGAGGATGGGATTGCTATTCTTGAAAGAAGTTTGTCTTGTCCAAGAGTGGCTAAGGCTGTTGGATGTGTTATTGCCCCAACCTTATTTTCCATCTTCATCACTATGATGCTTCATCTTGTTGATTGGAAGCTTCCCACCGGAGTGGAAATCATCTATCGGACAAATGGCAAGCTATTCAACCTCAGCAGACTGAAAGCCAAAACCAAGGGTACAACAACATCTGTTATAGAACTCCAGTATGCTGATAATGTCGTCTGTGTGTATTCAGAAGAAGACTTACAAGCCACTCTAAACACCTTCGCAGAAGCATACAAGAAGCTTGGCCTGTCACTGAACATCGAGAAAACCAAAGTGCTCTTCCAGCAGTCACCAGCCAATCCCTCTCCAATGCCAGAAATACAGCTTAATGGTGTAGCATTAGAAAATGTTGACAATTTCCACTACCTTGGCAGCCACCTCTCCACAAAAGTCTCCACTCCTGAGCTCTGCGAGTGCAGCATTTTCCCCGAATGAAGCACAGAGTGTTTGAGGATTGGGACATCCGTAGGGATACCAAGGTGCTTGTTTATAAGGCTATTGTTCTCCCAACCCTGCTATATGCCTGTGAAATGTGGACTATCTACAGATGTCACATGCAACTCCTGGAACGATTCCATCAGCGTTGCCTCCAAAAAATCCTGCACATCTCCTGGGAAGACAGGCAGACAAATGTCAGTATGCTGGAAGAAGCAAAGGCCACCAACTTTGAAACAATGGTCCTCTGTCATCAGCTCCACTGGACCGGCCACGTTGTACAAACGCCTGACCACCATCTCCCAAAGCAGTTGCTCTACTCTGAACTCAAGAACGGAAAAAAGAATGTTGGAGGACAGGAAAAGAGATTTCAAGATGGGCTCAAAACCAACCTTAAATACTGTGGCATAGACACAGAGAATTGGGAAGCCCTGGCCCTTGAGCGCTCTAGCTGGAGGTCAGCTGTGACCAACAGTACTGTAGAATTTGAAGAGGCACAAATGGAGGATGAAAGAGAGAAACGCGCCAAGCAGAAGGGACGTCAAGCCAACCCCAACCGGAACCTCCTCCCACCTGGAAACCGATGCCCTCACTGCAGGAGAACATGCAGGTCAAGAATAGGGCTCCACAGTCACCTACGTACCCACTGCCAGTACAACGAACCTGGAAGACAATCTTACTCGCTCAATGAGGGATCACCTAAGAAGAAGAAGAAGGCTGTTAGAACACATATAACTACAGTTTGGTGAAACAAAAGACAGCAGAGTCTTTCTTCTTGCAGAAGTTTGTTAAATGGCTCCATAAGCACCTAGTTGGATCTCACTCATGGCATTCAGTAATTTGTGGCTATGGCAACTTTGTCCCTCCAAATGTTTTGACCTATAGCTCCCATCCATTTTTCTTAGTATAGACTAGTGGTTCCGAAACTTTCTTGGCCTACCGCCCCCTTTCCAGAAATTTTTTTTTACTCACCACCCCCCTAGAAATTATTTTTTAAATTTAATAGCAATTAAACAGAAATATATATGTATTAATGCAGTGGTTCTCAACCTTTCTAATGCCGTGACCCCTAAATAAGGTTTCTCATGTTGTGATAACCCCCAACCATATTTTCATTGCTACTTCATAAATCATTTAGCTACTCTTACGAATTCTAATCCAAATATCTAATATGCAGGTCAAAGCAAGGGGGGCGGAGCCGTGCGACTCCTCCTAAATGGCCAATCGTTCACCGTCCCCTTAAAGGGGTTCACCACCTCCCAAGTTCCCCTGAGCCTCCCACTGCCCCCTTGGATCACCTCACCACCCACCAAGGGTGGTACCGCCCACTTTGAGAATAAGTGGTATAGACTAATAGCAAGAGACTGTGGAAGTTGTAGGCAAAATAACTTGCCATTCCAGTAGGAATTTGCTGGAAGAGTTGTCCTGATATATGGAATGGGAAGAGAGAACCTGTACAAACAGGTTTGAATAGGTTTGATTAGAACTGCCATATGTGAGTACTCATGGCAATGGAATCTGAAGGTCCTAGCTTTGTGCAAGGATAGATCTGTGGCAAAGATGGTTGAATTAAGTCAGGGTGGCAACAGCAGCTGTGGTTCACTGAGGGCGGACTAAGAAAGCTGTGCCTTATAGGAGTGTGGGCGGATTGTCTTGTATGCAAGGGCAGTTTCCAGGGTAAGCAGCTGTGATGATCTCACACATCTGTGGAGGAAGGCTGATGGTGATCCACTGTGACAGCCTTGCTTGTTTGCCTGTGGTGTAATCACTGAGCCAGACTGAGGAGTTGCGACAGCCCAGCTCCTTTTGCAGATTCAGTGTGCTACCTCCCCGTTGCATCCCATTTGCAATACAAGTTGATCAATAAGAAACACATCAAGCTAATGGGTTGTGAAGAGGGCTTGACCATAACATGACCTGCGCATGTTGGCTTGTTTGCAAAATCAAGGCCCTTGATTCAAGATTGTCATCGGAATTCATTACTTGGAAGAATCTTGGAGTATTTGCATTATACTTCCTTCTATGGCTCCTTTCATAATAGCATGTGCTTCATAGTGAACTGTAGTCTTCCCTCATGCCGAGAGCATAGTTGCTGTTGTTTCTTTTAAACTCTTTTATCTGTGTTAAGGCTATAAAGACTGGCAGAAAACATGGATGTCAAGATGATGATGACATCAGAGGTGACCTCCCCCCCCTTTTTCTTGGGCTCTGTAGAGGATAGTTTAAAACCAAGAGATTCATAGTTTTCCCAAGAACACCAGGCTGGAAGTGATCCCATAATCCCCTAATTCTCCCCACGTGGGAACCTAAGGCTCTTCCCATGGCCCCATGGTCCCACATGAAAATGCCTCTGTAACCCACACTTTATGAATACACCCAGTTATTTTCCTTTTGCATTACTCTTATGGACTTTTGCTCATTCCCAAAGACTTTTTCCTTTCTGTCTAGGACTCCTTGGGCTATCTTTTATGAATCTAATAAACTGTGTATCTTTCTGGTGGGTAGGCAGGGGTGATTAGAATGGTATATTTTCCCCATAAACCCCAATGTATCTCCCCTCATGTTTCCCCCATGTATGTAATTTTAAAAATATGAAAGTGCCATTGTTTACCTTTAGCCACTACCTTGGGTGAAATTTGCCAGCTGCAAGCTTGTGATTCAATCATCCCTCCACTAGCCTCATTTGCATGACGATGGCAGGAGCCAGCTCTTCCAAAAGGGTCTTTCCCCCTTGAGCCAAAACTGGTTTTTGCTAATCAATAGACCAAGGCTTCTGAGTTTCGCCTACTTTGGGCTATTGATTAATAGGCAAAACTATTTCTATATTTCATAAACAGTCACCTCTATCAGCCTTGGAAACTGGTACATTCTTCATTTTTTACCATCCAAAGAACTGAGACCCTGCAGCAATATATTAATCTGTGTCTATCAAACAGAGAAAAACACAGATGAGGACATTTGATCATCAACCAAAAGACAATAGAATTGCTCAGCCTGAGAACAAGAGGGTTCTTGCTGAACACTTGGCCACTTGTTCTACATATTTAATCCCATCAAAATGTTTTTCTGCCTTCATTGTTCTACTCATCTCTCACCTCTTCGCCCTCATTGGCTGGAAACCGAAAGAAGATGCAGCCAGCCAGCCAGATTCCATCCAATCAACACAAAGCTGATCTGGGGGCGGGAAGTGGGAAATTTGAATCTGTAACCTTATAAAATGGCATGTATTTTGAATGTAACCTTATGACTAAGGTGCATTATATGCAAACAAAAGAAAGTAATTTAATACCAGGTTAGTTGGAAAAAGTAAAATACTGACATCGGTTGAATTTTCTGAATGCAAAATTCCTCACTTGCTTTTTTTTTTAAGTGACAGATAGCAGAACTCATTTTCTTAGTACCAAAATTTGATTTTTTTCCCCTTCCTATCCACTGTTTGCAAAATCAGTACTCCCCTTTTCTCTTTCAAAATCCAAATGCCAACATTAAGAATTCAGAAACATTGACTTCACAGTGCTTCTTTCCAGTTCTTGAATGTCAGGATTTGTCATATTACAAATCAAACTCTGCAACCTGGCACAGACTTCACAAGAGATATATGTGCAATTGTTATGTCTTGCCCCAGTCCTCCTTTTCTACTGTCTGTTTGTTTGGACATTTCCAGCTGTTCCTATTCAGATCTACTTCATGTTTTGGTCAGAGGTAGCTGTCAGTTTAGAGTTCTCATATGTAGACCCTTTTTTCATGCTGTGGTGGCAGATGAGAAAGGTTACCCCAAGGCTTTATCAGCAGGAAATAAACAGCATCACTCAACATGCCTTGTTTTGTGGAAACAGAACTGCCTTACCTTATTGCTCCACTAGATGGTAGAAAGGGACCATGGCAGAACTTTGATAAGTTTGTGGTTCCAGAGGAAAATGGGGTGAAGCTCAGGTGTTGAGAGTTGTGCTGCAGAAAGATAATTGCACTTTCTGTCTTATTTTTGGTGAGTTTGATCCAGACTTAGTGAGGATTACAGTAGACGCATTTGGATCTTAAGATAAGCATGAAAATTTGAAACAAAAAAGGGAAAAAATGAGTAAAAGCAACCATATCCTTCTTTGGAATATAAGTGAGAAAGGAGGAGAATCATTCACACCATGTGATGATCAGAATATTGAAACTGGAGCAGAAAGGATCCCTCGGAGTATTCCAACAACAGCGATATTGGGAGCCATTACTAGTTTTGTCCCATTAATTAAAAGGTTATCCACTAACATCTGAAATGCATAGCAACAACAGGAGAAACATGATGTTGTCTGATCTATGCTATTATCCTACTGCAATTACAATTTATCAGCCTCCTGTGATAAAGTCCTAGGAGGTTGTTGTATAGCAGTGGTTTCCAACCTTTTTTTGACAAGAGACCACTTGACCAGGGACCACTCTCCAACATTAGTACCAAAAGGGTACGAATCAGTTTTTGGTCAACTTTAGATTTTGTTTGGTTATTCAGGGCAGTGTTTCCCAACCTTTTTTGAGCCACGGCACATTTTTTACATTTACAAAATCCTGGGGCACACCACCAACCAAAATGACACAAAATGGCACTCTAACACAGTAATACATATAGTTTGGTGGGCATTGACCTTGATTTTTGGAGTTGTAGTTCACCTACATCCAGAGAGCACGCTGTACTCAAACAATGTTGGATCAGGACCAAACTTGGCATTAAAACTCAATATGCCCAAATGTGAACACAGATGGAGTTTGGGAAAAATAGACCTTGACATTTGGAAGTTGTAGTTGCTGGGATTGATAGTTCCCCCTGCTTTTCCCATTACTTACTTGTGCACAAAGTCCCCCAAAGGAAGGCGAAAGGTGCGTGGCAGGAGGAGGAGGACAAACAGGAGTGTGTGCGGGGGTGGGAAGAAGGAGAAAAGGGGGATGCGCACATGCACAGGCTCAGCCGTGCGCCCCTCCTCCAGGATCCCCCCCCTTTCTCCTTTCCTCCGTGTGTACACACGCACTCCAAGGCTGAGGTTTTCCTCCTCCCCGAGTTCGGCAGGAGGGGGAAGAAAGGGGGGGGAAGAGAGGACGACGAAGTGCATGCGTGCACTCCAAGGCTGAGGTTGCTCTTTCCTCCTCCTCCCCGAGTTCGGCAGGAGGGGGAAGAAAGGGGGGAAGAGAGGTGTTCCAGGTGATCGCTCACGGAACACTAGTGTGCTGCGGAACATCAGTTGGGAAACACTGATTTAGGGTGCTGATTCAGAAAATTGCATTGAATAGACCACATCAGCTCTAGTTTCTGATACAGAATATATGCCATCCAGTAGTCATCATCTGCTCGCCCACAGAAAACCATATTTGATAAGCCTCGGCATTGTGCTTGCAGACCATTGATCTGCAAGCACAGGAAATCCAAAGGTAGAATATGACTATTCACTTTGGTAGAAAGATAAGAACATATTGAAGATGAGGAAATTATATGAGGAAGAAAGGGGTATAGTGTATGCACCATCGTACTGAATTAAAGCTATCTAGCCATGCACTATTTATATTGACAGGTGACAAATCTCCAAGGTTCAAGTAGATGGTCAGAGTACTCCAGATCTTTTAGCTGATGGGTAGGAAACCAGCAGTTGCCCAGTGGTCACAATTAAACCACAGTCTGAGTTTTGGTGACATCTGTCCATTTCCACTTCCCACCCACTCCTGTAATTGGCTATAACTATTTGTAGCTCTGACTCTGCTTGTGGCTAGAATGCCCATCTCAATGAAGGCCTCCTCTACACAGCTGTATATAATCTACATTATCTGCTTTCAACTGGATTATATTGCAGTGTAGACTGAGATATTCAAGTTCAAATCAGATGTGTATTTTCTGCTTTTATTACCTGGATTATCTGGCAGTGTAGAAGGGGCCTAAAATAGCACAGATTTTGACAAAAATGTTTGCCACACATTGTTTGGCAGAAATTTCTATGTACTGAATCGGGTCCTTCTGTATCATGTACTCTGCCAGTGAAGTGTATTTTCTTCCCATTAAGCTAAAACAATTGAAGAAAATGTTAGAGATTGAGTGTAAAACATTTCTGAGCCATCTTGGTGATAGGCAGACATAGAAAGAGATGTAAAATCAAAGAAAATAAACTTAGTATGTTTAATGTTAAAAGCACAACCTGACATTAAACAAAAACAGTATGTGGCCAAGTGAGCCTCTTAAAAAATCACCTCAATTATATTTAAGCATCAGCAGCTGAACTTGTCCTTTTCCATTCTGTAGAAACTTTTACAGGTTTGAAAAGGCAGCAAGAAAGTTGCCAGACATGTTTTTCTGGTGTAGGAGTTTCAACGAGTGGGTTGTACCGAGTGCTTGGAAAACGTACCTTTTGACTACGGTCCCTTCCATACAGATGAATGAAATCCCACATTTTCTGTTTTGAACTGGAATATATGGCAGTGTGGACTCAGATAACCAATTCAAAGCAGATATTGTGGGATTTTCTGCCTCGATATTCTGGGTTATGTGGCTGTGTGGAAGGGCCCCCATGATGCCTAGGTTATCTCTGTAAGTGTTAATTAGTTACACTAGTTTGTTATCTAGGTTTATTTATTTATCGTGTCAGCAGTGAATCAAACAGTTGTAATGCATTAAAACAAACAAATAAACAAACAAAACACAAAGTTTGCAGATTTGGTATTCTATTAATTGTCTAGTAGCTGGCCACTTGGAGTGCCTCTGGTGTTGCTATAAGAAGGTCCTCCATTGTGCATGTGGCAGGGCTTGTGCAGTAGATGGTCTGTTGTTTGCTCTTCTCCACACTCGCATGTCGTGGATTCCACTTTGTAGCCCCATTTCTTAAAGTTGGCTCTGAATCTCGTGGTGCCAGAGCACAATCTGTTCAGCGCCTTCCAAGTTGCCCAGTTTTCTGTGTACCCAGGAGGGAGTCTCTCATTTGGTGTCAGCCATTGATTGAGATTCTGGCTTTTAGCCTGCCACTTTTGGACTCTCACTTGCTGAGGTGTTCCAGTGAGTGTCTCCATAGATCTTAGAAAACTATTTCTTGATTTAAGGCGTTGGCGTGCTGGCTGATACCCAAACAGGGGGTGGGCCGGAGATGTTGTTACCGAACTGTAGGGGACCCAGGACAATGTCACTGCTTTGGTCCTTTCACTATTGGTTGCTACTTCCCGGCGGATGCCAGGTGGTGCAATGCCAGCTAAACAGTGTAATTTCTCCAGTGGTGTAAGGTGTAGACACCCATGATAATGCGGCATGTCTCATTAAGAGCCAAATCCACTGTTTTAGTGTGGTGAGATAAGGTAATCTTAGGATAAACATCTCACTGTCCCACTACCTTCTCAAGCTCAGCTGATGAAGAGATGGCCTTTCAGGGCCCTTCCACACAGCCATATAACTCAGAATATCAAGGTGGATAATCCACAATATCTGCTTTGAACTGAGTTATTAGAGTCCACACTGCCATATAATCAAGTTCAATGTGGATTTTATACTGTTGTGTGGAAGGGGACGAAGATGGCTGTTCCTAGGCTTTAGTACTCCCATCCACACAGGTGTATAAAATCCTACATTATTTGCTTTGAACTGGGTTATATGGCAGTATGGATTCGGATAACCCAATTCAAAACAGAAATTGTGGATTATCTGCCTTGATATTTTGTGCTATATGGATTATTCATTTTCATTTTACAAGAAGACAAGAAATGGAGTAGGTTTGTGTCCCTGGAATTTAATAGCCATGGACTTGCAGAACGTTTCTTAAAGCATGCAAGACCCAAGCATTGTATGCCCTTTAATAGCAGCAAGCAGATCCTTCAGACAAACTAGGTCCCTTCTACATACCCATATAACCCAGAATATAAAGCAGAAAATCCACATTATCTGATTTGAACTGGATTATCTGAGTCTGCACTGCCATATAATCCAGTTCAGTGTGGACTTTATATAGCTGTGTGGAAGGCGCCTTAGAAACAGTGAGTATGAGAAATAAGAAGGGCTGATTATTACACAGGAAAAGAGGGAGCTGAAAGAGAGGCATGCTTGATGGGGATCAATATAGTACAGGACTGTCTCTGCTATGAGGCAGGAAGAGAATGTGGATTTCACAGCACAATTAAAGGGAAGAAAATGGTCAATTATTTCCATTATGAGAGTTGCCATTTTGATTTTCTGCCTCAGATGCCACAATGCCTTAGGGCATCTCTACTATAAATGGCTGTGGAACAGAGGAGATTGTAGGAAGAGGATAAATAGAATGTGGAAAGGGTAAATACATGATTTGTGGGAGAAAGGAGACAGGTTGCGGCTGGACTAGGATTGGAAGCCCATGAGAGAATAGAAGGATGAATGTGGCCTTCCCAGAACTGTGAGATGATTAGAGTCTTGCATCAACCAGCAATATCAGTTCTATATTGAAACTGCTGCTCTAGTGGACAAATAAGATTTTCCTGGAATAATTTAGTGCTTTAGCTAATGGACAAAGGTTTTTCTTTCCCATGTGCCTTTAAAAAGAAAAGTTTACCAAAACTGCATCAATTTTAATCATTTTTCATTGCAATGATAACAGACATAAATGTTTGTTATGATCTTCCATTCAAACACCTGAACTCCCTGGTTGTATCAGATCAAGGTTCATATAGGCTGCTTCCAGACAGCACCGGGATTGTGGCGCAGCTGGCTAAGTGTCAGCTGCTTAAGATCTCTCTGACCAGTAGATCATGAGTTCGAGGCCTGCCTGGGTCAAGGTGGGTGCACGACCTTTAAGTGTAGCCTGCTGTCGACCTTTGCAGCCTGAAAGACAGTTGAATCTGTCAAGTAGGAGATAAAGGTACCACATTAAGTGGGGAGGCAAATTTTGACTGAATTATGAGGCCATTAAAGAACTCCAGGAATCGCTGAGGGATGCGGAAGGAACAACAAGGGACGCTGGGAATGCTGAGAGATGAGGAGTGTGTCAGCTCCCCCTAGTGGCCAGAGTATGCCTCTGTTCGTCTATATGTTGTGTATGTGGAAACGGCAGGGATTGTCTGCTAAGTATGTGTACCTGAAATCCGCTCTGAGTCCCCTTCGGAGTGAGAAGAGCGGAATATAAATAAAGTAAATAAATTAATAAATTAAACACATGTTGCAACGAGTTTAAGAAACCCACTTAGGCATGCGTTTAAATCCACACGTCTCCCCTTAAATTGCACTCTTACTCCAAGGAATGTCTAGATGTCCTCCTGGTAGCTTCGGGCAGGGCACCGAGACACCCAACCCCCATCCCCAAGGCCTAGTTTAGGGAAAGCTAGTGCTGGTAAGCCTTTGGCCCTTCAGATGTTGATGAATTATTCACTCCAGTATAACTACCATTATTATTTTATTCAATTGTATCGCTACTTCCCTCTACTGGGACTTGAAGTGGCTTACAAATGATTAATACCAGATTCCACATCATTGTTGGGGTTGCAAAAGAGATGGGAATAATAGTCCAACAACATCTGTAGAAGCACATATACTCTAGCTGAAAATTATCCTCACCCCCCTGTATAGAATTCCTTTCTTTTCCTCGCTGGACTATCATAACTGTTACTAATAGGCATGACAGACATTTAATGCCTTTTTATTTTCTGTGGGGCTTCTCTATAATATAGTAAAGCCTACATAACTGTGGGGGATAAGTTCCTGGCTGAACCCAGTTACCTGAAATCATGGACATGACTGAACACCATTAAATTAGCATACTTCCAGACCCAGCATATCAGCATACCATAAAGTTGTGTAGGAGGATGTAGAAATATCCTATCTAGACATTTTCTAGGTCCTCCAGTGCAACTCTGATAATTTTCTGGAGAAACATGCCACAGAACAGGCATCCTCAAACGCGGCCCTTTGTCTATTTGGGTTTCCAACTTCCAGAAGTCCTATTCAGCTTATTCAATGGCCAGGAATTCTGGGAGTTGGAGGCCCAAACAGCTGGAGGGCTGCAGTTTGAGGATGCCTGCCATGGGATCAGCTGGGGGACCTAGCGAATTCCTAGAATAACCATTTTGCCCCAGGTGTTTCTGACTGAAACTCTGGATATTGTTTATAGGGCCTTTGAATTCATTGTAGAAGGATTCTTCTATCCATCTTCTGAACTATTGGTAGTTAGATTTTGTAAACTGTTTCAAAAGCCTACTCTACATAGAATGGATTGTAGTAATTTAAACGGGTTCTTGGCTGTGCAAGTAACACTTTATCCGTCTGTTGTAGCTGAAGTATCTGATCAAGATCCTACTTTCTATATGACTTTTGTCTATGCTGACCTTTTGGCATGAACTTGCTGGGATAACAGAATGCCTTAGTGAGCTTGAAACTTGTGAGCGAAGAATACTTTCCCCATATTTACTATGTTTATATCTTTTGTATAGTTATAATGGATTATAATGGAAAAGTACTGATCTTCCTTTATTTTCCCTCTCCCCAAATATACTGCTAATCTTTTCTCTATTTTGATGTCCTCTTTTTAAAGAGGGAAACAGCTTTTAGATTCACAACAGCTTTTAGATTCACATACTTTTAGATTCAGTTGTGCCATAGCTTTGAACTTTGTCGCTTGGAGTGGTTAATGATAATCACTCAAATTTATCTTTCTTTCATTTTAACCACACGATGGTGCTGCCTGTACACTCCAGAGAGGCTATTCAAAAGTAAGACTTGCTTAGCCCTATGAGGCCAGTAGCCCCATACCATTTCCTAGTGGATATCTGAACTGCTCCATTCGTTTTGGTATATCGGGTCTTTCCAGAATCTGATGTCTGGTGAAGAAAATTCAGAAGTCCCTTCCTTTTGTAATATATTATTATGATGCATGGTGTAGTAAGACATTATTTTGCAGAAGCAAAGATGTATTTATTATTATTATTATTATTGCGTGTGCAAGCGTGACACACCTTGCGCCAAGAACAACATGCAGACACAGTTGGTTGGATAAAATTGGCCACAACTCAATTTATTGAAAAACAGGAACATAGGGTTGGCGGCCACGCATGGAACCTGGATCAAGGGCGGACAGCCCCCACGAAAGTCCATAGGCGTTTGCAAGCCTGGGGTGCGAGTGGCCCAATGCCATCCACGGAAACTCAGCACCCCAGGGGGCCTGGGCGTTATCCCCCTTACAACCAAGGGGCGAGGCAGTCCCCCGGGCAGCCTTAAGTAAGCTGCCCGGGCGGAAGTGTGGGGCCGGCCGGAAGCAGGGAGGGGGCAGGGCAGACTAAGCAATATGAGCAGTGTAGTTACTATCTATGTTCCTACAACACAACAACACACTGTGGGGTTCTGTATATAATCAATATATTCAGGCTTGCATATAAGCTCAATCTTATTACTTTCCAATAACACAAAAGTATATCTATTACATATAAACGGCGCACAAACCAAAGGAAAATACCAGAGTCACTCACGATACAGTAAGTCCCTCTTCACAGAGTCTAATAGACTCAATAACATAGTCCCATTCTTCTGTGATGTATTCTTTGAGACCCAATGGTCAACTCAAAAATATATTTTATAATCCGCGGCCCGTTGGCCTCCGTTGTGAGTTCCAATGCGTATTAATCCACTAGTTCGTGGTTATCGCTGGGTCCACCTACGGGTAATCCTTCTCCGGTTACCGACCCGTTTCGTCTCAATCTCGTCAGGGTGGCCCCAATTATACAGAGATGCACAAAAGACTATATGTCTGAAATACAAACAATATACAATAGTATCCCATCTAAAAACATCTAAAAACAAGATAGTAACAAAGGGTAGGAGTATAATCTCAACACTTACCACCATAAATCATAAGTATGCTTAATAGCAATGCTGATGTCTCAGCTATGTATGAGTCGCCCTCATGGCGCAGACCACAATCAGGTACATGCTATTATTTACTTTTTTGCTCGTGTCCGAAATATTATGTCGGGATGACGAAAAGATCTTTAAGGAAAAGATTGGGAGAACATAAAAATCGCATTCTATCAGGAAATGAAGACACATTCTTGTATAGACATTTTAAAACAGTGCATGCCTCAGTACCAGACTTCAAATTTGTGGGTTTACAACAAGTGACAGTACCACCACATGCAGACATCCAAACTACATTACTTAAATGTGAACGTACCTGGATAATTCGCAGTAAATGCGAGCAACCATTAGGCCTCAATGAAAATCTAAGCCTAACAGACCTGCTGCTTTAAATAACCTAGGAAGCCACATTCTATTGTATGTTAATTTGCTTGCACTGCTCAGGCACTTAAGCAGCTTTTCAACCATAGCATGTACCTGATTGTGGTCTGCGCCATGAGGGCGACTCATACATAGCTGAGACATCAGCATTGCTATTAAGCATACTTATGATTTATGGTGGTAAGTGTTGAGATTATACTCCTACCCTTTGTTACTATCTTGTTTTTAGATGGGATACTATTGTATATTGTTTGTATTTCAGACATATAGTCTTTTGTGCATCTCTGTATAATTGGGGCCACCCTGACGAGATTGAGACGAAACGGGTCGGTAACCGGAGAAGGATTACCCGTAGGTGGACTACCCAGCGATAACCACGAACTAGTGGATTAATACGCATTGGAACTCACAACGGAGGCCAACGGCTGCAAGCCTGAATATATTGATTATATACAGAACCCCCACAGTGTGTTGTTGTGGTGTAGGGGGCAGGGCAGAGCCAGCCCCCTCATTGGCCGGCCGACGAGTATGGCGGGAACTTTCCCGCCACCGCAGAGGCTTCTGAGGGGAAGGAGCCCCCCTGAGGCAAAGAAGATGGCACGGGGGCAATGCTACCCCGCAACCAGCTTGACCGGTGAGTCGGTCAAGCCCATTATTCGAGTTTATATACCACCACTCCTCGAAGGCTCGGAGCAGTTTACAACAGAATAATACAGTCAACAGTAAACAACTCTGCCCATCACAAACAATAACGAAACAAACTATAGGAGTCATCTACTAGATACCAGGGTTCGCCCGGTCCCTATAGAGAGGGGCAGAATAAAACCCAATGGAGTGTGGTCATGGACAGGGTCAACAGGGTTCAGTAGCTCTGGCAACCATCTGGATCATATATAGGGATTCCACAGGAGGACTTGTTGGGAAATTTCGACTCTATAGGGTTGAATGTGGTGCTCCTGTACATTTGATGGAGTATGTGAAAATGCCAGAAGTCTCTTGGTTGTTTTTGTTGCAATAGTGTAATACAGATATTCCTCCCACCTTGGAAATCTTTGAAGACTGCCCCACATGCGGTGAAACAGCTAAGCAGTTTTAGACACTAGATGTAATAGTCCTGTGAGGGAACTATTTTAGATGGTAGCATGAAACATATGAGGGACTTCCGTGTTTTATACCTGCTTCATGTGTGTTAGAGCAAAAACATGTGAAACCCCACTTTAAAAAAAATCCCAAGCATGTTTAGTTTTCATATGCAGCTCATTTGAATTAGTGAATAATCATGAGTTCACTATACAGAAATAAAATGGAATCTTGCTTCTATTGGCTGAATGATGAACACATTTACTTGAGAAAATGTGCCATTTTGTTGTAGAAATGTCTAATATAGTTCTAAAGTAAAAAAAATAAAATGGGGAATGAGCACTTGTAGCCATGTAAATTTCTGGACAGCTCCCCTTTGAACTATTTTTTTAATAAAAAGAGAAGAAAGAGACTGTGGACTCAGAGATATCTGTTTCCCATTTTGGTTCCTCAAATTCACTGTCCCATGCTGGATTCAGCTAAAGCTTGGAAAGGTACTTGTTATAGTTTCATTAGTTGCCATTTGCTGTAGATCAGCTAGAGCAGTGGTTCTCAACCTGGGGTCCCCAGATGTTTTTGGCCTTCAACTCCCAGAAATCCTAACAGCTGGTAAACTGGCTGGGATTTCTGGGAGTTGAAGGCCAAAAACATCTGGGGACCCCAGGTTGAGAACCACTGAGCTAGAGGCTGATGATTTAACTGACGATTCAGAGATGATTGTGGGCTTTCCTGTAACACAAAGTGATGAGCCCTCAGGTCTGAGGAACTATGGTTCTCTCTGTGAAACAACTGGCTCAGAAAGTGCAGAGCCTCAAGGCCAGTCAGAGGAGCCAGAAGTAGCAACGGCAGATAATGAATCGGGTGAAGAGCTGAGTGGTAAGGAGGGTTCCCAGAAGAAGCCACCTGTAGCTACAGAGGTCAACAAAAGTCTTCATTTACAATAAGAGTTGAAAATAGATTGCATTGGTCAGAAAGATTACATTGTGGAGAAAATTCATGGGAGACATAATACTTTCATGGGTGTCTATTAAACAACAAGTTGTTTACCTTAAGGGCAATTCAGACAACGCTGTGTTAAACCTTTTCAGATTATATATTTTACTTCTTATTCCTGTTTTTATGTACTTTTTATGTGTTTTACAATAAATTATTAGCTTATATTTCTGGACTCTTGTGTGGTGTGGTGGTCATAGGTGTTTCCAGGCCTGGAGTGCAACATCATTGAAGTTAGAATGTTTTGAAAGGTAATGTGAGTTACTCAGAATTTCTTTATCAAAAATACAAAGAAGTAAAATCATCCAGCATCAAGTTACAAACATAATGGAACTTAGGTATATCATAATGATTAAGAAAGGGAACTGTTGGCGTCTGAAAGTCGTTGCTTCAAAGCTTGGGGTTGTATCCTCTGAGAAGGTAAAATTAATATACTTAAGATTAATGTCTTACCATGAATTTTATATGTTAAGGTATCTCATTGTGTGTTCCTCAGGTTTATTTCCAGAAAAGTAATACTTCACTCCAATAATGGATATCAGGGTCTTTGCTACCCCATTTTTCACTTTAAGAGATAGAACTGTCACATTCTGAAAGGGATTTTAATTTTCCACATTTGAGTTTGTATTATAGCCTGACTTGTAAAATATAATTAGTGTGTACAGTTTAACACATATACCCCCTCCTTTGGATATTTTTGAACCAACATACTTAGCATCCATTTTGGGACTGCTTTAGGTTGTGTCTGTTTAAGGAAAAGCCATCTCTGATTATTTGGGTAGGGGATGAATTACAGGTGTTAATTCGTATGTCAGCTTTCTGACTTTTGCCTATTGCTAGCAGGACCATTCAAGGTGTGGGAAAAAGTTTCTGTCTTGTTTCTTCCTCTCCTGCTTTACTAGGATTGTTCACCTATTTTCCGAGTACTTGATCCAACAGTGTGGAAAGGTTGTTTTGTTGTTGTTTTTTAAGAAGGTAATCTGGCACCAGATCCTGGGATGTAAGGGCAGTGTGGAAGGGGGCCGAGATACATTTTAGAGTCTTCTTGATTCACAGCCCACTAGATTAGGGACCTCATTGTTTTTACTGAAATCAGCATCCTAGAACGCTTCCACGCCATCTTCAGGATGGAGCCCTATGCCAGCCATTGCACGTGTGACTTCTCTTGGAGGTCCCCCACCAACCAGGGTGAAAGCATCACTGGCCACTTTTCCCCAAACAGTGGAGGCTTCCCATGTTGTGTTGGCTCCATTGGGGCCTATCCAAGAGGGTGACGCTTCCCCCATGTGATGGGGAAAGCATCAATGAGAGAGAGAGAGAGAGAGCTGCATGCAGGGTGACGGATTCATCCTGTTGCCCCTCCCTTTTGTCATGGTTTTCTGATGAGGTCCTACATCACAATTCCACATTTGAAACATATACCTTTTTCTTTTTATAAAAAAAGAAAGAAAATTCTTTGCTGCAAGTGCATAACGTGCTTTGTATTCATTCCCTTCATTGTTTCATTTCTTTAGAACTTTTCCTGATGGTAATTTTATTGCTCCTTATAAGCTATAAAATTACTGTTCTGGTTTGGCTCTTTTGTGAGCACAGTCACAGAGAACAGTTCAGGAAGAGTTTCTTTCTTTTTTGCTTGGTAAAATGCTATGGAATGGGGTATTTTTTTATTTTGGTAGAATGCTGCGATGCTAGCGGTTGAATAATGACTATGAAATAGGGACTCACAGAACCCTAGCCACAACACCTCCTATTTTCATTTTTATTGAAATATTTAGCTTTGGTTCATCTCTTTGAAGGCTATGGTTGTTCCAGTTTTCAAAGAAGAAAAACAACCCTAGTTGTTAGTGTCTGGGTTTTTAAAAGTTACCCTGAAGTGCTGAAAAAAGACAGGTATTTCTTTGCAATACTTGTACCCTGCCCTTTTCTATCCCAACAGAGGGACTCAAGGCAGCTTACAGTGGCACATACATTGTGCCTCAACAACAATTACCTAAAAATTTAAAATTGCATCACATTAAACAAAGCTAAAACAGATTTTAAATTAAAAATATGCCATGCAAAGTTCGTGGTCTGAGTCCATTCCAAGGTCAAATTGCACAATGTTTTCGATTCAGAATACTGCATTGCCTTAGTTTCCAAAAACGTGCTCCCAGGGCCAGATTCTGACTCTTTTCCTAAGGGCTAAAAGGGAGGGGGCTGTTCTGATGTCACTAGGGGGGGAGTTATACAACTGAGGGGCCACCACTGAAAAGGCCCTGTCTTTCGTCCCTGCCAGCTGCACTTGTGAGGCCATTGGGACTGCGAGTTGGGCCTCTCCAGATGATTTTAGTCTCCGCGCTGGTTCGTAGGGGACAATATGTTCGGACAGGTAGCCTGGGCCATAAACGTTTAGGGCTTTATAGGCTAAAGCGAGCACTTTGAATTGTGCTCAGTAGGAAACTGGCAGCCAGTGGAGCTGACGCAACAGGGGGGTTGTGTATTCCCTGAGCGCCACTCCAGTGAGCAACCTGGCTACCGCTCGCTGGACCAGTTGGAGCTCCCGAACAGTATTCAAAGGCAATTTCACGTAGAGCACATTGCAGTAATCTATAGGGGATGTAACCAGCGAATGGACCACCGTGGCCGAGTCAGACTTCCCAAGATACAGGCGCAGCTGATGCACAAGTTTTAACTGTGCAAAAACTTCCCTGGCCACTGCCGAAACCTGTGGTTTCAAGCTCAACGACATAAGCTTAGACTGAAATCCTTACTAAATTATGAACTACACCAAATGATCTTGAGCCTTTTTCTAAGGCTGAAGCTTGGAAAAGTTTTTATAAAAATGTAACTCTCAGAATCCCCAGATAACATGGATGATAACCTTAGGTACGTACGACTTTTTCTTTTGAAAGAAGTAAAAGATACAGTGGCTAGATAGACAGAAAGATAAACACAGAAATGTGACAGAAAAGTAACTGTCTCCTTTTTAACCCTATCTGTCGACACAAGAAGATACTTATGGAGCACAAATGTTCATCACATGATATATTGTAGTTTGAACTATGTATCAGATGAAGATCTTTTAAGAGGTATCTGCTGAATGACAAGAATAGTGAAGAGTGCCCTCACAACATGTACACAATACTTTCACATCACTATGAAGTAATTGCTATAGTGCATCTCCGTCTCACATCATCCCATAAGCCTACATTCTGAAAAAGGCACCTTATTATTTAAAGGCATTATTATTATTTGATACACAACAAGATTAGTACACAGCAAACAAGATCACTATGCTGGTTGTTGTATTGGATCACAGGTTGGACACTTCCCAAGTGTCTAGGAATGTGTGATGTATTGGCAAATAATGTGTGCAGATCCCAGTAGGGTGGCCTTTTGCAGCTGACAGATGGTAATTTTGTCAGTGCCGATTGTGTTTAAGTGCAGGCCAAGGTCTTTAGGCACTGCACCCAGTGTGCCGATCGCCACTGGGACCACCTTGACTGGCTTGTGCCAGAATCTTTGCAGTTCAGTCTTTAAATCCTCGGATTGTGTCAGCTTTTCCAGTTTTTTCTCTTCAATGCTGCAGTTGCCTGGGATTGTAACATTAACAATCCATACTTGGTTTAAAAAAAATAATTATTATTATTATTAGGTAAAGATAAAGGCTTTCCCCTGACATTAAGTCCAGTCGTGTCCGACTCTGGGGGTTGGTGCTCATCTCAATTTCTAAGCCAAAGGAGCTGGTATTTTCCTAGATACCTCCAAGGTCATGTGGCTGTATTAATTATTAATAATAATGTTGCAATCCCAGGTGATAGCAGAATTGATGAGACTCAACTGGAAAAGCTTACACCATACGAGGATTTAAAGATCGAACTGCAAAGGCTTTGGTACAAGCCAGTAAAAGTGGTCCCAGTGGTGATTGGCACACTGGGTGCAGTGCCTAAAGACCTTGGCCTGCACTTAAAAACAATCGGTGCTGACAAAATCACCATCTGTCAGCCACAAAAGGCCACCCAACTCGGATCTGCACACATTATTTGCGGATTCATCACACAGTCCTACATACTTGGGAAGTGTCCAATGTCTGATCAAATACAAAAGCCAGCATAGTGATCTAGTTTTCTGTGTATTAATCTTGTTGTGCATCAAATAAAAATAATAAAATATTTGTATTCTACCCTATCTCCCCAAGGGAGAATGTGTAGAATGTAGAAGCATTTGTAATGTCAGTGTACACACCAATAAAATCTATAGATATACATCTCTTATTAGGAGAGCCCTACAGACAGCTTAAAGTGGTGGTAAAGGTGAGCTGCGGGTGAGTCCTAGCTATCTCTAGGGCAGCATATATTTCATGCATAAAAGGCCATGACCATCTGTAATTTTGAATTTCCAACTCATTAACCAGATCAATATACTACATTTACCTCTTCCCTCAATTGCACTATTAGCATATCTTTAATTTGCCTGTTATTAAGATCTCTCAGTGTGCAATCGTTGGAGACAGAGAGGGATCAAAATCCTTGCTATTACTGCTGATTGGTGCACATGGAAATGTGCATGTATCCTAAATCCCCCAAAGTTCTCAGAAAGATATTTTCAGGATGATCTCATCACCCAAGACTGGATTGAGTCCTTTGAGAACTGGGCCAAAGAGCACTCATAAATAGAATAATAATGAATAAATCTAATAATAGATACTGTACATTTATAATAGCTCCAAATGTTCTGACACATATTATTTTGACCAAGAGAATTGAAACTTTTTGTGCAGATATAGGAAATATTGTTGAATTATACGGGATGAATATATTATATATCTAAATATATCGCTTTATATCCTTCCATAAAAATGCATGGCTGCCATTTACCGCCCTGAGTCCCCTTGGGGAGAAAGGGTGGGTTAAAATAAATAATAATAATAATAATAATTATAAACACAGTACACAGCAAACAAGATCACCATGCTGGCTGTTGTATTGGATCACATGTTGGACATCATCATCATTATTATTATATATTTGATACACAAGAATTGTTCACAGCAAACAAGATCACTATGCTGGCTTTTGTATTTGACGTTGGACACTTTCCGGGAGCCCCCAGTGGTGCAGTGGGTTAAACCGCTGAGCTGCTGACTTGTTGACCAAAAGATCGCAGGTTCGAATCCGGGAACAGGGTGAGCTCCCGCTGTTCGCCCCAGCTTCTGCCAACCTAGCAGTTTGAAAACATGCGAATGTGAGTAGATCAATAGCTACCGCTCTGGCGGGAAGGTAATGGCACTCCATTCAGTCATGCCAGCCACATGACCTTGGAGGTGTCTACGGACAACGCTGGCTCTTCGGCTTAGAAATGGAGATGAGCACCACCCCCCAGAGTCGGACACAACTGGACTTAATGTCAGGGAAAAACCTTTACCTTTTACAGACCAGGCCCGGATTAAGTCTTGCCCTGGCCCGGCGCGAGCGACGAAGAGGGGGAGCGACGCTGTGTCAGAGGCCCTAGGGGCGGGACTTCACTCCGCCTCTTTGGCGCTCGCGTTGGGCGCCGTTCCGTCCTTGAGTGAAGGAAGGAGGTGTGCCCGACATGAGTGATGAGGAGGCGGAGTGAAGTCCCGCCCTAGGGCCTCTGACATGCTTCACCCCCTCTTCATGGCTCGCACCGGGCCGGGCACCGCTCCTTCCTTGAGTGAAGGAAGGAGAGAGGCCTGTGCGAGTGAGAAGAGGTGGAGCGAAGCTGCGTCAGAGGCCCTAGGGGCGGGACTTCGCTCCGCCTCTTCGTCGCTCGTGTTGGGCGCCCCTCCTTCCTTCACTCAAGGAAGGAGCGGGGCCCGGCGCGAGCGACGCAGAGGGGGAGCAAAGTCCCGCCCCTAGGTCCTCTGATGTGGCTTCACTCCGCCTCGTTGTTGCTCGCGCTGGGGTGGGCGCCACTCCTTCCTTGAGGGAAGGAAGGAGAGGGGCCAGCGTGGGAGCAAGGAAGAGGCGGAGTGAAGCCGCGCCAGAGGCCCTAGGGGTGGGACTTTGCTCCGCCTCTTTGTCGCTCATGTCGGGCACCACTCCTTCCTTCACTCAAGGAAGGAGCGGTGCCCGACGCGAGCGACGAAGAGGCAAAGCGAAGTCCCGCCCCTAGGACCTCTGACGTGGCTTCGCTCCCCCTCTTCGTCGCTCGCGCCGGGCCGGATGCCGCTCCTTTCTTGAGTGAAGGAAGGAGAGGGGCCGGCGCAAGCGATGCAGAGGTGGAGCGAAACCATGTCAGAGGCCCTAAGGGCCTATGGCTCTCCGTGTGCAGGTGCAGAAGCACCCGTAGATTGACCTTTTAAAAAATGGGGGGGGGTGTCCGGATCTGGTGCCCCCCCATGGCTACGCCCCTAGGCCGTGGTCTAGGGTGGCCTTATGGATGATCCGGGCCTGTTACAAACACTTTCCAAGTGTTGTTGTTGTTACTCTTGTGAAGACAAACAAAGTACTATAGTTGTGGATGCAGGCCCACTGGCAAAATCTGCTTAGTACCCTGTCACAGGGTGATCAGGCTCTCCTTTCAACCCACATATATATAACATCCATAAATATGCTCACTAATAAACAAATAAAGGTTTATAACCACCATTCTATCAAAATTAAGCTCTTAAGTCCTATGGATTTTAAGAAGAAACATTTACACATGCACGTAAATCTTTCCTCTTTCAATCGACACACTTTTATCTTGAGTGGCGGTTGAATACATTTCCTTCCTACTTTGCCCTGGTAGGGAAGGAATCCTAGAAAGAAATGTGTTCCCTACTGACTGGTGCTCTGCACAAGCCAAACTTTCCCCCTGCAATGAATGAAAGAGATGGCGTACCAATTTCAACTTTTAAACTATTCATGCTCTGAAAGAGAGAACAAGCCCAGTGGTGACAGCTGGTCCCCCCAGTAGGTTCATGCTGAGAGGAAAGATGTGGTCTTGGAGGAATGGCCTTGGCAAGATTTCAGTGACCCGCTCCCCATCCCACTGTTGCCTGGGCTGCCTGCAAATGCCACCTTTATAATTAGAAGCTCCTCACCTGCTGGGCTCTCCGCAGAGATCAAATGTTTCCCTTCAGCTCGGGCATCCTATAGCTATGTGTCTGCATAGAATACAAAGCACCACTTAACAGTAGCTCCTCATGCACCACATGAAAAGCTCGTGGAAACATGGCTTTTCTCTGGAACCAGCAATCAAGGGACTTGTTGCTTGGGAAATGTGAAAAACCTCGCAGTGCAAGAAATAATCAAATGACATCCTTTGTTGAAATGCTTGGCTGGAAGGCTAGAGGGAATTCAAATGAGAACCAGCCTGTGCTTTCCATGATTAGTAGGTCTATTTGCTTCACATATAGAAAATGTTTCTGCACACTATTTGGGGGATTATTATTTTTCCTTTGGAATATATTCCCACAGTCTATTGAGTTGCATGCTGGGACCAGAACAAAAAGACAAAACTGGGGTGACTCCCCTCCTCTCTAGTTCATGTCTCTGTGTGTATACACACACACACACACACACATACACAAAATATATCCCTTTGCAATCTGTCCCCATGTCTGTCATATGTTTTCTCTCTGTCTCTCTCTCCTTCCTTTCAGTGGGCAGTTCGAAGTGAGGCAGTTCCCTCCCACCAGAGATCTCAACTGGTTTCTTATAAAACGGTGCTTCTTAGAACAGTGTTTCCCAACCTTTTTTGAGCCGCAGCACACTTTTTACATTTACAAAATCCTGGGGCACACCACCAACCAAAATGACACAAAATGACAGTCTAACACAGTAATACATATAGTTAATATGTTTTTAAATGTATTTATACACTCACTTAGTGGGAAACCTGGGCCTGTTTCGATGCAATCAGAGAACATTCTGAACTCCACCAATGATGGAATGGAATCAAACTTCCCACACAGAACTCCCATAACCAAGAGAAAATACATAACCGACACAAAATAAATATCCTGGCAGGAATGGTAGAAAGACACACATGAAGCTCTTGCTCAACAGCTGTCAGTCTCTCTCTGTTTTTAGTTTTTATCATAGATATCCTGGCAAGAATGGCAGAAAGACACACACTTCCCACACAGAACTCCCATAACCAAGAGAAAATACTATAAGAGTTTGGTGGGTATTGACCTTGAGTTTTGGAGTTGTAATTCACCTATATCGAGAGAGCACTGTGGACTCAAACAATGTTGGATCAGGACCAAACTTGGCATAAATACTCAATATGCCCGAATGTGAACACAGATGGAGTTTGGGGAAAATAGACCTTGACATTTGGGAGTTACAGTTTCTGGGATTTATAGTCAACACACAATCAAAGAGCATCCTGAACTCTTGCAACAATGGAATTGAACCAAACTTGGCATATTGAACTCTCATTACCAACAGAAAGTACTGAAAGGGTTTACTTGGGAATTGACCTTGAGTTTGGAAGTTGTAGTTCACCTACACCCAGAGAGCACTGTGGACTCAAACAATGTTATGTTATGTTGTTGTTTGTTTTCTATCCAGAATCACAATGTTGGAAGGAGGCTCACCACTTTAAGTTCCCTAAAACAGGCATGGGAAAACTTCGGCCCTCTGGGTGCTTTGGACTTCAACTCCCACCATTCCTAACAGCCTGAGGCCCTTTCCTGCTTAAATGGCTGAGGGGAAAAAAGGAAAAGAGCCTGAGGCTGCTAGGAATGGTGGGAGTTGGAGTCCAAAACACCAGGAAGGTCCAAGTTTGCCCATGCTAGCTTTCGACAGAGACCTCTTCCTCCCCCTTCCCCTTTGCGCCCTTTCTTCCCCCTCCTGCCAAACACTTACTTTTTCTTCTACACTGCTGTTTCTGCCGCCATTTTGATCCGAGGGGCAGTGTGAGCATGCTCAGGAGGGGAAGGGGAGGGAGGAAGACGTGACCTGTGCGGGCGCTACTGCGCAGACTCACCCCAGAGGAAAGCGAGGCAAAGTGAGCAGAGCGAGGCTGGGAAGAAGGGAGCTCGAGTGGAGAAGAAAAAGTGTTCAGCAGGAGGGGGAAGAAAGGGTATTGGAGGTTCCAATTTCCCACGGCACACCTGATGATTGCTCACGGCACACTAGTGTGCAACGGCACACTGGTTGGGAAACACTGCCTTAGAGTATTTGATGTAGCAAAGCTATGTGCCATGGACCAGTACCATATTTGTGTCTTATTCTTATTGTATTTGCTTAGCTTCCAGGAAAGTTGTCATAGGCTAGCAAAGACTTCTAAGATGATAGGTGAATTATTTCTTGGCCACGATTTTGTCCATTTATTTATTTTTTATTATTTATTTATTTATTTACCTTCTTGATCCTGGTTTCCATTCTAATTATTCTGGCTTGATTTTATTAAAGGTAAAGGTTTTACCCTGACATGAAGTCCAGTCGTGTCTGACTCTGGGGGTTGGTGCTCATCTCCATTTCTAAGCTGAAGAGCCGGCGTTGTCCATAGACACCTCCAAGGCCATGTGGCCAGCATGACTGCACGGAGTGCAATTACCTTCCTGCTGAAGCAGTACCTATTGATCTACTCACATTTGCATGTTTTCAAACTACTAGGTTGGCAGAAGTTGGGGTTAACAGTGGGAGCTCATGCCGCTCCCCGGATTCAAACCTGCGACGTTTTGGTCAGCAAGATCAGCAGCTCAGCTGTACCACCGGGGGTCTGTAAAAGGTAAAGGTTTTCCCCTGACATTAAGTCCAGTTGTGTCTGACTCTGGGGGGTTGTGCTCATCTCCATTTCTAAGCAGAAGAGCCAGCGTTGTCCGTAGACACCTCCAAGGTCATGTGGTTGCATGACTGCATGGAGTGCCGTTACCTTCCAGAGCAGTAACTATTGATCTTCTCAGTGATTGTCCCTCGGCTATGAAACTCCCTCCCTAACAAGATTAGATCAGTCCTCCTGTCCTTCAGAAAGATATACTTTTGACTTTGGGGCCCTGGTGGTGCAGTGGGATAAAGCGCTGAGCTGCTGAACTTGCTGGGTAGGTCACAGGTTCGAATACAGGGAGTGGGGTGAGCTCCAGCTGTTAGCCTCAGCTTCTACCAACCTAGCAGTTCAAAAATATGCAAATGTGAGTAGATCAATAGGTACCACTCCGGCAGGAAGGTAACGGTGCTCCATGAAGACATGCCAGCCACATGACCTTGGAGGTGTCTACGGACAACGCCGGCTCTTCGGCTTAGAAATGGAGATTGACACCAACCCCCAGAGTCAGACACAACTAGACTTCATGTCAGGGGAAACACTTTACCTTATACTTTGACTTTGATATATATAGGTTAATATCTGCCCCAATTACACCTTTATTCCAATTAATGAGCAATCAAGATAACCACTGCCAAGCATTATAACCTGGAGAAAAGACATTCTCTTTCTCTTGCACTCTTCATTTTGTGGATATTATCCTCACTGAGCTTGCCCATTGGATTAACCAGGGTTTTTGAGACAGCCCAGATTAATCTTCTTGTCTTCAGAAATTTTTATTTTTATTCATGAGGGACCCTGGGTCTAGGGACAGAGTATGGGCGTGATGAACAGAATTAAGTCCCAAGACGTTAGCCATATAGATGGAAAATCTCTAGTTAACAAAAAGATCTTGCACTTGAAGAGGCTGGGCAGCGGTTTGAGATTCCTCACGGAGGTGAGATGATACCCCTTTGTGACTGTTTAAGTTTAGAGATGATACCCCTTTGCTCTCCTCCTCTCCGGTCCTGCAATAATCATTAATGTTTATATTTCCTAACAGATTGCTCCTTATTGCCCGCCTGCTGCCTGCTTTGTGAGCCTTGCCTCATTACACCACATGCCTATGCTGAGATGTTAATCTTGCCAATGTCTTTGACTGTAAATCCTGCATAGGGTCAAAGTATGTAACCCTTTCTTGGGAATGTGTCACCTTTTTGAATTCTGTCTGAGCTTTCGCACCAAATATATTTTGGCCAGTAGCCACTGCAAATTCTTTGATTCATATATGATCTCCTGCCTTGACAATTTACTATCTTTCAAGGCCGGTGAGGCAGCGAGAAGAGAGGATATAGCCATGTTTGGTTTTTTAATTTTTTTACAAGTATCCCTAATTTGTGTCCCATAAAGCCAAAAATTATGTGTACATGTGTTTAACCGACTGCATGGGTAAGAAGAAATTGATTTCTTTATTACGTTTATTTCCCATCCTATAGGGAGACTTCCTGTGAGGTTCACATACATTATGGAAAAAGGAAGTCAGAGGTCACAGTTCCAAATATAAGATATGAACTCGTCCAGTGTTTCCCAACCTTTTTGGAGCCTCTGCACACTTTTAACATTAAAAAAATCCTGGGGCACACCACCAACCAAAATGACACAAAATGACACTCTAACACAGTAATACATATAGTTAATTGACCTTGAGTTTTGGAGTTGTAGTTCACCTACATCCAGAGAGCACTGTGGAGTCAAACAAGGATGGATCTGGACCAAACTTGTCAAGCAGGCCCCTCAGGCAGTAGAGCAGGCCGAGGGCTGCCACCAAGCCCAGGCTCCGGCCCAGGGTCCCACCGCCAGCCTCAGCCACTCCCATTGCCACGGGTAGCGGCTCACGGGCGAAAGGGGCAGCGGGGGAGAGGGAGAAGGCAGCAATTCCCTGGCACTGCTCTCTGCCATGACTCCGGCCCCTCGCTCACTGAGGCCGCGTGGAGGAGGAGGAGCATGAACGGTGGACGGGCTTCAGCCCCGCCCACTGAAGCCCGTCCACCGCTCATGCTCCTCCTCCTTCTCCACGCGGCCTCAGCGAGCGAGGGGCTGGAGTCATGGTGGAAAGTGGCGCCAGGGGCGGGGGCCACTCTCTGCCATGACTCCCGCCATTACTCAATCAGGCACGAGCAAGCTTCTGCCACTGGGAAGGGGGCGGGGCCTGAGCGACGTCACCCTTCCCTCCTCCCTCCCTTGATTGGAGGCTGGCTGGGAAAACGGCCAAAGGAGGCGGTGCCCCGGCCCCTTCTTCTTTTTCTTCGCCACCCCCGGCCCTTCCTCCTCCTCCCCAAGCAGCAGGAGTTCGGCAGGAGGAGGAGAAAGGGAGGGGGAGAGACATTTTTCGCGGCACATCAGATGATCCGTCATGGAACAGTAGTGTGCAGCGGTTGGGAAATACTGAACTAGTCTGTCTCTCCACCATGGTATAGCTTCTGGCTTTTTTGAATGCATGGGGCGGGGAGGGGGGGGCATAGCAGTAGCAACTAGGGGTGGCTGGCCCTCAGAGATTATGCTGGCACCATGTTTACTGGGAGGAGGAAAACAGTGTGAAATAGGAGCTGCTTAATCGATTTTCTGCTCACCTTCTCGCTCATCTATTTTCCTGTATTTTCTTCCCTGTAGGGAGGCCATTTTGGGTGGAGAAGTGGGTGGGAAGAGGTTTAAGCATGACTCTCAACTGCCATCCCTTCCATGGCTCCTTTTTGGGATGTGTGTGTATGTCCTGTGTGTATTTATGACCACATCTCTTTCTACGAATTGGTGCAGGCTCTGAGATCGACAGGGGAGGCCCTTTTCTCGGTCCCACTACCGTCTCAAGTATGGCTGGTGGGGACAAGAGAGAGGGCCTTCTCTGTGGTGGCTCCTCAGCTCTGGAAAACCCTCCAAAAAGAGATCCTTCAATCCTTCTGTTCCAACTTGAAAACATGTATGTTCAAAAAGGAGAGAAAGAGAACAAGAGGAGAAAATACACTCCTCTAGGATAGGAGAAGCTGGCAAGACAAGAAGCGAAGAAGATGGACTGGCAGAAGACAATGACAATCTTCTCTGTGGTGGCTCCCCAGCTCTGGAAAACCCTCCCAAAAGAGATTAGACTAGACCCCATCCTTCAATCCTTCTGTTCTAACTTGAAAACATGTATGTTCAGACAGGCCTTTGAACTTGAGTAGGCTGAATGGGCCCATATGAGGCTGACACTTGGCACCTTGTGAATTGACGGCAGTTAGTTTTACCTACTGTTGTTTTAAAATTGTATTATTTTGATTTTATGCTACATGCGTTGATAGTGGTTGTTGTTATTTATTTAGTTATTTATTTCAAACATTTGTACCCTATCCTTCTCAATCTTCGAGGCAGGGCCTCAGGGCATCATACAATGGCAGCAATTTGATGCCAGCAACATACAAAACACATTACAATACAACATTACACAGTAGATAAAACATTAGGTTAAAAACCATTTTTAAACATTATTATTAGTCATATAGCCAAATCCGAGTTTTATTCAGTGACCAAGCAACCAGTCCAATGCCTGTCCATAGTCAAATCAATTGCTATCAAACCTGCTGCCTGAAAGCCTGGTCCCAAAACTATGTTTTGAGCTTCTTCCTAAAGGAGAGGAGGGATGGTGATGATCTAATTTCACTGGGGAGCGTATTCCATGGGCAAGAGGCCACCTCTGAGAAGCCGCTGTCTCTCGTCCTCGCCAAATGCATTTGCAAAGATGGCAGGATCGAGAGCAGGGCCTCTCCGGATGATCTTAGATTCCAAGGTGGGATGTAGAGGGAGATACGTTCAGGCAGGTTATAATATTATAATTTTATAATTATAGAATCATAGAATCATAGAGTTGGAAGAGACCCTGTTGGCCAACCAGTCCAACTCCCTGTGAAGAAGCAGGAAAATTGCATTCAAAGCACCCCTGACAGATGGTCATCCATCTTCTGTTTAAAAACCTCCAAAGAAGGAGCCTCCAACACACTCTGGGGCAGAGAGTTCCACTGTTTAACATCTCCCACAGTCAGAAAGTCCTTCCTAATGTTCAGGAGGAATCTGCTTTCCTGTAGTTTGAAGCCATTGTTCTACGTCCTAGTCTCCAGGGCAGCAGAAAACAAACTTGCTCCCTCCTCCCTATGATTTCCTCTCACATATTTATACATGGCCCTCATCATGTCTCCTCTCAGCCTTCGCTTCTTCAGGCTAAACATGCCCAGCTCTTTAAGCCGCTCCTCATAGGGCTTGTTCCCCAGACCCTTGATCATTTGAGTTGCCCTCCTCTGGACACATTCCAGCTTGACATCAATTATAAAATTGTTAAAATTTTATGTGACTTTTTATACTTTTGTACCATTTTTATCTGTTGTATGTTATATGTGCACCTTGGAGTGAAACCTGAGCCTGTTTTGATGAACACATCATATATATGACTTCCTCTCACATACTTATACATGGCTATCATGTCTTCTCTCAGCCCTCTCTTCTTCAGGCTAAACATGCCCAGCTCTTCAAGCTGCTCCTCATAGGGCTTGTTCTCCAGACCCCTGTGAAATTTCACCCTGAGTGAAACTTGTTTCCAGTTGCTGAGTCGAGGCTCCTGAATTCTGTCTCCCGGAGAATTCAGGAGCCTCGACTCAGCAACTGGAAGCCCTTCCTTTGCCTCGAGGAGGATCTTTGGGAAATGGAAATAGAGAGAAAGAGCTGCTAGTAGGGGGAAGAGTGCAAATTTCCCACGGCACACCTGATGATCGCTCACGGCAACACTGGTTGGGAAACACTGATCTAAGAGAAGGGAACTCAAACCAAACCTACAACCTGAGGACCTTGCTGCCACCATCCTAAGCTTGCTAGGTCCTGGCAGGCAAACCTTTGGTTGAAAGGGTGAGGCCAGTTCTCTGCATGCTGCGCTCCACCAGAAGAGTTCATTGCACAGGCTCGAAAGACACATCCAACCTCCGAATCATCAACGCGCTTGTAGAAAGCGTGGGATGAGTCCTTCCTGAATCTTCATTCGTGAAGAATAGCCAAGAAGGGGTGCCTTGTAAGCTGCCCTGAGTCCCTTCGGGGCAGGGCCGTAGCCAGGATTTTGATTGGGGGAGCTGAGTTTGGTTCAGGGGGGTGCTGAGACTGGGTGGAAGAGGGTCTACCCTAGCAAACCTTTTGTATTGTTATCCCAATAACCCCATTAATGTGGGATATAATGAGCATGGTGATCAGATCATGATTTAAATGCACGTAACAGTTTAAATCAGTGGTTCTCAACCTTCCTAATGCTGTGACCCCTTAATACAGTTCCTCATGTTGTAGTGACCCCCAATCATATAATTATTTCAATGCTACTTCACAACTGTGATTTTGCTATTGTTATGAAGCGTAATGTAAATATCTGATATGCAGGATGTATTTTCATTCACTGGACCAAATTTGGCACATCTACCCAATATGCCCACATTTGAATACTGGTGGGATTGGAGGGAGAGATTGTCATTTGGGAGTTGTAGTTGCTGGGATTTATAGTTCACCTACAATCAAAGAGCAGTCTGAACCCCACCAATGGAGGAGGAATTGAACCAAACTTGGGACACAGAATTCCCATGACCAACAGAAAATGCTGGAAGGGTTTGGTGGGCATTGACCTTAAGTTTTAGAGTTGTAGTTCACCTACATCCAGAGAGCACTGTCAACTCAAAACAATGATGGATCATCTGGACTAAGCTTGGCATGAATATTAATATGCCAAACTTCCCTCACACACACCCCATGATCAACAGAAAATGCTGTGTTTTGTGATGATCCTTGGCGACCCCTCTGACACCCCCTCGTGACCCCTCCAGGGGTCCCGACCCCCAGGTTGAGAAACACTGGTTTAAATAATGTACCAGTAAGGCCTTTTCGCAGACCACCCTGAGAATTTCCGGGGGGGGGGGGGCTGAAGCCCCCTTAGCCCCCCCCCTGGCTACGTGCCTGCTTCGGGGAGATGGTGGCAGGATATAAATAAAGTTTATTTATTTATTTATTATATTACTAGCATCCTTTTGAGATCCAGAGCAGATATGTCTGAAGCATGGTTAAATACTTCAAAACAATGCACACACATTTCTATCCCATATATTGTCTAATCTCTTACATATTGTGCAGCCTGTCCCACTGCAGTTGTCCATTAAGGGGTGCTATAAATACATAAGATCTGTTCCCTGGTGGGTTGTGGTATCATTGGACAGGGCTAGTGAGACAAGTTTTGTTCTCATTTCCAGCCTCTGCCGACAGCAGTTGCTGCCTTCTTGTTAACTCTCCTGCTCCAGGAGCAACAAACCTCCCTCCTTAAGAAACACAACCGAGCTTCCACCATTTTAATTATTCATCTTAGGGAAACAAAAAGAGATTCATTAAAGCATGTTGCTTGCACCACAGAGACCAAAGATATCTCCCCCTCCCGATAATTAGTTGTTGAAACAGGCAAATAAAAGTATTATTGGGATTTGTCCTGCTTATTTATTTATAGGCGATATACAAATATGCCATTACATGGTTCTGTGCTTGTGCTGTAGCTAGAGGAGGGTAAGGCAAGGAAAAAGGACACCGTGGTGAGGTTGCGAGTTCACGGTTAGGCTAAATAGGCCAGGATTTATGTATTTTAAGGTTCATTTATTTATTTTTCATGCTCTGCGGTGCACTTTGCCACCCAGATGTGCCTTGCTCTTTCTGTTTGCTGAATATGGGTGCCTGCCTGCAGACAGCCTTAAAGAGTAAATGAGGAGGAGGGAGTAGTACAAAGTAGGCGAGAGTTTCTGTTAATTATACAGACTCCCTTCCCTTGAATGGAAACATCGGGAGACAGAATTGGGAATAATTAATTAACATGCACAAATGCCGTCAGGTAACCTAAGCAGCAGACAGCGAAAGGAGAATATGTGTCTTATTTTAAAGCGGGCAGTCCTCTGCTTAATAGAATGTCCGTGTATTGTTCTCTGAATAGGGTTGCCACTTTTTGATATAAGAAATAAGGGACATTTACGGGATTTGTCCCAAAAAACAAGGGACATTTCATTAAAAACTTGAAACTCAAATGTTAGGTATAAATAGTTTTATTAACAGAATAAGATAATGATTGAAACTCACAAAGAAACTGACTTACATCCTTTTAACAGTACATAGTATGTTTCTGCATGTTTGGTCATGCAGAAAAAACATTATTAAAACTACCTTATTTTCTCCATCTGTATTTAGTACTTGACTTTGCTGACTTTAAAAGTGCACTGTCTAAACATTAAAATAAAATAAATTTTATAAGACAGTACATCTGTTCTGGCACAACAGTGCCAACAGGGCTCTGTTTTTCATTTGTTGCAATTGCAAGTTTGCATTTCATGTTGTAGGTGACTTTCTTAGTTTGCATTCACAGGCCCAGAGGGCTGCCAATCAATCTAGAGCAGTAGACCCGCCCTATTCCTAGGTTTTGGGAGGGGAATGAGGATTTTTTCCTCAGTCTTAACAGCTTCTCTTCAGGACAGAACGTGATTTAAAGCTGCTTGTTCTTTCCAACTTGGAAAGGGCTTTAAATCTCACCGCTTTGCTGGGGTTACAGACCACAGCTTTGCTGGGGTAACAGACACAGCTTTGCTGCTGTAACAGATCCCACTTTGCTGGGGTAAAAGAATAGCTTCACAATCCTTTGTGAAGGGATCACCTGCAATCCTACAACCTGGCTAATCGAAGGAAACCTTGCGTGGTACGGGATGTCTGGCTATCCATAACGCAGCTTGGAGTCGGAAGAAGGGTCCTCACGCCAGCAAGGTAAAGAAAGATTGCCCAAGGGAAGGGTCATAGGTTTTTCCCGAAACAGAAGACCAGCTTTGCCCAGTTTGCCAGCCCTGTTGCTGCAGACTGAGAAAGTCACCAGTTTTTAAGAAGCCATCCAGTTTGTTCCCAAATAAAGAACTTTGTTAAACTTATTTTAAGCCTCAAAGGACCTTTATCATTGGGGGAAACTAAGGGGCCCTTCCAGCTGAGGCACCCCGGCGTCCCGTTGGGCATACAGAAGTCACGTCCAAGAAATAGCCATTCTACAGGCCCAGCGTGCGACAGCACAACATCTTCATTATTATTATGTCAATAGTTAATAGTATAGTATTGTATGGGATACACAGCATTGTATAGTATTGGGATACACAGCTAGGCCTATTTTAAGAGTAACTCTCAAGCAACCAGAAACTATCTTTATCTAACATGATCTAACATTCCCCTTGGGTAATGGTTAATTGAGTCTACTGTACTTTGAAAAAGTCCTGTATCGCCTCTTCCTTCTAACGGGGACGCAGGCAGGCACACACTCGCAAGCGTGCGGCTGTCAGCTTGCCCTGCGAGTTGGGATCCCCGGGCAGGCATTGCCATGGAAACTGCAGCGCGTGCCTTCCTCTGGTCAATCCTGCCCAGTCCTGTCCTGTTAGTCAATAATAAGGGACAGGGCCTGAAAAAACGGGACACAAATTTTAGGGCCAAAATAAGGGACGTCTCTTAGAATAAGGGACATATGGCAACCCTATCTCTGAATGAAGGTCCAGGTTTTTAGGTTTTTAAAAAAGAACATTTCGAAGGGAGATATAAAGTTTCAAATAGGAGACTTTTGTAACTGGCCAGTGACGGATTAGTACCTGGGCAACAGGCTCAGCACAGACAATTTTACCTATGTCATGATCTTCCCCACAGTGTTGTATTTTATTTCCCTTTAAATTATACTAATTGCTTTCATGTTTCCGCGGACACATAGAGAGGCATTAATTAACCTTGGTCTCCCTTCTTTTCATTTGCAAGGAAAACGTCTCTCTTGTTGCTGAAATATCACCCCCCCCCACACACACACACTCCCTTTGTATGTGTATGTAGAAATTGCCATATTGAATCCCAAATCCCATCCTCCCCTAATCCTTACATAAATCAAATAGTGCACAGCAACGCGTGCTGGGTACAGCTAGTCCTTACATAAATCAATTTGCTGCCCGTATCCCCTTTATCCTCGTTGATTGATTCACAGTTACAGGTGACTATTTGTTTATTTTATTTGCAATGTAAAAGCCTGCATTTAACATTTTAGAGCATTTGTCCTAGGGGTCAAATTTTAAACTACACAACAGCTAGATTTGCAGAAAAAAAATGTGGCTTTGCCAATTTCTCTGTCACACACTTTTCTCAGATATTCTTGGCAAAAGAAGAAACAGGGTACAAACAAACTGCGACTTTTTTAGGCCTTGTTTTGGTTGCTTTCCAAACAAAATTATTTATTATTATTTATTAACTTGATTTATACCCCACACCCATCTCCCCAAGGGGACTCGGGGCAGCTTACATGAGGCCAAGCCCAATAACACATAATAGCAACACAGCTGCAATTATAATGCTTTATAATTTATAAACAAAATGCTGGTTAAGGATGTTGAACTGAATTCTTGTGGTATCCATTGAGGAATGGTGTTGGAAACCTAACAATCTGCCAATAACAGATATTTTATATGTGGATGGAGGAAACGGGAAAATGGACACAGATTGGAAAAATAAAAGTATTGGATGATCTTCCACATTGAGCAGAAAGAACACACCAGGTTACCTCAGTAACATAGTGTGACTACTCTCTACTTTATAACTTCTGCCACCAACAAAATGTTAGGAACGGAGGTATTTTTGATCAGGGATCCTAATTATAAAGATCTCCAATTCTGCCTCAAATTAATAGAGGTATGTGTCACCAAACTGTAATGACACAACATCTTTGTAAATCTGCTGCCACCAGTGAGTAATTCTTGGCTACCCGATGTTTCTAAAGCTTACACCAAAAGAGGTCACTGAGAGATATTTATGAATAAAGAACTTTAACAGTTTATTTGTTAACAAAGTTTAAAGCGTGGGGGTTTTAAGGTACACAGAGCTTAGTTGGTTACAGTATCTTCTTAGAGGCACAGATCTTAAGGTTACTAGGTTTCTAAACGGGGTACAATGTTTCACTGTATTTCTCCAAACACTGACTCAACAATATTATAGATACTTTGCCCACTTATAGGCCTTTTATCTATCTTCTAGGTTAGCTTTCTAGCCTAACCCACAAACAGCGGTCTTTAAAGGCTTTCTAAACCCTAACTGCCTTTCTGCAGTATCAAAACACAGCATTTATCCTGTTCTCCTCAGAACAGATCATAGCAGCCTTCCAAAACTGCCACCAGCCAGTCTAACCGCTACTAACTAACTGAAGAATTTCAAATGTGGAAATTCTAAGGCTAGTTGTAGGCTCTGCCTCCTGTTGCTATGGCAACTGAACTTCTCAGAGGCTAGGTACTCTAATACTCTCTGTTAACCCTTTGTGGTCTGTCTAACATTTAATCATCTAACACAATACAAATGTAATAATACAAACCACACATTTAACAATCAAATAAAGAAAAACCGCAATAAACCTAGCGACTTCATTACACATAGGCTAGTGAATAGCAAGCAATCATTTGGAAGTTGGACAGACTCTCTCTGTTAAGAAATCTAGTCATTAAACTGCTTTGATAGACTCTCTTTGGGGTTACTTATCAAGTTGGCACACAAGAAGTGATGCTTAGAAGATATTGGAGAGCTCCTTGTAAGAGGTCTACATTCACACTACCCCAGTGACTCCCAACCTTTACTTGACCAGGGATCACTTTGACCAGGGATCACTTTGGCCAGGGACAACTCTCCAACATGATTACCAAAAGGGTTATGAATCAGACAGGGATAGTGGTCCAACTTGAAACACTATTGGAAGAAACAGATTATCTAAAACCAATTTCAATCTAACTTTAGTCAATAAAACAATCTTAATCACTTTGATGAATGGCCTGTCAGAAGACAGACAGGCAAAGTACAATCCTGCTGGTTCCCTTTGATCTCTCAGAGGTTTTTGATTCTATTGCCCATAGTATTTTATTGCACATGGTTTATTCTGGTGCTGTACATCAAAACTTATTTTCATCAGTAAAGCAGAGTCCTGAAGCAGTAAGCACAAAGAGCAGAGTGTCTTTGAACATGTATAGAGTCTTATAAAGTCTTTCATCTACTCTACTACTTCTCCCTCCATTTAACAATGGCAAAAATGAGAAGGTCAGCAAATAGGTATTAGTCTCCTGTGTTCTATTTAAATCAGTGGTTCCCAACCTTTTTTGGACCAGGAACTACTTGACCAGGGACCACTTTGACCAGGGACCACTCGACCAGGGACCATTTTAATCAGGGACCACTCTCCAATATTAGTACCAAATGGGTTAGGAATCGGTTTTTGGTCAATTTTAGATTTGGTTCGGTTATCTGGGGTGTTGATTCAGAAAATTGCACTGGATAGACCACATCAGCTCTAGTTTATGATACAGAGCATATATCATCCAGTAGTCAACATCTGCTCATCCACAGAAAACCATATTTAATAATCTAGAGGTTGCTAACACGAGCGGTGCTCAGGGAGCATACAACTCCTCTGTTGCGCCAGCTCCACTGGCTGCCAGTTTGCAGGGCCTCCTCTGTGGAGGCCTTGCTCTTGGTCCCAACTTCCTCACAGATGCATTTGGCGGGGACAAGAGACAGGGCCTTCTCAGCAGTGGCCCCTGGATTGTGGAACGCCCTGCCTTGAGATATAAGATCAGCCCCCTCCTTCCTGACTTTCGAAGAAAGGTGAAAACCTGGCTTTTCAAACAGGCCTTCCCAAATACAGCATAGTTATACAACATCATGGAACCATTTGACGACACAATTGAATAATGACTTAAATAATACAGCTGATGTAGTTGTAGAAATCTTTCGTGGATAGTCAGCCTCTCCTCTCCCGACATCCCCATTGTCTTAGCACTATAAGAGGGTTTTGTGAGACCAGTCGCTCTTGTTGCCACATGGTTTCAAGGCAACAGTGTAGTAATGATGAGGCTGCGGACCATATTTTTATTCTTGGGGACCACTGATGTTCCACGGACCACAGGTTGGGAACCACTGCACTACACAGTGATAACACTATATGCCACATTCCCTGGCATGGCAATATCCCATGAAATCCTGGGGCTTGCGGTTTATGAGGCAATAAAGCTTTCTCATTGGGTATTCTAAAACCCTCCCCCTAAATTCCAAAGTCCAGGATTCCATAATATGGAATGTGGCAGTTAAATTATAATGCTATAATTTTGTGGTGTGAATGGCCCCTTTGTCAAACTTTGGAATCTAAGTAACATCTTATACAGGGGCGGTCTAAGGTAATTTCCAATGGTAGGCGAACATTATTTTGGCGCCCCTCCCCAAAAAACATTATTTTACCTTGTGCATGCTTTTTCCATTCCTCCCGCTCGCCGCCACTCCTTGCCCTGTGCAATTCGAAGGCCTCCGAAGGCCCCTCCTAGCGCTTCCTGGTTCCCCCTGCCAGCCCCACCCATGGGGCATTGCAGAGGGTGGGAGAGCGCTCTCCCTTGCCCTGTGCAACGCCCCATGGAAGGGGCTGGCAGCGGGCACCAGGAAGCGCTAGGAGAGGCCTTCAATGTTCAGCTCCGGCGGTTCTGGGCATGCGCAAAAATGTCAGTGCATGCTCAGAAGCTGCTGCAGGCAGCAGCAGGGAGTTTTGCTTCGGCGGCGCGGTCGGCGCCAATCCCTGATGCTGCCTGCAGCAGCTTCTGAGCATGCGCAGACATTTTCGCGCATGCCCAGAACTGCCGGAGCTGAAGTTCAGCTCCGGCAGTTCTGGGCATGGGCGAAAATGTCCGTGCATGCTCAGAAGCTGCTGCAGGCAGCAGGCCAGCAGCAGGAAGGTTTGTTACGGCGGCACGGCCAGCGTGGCAGCGCCCATCCAAGATGGCGCCCCACGCGGCCGTGTAGTTCGCTTACATGGACAGACCGCCCCTGATCTTATATTCTTCTCAGTCCAGACTGACTCCTCTCAAGCCCAACCTCAAATTGCCCAAGAAGCAGTAACTTCAAATGAGGAGTGGGAAACTGGTGACTTTCCATATTATTGTTCTGCTATTCCTACCATCTCTGACTTTCGCTGTGCCAGTTGAGACAGACAGTAATTGGAGTCAAACAACAACCATGAGTATAGGATCTTGCAGAAAAGTAGTCAATTAGTTTCCTCCTGATGTGTTCCTGTGACGGTACCCAGTTGTGATGATGAAGGTTTGTGCTCAGGATCATCTTTGAGAAAAAAATTGCATGCTCAGCATCACTTTTGAGAGCAGTATCAGAACCTGATAATCTGAGTCTGCCTCCTGCACATATGACTTTTTGTATGGACGATACAATTTCAGGCTACAAGAGAAGACTTTCACACAAACCAGTTTTCCTTGACAGTATGCATAGGAGACATGTTCCTAGATTAGCAGTCTATCTGATGTGGTAATTTTCCATTTAAAGGGATTTTTCTCCCTTTCCACTTTCAATTGAAGTGGTAGTCCAAGTATATTTTTGTGCTCAAAAGACCAGGAGCAAAAATTCTGCTCAGTTCTAAAACAGGATTACAAAGGAAAAGGAAAAGAAAATGAGTACCTTTGAAAAACCATGTCAAAACACTAATTCTCACTGCGCTGTCTGGAACAATGAGAAATGTTGTAGACCAACATGTCTGCTGGGTTCATGCTTGGGAAGCAGCTACATAAACTTTTAAACAATGCACATGGCCTGCTACTGACCTGAAATATGTTGTTCCAAAACATAATAAATGTAGGACATCTCTGAACAAAAGATTTCCTAGTTATTCTCTTTTGTAGATAGATCTCTGTCTCATAGAAATCATTTTTTTTACATAATTGCCAAATCTTATTCCTTGAAAAATCCTTCAGATATAAATCTTTCTCGGCATTACTTCACGAATGAAGATTCTTAGGAAGGACTCATCCCATGCTTTTTACAACCGCGTTGATGACTTAAAAGGCCAATCTGAGATAGGCAAGTTCGGTTGCAGAAAGCACAGCAGAAAGTCTCCTTGGGCGATGTGGTTTCCAAGTTGCGGTTCTTTCTGCGTTGTCGTTTCTTTTCGAGATCCGTTCGGCGTGTCTTCTCAAAAGAGGCCACAGCATTGTGGATAGTGCATCTCCATGCCTCCCGACGTGAGGCCAGGGTGGACCATTGTTGGTGATCAATCTGGCCGAACCTGAGATGTTGTTTCAGGGAATCCTTATATCTCTTTTTGGGGGCACCTCTCTTGCGCTGACCCGTGGCGAGTTCACCATAGAGTAGTATCTTTGGGAGGCGGTGGTCCTCTATCCTAGAGACGTGCCCTGCCCAGCGCAGCGGTGTGCTCTCAATAGCATGGCCTCAATGCTGGTGATCCCTGCTTGCTCAAGGACAGCAACATTAGTCGCATAGTCGGTCCAGTGTATATTTAGGATTGTGCGAAGACAGTACTGATGAAAGCGTTCGAGGAGTCGTAGGTGTTGGTGATAGGTGACCCATGTTTCAGACCCATATAGGAGAATAGACAGTACGATAGCTCTGTACACACTGAGTTTGGTGCTTTGCCTCAGGTGCTTGTTGCTCCAGACTCTTTTGTGAAGCCTTCCAAATGCACTATATGCCTTTGCTAATCTGTGATCTATCTCTTTGTCAATCTTGGCGTCTGAAGATATGATGCTTCCCAGGTAAGTGAACTGCTGAACGGACTTAAGCACAGATTCGCCTATGCTGACGTGGGGATGATGGTGTTCTTCCTGTGGTGCGGGCTGGTAGAGAACTTCCGTTTTCTTCAGGCTGACTTCCAGCCCAAACAGCTCTGCAGCTGTTGCAAAGCAGGATGTTAGGCGCTGCAGAGCTGCTTCTGAATGGGTGACAAGGGGAGCATCGTCAGCAAAAGGCAGCTCACAGACTAGATAGTTTAGACTGAGTTTTAGTGCGAGCCCTCAGACGGCTTAAGTTGAACAAGCTGCCATCAGTACAATAGCATATATATATATGCTGTCTTCTTCTTCAAGGTCTGCCATAGCCCTTTGGAGCATCATGCTGAAGAAGATTGTAAATAGGGTTAGTGCAAGAACACAACCTTGTTTCACTCCATTAATTAGAAAGGGCTCCGAGAGAGCATTGCCGTATCTGACTTGACCGTGCTGGCCCTCATGTAACAGGATAATCAGATATAAATAATATTTCAGTAAATCAGTGACTTGGATACCTCCATTAGATTTATAAGTGTTGCTATGTCTCTATTTGCTTCTTTCCATTTTTCATGCTATTTTTTTAAAAAATACACCGATACATACCTTCTTCCTATTGACACATTCTCTCATAATAACTGAGAACTGATTCTCTCTCCCATGGGGAGATATGTGCCCCCCTCCCACTCTTTGTTTGACTTGACCGTGATTATATTTTCCTTTGATGCTTAGTCCAGGCAATTGCAGGGAGATTTGCTCAAAAAATGTTTGAATTGGAAACGTAACTGGCATTGGATACCACTGAATTGTAGAAAGGAAGCGAGCCAAGCAATTTCAGGAGGAGCCAATAAAAGAGCTTTTTAACAAATAACATTTTAATTAACACGCCATAGATTGTCCTCCTGTAGAAGAGCTGCTCTTCTTAATTGAAACAGCAGTGATATTCCATAAAAGTTCCCCTCCCTCCTTAGTTTGAGAGCAGCAATAGAATTATTTATAGGAGGTGTAATTTGAGTTAATGGCAGAGACGCTACGTTTATTGGTACATTGAGCGAGCAGTCCATTAGCTTTTAGGCTTTGACTATTGATTATTAATATTCATATTTGTTGCTGGGCTTATTTTCCAATTGTCTTTTAGTGTCCAAGGGACACATTCCATTCAATTTTCCAAAAGTAAATCCAGAATGTCTGTATTGATTGCCAGAAATGTGCTCTGAACAGACACAGCTGAAAGTGAACCTTAAATTGTCAATTTTATACACTGCAGCTCGAGTGAGTAAACTCCTATAGCTAGGAAACTATTGTCTTTAAGGGTAAATTTACTCGTAGATGGTCCTCAGGTGGTGCCTAGTTTGGCAGTTATAACACATGAGTGGGCAACCTTTCTCCTCTTTCGTGTAGGGAGCCATTACAGTAGTAGGTGACAATAATAATAACAACAACAACTTTTTTCATGCTCCAGACTCTTTTGTGAAGCCTTCCAAATGCACTATATGCCTTTGCTAATCTGTGATCTATCTCTTTGTCAATCTTGGCGTCTGAAGAGATGATGCTTCCCAGGTAGGTGAACTGCTGAATGGACATAAGCACAGATTCGCCTATGCTGATGTGGGGATGATGGTGTTCTTCCTGTGGTGCGGGCTGGTAGAGAACTTCCATTTTCTTCAGGCTGACTTCCAGCCCAAACAGCTCTGCAGCTGTTGCATAGCAGGATGTCAAGTGCTGCAGAGCTGCTTCTGAATGGGTGACTTGAGAGATTACAAGTTGCTTCTGATGTGAGAGTATTGGCCATCTGCAAGGACGTTGCCCAGGAGCCCCCCAGATGTTTTACCACCATGTAGGAGGGTTCTCTCATGCCCCTGCATGAGAAGCTGGAGCTGACAGAGGGAGCTTGTCCGCACTCTCCCCGGATTTGAACCTTTGACTTGTCAGTCTTCAGTCCTGCCGGCACAACAGTTTAACCCACTGCACCACCAGGGACTCCAATAATAATAATAATAATAATAATAATAATAATAATAACAACTTTATTTTTATATCCTGCCTCCATCTTCCAGAAGGGACTTGGGGCGGCTTACATGAGGACAAGCCCAAACAACATAATTTAAAATATAGCACAATACAATTTATAAAACAACATCATAAAACAATATAAAACAAACAACATCATAACACAGTATAAAATCAACCATCAAGCAAACAACCAGAAGCCTGATATGGTAAACATATACTGGGCTTGGGTGGGTGGGCTGGTGCAATCAGTTGTAAGGAGAGGACTGATGGATAAAGTCCAAAAGCCCAATAGCCCAAAGTAGGCAAAACCATTTGGCACCAAACCCTGACTAAATAAGAAACCGTTTGTTTATTTTCTCAAAATCTCTGAGTGGAAAGTGGTGTTGGGTCCATATTTCTCCACTAACCTATTTTGTGCTTTGAAGGCCTCAGATATCTTGGACCTTATGTAGCTGAATGGCTTTTTCCTTCCAGCTCTCTGGCTGCAGCTTCTAGAGCTCATAAAAGTTGCCTCTCTTGATGTGGTGTCACTATACATATTCCTCAAAGCCCCCATTTTATTAATGCGGGGCATATATGCTAGCATGTGTATAAAAACAGATCATGGTAATGTTGATCAATAGTAGATAGTTTAGCGCCTTTATTTATTTGTTACATTTATATACCGCTTTTCTCCCCCTGAGGGAACTCAAAGCAGTTTCCAACATTATAAAGGCAAAATTCAATGCCGTACATACATGTGAAAACCAAAACATAATAGCTAGACCAAGGGTGCTCATTAGGTACTGTAGATCGCGATCTACTGGTAGGTCGTGTAGGGTGTCCTGGTAGATCACAGGCAGGGTGGGAGGAAGGCTCAGTCCCGCCCCGCAGGCTCCGGACGCTGCCCAAGTGCTGCCGGCCCTGGGTTATCTGAGGTCCTTTCCACACAGTTGGATAAAATCCCATGTTACCTGCTTTGAATCAGATTACATGGCAGTGTGGACTCAGAAAACCCAGTTCAAAGCAGATATTGTGTTATATGTTTCACATTTTTGTAGTGGGTAGGTAGATCATTTTGACTTGGTTGTTTGATAAGTAGCTCACATGCTGAAAAAGTGTGAGCACCCCTGAGCTAGACAATAACATATAACTATACATTAAAAGCCTAACCAAATTAAAACATAAACATAAAATAACATTTCAACATAAAGCATAAAATTAAACATTGATAATACAATAACATTTATATCAAAACCCACCCATAAACAACACAATTTAAAAACATTCATTAAAATCACGCCATCCAAAATCAAATCCATAATCATTCCATTGGTTTGTTCACTATTCCTTATTCTCTTACTGCACTAAGAACTTTGCTGTCCGAAAACTTGGTCACTTGGTTACTTTCTTCCTGAAGGTCAGGAGGGAGGAGCTGCTCTGATTTCACTAGGGAGGGAGTTCCATAGCTGAGGGGCCACCACTGAGAAGGCCCTGTCTCTCATCTCGAGACGAGAATCGAGAGCAGGGCCTCCCCAGAAAATCTTAATCTCTGAGGTGGATCATAGAGGGAGATGCGTCTGAAGAGATAAAAGAGTCCAGTGGTTTTTCATTTCCATTGTCTCCATTCCTTTCTCTAGGAGCCACAGTGGTGCAATGGGTTAAACCCTTGTGCTGGCTGAACTGCTGACCTGAAGCTCGGTGGTTTGAATCTGCAAAATGGGGTAAGCTTCCCTGTCAGCTCCAGCTTCCCATGCAGGGACATGAGAAAAGCTTCCCATGGGATGGTAACACATCTGAGTGTCCCCTGGGCAATGTCCCTGCAGACGGCCAATTCTCTCACACCAGAAGTGACTTGCAATTTCTCAAGTCGCTTCTGACATGATAAAAAACATATTTTCTCTTTCCATACTTACCAGATCTTTGGTTCCCATCAGTTGCTCCGATCATTGTTTAAAGTGTTCCTGCTTGTTCCATGGCTGCCTTTGATATCACAATACAGGGGAAGTAAATGAGGAAAAGACCTTTCTTGGGTAATCTAAGGATAGAATAGTGAGTCATTCCTGCAAATCTTACTGCTTTAGACTTAGTTTCGTGCTTATGGGTTGGGAATTATGTAAGGGGATTGTTAATACTCCTCTGTTGTCAGATTCGGCTTTGGGACCTTCGGTCGCTGAGTTATAGCCTGAAATGCCCATGTGGCTTCACACAAGGTTATTTTTGGCACTACATCTTTCATTGTCTACCACCGCCTCTCTGTAGGCTTTGTGTGTGTTGTTCCTTTTATTGCAGTTTTAGGTGATCATTATGCCATTATAAAGTTTTTATAGCTGTATTGTTCAATCATTGTGATTGCAAGCTGCCTTGGGACCTTTGCTGGCCAAAAGGCAGGCTATAAATGTGAACAAAGGAATAAATAAAGTTCTGCTCCCTTTACAGTCACTTCAAAGATGGAGCAAATTAAGAAAAAAAAATCCTGCAGTTTGCTTCATAAAACAGCTGTAACCACACCTTTGATAAGACATTAAAGACAATGGGCAACTGTGGCAGGTTGAAGAGGTATTTTTTGCTCCTAAATCCTTTGGGGCAGGGGTGCTCATTAGGTAGATCGTGATCTACTGGTAGATCGCGTAAGGCGTTCTGGTAGATCACAGGCAGGGCGGGAGGAAGGCTCAGTCCCGCCCCACAGGCTCCCGGCGCTGCCCAGGTGCAGAAGGAGGTTGGACTGGATGGCCCTTGAAGGTCTCCTTCCAGGCCCGGTTTACCCATAAGGCCATGGCCTAGGGGCACAAGCCAAGGGGGGCGCAGTTCTCACGGACCAAAAAAAATTGTTGAAACAAAACCACAACACGCGGCATGGAGATGACTCCCTCTCTCAGGAGAGGGTGGGGGGAGAGTGCTGCAAGGGGGGAAAGGAAGGAGGGAATGGCGCCACCCTCGCCATCGCCCCCGCCTCCTTGTCAAGGAAGGAGGGCGCAAGGAGGAGGCGGAAGGAAGCCCCCGGGGCCGCTGCTGGGCATGCACGGCACCCAGGAACATGGCGGAGGAGGCAGAGGTGCTCGCGCCCTCCTGCTGCGCATGCCCGGCAGCGGCCCTGGGGGTGGGGCTTCCCTCTGCCTCCTCCTTGCGCCCTCCTTCCTTGAGTCAAGGAAGGAGGGTGCACCACGAGGGCCTGGGGGCTTCCCTTCCTTCCTCCTCCTCCTCGCGCCCTCCTCCTTGACTCAAGGAAGGAGGGCACGCCGTGAGAACGAGGCGGAGGGAAGCCCCGCCCCTGGGGCCGCTGCCAGCTCCGGGGGCGGGGCTTCCCTCCTCCTCCTCGCACCCTCCTTCCTTGACTCACGGAAGAAGGGCACGCAGCGTTGTGAGGAGGAGGAGGTGGGGGGTGCGGTAGAGGTTGGTTTGGGGGCGTAATTCCAAAGTGTGGCCTAGGGCACCAAAAGGGGTTAATTAGGCCTGTCTCCTTCTACCCTAGGAACCTATTGTTGTTGTTACTATTATTATTAATAGTAGTAGCAGAGGCTGAATGAATATTATCATCATTATTATGAATAAATTCAGGGGCTTACTATACTCACATTTAGTTGAATTCAGTCTTAAAATATATTATATGGCTCTCACTGAAAAATAAATTTCCAAATATTTTGCTTTTATGGCTCTCTGCGTAGTGGGTAGGTAGATCATTTTGACTTAGTTGTTTTATAAGTAGCCCGCATGCTGAAAAAGTGTGAGCACCCCTGCTTTGGGGGAACACACAGACTGCTAAAATGCCACCGACCCAAATGTAAACTTCATGTGTCTGGAAATCCGCCTCTAATTTTGAGAAGCATATTTCTTTCTCCCAATGTTATACAATTCAGAGGGGAAGCTACAGTTCATTTGAAAGACAAGTGACTGCTTCTGATGCCTTCTAGGAAAGGTAGTTTACCCTTTTATGCGCCAGAAATTGAACAGTCGGGGACATCAGGGCCAACAAAAACATGAGGAACTATATTGGGGTCACACTTTCCCCATCCTTGTTCTACAAGATGACCAGTTCACACATTACAGATACACATTTTCATCCATGCTGAACTACCCTGTTGTCATGGAGATATTTTGTAACCATTTGTGAGAAAATCTGACATGACATCTTGCTATTCTTTTTGTTACTTTGCCTATTCAGTTATGTTTTATCTCTCTGCTGCCACCCTGTTCCATTTGGTTGCTGTGAGCTGCATGCATACTTCATCCACCTCTGCAGCTCCCAAAGACCCCATTCGTCCTCCATCAATCAACATTTACATTAAGAAAAAGAAAACACCAGCATTCTCCTCCAAATTGTACCTCCAGGAAGTATAATCTGACTGACTGACTGACTGACTTTATTATTTCTGAGTCGCCCTCCACGTTAGTGCTCTGGGCGACTTACACACAACAAATTCCACAATTAAAATAGAGTATTTAAAACTAGATTAAAATATTCAGTGGTTAAATGCAGGGGCCAGGCTCGGTATTTGAGTTCCGGTTTCTGCATTAACCATGGGCTTTACTAAATAGCCAGGTCTTCAGAGCGGTCAGGAACTGGGGCAGGTCGAGGGAGGCTCTCTGGTCCGGTGGCATCGAGTTCCAAAGAACGGGGGCCACAACAGAGAACGATCTCCGTCTCGTGGTCTCCAGGTGGGCCTCTTTCAAGCCTGGTACGTGAAGAAGGTTCTTGTTTGCTGACCGCGGGGTCCTTGAGTAAGCAGGCATCAACAAGCGGTCTTTTAGGTATGTTGGGCCCCGGCCCCGTAGGGCTTTGAAAGCCAAGGTCAAGGTCTTGTGTAAGGCTCTATACTCAACGGGCAGCCAGTGCAGGCGCTGCAGAGATGGTGTAATGTGGCATCTCATCGATGTTCCTGTGAGAAGCCTGGCGGCCGCGTTCTACACAATCTGGAGCCTGCGGGTTAGTGACCGGGGTAGACCTACATACAAAGCGTTACAGTGATCCAGCCTTGATGTAACCGTGGCATGGATTACTGTAGCTAGCGCTTCCGTCGGAAGATAGGGCGCCAATTGTCTCGCTTGGCGCAGGTGGAAGAAGGCCCTTTTGCTCGTGGAGGCAACCTGGGCCTCCATCGACAATTTGGAGTCCAGGATAACACCAAGGCTTTTTACTGAGGGGGACGGAATCAGCGGTTCCCCTTCAAAGGGGGGCAGCGAGAAAGGTGGTTCTGGGCAGCCCGGCCATAAGATCTCCGTCTTTGATGGATTTATTTTAAGTTTGTGGGCGCGGAGCCATTTTGTCACTGCTTCTAGGCCTCTGTCTTCAGCTCTCCGCTTAAAGCCCTGTATTAACACATTGCTGCTGCCATCGCTGATACAACTACTATTCAGAAAACCAGAAGTGGACTTCTAGATTTTTTGATATTAAAAAAAAATGTAATGTTTACTTCCATTTTAATAAAGGTAAAGGTAAAGTTTTCCCCTTCACATTAAGTCTAGTTGTATCCGACTCTGGGTGGTGGTGCTTGTCTCCATTTCTAAGCGTAGACGCCTCCAAGGTCATGTGGCTGGCATGACTGCAAGGAGCGCCATAACCTTCCCATTTGGGGGGTACCTATTGATCTACTCACATTTGTATGTTTTTGAACTGCTAGGTTGGAAGAAGCTGGGGGAGCTCACCCTGCTTCCCTGATTTGAACCACCGACCTTCTGGTCAGCAAGTTCAGCGGCTCAGCGCTTTACCTTGCTACGCCAACGAGGGCTCCTTCATTTTAATATTTATATTTTAAAGATTTTGAAATTGTATAGGTCATGAGTCACTTTGGGTCTGAGTCATGGAAGAAAGTGGGATGATATTATTATTATTATTATTATTATTATTATTATTATTAGGAACACAACAAGATGAGTCCACAGCAAACAAGATCAATCTGCTGGCTGTTGTATTGAATCACATGTCAAACACTTCTGAAGTTTCTAGGACTGTGTGATACATCAGCGAATAATGCGTGCAGATCCCAGTAAGGTGGCCTTTTGCAGCCGGCAGATGGTAATTTTGTCATCGCCAATTGTCTTTAAGTGCAGGCCAAAACCTTTAGGCACTGCACCCAGTGTGTCAATCACCACTGGGACCACCTTTACCGGCTTGTACCAGAGTCTTTGCAGTTCGATCTTTAAATCCTCATATCATGTAAGCTTTTCCAGTTGTTTCTCTTCAATCCTGCTGTCGCCTGGGATTGCAACATCGATGATCCATACTTGGTTTTTTAACAAGATCGTGAGGTCAGGAGTATTATGCTCCAAAACTCTGTCTGAATCTGGAAGTCCCAGAGGAGTTTGACGTGTTCATTTTTCTGTAACCTTTTCAGGCTTGTGATCCCACCAGTTCTTTGTCTCAGGCAGATGGTATTTGTGGCACATATTCCAATGAATGATCTGAGCAATAGTGTTATGCCTCTGCTTGTAGTCTGTCTGCACATCTTCTTGCAGCAACTGAGGATGTGATCTATTGTTTCATCTGCTTCCTTGAAGAGTCTACACTTGGGTTCTGTCATTGACTTTTCAATTTTGGCTTTGATGGCATTTGTTCAAATGACTTGTTTTTGGGCTGCCAGAATCAGGCCCTCTGTCTCCTTTTCCATTTGTGAGCCACATCCATGTTTTTTCTTTGTCAATTTGGCTCTCAATTTTTCCCAGGAACTGTCCATGGAGTTTTCTCTTCTGGTCTGCATTGTGTTTTTACGGTATTCACTTTTTGTCTTTTGCACTTTAAGCAGTTTACTGCTATTGACATCCCTCAATGTTGGTTCTTGACTACCTTTCACATAATCTGCCAGTGCATATTTTTCTCCTTCTCCTTCTCCTTCTCCTTCAGGATAGGTGGGATGAGCAGGGAAGTGCAGCCTACAAAAATCCTGGGGGAAAGGAATTGCTTCTAAATCCACCCCAAATGTGTCTGCTTCTGACTTGTAAACATAGAACCATGAACTCAATGACCTCCTTTGGGCCACAAGCAACAACCTAGTGATTATAAGACCTAATAAGGCAGTGCCAAGGTGAAGTTGCAAAGGATACCCAAAGATTGTGCTCTCACCTGAGAACATTTTATTTCTCTTTGGTCAGGCAATTCCATTCCCCCTAGTACAGTGTTTGCCAACCAGTGTGCCGTGACACACTAGTGTGCCGTGAGTGATCATCAGGTGTGCCGTGAGAAATTGGCACTCTCCCCACTCCTAGCAGCCCCCTCCCAGGTTTCCAAGAAACAAATTGAGCCTCTCCGCTTGGAAATGGTTTTTTCTATTTTACTGGGTTTTTCGAGAGCCCCCCCCCCCCCCCAAGGAACTGTTTATAACAGCTTCATGACATCAGGTTTCACACTGAGTGTATAAATACATTTAAAACATATTAACTATATGTATTACTGTGTTAGAGTGTCATTTTGTGTCATTTTGGTTGGTGGTGTGCCCCAGGATTTTGTAAATGTAAACAATGTGCTGCGGCTCAAAAAAGGTTGAAAATCACTGTTATAGACAGCTAGAGTTACGATCATTTAGCAACCTGAATGCTGTTGGACTACAACTCCCAGCATACTGGTTCCCTGGCCATGATGGCTGAGCAGAAGTCTAACAGCATCTAGTAGACCTCCAGGTCTGGAATTTACCATTCTTATCCCCTGTCTCTGGGGAGCATGAGGAGCCCAATGGAGAAAGGCTGGATATTCAAGTTAGTATGGGGGTCAGGGGTGCTGTTGCAGTATTGGGACTGAGGCTAGACTTTGGCTAGAAAACTGCTGTATACTGAACCAGACATTAGTCCATCTATCTCAGCTCCCAGTGGCACACTGTGACACAGTGGGTTAAACCCCTGTGCTGGCAGGACTGAAGATTGACAGGTCGGAGATTTGAATATGCGGAGAGCGCAGATGAGCTCCCTCTGTCAGCTCCAGCTCCCCATGAGAGAAGCCTCCCACAAGGATGGTAAAACATCCCGGCATTCCCTGGGCAACGTCTTTGCAGAAGGCCAATTCTCTCACACCAGAAGCGACTTGCAGTCTCTCAAGTCGCTCCTGACACAGACACACAAATCTATCTCAGTATTATTTACACTGAATGGCAGTGGCTTTCCAAGATTTCAGCTGCCAGGAATTGATCTTGGGATCTTCGACATGCAAAGCAACTAAAATGCAACTGAAGTCTAGCTCCTAAAATGGAAAGTATATTTTCTCCTATTGAATATATTTCCAAGTCTACAAATCTTATAGGCAAGAGATGTATCATTTAACAAAGTAATTGTATCCCGATTCTCTGTTTTGTCAGTCATTTATTTACCTCTGACAGTAATTCCCAATTGCTGTGTGTCTCAGGAAAACTAATGTGCCCTAAGAGAACTGCTAAAGTAATATACAAAATAAATTAAGCATAGAAATCTTCCCAGAAGTCCACATTACTCTCCTATAGGAGAAGACTGACTCTCAGCATGATTTACTGCTCTAAGTTTGCCTTCTTGCAGTAACTCTCCATTCAGGGACAGGAGGTAATCCCCCCCAACTCTGCACAGATGTGATTGGAGCATTCAGTTATATGGGAAGGAAGCTGGGAAGCTACTGCATTCTGTTAGGCCCTTGGTCTATCTACCTTGGCCTTGTCTATATGAACTTTCCTCAAGCGGGATGGCTCCAGATGTATAGACTATAACTGCCATTGTTCCTAACCACTGATCTCAATGGCTCAAGCTAATATTAAGAATGTCTGAAAGTACCCAAACTGCAGAAAGCTAGTATACACTTATTTCCTGAATCTAAGAGAAGAGGCAAAACCTGGAGGCGTCAGCAATAAAACTTTAGCCCCTTAGGTTAACCATCAGCTGCAGTAAATCTTGCCAATCGAAAGGTTGACAGTTTGATGCCCGGGCCGGATTAAGCTCCTGACCTTGATACCTGCTTCTGCCTACCTAGCAGTTTGAAAGCAAATGCGGATAAGTAAATAGGTACCGCTATTTAAGGCTCCCAAAAGGAAATGCCGGAAAAATGCTGGCGATTCAATCAAGGAGAAAGTTTATGAGCAAAGGTCTTCAGTGACAGCAGCCCCTCCCCCCCATGGCCAGAACCAAGCACAAGCCTCCAAGATGCTGAAGATGGGAAAGGCTATCTACCTTTATCTATGTACAGTTGTCTGTCTAATAATAATAATAATAATAATACACTTTATTTATATTCTGTCCTTCTCACCCAGAAAGGGACTCAGGGCGAATTACAGTACACATACAGTACAAGCAGAGAATCCCTGCCGTTTTTGTATTTGACATACAGGACATACAACATATACAGTAGGAGGATCTTCCAGTTGAGCCACAGGTTCTTTTCCTGGTTCTTTCCAGTTGTGTCACCGGGTGCTGTTGCTCCATTGCGCCACAGGGGGTGCTGTTGCTTCATCCTATGACGAACAGCTTGCCAGATTGTTAGCAATCGGTCTTCCTTATTTATTGGCGTTATAAAAGTCCTCCCCCGCAAAGCGGTCCCTAATTTCTCTTCTCACAGCTAGGCTTGTTTTCAACTGCTTAGGTAAACAGAAGGCAGAGCTGACAGCTGGCTGCCCAAGCCAACCTGGGGTCTCAAACCTGTAACGATTGGTTGATAAGATCTTTTAGCAGCTGTTGTTACCGCTGTGCTAAACCTCTGGCTTATCAGTATATAACGGCATTGAATGTTTGGTGTATATGTGTCCTGCAATTCACCCTGGGTCCCCTTTGGAGTGAGAAGAGTGGAATATAAATATTGTAAATAATAAAAAATAAAATGATTTTTGTCTCATAAGAGCTTGCCTGTCACTTCTCTGTGATCTAGACTTAGCTCATTTCAGTCACAAAGACTGTTGCCTCATGTAGGAATACTCATGTGCATGGGGTTGGAGGCTTCCAAAATATTGATGTGCTTTCTCCTTCAAGTTTCATTTTGGAAAGGGCAGTTTAAAAGTGACTCCAAGTAACCAACCTGCAAAAATTTAGTGAGGTGCTTTGTTTACGAGGAAGGGAAGTCCTAAATTAGGAGGGGTGATTATTTCATTTCTTTTCTCCTACTCAAAAAAATTTGAAAGCCAGATGTATGAAAATGAATAGCACACATCACAGAGGTATCCCCGGGCAAGAAAGCTGCAAAGTTTCAGAAGGATAGGTGCAAACTAGGGAATTATACTTCTTGAGAATCAGTTGAAAGCTTTTTAAAATAATGATGTATGATGACATTGATGGAATCACTTGGCTGTTTTCTCGTTCCATCCTTACTCCACCACTAAATAGAGTTTGGAAAATTATTTTTTGAAGAGAAATAGTTGCTTCCAAGTTATGAAACTCCCTCATATGGGAGGCTCATTTAATCCTCTGCCTACTTTCCACTTTCATAGAATTAAAGAACCATAGAGTTGGAAGAGAACTCATGGGCCATCCAGTCCAACTACTTGCCAAGAAGCAGGAAAATTGCATTCAAAGCCCCCCCCCCCCCCCGGACAGATGGCCATCCAGCCTCTGCTTAAAAGCCTCCAAAGAAGGAGCCTCCACCACACTCCAGGGCAGAGAGTTCCACTGCTGAACGGCTCTCACAGTTAGGAAGTTCTTCCTAATGTTCAGGTGGAATCTCCTTTCTTGTAGTTTGGAGCCATTGTTCCACGTCCAAGTCTGCAGAGCAGCAGAAAACAAGCTTGTTGTTATCTCTTCCCTATGACTTTCCGTCACATATTTATACATGGTTATCATGTCTCCTCTCAGCCTTCTCTTCTGCTGGCTAAACATGTTCAACTATTTAAGTCGCTTGTTCTCCAGACCCTTGATCATTTTAGTTGCCCTCATCTCAGGGCCGTAGCCAGGATTTTGATTCGGGGCTGAGTTTGGTTTGGGGGGCTGAGACTGGGTGGAAGAGGGTCTACCCTAGCAAACCTTTTGTATTGTTATCCCAATAACCCCATGAATGTGGGATATAATGAGCATGGTGATCAGATCATGATATGAATAAGCATAACAGTTTAAATAATGTACCAGTAAGGCCTTTTCGTGGACCACCCTGAGAATTGGGGGGGGGGGGCTGAAGCCCCCTTAGCCGCCCCCCCCTGGCTACATGCCTGCCTCATCTGGATACATTCCAGCTTGTCAACATCTCCCTTAAATTGCGGTGTCCAGAATTGGACACAGTATTCCAACTGTGATCTGACCAAGGCAAAATAGAGAGATAGCATGATTTCCCTGCATCTGGACACTGGTGTCACCTTATCCCAGCCCACTGCTTTCTCCTTAGCTCAGTTTTGAGCTTTTTAAAAATCGTGTCAGGAGGGACTTGGGAAACTGTAAGTTGCTTCGGTTGTGAGAGTATTGGCCATCTGAAAGGACATTGCCCAGGGGACCCCCTGGATGTTTTGCCATTCTGTAGGAGGCTTCTCTCATGTCCCTGCATGAGAAGCTGGAGCTGACAGACGGGAGCTCATCCTGCTCCCTGGTTTTGAACCGCTGACCTTTCGGTTAGCAGTCTTGCCAGCACAAGGGTTTAACCCATTGTGCCAGTGGAGGCTCATACAGTTCTGAGCTCAACCTTGTACATCAAGGCTTCCTCTCCCCCATCTTGAAAAAAGCGACTTCTCTCCATTTTTGTTGTCTGTCCTGCCTGCTTTCTTCACAAAAAAGTTTGTAAATCGGATTTTTACACCTCTTTCCCAAACTAGTAAAGACTCATTCACATGACAATTTAGATCTTCAAAGCACTTAAGACACATTAACTAATTATCATCACAGCAGCTGTCAAAGCAAGATGTTTGATCTCATTTTCTTCCACTGAGAATGGAAGAAACTGAATTTTTGGCTTCCCCATCTCCTCTTTTTCACAATATTTTAAAAAATTTGCTCAGGGCTTTAATAAATAAAAAAGTGGTGCAGCATAGATTCTTCTTATAGACTCAAAAATAAAAATCAAAGGAAAAGAAAGAAAAACAGTGTCCTTTGAAGGGTGGGTGGTTGCTGTCCAGTTGCCAGAGAGATAAATGATGTTCGGCGACAGCATGAGAGATTTGATTCTATTCCCAGAGAGCAGCACAACTCAATTGTGGCTGGACTTCATTTGACTTTGTGTGTTACAGATCGATGGAGGAATGGTAAACTTCATAGAACAATTGGCAGATGTTTCAGTAGGAACTTGAACACCACTTTTTACTTATACAGTAGAGTCTCACTTATCCAACCTTCACTTATCCAAAGTTCTGTATTATCCAACACAGTCTGCCTCCTGCCCGGATCCACAGGTGAGGGAAGTAGAGTATATATTTTCCTGTAGAATAATGTCCAGGTGGGAGAAAGAAAGAACAATTGTCTGTTTTGGTGCTAAATTCGTAAATACAGTAATTACTACATAACTTTACCATGTATTGAACTACTTTTTCTGTAATTTTGTTGTAAAACATGATGCTTTGGTGCTTAATTTGTAAACTCATAATGTAATTTCACGTTTAATAGGCTTTTCCTTAATCCCTCCCTATTATCCACCATTTTTGCTTATCCAACATTCTGCCAGCCTGTTTATGTTGGAGAAGCGAGATTCTATTGCATATTATTATTATTATCATCAACATTTATATGCCGGCCTTCTCACCCCAAAGAATTATAGGTGTTGTAACTCAGATGCCAATTAGAGCCAAGGCCAAATGTAAAAGGGGGTAACAAAAGGTTTATTTAACAAGGAATGGGAATGGGACTAACAAAAATAAAGACAAACTGGCAAAAACCCACAAAACCCAAGGGAAGCCCCCAAAAAGCACTGCAGGAAAATCCAAAACAAACTCAGGGATGTCCTTTGCGACGTCTTTCGTGAGATGATCCAAAACGCGCAGTCTGTAGCCGATCCAAGGTCAAGGGCAGGAGAAATGATGTAGGTAAATGAGGAGACAATCCAAGTCTAACAGGAGAGAAGATCCAGTAGAGACAAACCCCGCCACTAGGAAACACGGCTGTAGGAGTAGTTAGGAACACGATACCAGATATCAGGTTGTCAAGGTAACAGGATGCCAAGATAAACAGGATGCTAAGGCAACAGGACACCAGACACAACTCCTTGCCTGCCGCAAGGAGCCTATTTACCAAACCCACAATTTATACACTAAAGGTCAGATTCATCAGAGTCACACCCTTCTTGATTAGGGGAAACAGCTGCCTGCCTTTTAGCGTCTCTCCAAGCCTCTCAGCGTCTTTCAAAACTTAGTGTTCCCAAGTCATTCCCAGAAGTATCAGTGGGCCAATCTTTGTCACTGTCAAACCCCATAAATGTGTCACTACTGGAGTCAGCATTACATATATCCTGAACTTCTTTTACCAACGTTGAATCAAGCTCAGTATCACTTTCTCCTGGCTCCAGTTCCACATCTCCAAAAAAAATCCTCCAATCTGCAGAAGCTGTAAGTCCCTACCGAATTCTTTTTCTCTGCTCTAACTTTTCGGAGCTGGAATTGCTTACATTGTGTTTCCTTCTCACTCCAGCGTCTGAAAGCTCATTTGGCTCTCCCAGCTGCATTCCATTCTCAGCTGGAGATAACCCAGCGTCTACTACAGCTTTGCTATCAGGCGACACAGAGGCCTGACTTACAACAATATGGCTATACAATATATTATATTATCAGAGCACAATATTAGTATTATATATTACTATATTGTTGCTGTGGGGGAGGGGCTCCCAACCGATGATCCAGGAGACATGGTGGAACTCTGTCTTCCTGGCTCCCCCTCTTCACTCTGGCTATGGTGCTGGGGGGGAGGTATTTGGTATTGTATTTGGACTTTGGAATTCAAACACAATACATCCCATTTTTCTCAGGGTCTTGTCTGTTCATTCAAAGTAGCCTGCAGTTTTAAAATCTGCAATCCACAATAAGATCAGGAAGCAATGCTTTGAAAAGAAAAAAACAAAACAAAACAAAACAGTAAAAGCATCCAAAAACTCAGCTAGCAGCAGCATCCAAAATGCAATATCTAGATAAAATGGATCAAGAGCTGACTGATGTTCCATCAGATGAAAAACTGTTCTGGTCTTCTAAAGAAAAGAGAAATCTGGGCAGGTAAACTCTCTGTATAAAGAGACTGCCATCATAAAGAAAGCTGTAAAATGTACAGCCTTTGTCCCTGACATCTATCTGCGAAGGAAGAAATACAAAGAATGGGCTCCTCTGATGGTTTAAAGAGAAAACATTTGGGAGGAAGCATTCCTTGAGGTAGCCTGATCATATCCATGCAACGATTTGAATGTTGAAATAGCATTTCAACATTTTAGATGGGGCCTGGGAAGAAACTGGTAAACAGTGCTGTTCCTTGAGCATAGGGTAGGGTCCCTTTGGCAACCAGCCCTCTAGAGCCTAAATAAGCATAAGTATCCTATTCAGATTTATTTATTACTAGCTTGGGGACCCGGCAGTGCCCGGGTTATTTGAGAAATGTATTAGTTGGTCTATAGCAATTATTTACGTGTTCTGTAGCACTTATTTACGTGGAAGGCCCGGATCTAATGGGGTATCAAATTAATTTGGAAGGACTTAGTTTATTCTGAATTAATTAATTTTACCAGAGGTGCTGTTTGGGCCCTGTATAGTCCATACTTTATAGGGCTAATGGGAATTGTAATCCAAAACAGACATGGAAGGATTTTTTTTAAAAAAATAATATTTTTTTTTAGTTTTTCCAAAATAAATTAATACATTTATAATACAGCAGACATAAAATATCCAATATCCCCCTATTAATCTTGTTATATTTACTGAAAATGTCAGATACACACACACACACACACACACACACACACATATATTCTATCATTCACATGGAAGGATTACGTAGGCCAATATCATTTAATTTGATTGGTGGTGCCTGATTAGAATCTCCACTCTGGCAGTGGACTTGCATATTGCCTTTTTTACCCTTTTAACTTGAGATGTCAGGAATTTTCTATAGGCAACCCATGTGCTTTGCTATTGAGCTCTGAAAGGTAGGCAAGTCTTGAAAAAGGAGCACATGCATCTAACTGCATGTGTATGGATACAAAATGCCAAATCATAGTTTTCCTCCCCTTCAGATGACAACTGCCTCTCCAGTTAGTAAATTGCTGCTGAATGTGTTTGAGTAACAGCTATTCTGTAACAAGTCTCTTATGGGGTCCTATCGCTCAAAGCTTTACAAATGGGCGTTCTTGTTCCCATTCCAGCGGTATCCCCAAATGACCTATCTCAGGGAAGGAAAGTAAAAGGTTAGACATCACAGGAATAAGGGACAAAGTTATTTCCTATGCCTGTGTCTAAGTATGAATGTCAGGGTTTGTCCTTTCTTTGGTGCCCAGGGTGAAGCTAATGCACTCTGTTCCACACAGCTCGGTGGGAGGCACTAAGAACTGAGCCATTCCCTAATCCGCATGGCCCTGCCTTGGGTTCTGCTTCTTCCTATGACACTGAAGTGTGACAGAATCCTGAGAAATGGCTTTTAAAAAATACATTGATGATGGTAATTGAATTTGACTAGCCTTGGCCTTAAAAGACATTTTTAGAATTCCGCCTGTATTTTTCTATAAACCAGCCAATCCTCCTTTTCTTTCCAGACGCCATCAAAGCCTTTGGCTTTCCATTTGTGTGGGTTTTTTTTTTTAAAAAAAACCCTACGATCTCTCTTCTTACTGGATGGACCTCTATCTTACAAAATCCTTTTCAGCTCCCCAGATTTCACATTTACTAATTTTAATCTCATACCCCCGAAATATTTACCTGCTATTGATTTTCTCTTGGACAGGAGAAAGCATCCAAGGTGAAGAGCGAGAGGAGCGCCTGGTGCCCACCTGTGCTCCATGGGAGTACTGGTCAGAACCTGTGGATCTCTGTGTTGATGTTGCTCCAGATTTTGCCATGGACGCTGCCTTATGTGTTTTGAGGGTCTTGATAAAGCCATTTTTGCAAAACGGGATGGCCAACTGATAGTCTCCCGTTGACCCAGATACCCCTTATGGGGCACCAGGCGCTCCTCTCGCCCTAATAATAATAATAATAATAACTTTATTTCTTGTGAGTCGCCCTCCACCGTTGGTGCTCCGGGCGACTTACATCATTTAAAAAACACAGGTACATCAATTAAAAACACAGGTACAGAGAACCATAAAGGGCCCAGCCTCCAAGGTTATCTAGTCAATCCCCAAACGCCTGGCAGAAGAACCAAGTTTTCAAGTCGGACAGGAATCTGGCTGGGGCCGATGTGGCCCTGAGAGCAGGCGGAAGTGTATTCCAGATCACAGGGGCCACCACAGAGAAGGCTCTCCGTCGGGTCTTTGTCAGCCGGGCCTCTCTCACCCCTGGGATAGCTATACGGTCACCATTTATTGCACGCGCTGGTCTTTCACTGCGTTGGTCTGTCAGCCGATCGCCCAGATAGGCTGGTCCGGTTCTTTGCCGTGCTTTGAAGGTTAGCGCCATGAGTTTATAGATCACTCTGAACTCTGTAGGCAGCCAATGAAGAACTTTTAGGATTGGTGAGATATGGTTCCTAGCCGATGCCCCGGAAATGAGTCTGGCCGCTGCATTCTGAACAAGTCTCAACCTCCGAGTCTCACCTTGGATGCTTTATCCTGTCCGCAGTGAGTCCGTATCCCAAGCGCCATCTACAAATTTATTTTCTCTTGGCCAGAATATCATTAACCAACATTACCTGGGACTATTGATTGTGGAGGGACCCACTAGATAGCTATTTATTTCATAATGAAGACACAGAGCACATAATATTTGAACAAAACTTCATTAATCTGCAAGAAGAGAAGGTGAAATTGAGGGACTAACATTTAACAAGGCCATTATTAGGATCAAGGGAAGGGAAGTCATTAAGTACTTAGCTTTTGGCTCAGTTGTTGGACAACATGGGCATTTGTCCAAGAAGCTAGCCTGTAATGGGAACCCTGTGGCTAACAGCAGTATTGGTGGTTTTCAGTTATAGTCACCTGTTTTTTCTTCTCCAGGGCAGGAAAAAAGCTACAGTTCCTTAGCAACCACAGGATGCATTTACTTGCCAATTTTCCAAAGTCAAGAAGCTGGAAATTAAAGCTCCTGCACACACACCAATCCTTGTAATGTGGCAATGAATCAAGTAGTGTACGTATCTCAATATTAGGCTTTGTTCTAATCAGTTTTATAACACTCTGATATAAAAGAAAACAAATGAATATAGAGCAGTCTCTTCGGAGTAGAGGTTTGAAAAGTTCTTTTTTAAGACTACAATTCTCAGAATCCCCCACATGTCTACTCCCAAAAAATGAGTCTGCGTCTAATTTCCTAATCATAAGGTGATTCTTTCAAAAGAGTTGATGTGTGTGGACAGCCAGATGGATCATGTCCTGCATACCGTACCTCAAGAAGTCTGACTTGGCCATGGTGGTCCATGCCTTAGTTACCTCCAGACTGGATTACTGCAACAGATTCTATGTGGGGCTTCCTTTGAAGATGACCCAGAAATTGCAATTGGTAGAAAGGCTGGTGGCCAAGCTGCTAACTGGAGCGAGTTACAGGGAGCAGACAAATCCCCATCGAAACAGCTCCACTGGCTGCCGATAAGTTTCTGGTTCCAATTCAAGGTTCAGGTTATCACCTACAAAGCCCTAAACGGTTTGAGTCCAGGCTATTTTCGCGATCACATCTTTTCCTATGAACTTGTGCAAGCTCTAAGATTTGCTGGAGAGGCCCTTCTCTCACTCCCACCTCTGTCACAGACGCGGTTGGTGGGGACATGGTTGTTCCAATGTGCCTTTGATTAATCAGTTTACAAAAAGAATTGGCCCTTCTAGCCATAACTGCATTCTCGACTCTTGCACTTTACTATTGTCCCTGCCCTGGAGCTGTACTGTTCTAATCTGACTTGGCTCTCCAGTCTTAACTTATCATCTGCCTCTTGTACTTTGCCATCAGCCCTGTCCTGACAGTTGTATTGCACAAGCCTTTTCCCCACCCTTAGCTTGGAAATGTCCATTACGTTCGGCTACTGGTTGTTGTATGATGAATAATGTTTTTAAGGGTGTTCTCCATTATTGCTCCAGTTCTTTGGAATGCGTTACCTCCTGAGACTCGAGCTTTATGAAATTTATTAGCTTTTCGTAAAGCCTGTAAGACCGCTCTGTTTAAGCAGGTTTTCAAGTCCTAATACACAGGTTAAATCATATTTTATTGTAACTGTTTTTATTGCTTTTATTGTATTGCTTTGTTCTGAGTGTGAACCGCCCCAAGCTATTTGGGAGTGGTGGTTGATAAATCTAATAAATAAATAAATAAATAATGTTTTAATGGTGTTGTATATGTATTTTTATCGTGTTATATTTTAATTGCGTGTGCAAGGGTGACACACCTCGCACCAAGAAATAACACAGACACAAGTGGTTGGATGAAAATGGCCACAACTCAATTTATTGAAAACAGGAAGATAAGAACATAAGAACATAAGAAGAGCCATGCTGAATCGGACCTCAGCCCATCTAGTCCAGCATTCTGTATCACACAGTGGCCCACCAGTTGTACACGGGGATCTCGAGCAGAAGGGAGGGCAAAACCCTGACCTGCTCCCGACCCCCCACAACCAGTACCCAGGGAAATCCTGCCTACCTCAACCAACTCCGAGGTGGCACTTGAATGTCCTTTTCAGTAACTACCGATACACTTGGTATCCATGAATCTGTCTAATCCTGCCTTGAAGTTGTTCAGGCTGACAGCTGTCACAACCTCTTCTGGAAGTGAGTTCCATAACCCAATGACCCTCTGGGTGAAGAAATATTTCCCTTTATTAGTCCTAATTTTCCTACCTTGGAGCTTCAGGGAGTGCCCTCTAGTCCTAGTGTTTTGTGACAAAGAAAATAATTTTTCTTTATTCACCTTTTCTATCCCATGCATGATTTTATACACTTCGATCAAGTCACCTCTTAAACGCCGTCTTTCAAGGCTGAAAAGACCAAGGCGTTGCAACCTGATTTCATAAGGGAGCCGCTCCATCCCTTGGATCATTCTTGTTGCCCTTTTCTGTACCTTTTCCAGTTCCGTTATATCCTTCTTAAGGTGCGGAGACCAGAATTGTACACAGTACTCCAAATGTGGCTTTACCATAGATTTGTAGAGAGGTAATACAACATTTGCTGACCTATTTTCGATTCCCTTTCTGATCATGCCTAGCATAGAATTTGCTTTTTTCACTGCTGCTGCGCACTGGGTTGACATCTTCATTGAGCTGTCCACCAAAACCCCAAGATCCCTTTCCTGGTTTGTCTCGAAAGCTTTGACCCCATCAATTGGTAGGTGTAGTTGGGGTTCTTTGCCCCGATGTGCATGACTTTACACTTGTTTAGGTTAAAATGCATTTGCCACTTTGTTGCCCATTCACTCAATTTCGAGAGATCTTTCTGGAGCTCTTTACAATCAGTTTCATTTTTAACTACCCTGAACAATTTAGTGTCGTCTGCAAACTTTGCTACCTCAGAATTCACTCCTGCATCCAGATCATTAATGAATAAATTAAAAAGTAACGGACCCAAAACTGAACCTTGGGGTACGCCACTTCTCACCTCTTTCCACCCAGAGAAATGTCCTTTTATTACCACCCTTTGTTTCCTACAGTTTAGCCAGGTTCCAATCCAGGACAAGACCTGTCCTCTGAGTCCATGGCTGAAGAGCTTATTTAGGAGCCTTTGGTGAGGGACTTTGTCAAAAGCCTTTTGAAAGTCAAGGTAAACAATATCAATTGGGTCCCCTTTATCTATGTGTTTATTTACACCCTCAAAGAATTCTAACAAGTTAGTAAGACATGATTTGCCTTTGCAGAAACCATGTTGATTTTCTTTCAGCAATGCCTGTTCTTCTATGTGCCTAGTATTAGTTTTTTGTCCTGGGACTTTTATCCACAATGTTTCTGTAGGTGAGTTTGAAATTTCTTGAAGTTCTAATTCATGAGATTCTAGCGCTTCGTTTATGTACAGGGCCACACCGCCACCATTTTCCCCTCTCCTGTCTTTCCTGTACAGTTTATAACCTGAAATCTTTGTGTCCCATTTGTTTTCCTCCGTCCAAAGGGTTGGTGGCCATGCATGGGTCCTGGATCAGGGCCGGACAGCCCCCACGAATGTTCAAAGGCATTTGCAAGCCTGGGGTGCGAGCGGCCTTATGCCTGTCCACGGAAACTCAGCACCCCAGGGGGCCTGGGCATTATCCCCCCCTTACAAGCAAGGGGACGATAAGCCAGCCTGATCCAGGGGCCATGCCACATGCCACACGCCAAACACGGAGTTGTGACATAATAATGCATAACCATGAACAGTGCAACAAAGAAGTAAGTAAAAGACAAAATGAAACCATAAGCAATGCAAAAGGAGGGAGGGTGGGAGGAAAAACCGGACTGGCCCCAGCGTGTGGCCTGAGCAGTCCCAGGCAGCCTTAAGTAAGCTGCCTGGGCAGAAGTGCAGGCTGGCCGGCTGCAAGGATGAGGCGGGGCATGGCCAGCCCTGTCATTGGCCGGCCAGCCGGCTTTGATGGTGGGAAACCTTCCCCCACCCCAGGGGCTTCTGGGGAGAAGAAGCCCCTTCTCCATCTCCATCACCAAGATGGCGCGAGGGCAACCCTGCCCCGCAACCAGCTCGGCCCGCTAAGTCTGTTTGATTGGGCTTGGTCCCCATGTAAGCCACCCTGAGTCCCTTTGGGGAGATGGTGGAAGGATACAAAAATAAAGTAGTAGTAGTAGTAGTTATTATATCAGAAGTGTATGTTTCCTGCTACAATGGCCTTGATTTTTCTGCTCCAGTGCCCTTAATTCTTACATGCACATTTTACCTGACTTGCACATCATTTCATGATAGAACCATTTTTGCTTCAACTTTTCTTACTCCTTTCTCCGAAATATTTTCCCCCTAGTTCTTTTGTCATGAGTAGGAGATGAAAGCACTTTCTGTAAATACAGAGGCTTTCTTATTTCAAAAGTTGGCACACTTCATACTATTATTGAGCAGATAAATAAGACCAGGCCCTTGCTGTTGCCCTCCGCGCTTCCTTTCCATTCCACGTTCTCTTTTCCAATTTTTCCTCTAATGCCTTCCATGATGACTTAACCAATCTTGCAGGCACTCTCACCACACACAGCTTGGAGCAAGCAAGCTAATCGCATCTCTGCTGCACATAATATTTTCCCAATCTGATTTCAAAGGAAATGCTATTGATCACTCCCATCCTGCCAAGACCTCTAAATGCACTGCCAAGTGGGAGACCTGCTTTGCATTCTGTGTGGGCTCTGCGCTGCACCAAGTTATCTGGGACATGCAGATGGGGAGGAATTAATCCTACCTTATGTGGTAAAATGCAGTAGGCTTTCATGGTGATGTGGTAGGCAAGACAGAGAGTGAAAGCAGATGTTATATTTAAAGCTAGTTCACAGCAGTTTCCTTTTCTCGTTTGTACTGTCAGTCTGGCTCCCTCCTGGCTTCCCAGTTTAGATGACAGATTAATATCCTAGCATAGGAGAAGTGTGCAAGCTTAATATTAGAGGATTCCACTTTATTTTTTTTAACAGAACCCAGGACTTCCCAGCAAAGTAACTTCTGCATTCAGGGCAAATCTAATTTATCACAAGGAGCAACCTTGTTCAATTTGTTTTGTCTTTAAGAAGGATGGTTTAAAAAACAACATATTTTTGGAAATCATTGATGACTTCATCCATTAGGGTTTTTCTCCCCTGCTGCCAGAGAAAACAAATATTCTGTCACATTATTTGATATCTGAGGGTGCTTCCAGACAGCAAAAATGGCTTAAAGTAACCAGCTTTCACCCGTGTTGCTAACCGCACAGGTGCCCAAAAGAAGCGGGCTTTCCCATCACAGCATGGTAACTAACTACCGTGCTGAAATGAAGACAAACCAAATCCCACCCTAAAACCATTTAAATAAAAGAAAAACTTACAGGGCTGCCATTATGTGTCTCTGCAGGGTTCCTGGCGTATATCAATGTTGCACCAGGAAGACAGGGGCGATTTGGCCCTCCGTCTTCTAGCGCAACATTGGTACACACCAGGAAGCCCGCAGAAAGGCATAATGGCAGCCTGGTAAGTTTTTTTCTTTTAAAGGTTTTTTGGGGGAGGATTTGAGGAGAGGGTGGGTTCCCGCTCCCAGATAAAGCAAATTGTACCTAAAGTACCTAAAGGATCACCTGATTCCATATAACCCCCCAAGATCACTACGGTCAGAGGATCAGAACCTCCTAGACATCTCCAGTTTGAAATCTTTCCACCTGACAACAACTCGGCGAAGGGCCTTTTCCATCATTGCCCTGGTACTATGGAATGCTTTGCCACCGGAGGTGAGGGCTTTGCAAAATTTGAACACCTTCCACAGAGCGTGCAAGACTAACTTATTTGGGCAGGCCTTTGGATGATATTGTAATTTTTAATCTTTGTTTTATCAGATATTGTTTTATATTAACTCTACTGTAAACTGCCCTGAGCCTCCGGGAGTGGTGGTGTAGAAATAGAATAAATAAATAAATAGGCTCTGTGCAGACTGACCCCTTGGTAGTCCCTTCAGTAGTCCTCACAGGGCCCATACTTCATTAGACCCAGATCTTTCAGGAAAACCTGGATCTAATGGAGTATCTAAATAATTTGTGACAAAACAGGGTCGTTTGGATGCCTCTGGTAAAAGCGCAGGATGGGCCCTCAGAGTGTGACAGTGGAATTATTGCATGAACCCATCTTCCTCCAATTTGTGCACAGCAAACCCATTTTCTTCATAGGAAGCAGTTTGTTTTCCACAACAAATTTTCTTTACAGATTCAGAAGTGTGATTTTTGTTGTTGCACAAAACTCATTTTCTCGACAGAATTATTCCTCCACAACTTCTAATAACACTAGAACAAAATTGCTCAGTGTTCTTGCTGGTCTACCTGACAGGCGTTGCACTTGTTGGTGAACCCATTTTTCAACCTGGGAACAAATAATTGTAAATATTCTTTGCATCCTAAGTGTAGCCTGTAGTGCTTGCTGGCAGGGGAGATGGGGTAGATTAGTCAGCAAATCCCTTTACATTTGCCTACATTTGATCAGCTACAAAGCCTGATCTACAGGTTGGGACGACGGAAGTTGATATTACAAATATCTATTTATGTTACTATAGCTGAGGGACATTAATATAGATGTAATACTGGATAGCAGAACTGCAAAAATTCCTGTTCAAAAGTAACTACTTTTTGCATGTCCAGGGATGAATTCCACTTGGTAAAACAAATGGACCTGTTTCAAGGCACCAATTGTTGATCAATGATGCAGCTGATCTGCCTGATGCCAGAACTCTTGGGATGACAGGAAAATTCATGTTGGGAATCCCCTGCATGCTCCCCATGTCACCAGGGGGTGCAATGCAGGTGTCAGTCCCCCAAGATGGACTCCTAATGCTCTTATCACCATGGGCTTCTTAAGGGAATTTTACTTATTTTTTTATTATTATTTATTTATTTATTTATTTAAAACTTTTATACCCCGGCCTTCTCACCTCCGAAGACCGGCAAACAGCAAGTATTCAATGCTAACATTTAAAATCTAAAAACATCATAAATTTACAATAAAATTATTAAATACAATACAATAAATACATTTAAAAAGCCTTTCGCCAAAGTAAAATCAAGTCCAACTTAATCCATATATTCGGTCTGTATCTAGTGGTTAGCGACTAGCTTTGCGATCTCCTCCTTCATTCTGCGAAGGCCTCATTGCACAGCCATGTTTTCACCTGCTTCCTAAAAGTCTGGCGGGAGGGGGCGGATCTCATTTCATTTGGGAGGGAAAGCCATAGCCGGGGGGCTACCACAGAAAAGGCCCTGTCCCTCGTCCCCACCAGACGCGCCTGCAAAGGTGGTGGGACTGAGAGCAGGGCCTCTCCAGACATCTTAGCACTCTTGACGGTTCATAGGGGAGAATACGTTCGGACAGGTAAACTGGGCCGGAACCGTACAGGGTTTTGTAGGTCAACACCAGCACTTTGAATTGTGCTCGGAAGCTAATTGGCAGCCAGTGGAGCTGGCACAACAGGGGAGTTGTGTGCTCCCTGTACCCCACTCCCATTAGTAGTCTGCTATTGTCGAACAATTTATGAATCCAAAATTCTTGCAAATTAAAAGGCCTATCAGTAGATATGAATCCAGCATCTATCTCCTCCTAAGATGAACCAAATGTCAAAAATATAAAAATTAAAATTTTTCATTTAAAAAGGGTGAGTCAAGCACTGAAAGGGTTAAATGAATGCAATGACTCAGCAAAAGCTGCCGCTCTATATTAAGCAGGTCTGCCTGTAGCTTAGTATCCATCAGTCTGAGGTAAACCTCAGTGGGAGAAAGGTCTCAGTATGTGAGAAGGCCTCACAGTGTGAGGAAGGGCTTAGTCTGAGAGAAGCCGGTATGAGAGAACACCTCAGTGGGAGAATAGGCCTCATTGGTAGTAGGTCTCCCTGTGGGGAAAATAATAATAATAATTTATTTCCAACCGAAGGGGAACTCAGGAAGGCTTACATTTGGCATAATTTGATGCCATTAAATATAACAAAGCAATATAACAATTAAAACAATAAATAAAACATCAGTTAAAACAATAAAACCAGTATTGACCTCCGTATCACTATTCCAGTCAAATTCCACATCCAACTGCTATTTATGCCTGCTGTCCAAAAGCCTGGTCCCAGAACCACGACTTCAATTCCTTCCTAAAAGACCGGAGGGATGAAGCCGATCTTATCTTGTTGGATAATAATAATAACTTTTTTTATACCCCACCTCCATCTCCCCAAAGGGACTCAGGGTGGCTTACATAGGAACAAGCCCAGAAAAACATAGATTAAAACAGTGTTTCCCAACCTTTTTTGAGCCGCGGCACATTTTTTACATTTACAAAATCCTGGGGCACACCACCAACCAAAATGACACAAAATGACACTCTAACACAGTAATACATATAGTTAATATGTTTTTAATTGTATTTATACACTCATTGTGAAACCAGGGTCTGTTTCAATGAACACAACATAGGTATCCTGGCAGAAATGGCAGAAAGACACAAACTTCCCACACAAAACTCCCATAACCAAGAGAAAATGCTATAAGAGTTTGGTGGGCATTGACCTTGATTTTTAAAGTTGTAGATCACCTATATCCAGAGAGCACTGTGGACTCAAACAATGTTGGATCAGGACCAAACTTGGCATGAATACTCAATATGCCCAAATGTGAACACAGATGGAGTTGGGGGAAATAGGCCTTGACATTTGGTAGTTACAGTTTCTGGGATTTATAGTTAACACACAAACAAAGAGCATCCTGAAATCTTGCAACAATGGAATTGAACCAAACTTGGCATATTGAACTCTCACTACCAACAGAAAGTACTGAAAGGGTTTGCTTGGGAATTGACCTTGAGTTTGCACGTTGTAGTTCACCTACACCTGTGGACTGAAATAATGATGGATCTGGACCACACTTGAAATGAATACTCAATATGCCCAAATATGAACGCAGATGGAGTTCAGGGGAAATAGACCTTGCCATTTGGGAGTTGTAGTTGCTGGGATTTATAGTTCCCCTACAATCAAAGAGCATTTTGAACGCCACCAATGATAGAACTGAGCCAAACTTCCCACACAGAACCCCCAGGTGGCTCCCTTCCTGAATGGCTCTCTCCTTCTTCCACACCAGAAGGGAAGGCACTCACTCGGTCCATGGGTTGCCTTCCTTCCTTCCTTTCCTGCGGTTCGAAAGAAGAAGCTGGTGGGCCTGCCTCGGTCTACGTTCCTCACTTCTGCTTCAGTTCCTCCCATGATTGGAGGCTGGTTGGCTGGGGAAACGGCCGAAGGAGGTGGCGCCCCGGCCCCTTCTTCTTCACCGCTGCCCGGCCCTTCCTCCCCCCCCCAAGCAGCAGCAGCAGCAGGGGTTCGGCAGGAGGGGGAAGAAAGGGGGGAAGAGAGATTTTTCTGCGGCACACCAGGTGATCGCTCACGGCACATTCGTGTGCTGCAGAACAGTGGCTGGAAAACACTGGATTCAAACACAATGCAATTTAAAAAATCAAAAATCAAATAAACACAACACAATAACACAATGTCATAAAATCAATCCCTAACCTCAGAGTGTGAGGTAAGCCTCATTATGAGAAGGCCTCCCCGTGTAAAGCTGCAGTGTGAAGGTTATGTGTGTCATGGAAACCTTGTTCTTGTAAATTGTGCAACCATATTATTTTGCTATAAAGAAAAGCGTCCTGTGAAAGGGATAACATTGGTCTGTGTATTTTGTTCTTTTTATCACTTTTGCTATACATTCATGGGGGGAGGGTCTTTTGTTAATGAGCCCACCCGCTCAACATCAAACACTGGAATTTGATCTGAATCTTGCTTGCCAACCCATCTTCCTGCCTTTTTCTTTTTACAGCTTACTCAACTATACATGCTTAGTTTACTAATCCTTATGACAACTTTTTTTAAGCAGTTGCAAAACTGCTATGGGGGAAAAAACCACCTTGGTGACGTAAGAGACACTGATTAATCACCACTATCCACAGCTGGCACAGCTGTTGTCTTCCGTTTTGCTAAAGCCTGGAGAGAAAAAAAGTCTACTTTTGGAGAGAAAGGCTGCTTCCCCCACTGCTCTATTGTGCTTGTGGTGTATCTAGCGATATGAGATGCCATTTGGAAGCAGACTTAAAATACAACTTGCATTTTTGTAATCCCAAATAAACTTCTGAGGGAAATTCTCTCAAACCAAAACCAGGGGCTGAATAAGACATCACATTGTAGTTTGCCCTTGAGCACTTCATATTTTAAAAATAGATCAGCTGCGGTGGTGGGGTGATGTGGGCCAACATGGTGTAGTGCGTCTTTATTCTGCTGCAGTTCTGATCAGATTTTTTTGTTCATACCCATGAGAGCTTTCCTTGTAGTGCAAATAGTAGGAAGCCATATTATTATTAGTAGTATTAATAATAATAATGCTTTCATCAGCGCTGTCTTCGCACAATCCTAAATATACACTGGACCGACTATGTGACGAATGTTGCTGTCCTTGAGCAAGCAGGGATCACCAGCATTGAGGCCATGCTATTGAGAACACAGCTGCGCTGGGCAGGGCACGTCTTTAGGATGGAGGACCACCACTTCCCAAAGATACTACTCTATGGTGAACTCGCCACGGGTCAGCGCAAGAGAGGCGCCCCCAAAAAGAGATATAAGGACTCACTGAAACAACATCTCAGGCTCAGCCAGATTGATCACCAACAATGGTCCACCCTGGCCTCACATCGGGAGGCATGGAGACGCACTATCAGCAATGCTGCAGCCTCTTTCGAGAAGACACACCAAATGGGTCTCGAAGAGAAACGACAACACAGAAAGAACCGCAACTTGGAAACAACATCACCCAAGGAGACTTTCTGCTGTGCTTTCTGCAACCGAACTGCCTATCTCAGATTGGCTTATTTAGTCATCAACGCGCTTGTAAAAAGCGTGGGATGAGTCCTTCCTAAGAATCTTCGTTCGCAAAATAATGTTGAGAGATTAGTATTAAATTATATTTCCATATTAATAAATTTCCAAAGCTATATAAATGTTTCACAAGTTAGGTTTAAATACATAAAATAAGGTTGCAAGCATAAAAACATTCAGAGGTATAGTGGCAAATTTCAAAGTGCAAGTGACTATCATGATGGTCTCCTTAGCTGGAGCACCAACATACAGACAGCTGTGATTCATATGAACACATTAGTTCTGTCATTTATTAAATCAGTTTCTACAACACTTAGTGTGTGTAAGGATATTTGGAGCTGATGGAATGTGCTATGTGCTAACAGTTTTATTTACTAGGAGCAAGCCTTTTGTAAAATTAAAGGGACTTTGCTGTTCAACATTAATCTAACCCTAGCTCAGTGTTTCTCAACCTTCCTAATGCCGTGACCCCTTAATACTATTCCTCATGTTGTGGGGACCCCCAACCATAAAATTATTTTCATTGCTACATTATAACTGTAATTTTGTTACTGTTATGAATTGTAATATAAATATCTGATATGCAGTATGTATTTTCATTCACTTGCTGGACCAAATACCTGATATACCCAGATGTGAATACTGGTGGGGTTGGGGGGTGGATTTGATTTTGTCATTTGGAAGTTGTAGTTGCTGGGATTTGAAGTTCGCCAACAATCAAAGAGAATTCCGAACTCTACCAGCGATGGAATTGAACCAAACATGGCACAGAGAACTCCCATGACCAACGGAAAATACTGGAAGGGTTTAGTGGGCACTGACCTTGAGTTCTGGAGTTGTAGTTCGCCTACAAACAGAGAGCACTGTGGACTCAAACAATGATAGATCTAGATCATTGATTCTCAAAGTGTGCGGTACCACCCCCTGGTGGGCGATGAGGCGATCCAAGGGGGCGTTGGGAGGCTCAGGGGAATTTGGGAGACGGTGAACCCCTTTAAGGGGGCAGTGAACGATTGGCCATTTAGGAGGGGTCGTGTGGCCCTCTTCTTCGGCCCCACCTCCTTCGATTTGACTCTCACACGCAGTGTAGTGCAAAGGCTGCAGTGCAAAGGCCTCCACGTCCTCTGGCGGTGTCACACCCCAGCCAGGTTTCCCTAACAGGCTAGGGCGGCGCCATGTTCAGGCCCGGGACTTAGAGAGGCTTGAAAACAGGCCTTCACTGCAACCTTTAGCTGAACCTGAAGCGGTCAAGGAGTGACGCAGCCCTGAGGTTTCTCAAGCCGATAAGAACACCTGGCACCAAGAAGCGAACACTCCTCTCCCTAGCACAGCTGGACTCGCTAATAAGTTGACATTCCATAGAGAGTCAGATACGGTGGGAAGGGAGAGCTCTCTGCCTGTTCCCGTGGGAGCCCTTCGGCGAAGTAAGCGCCTGTTGGATCAATGCAGCCGAAACCTATAAAGGTTTCATCCAGATCCCATTCTGGATCTCGTGCCAACTTTTCAGCTACCTTGCCAAGCTCCAAGAAGCCTCGCCTGGACCTGGAGTTCCCCCTTGCTAGAGACTTAAGCCTTGCCAGAACTGGGATCCAAGGCCCAGTGGATTAGCCTTTGTGGCACCAAGCTTCCTGCTTTCTTTTGAAACCTTTTTAAGGACTCAGTTTTGCTATCTTTTGATGCTGAGGGCATTATTGGACTATATTCATTGCCTTTCCTTTACCTTTTACTTATTCTAAATAAAGCATTTAACTGCAGCAGCTGTGTGTTGGTTTACTAAGGGTCCAGTCTTGTTCAGGCCACAACAGGCGGAGCCTCCCTGCCACTGCGGAAGAAAGCATGCCTTCAACGGTGGCGGCAAAGGCGGCAGAGGGAGCAGGATTGCCCAGGGCTTCTGCGGGGAGAGCAGACCTTGCTTCTTCGTCTTCTCAAGCTGCGGCTGTCCGTCCCCTCAGAGCCCTCTCCGGCTGTGGCACAGCGAGTAGCAAAATTATTTATGAAGTAGCAACGAAAATATGGTTGGGGGTCACCACAACATGAGGAACCTTATTTGAATGAATTTCCCTTTCACCTATAGTGAGGACTCCACTAGGCTTAGGAGATGTAGAGAATCCTAGAATGTATGGGAGATGTTTTCATCATCGCTGCTAATGAAGGGTCTCTTCGCTGTCTGGTTCTACTACTTCGTTATATAAGATAGAATTCAACCCAGTGAAAATAATGGCAAAATAACGCAAAAACAAAGCCAGGAGCACATAAGCAGGTGCTGTTGTTTTTAAACTAACAAGCTGGAGAGAATATATAGAGGTATTTGCCCAGTGCTCAAAAGATCATAGTGTATGCATTAGGGAAGCTGCTTTGGGGAAAGGTAAACTACATGTCAAACACTAGCGCAAAATATGGGGCAAAACTCATGTCTGGTTTGTTCATTATCCAAGTTTTCGAAAAGGTGACAAAATTCTTACTGAAAAAAGTATTTGCCTTGTGTGTAGTTTGCCTTGCTTTGTGTTAGAACAAATGAAACGTCATGTTCCATGTTTTGATTATGAAATGTAAAATGTTCTGTTTTCGGATTTTACACTAATTAGTGCACCATGGTGACAAGGGTGCCATTATTCAGCTTCCTGATGTCTTGAAAATATAGTATTTATTTTAAGTTATATATTTTTTGTTCCCTGATTTGAGAAAGAAATGGATAAACGCCTCCTTTCAGGCCATTATGGAATGTCTTGAGTCAGATGTGTTCTAAATTTCACCTCTTTCTAATAGTTAACTGTCAAGAATTTTAGGGTATAATTTGAGCGCTTCATGTTGCGAATAGGTGTGCAAATACCCTGTGTTCATATTATCCTACTAGTCAGACATTGCTGAGCTATGTGTTTAAGAAATTGCAGGTCTCTAGGTAATGTAAAAGTACCCTATCAATTTTGCTAACCTCCAGACTGTAGGAAGGAGCAAGCTTTTTTCTCTTAATATATTGAACGAACGTTGAACACAGGAACAGATTTTTCTCCTTCTCACAATACCAATACTGAGGGTCATCCAGGAAAAAATGAATTGTCCATAGTTTCAGGACTGACAAATGAAGTATTTTTGTACAGCCCACCATTAATTTATGTAATTCATTACCACAGAGTGCTGTGTGGCCCACTAGCTCAGGCAGCTTTAAAAAGAGCTTAGAAAAATTTATAGATTTGTCTAATACTACGATCAATAGTTGAGAGAGCCAAATGGAACTCCTAAGTACTATAACCAACATTAAAATAACAACAGACCTCTGGGTATACTATGTCAGGTTAAAGGCTTTCCATATTTACTCAAGCTCCAAAATACTGGGAAATTGCACCCAACAAGGGACGTGTGTTAATTACGCAATACACCTATTGAGAAGGCATACTATTGTGTGTTGCAGCTAATCCCAGTTTCACTGAAATAGATACTAGGAATTTATGCAGTTGACACTGACATCTCAGGGCAGTTCCAGACAGCACTTTATCACGGGCTTTAGTGAGGGGCAAATAATCCCAGGACTTCAGGAGGGGTCCAAATGCACACCTGCTGGTCCCAGGATTTCTGCCTCCATTGTCCAGACGTCATGCTTTGTTCCGAGATTTAGAGGTTTCCAAGATGGGGGCCTTCCCATCTTGGCCGGACTTCCACTGGGAACTGGCAGGTTTTTTAAATAAAAAAAACAACATTGTGGGATGCGGATATATGGATGCTTGGATATATGGCGAAATGCAAAAGTTCCATTCTTTGTCCTGGCCAGAAAAACTGTTCCTTCTAGACGTTTCATGAATTATCTCCCACACTTACAAACCTCATGGAATAGAACCACTACTACCCAAGTGAGCAGAACACAAACAGGAACACACATTTTAAAGCCAGGAACAAAACTTTGTCATTATTGTCATTTTTACAGGCTGCCTGGCCATCTGTCCAGACCGATTTGGTTGTGTACTTTTGGCATCAGAGAACCCGGAGCTGTTCCTGGGTTACACATGACTTTTACTATTAGCCACTTGCATGACCTTGGCTTTCAGTATTTACATTCCTCTCCAGCACACATCCATGTCCCAACAGCCAGTAGTAAGTTTTTGCCATAAACTCTACACATGTTATCAGCATACACTCAATGAGGAACCAATAGGGATAACCCAGCAGCAGCATCCTGTTGTTCCCTGGCACAAGTACACCATGAGACCTGTCTGTACAGATGGCCACACAACAAGGTCTGAGTAATTATAGTAATTATGACATTCTGTTCCTGGTTTGAAAGTATGTGTTCCTGTTTCATTGTTCACTAATTACTGTGAAAGTACTTGTTGCACCCCAGGGACTTCATTTTTCTGCTACAAAATTCATTAAACAGGTGAAGGATGAAGTTCCTCTTCCTAGGACAAAGTTTTTGCCTTCTACTCAAGTGTCACCTTCTTTTTAGGAACAATCAGGAACAAGCATTAAAAACCCAGGAACAAACCAAGATCAAAAAATCCCATGAAATCTCATTGTAGGGACAGACAGACAGGCGAAGATCCGAATGTTTGGCTAAACCCCGCAATATTCCCACACCTGGAAATCTCGTGTATATTGCCTTTTGTTGCGATTATTTCTGGGTTTACAGAGAATGGCTTCTGGCCACCCTCCTCATTGCTGCGGGTTCTCCTGGGATAAAGGTACTCTCGGGATGGGCCCTCAAGCTGAAGTTACATTCCATATTAGAAATGATAAAGGCTAGGACTATAATGATGAATAACTAAAATATCCATGTGAAACACGATGCCTGCAGACCAATACTAGCCCTCCACATCATTGAGGCATTCAATGCCAGGGTAACATAATAATAATAATAATATCATCTTTATTTTTATACCCCATGTCCATGTCCCCAAAGGGACTCGGGGCGGCTTACGTACAGCACAATGGAACAATGTATTAAAATACAATTTTTAAAAAAACACAAGCATATAAAACAATTATTTAAACTCAAAACAGCACCCAATAATCTATGGTGAGAACTGTCGTAAAACATGGCTTACATTTATAACAATTACAAATGGCCCTTTGTAATTGTTATAAATGTAAGCCATGTTTTACGACAGTTGATGTGACCCACTGTGAAAATAAGTGTGACACCTTTGATCGAAGACAATTAAATGAAATATCTCTCTGTAACATGTATTTTAATACAGCAAGACAGAATGGCAGTTGTTTGTAGAAACCTAGAAATGAAGTTCACAGACAGAGAGATGTGACTGAAATTCGGATAATTCTGTAGTCAGTTGGTTTTTTACTTTTAGTAATTCACCTTTTTCTTCAGATAGAATGTTAGAATTGTAAATGATCTGAAAGGTCATGTAACCTAAACTCATTAATCCAAGAAAACCATTAGTACAGCATCTCTGTGTGGAAAAACCTGATAAAAGATTGTCCACCCTTTTCCAAGCTAGTTTGCTTTATTGTCATGTACCTTTTAATACAAGAAATGTGATCTGGGTATTTACTCTAACCTTTTCTGATAATTTGACCTGTTCATTTAGGTCTAGTCATCTTGAATTACAGAATATACATTTGCTCCATTATACGATTACATATTTTCAGCTATTTGGCCATCTTATTGCCCCTTAACAGACCCATCCTACCAGGCTCTCCCCAACTCCTAGTTAGTCCCACTAAAGAAAAAGAATCAGGAAAATAAAGGAAATTCGAAAACATTCAACTGTGATGCCGATTAGGGGAGGAGGAGCTAAGATCGGCTCCTGCTTGCTTTTGTGTTGGGCAACTTTTGGTACCGGAAGGGCCCTTACTGTTACGAGCTCCTGAAGTACCAAAAGAAACACGAGGAAATGAAATCAACTCACAACCCTAGTGGGCATTCCCCTACCAAGCACTGACATTTCTATCACAAAATCCTCCTGGGATGGTAATTTTTTCAAATTAATGTAATTATTATAAATACCAAAATGTCAAAATATTGTTTTTCCTGTCATTTCTCTCTCATAATATTATTGGCTTTTGAAGAGATTAGGAGGAAAGTCCAGTCTTCCCAAAGTGGTGACTAGTATGATCAGTGTCTTGGGTCTACTCCAAGATAGCAGGATTGGAGGAGAAAGCCCAGTATCCCCAAAGTGGTGTGTAGTTAAGATCACTGCGTCATGTCTCCTCCAGAGTGGCAGGATTATAGGGAGAAAATGCAAGAAAGAACAATGTGTGATGGGATCTGAAAAATGATACAATTTGCTTTCTAATTCAACAGGATATAATACCATGGACATATGACACTTCCTCCACCCCCCACCCACGTGGGATAAAGTCCTTAGTGTAGTGAGACTGGTCCTTGTGGAACATGAACTGGCTATTGTCATCACACTGTTGCTTTCTGTATCAAAACAAGCTGACTGTTCATCCTTCTGTTCTTGAAGCTTCCCAGTAAGCAAGATATTAGTTACTTGGAGCCTGTTTCCCATTTCCATGCCTGAAGATGGGACTAACATTTACCCAGCTCCAATCTGTTACCACTTACCCTGCTTGCTTAGAATTTTTGAAGAACTGGAGACAAAGAGTTTGTAACTATAACTGCAAGCAGTAGAAATTATCGACATGTACAGTGTTCCCTCGCTACTTCGGGGTTCGCTTTTCACAGACTTGCTGTTTTACGTGTTTTTGCCTCCCAGTTTATGAATGGTTGTCATTGCCCAGAGCGGCATTCTAAACATGCCTCCTGGCAAAAATGGAGTGTGGAAGGGGGTTTCACCCTCCCTCTCGGGAGAGAGGCGGCCAATCAAGAGAGATTGCAAAGCAAAGATAGCTTAAAAAAGGTATGGCTCTGGCCCAGCTTACTTGTCCGAATGCATCTCCCTCTACATCCCACCTCACAGTTTAAGATCATCTGGGGAAGCCCTGCTCTCGCTCCTGCCAGTGTTGCAAATATGTCTGGCGGGGACAAGAGACAGGGGCTTCTCGGCTGTGTCCCCCCCCCCCCGGGCCTGTGGAACTCGTTTATCACTGAGGTAAGATCAGCTCTGTCCCTCCTGTCATTTAGGAAGAAATTGAAGTCGTGGTTCTGGGACCAGGCTTTTGGACAACAGACATAGATAGCACTTTGGACATGGAATTGGATATGGAATTGACTGGAATGGTGATACAGCTATTAATAGTGTTTTTATTGTTTTAATGAATGTTTTACTTATTGTTTTAATTGTTATTATATTGCTTTGTTATATGTAGTGGCATCGACTTCAGGGGTTGAGAAGGAACGGGATAAAAATACTGGAAATAAATAAATAAATCTCTCCTCGCTTCTGCCTCACCCTACTTTGTGGATTTTCACTTTTTGCGGGTGGTCCTGGAACATAACACTGCGATAAGTGAGGAAACACTGTACAATTAAGCTGTGCTTGTCAAAATGTGGATGTATCCACTGATTACCAAGTTACTGTATGTACTGTGATAAGTTGTATGCATGCATTTTGCTAATAATATTATTTAATACAACTACATTGGTTACTACGCATGTTTGCTCCATCCTTGGAGAAGTGTACACTAGTTAACCTCCACCTGCATTACATATGTGCCGCTGGTTCCCAGAAGCTGAGGAATTAACAACAGAGAATGGACCTCACCCTCCATCCGGTGGCGCAGTGGTTCAAACCCTTGTGCCAGCAGGACTGAAGACCGACAGGGTGCCGGTTCAAATTCAGGGAAAGAGCAGATGAGGTCCCTCTGTCATGAATTCTCCCACAAGGATGGTAAAAACATCAAAACATCCTGGCGTCCCCTGGGCAGCGTCCTTGCAGACGGCCAATTCTCTCACACCATAAGCAACTTGCAGTTTCTTAAATCACTTCTGACATGAAAAAAACAAAACAAAACAAAAAGCCCTCCATCCTGTCTTGCTTTACACTCAGTCTATCTGGCTTTCCAGTATGAGGATCTGAATGGCTGAGCTCAGATGGCCCATTAGTCTGGAGCAACAGAACAGTTCCGGTTTCCTTAAACCCTGAATTATTTATTCATGGAATGCATTGCAGAGTTCCTGCCTCTGCTTGGGAGTGAGCTCCGAGCCCTACAGCATTTAGCAGACATTCGCCTGCCTTCCTGAGTCACTACAGCTGACACAACCTATCAGCCTGAACAAGACTTCCCTCTTAGTGCCTGCTGGGAATGAAGAGACCCAAAAGAGAAAAAGGGAGGGAGGGAGAGAGGGATTTTCTAAAAATAATTTCTTCAGGAGTACTTCAGGATTAATGGATTTTTTTGTGTCAATGATTCTACAAGGTTGGAAATGTTGGTTCCAGCACTTTATATTTTGCAACAAATTGTAGGTATGGATTGAGGGTGAAGGGAATAAGCTTGACACATATACAAAGCTTTGTCTTCTGCTGTCAGACGGCGCACGGCTCTATGTTTTAGAAGAAAACTCATATAGTTTAAGAGAGTCAGAATGCCTTCTAGTGGTTAGTCTGGGAAAATTGGGATTCAAAGGCCCTCCTCAACTGAAGCTCTTGTCAAGGAGAATGTACAGCTGTGATCGAGTCTAGTTCAATATTCTTTTCAGAAGGTGCTTTTGAGGTTTTGGGAAAAAATTATGCAGACCTGGGAGTCAGAAAATCTCTAGTTCTGATTCCTACAGAATCACAATCAATAGATGTGTACAAGTGGGATTTGTGTGAAAATATTGTTCAAATAGCTTGAAAATGTTATTTATTTTTGACTCAAACTCTCAAACCTACCTAGCCAGTAAAGCCAGTGATGAATTCTATAGTTTAAAAAGTAACTTTTCCAAGCCTTTATTGTGACGGGGAATGTTCCTGTTCAGTGCTCCAGGCATCTTACCAACCAATGACTTATAGCTTGTTTCAAGGCATCTCATTCCATTTTTCCACATTTTTCGATCCCCAGTTCAAGACCATTGAGTGTAGGCACATCTACACTGTAGAAATAATGCAGTTTGAAACTACTTCAACTGCCATGGCACAATGCTATGGAAGCATGAGAGCTATAGTTTTACATAGTCTTCTCTGCCAAAGAGTTATGGTGCCTCACTAAACAACAACTCCCATGATTCCATAGCCTTCAGCCATGGCAGTTGCAGTGGTATCAAAGAGCATTAATTCTGCATTTTGAATGCACCCCATGTGCACTACTTATTGGGCTCTCTTTCATGGGGATTGACTTACTTCTTTTAATGTGTAAACCATGGATATCCTGTGAGTATGTTAGCAAACAGGAATTTGGGGGTCTTGCTATGAAGGCAGACCAGTTAGATCCACCAAAGAGGGTCTAAATGCCCTGGTGAGAAAGGAAGAAAACCAAACCCCCTTTCCCTAAATTTCCCAATAAAGATCTCACCAGGTTGAAGAAAATGCCACTGAGTTTTATTCATCCAGCTGGACTGCGGTACTAACCACGATCCTTTGTCCATGTTAGCCACCCAGAACAAAGGAGACATGCCTTCTTATAACATACAGATTCAAATATTCTGCTCCCCGCCTCCCTTGCTGGCTTCAAGCTGATTTGATGGAGTCGTCAGCTGGGAGAGGAGACACTGCCGGCTTGGTCACGCCTCAGCCAGACCATCAGAAAACCAGTGCCTCCTAGTGGGAGCAAAGGAGGTGGTCCAAGCAGGGGACAATGAACCAGGAAGGTAAGGTGAATGGATTAATGACTCATATGTTTGTCCATGGGGCCAGTGATTCCCCTAAGGGGCTTCAAGCCAGCTTGCTATTGTCTTTGTATGAGTCAACAAACATTTCCTAGCCTGCAAGCCAGGGTCCTTTAATCTGTTTCTTCCTGTGTGCTGGGAACACAGACTAATATCTGATTTGAAATCTCGGTTATTTGGATGGTAAACAAATGAAAAAGCTGTAGTCATGTACCAAGTCTGTCAGGAATGTAGCTGGGCAGCTCTGACAAAAACTGGGGTTACATACACATGGCATTTCAACATTTTAAAATTACAGACAAAGGAAAAATACATAGGAAAAAACATAGGAAATCAGAGAATGGGAGATACATTGAAGCATAAGGAAAAACATAGCAACCCCCCTTCACCCACCAAAGATTTATAAAGTTTATTGAAATCATGAGAGAGTTTATGAGGCTTCTAAAAGGGGAAATAAAGTCTTTGGGAGTTCATTTTGGGAAGCCCTGAGGCCCCCCGCCAGAGTTTTGAGTCCATGGAGCAGAGTAGTTCATGAGAATCCATACAAGTGAGAGAAAGTCCATACACATGGCATTTCAACATTTTAAAATTACAGACAAAGGAAAAATACATAGGTAAAAACATAGGAAATCAGGGAATGGGAGATACATTGAAGCATAAGGAAAAACATACCAACCCCCCTTCACCCACCAAAGATTTATAAAGTTTATTGAAATCATGGGAGAGTGTATGGGCCTTTTAAAAGGGGAAAGAAAATCTTTGGGAGTTCACTTAGGGAAGCCATGAGGCGCCCCACCAGAGTTTTCAGTCCATGGAGAAGAGTAGTTCATGAGAATCCATAAAAGTGAGAGAAAGTCCATAAAAAACTTAGGAAAAAGTTGGCCAATACAGTAGTGGTGGTTGCCAACCATTTTTTTTAACCAGGGACCACTTTGACCAGGAACCACACTCCAACTATAGTACCAAAAAGGTTATGAATCCATCTTTGGTCAACTTTAGATTTGGTTTGTTATTTGGGGTGCTGTTCCAGAAAATTGCATTGGTTAGACCACATCAGCTCTAGTTTCTGATACAGAACATATGCCATCCAGTAGTCGCTGTGTGCCTGCTCACAGAAAACCATATTTAATAAGCCTTGACATTATAAGAGGGTTTTTGTGACACCAGATGCTCTCGTTGCAACGGTGATGTAACTGTGAGGCAGCCGACCATATTTTAGTTCTTGTGGATCGGTCACGATGGATGTAACCTTTGCCCTTGGTTTGCCAGTGTTGAATGAATTTTACAATTTTTGCAGCCTGAGGCTATAGACAAAATACTTGGAGAGGTGTACTGGGTTATTTCTGGGCAATTAAATAGTCCAGAGAACTAGTTGAGCATGTTAATGCCTCTGTACATCAAGACAACATGCCTGAAGGAGGCTCTGGTAAGATCTGTTTTGAAGAAATCCTCCCTGGAGTCTAGTGTACTTGATAACTATTGCCCTATCTCCAACATATGGTTTCTGAGCAAGGTACTATGGCTTGTGGTGATTCCTGAGCTCCAGGGGTTCCTGGATGAGGCAGACAATGTAGATCCTTTTCAGTCTGGTTTCATGCCAGATTATGGGCCAGAGACAACTTTGGCCACTTTGGTGGATGACTTACAGTATTTTGGGAACTGGACATGAAGAGTGCTAGTTCTGTTGGACTCGTCAGCAGATTTATAATAGCTTCAACTATGGTATCTTTTTGAATCACCTCTCTGTGTGGGAGCTTGGAGGCAATGTTTTACAATAGCTCCATTATTTTGTGGCTGGATGCTCTCAGACAACAATTCTGGAGGATTTCTGCTTGACTTTGTGGCCATTTTGGTTACCATCTCTGTTTCATGTAACGGTTCCGTTGTACCATCTGCTTCTGATACTCTTGGCATCCAGCCAGAGGTGCCCTGAAACACCAGGTTGTTCTTTCAACCTAGAGTCCCTACTCCCCCCGCAGGCTGTTGTATCTCCCACAGAAATCTTCCAAAGTAATTCAAATTGGTTTTCCATCAGAGAGGGAGGTGCGAATCCCACTTCCTCCAAGATGAACTGAACCACCTAAACTGGGCTTTACAGGCCAATGGACACTCCACTACAGACATCAGAAGAACTGCAAGATCAAGAACAAGCCATGAGAGTAATGACAAAGATCCACCCAGGGGAAAAGTGTTCTTACCATACATCAAAGGAACCACTGACCGCATAGGGAAGCTGATGAGGAAGCACAACATACAAACTATCTACAGACCCACTAAGACAATCCAACAAATGCTATGTTCAGCAAAGGACAAGAGGGAGCCTCTCACCTCTGCAGAAGTCTACCGTATACCATGCAACTCTGGACAAGTCTACATAGGGACCACCAAACGCAGCATTGCCCAAACACGAATCAAGGAGCATGAAAGGCACTGCAGGCTCACTCAACCAGAGAAGTCAGCCATAGCAGCGCACCTGATCAACCAACCTGGACACAGCATATTATCTGAGAACACAGAAATGCTGGACCACTGTAACAACTATCATGTCAGACAACAGAGAGAAGCCACTGAAACCCACTAGCATGCGGACAATTTCAAGAGAAAGTAAGAAACCATGAAAATGAACAAAATCTGGTTACTAGTATTAAAAAAACTCCAAAATCATAACAGTAAATAAAGACAGGGGAGTTCCAGACAAGAAACAACCAGGGACAGCTAATCAGTCCTTTCAACAAAGGATGCTCCCAGGCAGTAAGAAGCCACACCTTGAGAACTGCTAGGCCATCAAATGCTAATCAAGGTGGCCACTTGAAACATTCACACCTACCTCCAACAGACAAACAGTTCTTTCTCCCAGCCCGGACATTTCACAGATATAGAAATCCCATTTTCCTAGTTTCCAACAGACCCCACAACCTCTGAGGATGCCTGCCATAGATGCAGGCGAAATGTCAGGAAAGAATGCTTCTGGAACATGGCCATACAGCCCGAAAAACTTAGAGCAACACAATGATTCTGCCCATGAAAGCCTTCAACAACACAGAGAGGGAGATTGTTGATTCCTCTTCAGTTCAGTCAGAGGTTACTTACTGCAGTGACCTCCGTTTAAGAAGTTTCATCTCCGGTGCATATTTTGAAGAAGGATTTACCATCTGTTCCCTCTCCACCATGTCATTTATGCCATCACCAATCTCCTTCCTCATCTGACATCTCCCGTGTCACGAATCAGCTAAGCTCAATTCTGACATAATGCATTTCTTCTTAGAAATATTTCTAGACTCTTCAGCAGATGTTTATTGGGTCTCATTTCAGTGGTAACGCAAGAAAAAGCTTTGGGGAACTTTGTTCCCTTCCCCCATCGTTCAGCTATTCTTATACATCTGTCAAAAGCCATTACAATTCCTATATTTTATGGTACAACGTTTTCATGCCCAGCGCCATACTATCATTTCTTGCAATATTAACTTACTCTCAAACCCTGGCTGAATACCATAGTTCTATCATTTTTGAATATTGATCCCAAACCTCTAGTATACATGTCGAGATAGACCGTGCTTTCAATGAATCACACTTACATGAGCGTGAATGATACATTCAGCTTTGAACTTAGAATGCCAGACTTGTATTTTCATGAGATCTGTCATGTGCGAGATCTGAGTGAACCCGCCCAATGATACTTTAACACTGTAACATCCATATTTGTCCATTTATTTAGCAGATTTATATTTCATGGTTTGACTGGAGAAATACCATAGACACAGTTTGTGGTGCTGAATTACGGTTTGTATAGATACTTCACTTATAATAAGGGATATAAAGAATATTTGATTTTTTTCTTCACTCTGATAACTAATGATGTTGTGACACAGTGAGGTACCCTGCCACACAATACGGTAAGTTTTTGGGGTGGTGGGTGGGGTGGGGTTTTTGTGAAAGATGTGCAAAACACTGATAGGATGAGGGAGCCTGGCACGTTTCGTTCAAAAAGTGACTTTTTCAAAATTATTTATTTATTTACACAATGTTTACTCCGCTCTTCTCACCCCCGCAGGGGGACTCAGAGCGGTTGACAGTGGCAACGATTCGATGCCACAATAAAATACAATATAATGAGAAGATAAAATCATACAAATACCATAGATTAAACCAACATTAGTTACACAATCATAAAGCCTTTTCCATTACAAAAATCACAAGGTCAGATTAAATGTTCAGTGCCATTATATCCATTTCACAACCACGTCTTTAGTTTTCTTCTGAAAGAAAGGAGGGAGGATGCCGATCTGATTTCACTGGGGAGTGGATTCCATAGGTGGGGGGTCACCACCGAGAAGGCCCTGTCCCTCATCCCAACCAGCCGTGTTTGTGAAGCTGGTGGGACCGAGAGCAAGGCTTTCCCCAGGGATCTTAGGCTATGTTCAGACAAGTAAGCAGGGCTGGAGTCGTACAGGGCTTTATAGGCCAAGACCAGCACTTTGAATTGGGCTCGGAAATGGACTGGCAGCCAGTGGAGTTGACGTAACAGGGGGGTGGTATTCTCCCTGTATGATGCCCCAGTGAGCAATCCCGTTGGACTAGTTGAAGTTTCCGAACAGTCTTCAAAGACAACCCCACATAGAGCGCGTTGCAGTAATCTATTTGGGATATAACCGGGGCATGGGCCACCGTGGCCAGATCAGACTTCCTAAATTCTGTTCATAGAACAGAAGCTTTGCATATGAAAGGTCCTGGGGTCAGTCACTGGCAATTAAAAGGACCGCAAGAATTGGTGGCATCATAACATCCCAATGGGTAATACATTTTTCTGGCCCTGTTTCCTGTTTTTGAGAAGGAGAGAGGACCCTAGAAGTTTATCTAGCTACTGCCACCACTATTTAAAACCAGATGACTCAGTAACCTAGTGGGAGTTAGTGAAGATTTCAACTTGCATTTCCCCCTGACTTCTGACATTTTAGAAACATTCCTCCACCTCTCATAAGAGATGAGCATGAGGAAGGAGGGCACATGAAGGGAGCATGGAAAACAGGAGATTTTTAAAGGAAAACTTTTATTCTAAGCACATAGACTGACATTATAAAAAAAGTCTACACAAAGGGAGAGGAAGGGTGTCCTCAAAGCAGCATCAAAAGTAAAATTCAAAGGGTTAGCTGCAACACAAAGAATGTCTTTTTCTTTAGTATATATTTCTTTATTGGTAGTATCTTTTCAAAATCACTTGGCGTGGAACATATATATTTCTTCCCAAATGGGGATGTGGAATTGTTGAATTATCCAAAAACAATAATCACAGAACTCTCAAAACGGATAAATCCAAAAATAATAATATATATCCATACTTCATAGACTTGTTATATATATAATCCGGATTGAGGGGCTCTTGAGGGTCGACGGACTGTGTATCTAAAGGCCTCTCCGTTTCACCAGAAAACTGGCTTCATCGGGACCCAAAAATAATAATATTGTTTTTAAATTCCACTGGTCCGATCATCTATACATAAAGGTAAAAATAAAATAACAGTAAGATATAACATCATTTCTCTCTATATAATAATAAGCCCACCAGTTGAACAGGACAACCCTTATGGCTAGGCTATATATATATATATTACATACCAAATAATATTTCTACTGCCACATGTTGCTCTTGTACGTAATTTAAAAGTGTGTTTGCCTTCTAGGTCAGTGATTGTTTCTTGCATCGAAATATGTTTACATATCGTGCAGTGATGGCATGGTTGGGTAAATGTTTTCCCTATGGGAGAATCTTGGGGGATTCTATGGTCCGCATGGATCAATAATTGCTTGATATTAGGTGTCTTTTTGTTGGCTATCATTGGGGGTTTCTCCAATCCTGGAATCGAGCTCACAATAGGCCAGTATTTCCGTACAATTTTCGAGATAGAGTGGGAATGAGGGGTGAAAGTAAGGGGCCAAGAGCAACATGTGGCAGTAGAAATATTATTTATTGTTTAATTTGTCCATGCCAGAGATATTATGTGGGCGAAAGTGGGCGTGACCTACGCACGAGGGCTCAGGAACATAAATCCAGATTTAAAACACGTAATGAATCCTCACCACTCTACACTCATTATAAACAGAACCATAACTTCAATGATTTCAAAATCCTGGTATTAGAAATTATTGCACCCAAACCATATCAGGAACATAAGAAACTAATACATCAAAGAGAAGTTTTTTGGATTCATTCCCTAAAAAGCGAGTTACCCCTGGGCCACAATGATTGTTTATCAATCAGCGAAATTTTGGAGTAAGGTTTCACCTGTAGCAAAGTAGGAGTGTATGTAAGGTAAACCTCCGGTGTTATGTGTTGTCCGTTGACTACCATGCGAAGTAGTGGCTGCGTCCACTCTGAAATATACATTGATGTGAATACTACAAATGGTATGTAATATATATATATATATATATATATATATATATAGCCTAGCCATAAGGGTTGTCCTGTTCAACTGGTGGGCTTATTATTATATATAGAGAAATGATGTTATATCTTACTGTTATTTTATTTTTACCTTTATGTATAGATGATCGGACCAGTGGAATTTAAAAACAATATTATTATTTTTGGGTCCCGATGAAGCCAGTTTTCTGGCGAAACGGAGAGGCCTTTAGATACACAGTCCGTCGACCCTGAAGAGCCCCTCAATCCGGATTATATATATAACAAGTCTATGAAGTATGGATATATATTATTATTTTTGGATTTAACCGTTTTGAGAGTTCTGTGATTATTGTTTTTGGATAATTCAACAATTCCACATCCCCAGGAAGATATATATGTTCCACGCCAAGTGATTTTGAAAAGATACTACCAATAAAGAAATATATACTAAAGAAAAAGACATTATTTGTGTTGCAGCTAACCCTTTGAATTTTACTTTTGATTATAAAAAAAAGTATCTTGTACATCCACATGACACTATCTCTTGAAAGCATCTTGAAGCTTTCACATTTCTCCCCATGTTGGCCATCCTCATTGGGCAACTTGGAAGTCCCTTAACAGACTCACAAGTGGAGTGGTCAGAGCAACAGAGAACCTGGCAAAATGGCACTACCTAAAAGAACCCTCCACCTTGTGTGACTGTGGAGCAGAACAGACAACTCCGCATATGTATGCTTGTGCACTATGCCCTGCCTCATGTACAGAGGAAGAATTGTTGTAGGCTACAGACAATACAGTTACTATTGCCTATTTTTGGTCAAAAGATATTTAGCCGCTTGGGCTCCTTCTATTTCTATCAGTTTTATACAAATGTATGCAATGCTTTTGATATGAAATAAAATAAATAAATAGGGCAATTATCTTAAAATCTTCTTTGTTATGCCGGTCCTCAATAAATGTAACTTAAAACCAACACATCCTTTGTTTTCTGGGGTGGGGGAGAGAATATACCCCTCAGCTAGGAATCCGTTATCACACAATGGGAGGTAAAAGTGTAGACAGTTGGGTTCATCAGTTTTATGGACTATGATATCCAATTTTTTAGACTTAGCTGATAGCCATATAATATAATAATACAAATAAAAACAATGAAAGATAACAAAAGCAGCATAAAACATATTTAAATACTCTATAAAAACACTGCTGTGTTCAAGAGTACCTCTAAGATATTAACCTAATCCTTCAGAGGAAGTGATACTGCTTCCATAACAGTATCAGGCTGCGATGTCAATTCTGGGTCGGTTTTTCTACTGACCGGGATCACCTCCGTGTTGTGTGAATTAAGCCTTGCTCTATTCACCCACATCAAATTCTTTGCTGTATCCAAACAATGTTTAAGCATACTAATGACAGCTATCTCCATCATGTTTTCTTTGAAACTAAGTGAAACACATAACAACACATACGTGAAAAAAAATCAGTGCTTGAAAAAGTTACTCAGTCTCTGAGGAGAAGTCCAAAGAATAGCTTTTCTAAGTCCCAAACTCAATGGAGGAAGGAGAGTTGATCAATTTCTACAATAGTATATTATGCTACCATCCTTGCTAAAGTCCTAGAGCTGAATTTTGGGAAGGAGTCTTAGTTTGACGTTCTTGAGACCTTCTACCAATTGGGTGATGCAAGACATTAAAAAAGATATGATGGTGTTACACTGTCATATAATCCAGATTATCAAAGCAAGTAATCCACATTATCTACTTTGAACTGGATTGTATGAGTCTGCACTGCCATATATTACAATTCAAGGCAGATAATCTGGATTGTATATGGCAGTGTAGAAGGGGCCCTGGATTAATGACAATAGTTGTACAGGAAGAACCCTTGTCAATGGCTTTTTTATATTACTTCAGTCTGCTATACGGCAGCCTTCCTGCGATATTTCAGGTTAAATGTAGTTTAATTTATTGATGTCAGGTTTAATTTACTGATGTTAGGTCTTCATTTGATGTTAGACTTTAATGTTACTTTTATATATGGGGGTTTTCTGGGATTTTATGTTAGTATCATATGTTTTGTGTAGGCATTGAATGTTTGCCATTGTTATGCTGGAATCCGCCCTGAGTCCCCTTGGGCAGATAGGGCAGATTACAAATAAAGTTTATTATTATTTTACTGATGGCAAACAAGATCTATATGCTGGATTTCATATCACAAAATCTCAAGTCAAACACTTCCCAAGCATCTAGCACTGTGTGATGTTATTATTATTATTATTATTTTCCTGCTCATTTTGTTGAACGAGAACCCCTGACTTCTATCACAGATCCCTGTCCTGGGGACAGCACTGTCAAATGGACCACTAGCCTGACTCAGCATAGCACAGTGTCAACTGAGAAATGTAAGGGAATCAAAGCAGGGATCAGATAAAGCACTGATTCTCAAAGTGGGGGGTACCACCCCCTGGTGGGCGGTGAGGCGATCCAAGGGGGCAGTGGGAGGCTCGGGAATTTGGGGGGCGGTGAACCCCTTTAAGGGGGTGGTGAACGATCGGCCATTTAGGAGGGGTCACACGACCCTCTTCTTTGGCCCCGCCCCCTTCGCTTTGACCCCCACGCACAGTGCAGTGCGACGGCTGCAGTGCAAAGGCCTCCACGTCCTCCAGCGGAGCCTCTCCATCACCGCGGAAGAAAGTGCAGCCTTCCCCGGCAGAGGCAATTCATTCCAAACCCCTCCAGTATTTTCTGTTGGTCAGGTGGGTTCTGTGTGCCAAGTTTGGCTCAATTCCATTGTTGGTGGAATTCAAAATGCTCTTTGAATGTAGGTAAACCATAAATCCCAGTAACTACAACTCCCAAATGAGAAGAGCTATTTTCTCAAAACTCCACCAGTGTTCAAATTTGGGCATATTGAGTATTTGTGCCAAGTTTCATCCAAATCCATAGTTGTTTGGGTTCATAGTGCTCTCCAAATGTAAGTGAACTACATGTCCCCTAAATCAGTCAATTCATTCCAAACCCTTCTAGTATTTTCTGTTGATCATGGGGATTCTGTGTGCCAAGTTTGGCTCAATTCCATTCTTGATGGAGTTCAAAATGCTATTTGATTGTAGGTAAACCATAAATCCCAGTAACTACAACTCCCAAATGAGAAGGCCTATTTTCTCATAACTCCACCAGTGTTCAAATTTGGGCATATTGAGTGCCAAATTTGGTCCAGATCCATAGTTGTTTGGATTGTCAGTTCTCTCCAGATGTAGGTGAACTACATCTCCCCTAAATCACTGCCAATTCCTCCCAAACCCCTCCAGTATTTTCTGTTGGTCATGTGGGTTCTCTGTGCCAAGTTTGGTCCAGTTCTGTAATTTATGGGGGTCTCAGTGGTCTGTGGAAGTCAGAGCTGAATCGATTGAAGGTACTGCAAATCCCATAATCCGTTGTTCATACTCCCCCAAACATATTGTTTTTGTGATTAATCACTATACTTTAATTATGTTCAATTTGTAACAATGAAAATACATCCTGCATATTAGATAGTTGCATTAGAATTCATAAGAGTACCAAAATTATTTATGAAGTAGCAACGAAAATATGGTTGGGGGGTCACTACAACATGAGGAACCTTATTTAGGGGTCATGGCATTAGAAAGGTTGAGAACCACTGCATTAATATATATATCTATATCTGCTTAATTGTTATTAATTTTTAAAAAAGATAATTTCTAGGGGGGGGTGAGTAAATTTTTTTCTGGAAAGGGGGCAGTAGGCCAAAAAAATCTGGAAACCACTGAGATAAAGCAAGGAGAAGTGACGAACAAGATCGGAGTGAAAGGGGTAGACATTGTCAAATAGCTTATTATAGGAATATTTGCTCATAATACCACAGCCATTAAACAGGCAAATCCATTGCTATGAGAAAGAAATTCAAGTGGCAAGCATTAAAATGCCATTTCACATATCTATAATGTAGCCACAATTATGAACATTGTGTATGAATGTAGTTGCCCTGTCTCCAAAATAGTATTTGCTCTTAATGCAACAGAACTCAAGGCCATCCAGTGAAATTAAACAGGGGTATGTTATAGATAGAATGAAAAGAAACCAATGTATTTGTGCAACACACAATAAAGTTGTGAAATCAATTGCTTCAAGCACAGATGGCTTTTAAAAGGATTGGGCAGACGCGTGGAAGATATCTCTAGCAATAGCGATTAGTCATAATAGCTAAAAAGAAAATGACCAAGGGGCTCAGGGGATGAAATACTTCTGATGGGATCCATGCTGGTGATAAATACAGGGGTGTGTGAATGTGCTGTTGCACATTGGGCCCGTAGAATGGCTGTTTCTAGGACGTGACCTCTGTTTGCCCAACGGGATGCCGGGGTGCCTCAGCTGGAAGAGCCCCTTGGTTTTCCCCAATGCTAAAGTCCTTCGAGGCTTGAGATAAGTTTAACAAAGTTCTTTATTTGGGCTTAAATCTTAACAAACTGGAAGGCTTCAAACAGGTGACTTTCTCAGTCTGCAGTAACAGGGCTGGCAAACTGGGCAATACTGGTCTTCTGCTTTTGGGGAAAATCCTATGACCCTTCCCTGAGCAATCTTTCTTTACCTTTCTGGTGTGAGGCCCCTTCTTCCAACTCCAAGCTGCGTTGTGGATAACCAGATGTCCTGTACCAGGCAAGGTTCCTGTCGGTTTGCCAGGCTGTTGGGACTGTAGATGATCCCTTCACAAAAGACTGTGAAACTGTTCTGTAATTCTCCAGCAAAGCTGGTCTGTTACCCCAGCAAAGTGGGTCTGTTACCCCAGCAAAGCTGTTCTGTTACCCCAGCAAAGCTGGTCTGCTACCCCAGCAAAGCTGTAAGATTTAATGCCTTTTTCCAAGTAGGAAGGAATAGGCTACCTTAAATCACGTCCTCTCCAATAGAGTAGCTGTTAAGACTGAGAGGAAAAGCATCCCCTTTCCCTCCCAAATCCTGGGCATAGGGGCGGGTCTGCAAACTTTGATTGATTGGCAGCCTTCTGGGCCTGTAAATGCAAACCAAGAAAGTCACCTACAAAATAAAATGCAAGGGAATTAGCTCCTGCAAACTTGTAGTGCAACAAAGGGAAAACAGAGCCCTATTGGCACTACTGTGCCAGAACAGTGCAGTTATCTTGTGAGTTTGTCAACTCTGTGCAACCAGCCACACAATGTACTGGGTTAGATGGACATTTGAGCTCTCTAGGAAGGTAATTCTTACATTTCTGCTTGCTGTAACCACTCAGTAGAACTAAATAAGTTTTTCAATGAGTAGCTAGAAGGAATCTAACATGGACAGCAAATCTGAATTTCTAACTTTCTGCTGAAAATGGTGCAAGCTTCTGGCATCATCAGGCCTTGAACTAGTACTCCCCCTTCCTGGTGAATACATAATAAGAGAAGAAAATGTTCTAATTATGCAGTGGTTGAACGGGCTGATCAGTTTTCTTTTCTATACAGTTCTGCTTCATTTCTAAAGGTAGAAAAAGGATTAATTTTAGTTGCACACCTTCAACTAGAAGTGTGTTAAGAACATAAGAACATAAGAAGAGCCATGCTGAATCGGACCTCAGCCCATCTAGTCCAGCATTCTGTATCACACAGTGGCCCCCAGTTGTACACGGGGATCTTGAGCAGAAGGGAGGGCAAAACCCTAACCTGCTCCCGACCCCCCACAACCAGTACCCAGGGAAATCCTGCCTACCTCCATAAACACAGAGGTGGCACTTGAATATCCTTTTCAGTAACTACCGATACACTTGGTATCCATGAATCTGTCTAATCCTGCCTTGAAGTTGTTCAGGCTGACAGCTGTCACAACCTCTTCTGGAAGTAAATTCCATAACCCAATGACCCTCTGGGTGAAGAAATATTTCCTTTATTAGTCCTAATTTTCCTACCTTGGAGCTTCAGGGAGTGCCCTCTAGTCCTAGTGTTTTGTGACAAAGAAAATAATTTTTCTTTATTCACCTTTTCTATCCCATGCATGATTTTATACACTTCGATCAAGTCACCTCTTAGACGCCGTCTTTCAAGGCTGAAAAAACCAAGGCATTGCAACCTGATTTCATAAGGGAGCCGCTCCATCCCTTGGATCATTCTTGTTGCCCTTTTCTGTGCCTTTTCCAGTTCCGTTATAGCCTTCTTAAGGTGCGGAGACCAGAATTGTACACAGTACTCCAAATGTGGCCTTACCATAGATTTGTAGAGAGGTAATACAACATTTGCTGACCTATTTTCGATTCCCTTTCTGATCATGCCTAGCATAGAATTTGCTTTTTCACTGCTGCTGCACTGGGTTGACATCTTCATTGAGCTGTCCACCAAAACCCCAAGATCCCTTTCCTGGTTTGTCTCTGAAAGCTTTGACCGCCTCAAAATAAAGTTCAAACACAAAAGCAGGTTGCTAATGCACAAAAAAGTATCCAGTATTCACTTCAATCCATTTATTTTTCATTCATTTAGAAGTCATTCAATAGTAGAAATAATCAATCTTCCCAAATGGGGGTGTGGAATTCTATAAAGAGGTATTCAAAACAATTTCTCGTAAAGCAATCCGTTCCGGAATAGAGTATTCAATCAGCATTCAAAATTACTCAAAAATATATGTATATTTGTAATCCGGAGCGTCAAGCTTCCAAGGTCGACGGACTATGTATTTAAAGGCCTTGCCGTTTCGCCAGGGTGCCTGGCTTCATCGGGACCCCAAAATTAGCATTTGTTTATAATTCCACTGGTCCGATAATCTATAATATGAAATAAAATATAATCCAAACTTATCAACATGTCATAGTCTATTCAATTATGCCCGCCATATATACAGGACAACCCTTGAAAAAGGCTTAAGGTTATATACATACCAATCTGTTAAATCAACGTAAACATATTTCTGTGTGGACGCAGCCACTACTTCCCAAAGTAGTCAACGGACAACACATAGCACCGGAGGCCTCGGTTACATACACTCCTGCAGCTCTCCAGGTGAAACCTACTCCAAAATTTCGCTGATTGAAAGGGAGTCATTATGACCTAGAGGTAACTCACTTTTTAGGGAATGAATCCAGAATACTTCTCTTTGATGTAATAATTGCTTATGATCCTGGTATGGTCGTGGTGAAATTACTTCTAGTACTAAGATTTTAAAGTCATCAAAGTTATGATGCTGTTTAAAATGCATATAGAGTGGGGAAGATTCATTCCGTGTTTTAAATCTCGAACGATGTTCTTGCGCCCTCGTACGTAAGTCACGCCCACTTTCTCCTATGTAATATCTCAAACATGGGAAAATCAAACAATAAATGATATTTTTGCTGCCACATGTTGCTCCTGTACGTAATTTAAAAGTATGTTTTCCTTCCAGGTCGGTGATGGTTTCCTGAGTAGAAATGTGTTTGCATATAGTGCAGTGGTAACAAGGTTGAGTATGTGTTTTACCTTTAGATGTATGTTGAGGGATTCTGTGATCCGCATGAATTAACAATTGTTTTAAGTTAGCGGTTCTCTTGTTAGCTATCATCGGGGATGTTCCAATCCTGGAATGGAGCTCACAATGGGACAGTATTTACGTACAATTTTCGAAATATACTGGGAGTGCGGGGTGAAAGTAAGGGGCCAGATAATACGTTCACAGGGTGTTTTAGGACGGTGATTAAACAGGTCTTCTCTAGGGATATTGCGAATTTTGTTAAGAGATTTGTATAGAATCGAATTTGGGTATCCCCTGTCTTTAAGTTGGGCTATCAAAGCCGCAGCCGATGGTTCAAAATCTGCCTCTCTCGATGAGTTCCGCTTAAGGCGGGTGAGCTGGGAAAACGGGAGATTATATTTCAGGGAGTGAGTATGATAGGATTTAAAATGCAAATAGGAATTACGGCTAGTTGGTTTGCAATAATTTTTCACTCTTAAGGTGTTTTGATCACGATATATCGTTAGATCCAAAAAGGTGATACTCTGGGTGTTTTGTTCAAAGGTAAATTTGATGGATGGATTCCATGTGTTGAAATAACTCCTAATTAACTCAATGTCGCCCTCTCCTGACCAAATAAAGAAAACATCATCAATATAACGATAGTATTGCCTAATGGGTGCTGTCACTTCAGAATCTGGGTATAGAAATTGCAATTCTAAATCAGACATGTATAAATTAGTGACACTTGGAGCAAAAGATAGTCCCATGGAAATTCCGCCATTTTGCACATAGAAATTGCCATCAAAAGTAAAATAATTGTAATCAAACACAATGTCAACTAATTCCATAAGGAACGCTGTAGGAGGGGTGCGGGGCAGGGGGCGGGAATCCAAGAGGTTATAGATCACAGTCCTGGCTATCTTTAAATCAATATTTGTGTATAAAGAAACAATATCTGCAGTAATTAACACATCATTGTCTTGTAACATAATCCCATCAATTTTGGAGATCAAGTGACCCGTATCTTTCACAAAGGCGGGTGATGTAGTGACAAATTCTTGTAAAATAGTGTCGAGGAAGATAGCTAGGGGTTGTAATAGAGTATTGGTAGCAGCGATAATTGGGCTCCCAGGCACCGGAAAGATTTTTTTATGAGTTTTTGGTAATAAATAAAACTTTGCAATGGCTGGATGGCGGTTAATGAGGGCAGTCCCCAGTTGGGAAGAAATAAATCCTTTTTCAACCCCAGACTGTACTGTATGGATGATAGTATTAAAAAAAACTTTGGTAGGGTCATTGGGAATTCGAGTGTAGAATGCCGTATTTGATAATTGTTTCTCCACTTCTATCATATAATCCCTCCAGTTTTGCAGGACCAAGGCCCTATCTTTGTCAGCAGGTTTCAATATCACTGATGGATGTTGTCGAAGTTCACGGAGTCTTCTGAAGGTAAAACACATACTCAACCTTGTTACCACTGCACTATATGCAAACACATTTCTACTCAGGAAACCATCACCGACCTGGAAGGAAAACATACTTTCAAATTGCGTACAGGAGCCACATGTGGCAGTAAAAATATTATTTATTGTTTGATTTGCCCATGTTTGAGATATTACATAGGAGAAAGTGGGCGTGACTTACGTACGAGGGCGCAAGAGCATCGTTCGAGATTTAAAACACGGAATGAATCTTCCCCACTCTATATGCATTTTAAACAGCATCATAACTTTGATGACTTTAAAATCTTAGTACTAGAAATAATTTCACCACGACCATACCAGGATCATAAGCAATTATTACATCAAAGACAAGTATTCTGGATTCATTCCCTAAAAAGTGAGTTACCTCTAGGTCATAATGACTCCCTTTCAATCAGCGAAATTTTGGAGTAGGTTTCACCTGGAGAGCTGCAGGAGTGTATGTAACCGAGGCCTCCGGTGTTATGTGTTGTCCGTTGACTACTTTGGGAAGTAGTGGCTGCGTCCACACAGAAATATGTTTACATTGATTTAACAGATTGGTATGTATATAACCTTAAGCCTTTTCAAGGGTTGTCCTGTACATATGGCGGGCATAATTGAATAGACTATGATATGTTGATAAGTTTGGATTATATTTTATTTCATATTATAGATTATCGGACCAGTGGAATTATAAACAAATGCTAATTTTGGGGTCCCGATGAAGCCAGGCACCCCTGGCAAAATGGCAAGGACTTTAAATACATAGTCCGTCGACCTTGGAAGCTTGACGCTCCGGATTACAAATATACATATATTTTTGAGTAATTTTGAATGCTGATTGAATACTCTATTCCGGAACGGATTGCTTTACGAGAAATTGTTTTGAATACCGCTTTATAGAATTCCACACCCCCATTTGGGAAGATTGATTATTTCTACTATTGAATGACTTCTAAATGAATGAAAAATAAATGGATTGAAGTGAATACTGGATACTTTTTTGTGCATTAGCAACCCGCTTTTGTGTTTGAACTTTATTTTGAGGCGGTTTCGAGGACACCCTGCCTTTTTCTTATCGGAAAGCTTTGACCCCATCAATTGGTAGGTGTAGTTGGGGTTCTTTGCCCCGATGTGCATGACTTTACACTTGTTTAGGTTAAAATGCATTTGCCACTTTGTTGCCCATTCACTCAATTTCGAGAGATCTTTCTGGAGCTCTTTACAATCAGTTTCATTTTTAACTACACTGAACAATTTAGTGTCGTCTGCAAACTTTGCTACCTCAGAATTCACTCCTACATCCAGATCATTAATGAATAAATTAAAAAAGTAACGGACCCAAAACTGAACCTTGGGGTACGCCACTTCTCACCTCTTTCCACCCAGAGAAATGTCCGTTTATTACCACCCTTTGTTTCCTACAGTTTAGCCAGGTTCCAATCCAGGACAAGACCTGTCCTCTGATTCCATGGCTGAAGAGCTTATTTAGGAGCCTTTGGTGAGGGACTTTGTCAAAAGCCTTTTGAAAGTCAAGTTAAACAATATCAATTGGGTCCCCTTTATCTATGTGTTTATTTACAACCTCAAAGAATTCTAACAAGTTAGTAAGACATGATTTGCCTTTGCAGAAACCCTGTTGATTTTCTTTCAGCAATGCCTGTTCTTCTATGTGCCTAGTAATATTTTCTTTAATAATGGTTTCCATCACTTTGCCTGGAACTGAGGTTAAACTGACTGGTCTATAATTTCCTGGATCACCTCTGGATCCTTTCTTGAAGATCGGTGTTACATTTGCCTCCCTCCAGTCCTCGGGTACAGTGCCTGATCTTAGAGAAAGGTTATATATCTTAGCTAGAAGTTCAGCAATTTCACACTTGAGTTCCTTAAGAACTCTGGGGTGGATGCCGTCTGGACCTGGTGATTTGTTGACATTTAGTTTAGTAAGGCATGTGAGAACATCCTCCTTGTTTATCTCTAAAAACAAATTGTTTTAATACTTTGTCACTGTTATATCACAATGAAAAGTTCAAAGTTGTTGCCTAAGTGTGTCCCAAATGACATTTAAGCCTTTCAGACTATTTATACGATATAATAACAGAAAGTTTGACGCTGCTTCAACTGCGGTGATAAGGAGCCCCTGGTGGCGCAATGGGTTAAACCCTTGTGCTGATAGGACTGAAGACCGACAGGTCGTAGGTTTGAATCCGGGGAGAGTGTGGACAAGATCCTTCTGACAGCTCCAGCTCCCCATGCAGGGACACGAGAGAAGCCTCCCACAAGGATGGTAAAACATCTAAATATCTGGGCATCCCCTGGGCAACGTCCTTACAGATGGTCAATTCTTTCTCACCAGAAGACGCTCCTCTCTCTCTCACACACACACAATCCTATGGATTCTGGGATATGATAGAATTCTGTAGTCTGGAGGATGACTAAAATGATAATGAGTCTGGAGAACAAGCACTATCAGGGGCGGATTAAAGAGCTGGGCATGTTTAGCCTGCAGAAGAGAAGGCTGAAAGGAGATAGCTATGGATAAGTATGTAAGGGGAAGTCATAGGGAAGAGGGAGCACGCTTGTTTTCTGCTGTCCTGGAGACTAGGATGTGGAACAATGGCTTCAAACTACAGGAAAGGAGATTCCACTGGAACATTAGGAAGAACTTCCTAACTGTGAGAGCAGTGGAACTCTCTTCCCCGGAGTATGATGGGGGCTCCTTCTGTGGAGGCTTTTAAGCAGAGGCTGGATGGCCATCTGTCCGGGGTGCTTTGAATGCGATTTTCCTGCTTCTTGGCAGTGGATTAGACTGGATGGCCCACAAGCTCTCTTCCAACTCTATGATTCTATGTTTCTATACATGGACTTGAAGTTTGGGAAAGTGGAATTCAAACCTACATGCATCCACAGAAAGCCACAGATTTCATTTGGTGAGGTCACATTGTCATGGGCTTAGAGAAAGGCTACGATACACCTCCACTGAATAAATTTTGCTAGGAGAACGCCAGGAGAAGCTTAATTTGGATGACATAATGACAACTGCCAGATTTAAGTTACGGCAGAGGAAAAATCACGGAAAAGACTAGGTTGAAGGTACATCATGAATTACAACTTCTCTTATTTTCCTCTACAATTCATGATGGTAAAGGCAAAACAACATAAACACATGGAGCAAGTCTGCTCCCACACTTTAGATTTTATGAGCACTCAGTTCAGTTAACTGCACAGAAAAGGAACACCAGACTCCCGTCCCTATAATCCTCATAGTTTGGGAAAGTTACTTTTTGAATAAACAACCCCAGAATAGCCCAGCCATCATTATCTGTAATCATGTTTACTGGAGGATTCTATATTGTAGCATGTATAAAGGACTGTCTGGGAAGTCAGTATTACATTCCTCTTTTCCAATATGCAGATCTTTGTTTCACAGCTATAAGACTCTAAGAGTGAAGTCCACGTGGACATTGGGAATGCAATGGTTTCCTATCTCACATGGCTGCCATGTTATAATCTTGGTCTCTAGTAGAAATTGCCTCACCAACATTAAATTCAAACTTCATTCTGGGCATCTTGCCAAACTCATTAATACTGTTTAGTATTTTATTAGCGGTTGCCTTCTCAGTGATGACTTTAATCCCTGTAATTAAAGCATCTCCTGCTGCGGTCATAGGATACAAGCAACAGAAGTTAGGGACATATAATACATTATTTTCACAACGTCCTCGCTGTACTTCCATACACAAAACATTTCTTCAGCTGATAATTTACTTTGTAGAAACTTTATGAAGTAAAGGAAGGGGGGGGGGAGCTTAGGAACTTAAAAACTTGGAGAAGTAGGAGAAATTGTGAGAGATGGGTAAGTCTCTTCTACCCTGAAAGGAACTTTTCCCCAACAGACAGAAATTCAACAAAAGGGTCATGTTTGGAAAATCTACCCTACTTGACCTTTCTTGATTCGATTTGAAACTTTTATAAAGCACAGAGATTAGCTTGCCAGGATTTCTAAAGCCTAATGGATCGATGGTGAAGGATTTTAGGGGTTGCAACCCAGAAATAGTTGGAAGTTCACCATTTTCACACTTTGCTTAGGCAGAGCTTCTGTCACTCTCTCTCTCTCTCTCTCTCTCTCTCTGTGTGTGTGCACGAGAGAGAGAGAGAGAGAGAGAGAGAGAGAGAGAGAGAGAGAGAGATTAGCCATATCTGTTATGCCAGCTCCACTGGCCGCTGGTCCATTTCCGAGCACAATTCAAAGTGCTGGTCTTGGCCTATAAAGCCCTGTATGGTTCTGACCCAGCTTACTTGTCCGAACATATCTCCCTCTACATCCCACCTCGGAATTTAAGATCATCCAGGAAGGCCCTGCTCTTGGTCCCGTCCTCTCCGCAAGTGCATTTGGTGGGGACGAGGGACAGGGCCTTCTTGGTGGTGGCCTCTCACCTGTGGAATACACTCCCTAGTGAGATTAGGTTGGCTCCATCCCTCCTCTCTTTTAGAAAGAAGATCAAAACATGGTTTTGGGACCAGGCTTTTGGACAGTAGGCTTGGCAGTAATCATAATTGGAATTTTTGATTATGACCGGCTTTGAACTGGGGCGTTTATTGCTAAATCAGACTTTGATTCAGCTACATGATAATAGTGTTTTAAATGTATTTTAATCTAATGTTTTATCTTTTGTATAATGTTGTATGTAGTGTGTTGTATGTTGTTGGCATCAAATTGCTGCCGTTGTAGGCCACTCTGAGTCCCTCTTCGGAAGTTGAGAAGGATGGGGTAGAAATAAATAAATAAATAAATAAATAAATAAATATTTGGGGCAGAGGCACATTCCACATGCATTCTCAACTAGCTTATGGACCACTCACTTTCCCCCTCAGTCCGTCTCCCCCAAATCCACCACTGTATCCAAAACTAGTGCTTTCAGCTTTGAAATTCTCATTACTTAAGAAATATGTTGGGTGGAAGCTCCTCCATTGGAAGCTTTTAAACAGATGCTGGATGGCCATCTGTCAGGAGTATTTTGATTGTGCTTTTCCTGCATGGCAGGGGGTTGGACTAGATGGCCCATGTGGTCTCTTCCAACTCTATTATTCTATTATTCTAAAATGATCACAGCCTTCCACACCAGAAGCGACTTGCACCAAGTCGCTCCTGACACACACACACAAACAAAAACAACAACCTGGTACTCTCATTATGCTTTGAATTATAGTGCTAATCACCCTTCAGCATCAGCATTGTGGCAAAGGTCTGATGAAACCTTCTATTCAACCAGGGCCGTAGCCAGGATTTTGATTTGGGGGAGGGGTGAGTTTGGTTCGGGGGGGGGGGGCTGAGACTGGGGGGAAGAGGGTCTACCCGACCAAACCAGTTGTATTGTTATCCCAATAACCCCATTAATGTGGGATATAATGAGCATGGTGATCAGATCATGATATGAATAAACATAACAGTTTAAATAATGTACCAGTAAGGCCTTTTCGCGGACCACCCTGAGAATTTCGGGGGGGCGGCTGAAGCCCCCTTAGCCCCGGCTACATGCCTGCATTCAACACATCTTAACTTTGGAAAGGCTGATGTATTGTACTGGGAAACAGAATCAGAAATCTCCCCACCCCCACCGCTGAGTTTTGTAATAGAGCTAGATTTAATAACAACATCAGCCTTGCTACTGCTGTCCTGCCTAAGGCTAATGAGAGTCATAATCCAGTAATATCTAGGGGGGCCACATTTTGCTCACCTTTATTTATTTACTTACAGCATTTACATTCCACCCTTCTCACTCCGAAGGGGACTCAGGGTGGATCACATAACACATACACAGAAACATTCAATGTTCTTAGACAAACAGGACAGACAGACAGAGGTATGTGTTCACTTTTTTCCAACTTCGGCGTCTTGGAGGTTGTGTATGTTTCCGGCCACAGGGGGTTCTGTTGCTCTGTCTCTATGACGACGAGTCTTTAGATCACAGACTTTCCTCCTGTTCTTTGATTGCCAGCTTTTTTATGGTGCCGTAGAATACCTCCCTGCTTAAGTGGTACCTAATTTATCTACTCACAGCTCATAGCTGCTTTCGAACTGCTAAGGTGGACAGTAAGCTAGGCTAAAGGTCGTATGATCACCCCAACCTGGGCTCGAACTGCCAACCTTGCAGTTGGGAAATATCTATTGCTCCTGGTGATTAACCAGCTGTGCTAAAGCCCGGTTAATCACCAGCAGCAATAGATCTATACCTCCAAATGGAATCCCAGGCCCCTTCCACACTGCCCCTATATCCCAGGATCTGATCAAAGGTTACCTAATAATAATAATTATTATTATTAGTACCCCACCACTATCTCCCCAAAGGGACTCGGAGTGGCTCACAGAAGCGCTCCAAGTGCCACATGCAGACAACAATACATAAGTATAAATACAATGACTTGAGCATAGTAACAGATTATCTGGCAATGGGGACTAATATAATCCAGTTTAAAGCAGATAATCTGGAATCAGATCCTGGGATATAGGGCAGTGTAGAAGGGGCCTCAGTCCCAGAAGCAATGGTTCGGTTCTGGGAGCTGAAATTAAAAACTTGCGGAGGAGTCAAATGTGAAACTGATGTGTTAATAGCTGAGTGGATTAGGGCAAATATTCATAACATTTTAAACAAGCATGGTCACTCCTTAACATGTTTTGGGACTGCACCTCCCATAAGCCAAAAACATTCAGAGGGACCCAGTTGCCTTCTCTTGTTTTTAAGACAGGAATGAGCAACTAGATGGGGCTGAATTACTATTACCATCATGTGTCACCACTGGCCATGTTTACTATTGCTGGTGAGAACTGGAGTTAACAATATCTGCAAGTTTCCCCTTATCCTGTTTTAAGTAATGGGTGTTATTCACAGTTATAGAATAATTATGCCAAGTGCATTTATGCATGCTCAAATAGGACATTTCCCTTTAAAATGCATGGAGATAAGGACCTCATCCTCAGATAGATACATTTCCATATTAAAGGGAAGTGCAACTTTATGTATACGTGTGCTCCCTTTCCACTTGCTCAGGCCCTCATATATTTTGTACTTATGTACAAAATATCAAAGGAGAAAATATTCAAGTGCCTCCACTTGTTTTTTTATCTATAGTTACAGATTTATCTCCTTATTTCCCTTCCAGGCTTGCCTTTCTCTTTCAGACACTAATTTACATGCACATATGTAGCACCCATGGGCCCGTTCGTGCCAATGGGAGGGGGCGAGGCACCGGGGGTCCCGATGCCATTAGGTCCCGCACAGGCTGAAGGGGACTCGGAGGATGAGTTGGAAGGCCCAGACCAAGACTGGACAGCAGTGCAATTGCCCAGTCCACCTGCAGAGAGCTTAGCCTGGGATTTCGAGTGGGAGCATTCTCCCGGAGAAGGAGCGGACCAGGTGGAGATGGGAGGCAGCGAAGCAGATAGCGGAGATAGTTATGAGTTCCCAAACGGCCGAGGTTCCCAAGACCTGGCCGAGCAGCAGATGGAGGCCAGCGGCTGGGAAAGTTCGGGGGAGGCTGCTTCTCAAGGAGATAGCGATACTGAACTGGACGAGCGGGGCCGTTCCATAACAGACGCCGGGACATAGAGCAGGGCAGGAGGAGCTGGCATCTGTCCCTAGATCGTCACCGTTCGGAAAGTAGAGACTGGAGACGCCGGGCCCTAGATCGTCGAGGGCCCGGCCGAAGGATTAGAACGGCCCGTGGGAACTGATCCTCAGTTCTCCGGCCACGTCTGATCTGAAGGGCGTGAAAGCGGAGTGAACCACGGAGCCTAGTTTGCTTCGCCTTGGACCAAGTCCTGACCTTGCTATTGATTCGCATTGCTGCGGATACCTTGCTTTGATCGGGTGAATCCGGAGACTTTGCCAAGCCTTTTGCCATGATTGCTTTTGGAACTATCCTTTGGAACTTTGCTTTCTTAATTGGACTACAGCTTTGCTGATTGCCTTATTCTTAATCTCTCATTGAGAATTGCCTTTTGGACTATTTTATATTCAATAAAACTAGTTAGCCTTTGCTACGTCTCCGTGTGTGTGTTAAAGGGGCAGTTCTAAGTCGGTGTTCGTGACAGTTGGCCGGAGAACTCCTCGAACCCCTTTTTTGCACCACGGGACGTACCAGAAACCGCCGGCTGCGCATCAAGGCTCCCATTGTCTCCACGGCCGCCATGGCGAACTTGCGGGCCCGCAAGGGGGGGCGTTGCGCTCGCCGAGATTCAGCAACAGATGTTACAATTGCCCGGCCGGCCGACCTGGAGGAGGCCATCGCCTCAGTTTGCGGGCGGAGGCGGCCATACAACACAAGAGGAGGTGGGGGGTCGGCACGGCCGAGAAACCACCGACCAGGCGGGAGGCCGGACCGGCCAATTTGTGCCCCGCCAGATCCCTGCCCCCACTCCTGTTGTGGATGACTCCGAACCGATGCAACTGGGTACGGTGCGGCCCAAAGTAGATGCTGCTGAGAAGGCTCGGCGGCAAAGACTCAACCTTTGTTGGTACTGTGGGGGCCGGGTCATTTTCTCGTGATTGCCCCAGAAACCGCGTGGGAGGACCCCTCGGGCTTCCGCAGCGGTGGCCAGCCCTCCGAGCCTGAGGAAGCCCTCAGGCGGCGGGGAAAGTACGGCCGAGTGTAAGAGGGTTCGCTCACTCGGCCGGCGTCGCCACCCCTCCCCCTGAACCCAAAACTGGACAATTGTTCCTTGTCATGGTCAGCTTGTGGTCACCCGAGAAGGGGCCGATGATGGTCCATGCCATGATCGACTCGGGAGCGACCAATAACTTCATTGATGCAGACTATGCCAAGTCTGCGGGATTAAAATTTCTTGACCTCCAAGAGCCCAAGGGTGTCAGACCATCGATGGGAGAGTGTTGAAAACCGGGGCTGTGACTCAGTATACAGCTCCTACCAGGATGTGGACTAGCTCCCATAAAGAGGACATTTCTTTTCTTGTGACCAAGCTCCCCGATTTCCCCATTGTTCTGGGCATTGTGTGGCTCGCGCTCCATGACCCCCAGATCTCCTGGGCTAGAGACAGTTAATTTTTGCGTCCGAACAGTGCCCGGGCCACTGCATGACGGCCCGGGCGTGCCAGGCTCAAGAGGTGGAGAATGTGGCCACCTTGACCAAGAAGTATGCCGGATTTTGGGCTGTTTTCAGTGAGAAGGAGGCGGAACGTTTGCCTCCGCACCGGCCCTATGACTGGGCCAGTGACGTGCCGCCGGGGGCCCCCCAGTCCGCGGGGGCGCCTCTACCCGCTCTCGGACCCAGAGCAACAGGCTCTCCGAGACTTCCTGGATGAGAACCTGCGGAAGGGGTTCATTCGGCCCTCCCAATCCCCGGCCGGGGCTCCGATTCTTTTTCGTCAAGAAGAAATCGGGAGTTGCGCCTTTGCAATGACTACAGGGAACTCAACAAGATCACGATCCGGAACCGCTATCCCCTGCCCTTGATCCCCGAGCTCTTGGAGAGGATGCGGGGCAGGGGATAGCGGTTCCGGATTCGTCAGGGTGACGAGTGGAAGACGGCCTTCCAGACCAAGTGGGGCAGTTTCGAATACCTGGTGATGGGATTCGGTTTGTGCAACGCCCCAGCGTGTTTCCAACATTTCATGAATGACATTTTCCGAGACCTTTTGGACCGCTACCTGGCGGTCTACCTTGATGACCTGTTGATTTTTCTCCAGACCAGGCGACCCATGATCGCCATGTCAAAGAGGTGCTCCTGCGACTGCGGGCACATGGACTCTATGCCAAGCTGGAGAAATGTGCTTTTGACTTGCGTGAAGTGGACTTTCTGGGCTACCGTATCTCTCCTACGGGCATTGCCATGGATGACACCAAGGTCCAAGCAGTGGTCGACTGGGCACCTCCTGCTAGCAAGAAGGACATTCAAAGATTCCTGGGCTTTGCCAACTACTACAGAAAGTTCATTCCTGACTTTGCCAAGTGGGCTGATCCGATCACCCAGTGTTTGCGGGGAAAGGTGCCGTTCCGGTGGGCGCCGCAGGCGGATGTGGGGTTCCGCAAGTTGAAGCAGCTGTTCACCACTCAGCCGCTTTTGCAGCACCCCAACCCCGCACCCCTTTCATCGTCAGGCCGATGCTTCGGATGTGGCGGTGGGAGGCGATCCTGCTTCAGCCTCAGGGGACGGATTTGTTGCCCTGTCCCTACTAGTCGCGGCAGCTGCCGGCTCCGGAAAAGAACTACACCATTTGGGAGAAGGAACTTTTGGCCATCAAGGTGGCGTTTGAAGTCTGGAGACACCTGCTTGAAGGGGCCAAGTTCCCGGTGGAGGTTCACACCGACCACCGGAACTTGGAGCATCTGAAGTCCCAGCGCAAATTGAACCAGAGGCAACAGAGATGGTCCCTGTTCTTTGGCGATTCAATTTCGCATTCACTATGTGACCCCCAAGCAGACCAAGCAAGCTGATGCCCTGTCCCGGAAGCCGGAGTATGTCCGCGGCGGGGAGGCCCTCGCCGAGCAGCCCCTGCTCAAAGCGGAGAACTTTGCAGCCGCCCGATCGGCTCCCGCGCCGGCTCCGGCGGCCCCGCCCGGGCCCGGGGAGAGGCGGCCGGTGAGTGTGCGGGTCAGGCCCGCCAGCGGGACGACCCTTGGGTGCGTGAGCAGTTGGCCAAGGGGGTGCAGGCTCCGTTTCAGGTGCGGAGCAGGGTGCTCTATCATCGGGACTCTGTTTACCTTTCTCCGGGCCCAGAGCGGGGGGATATTCTCACGATTTGCCACGACTCTAAGGCGGCGGGCCATTTTGGGCTCTTCAAGACGCTGCAGCTGGTCCTACGGGATTTTTGGTGGCTTAAAGTGCGGAGGGATGTGGAGGACTATGTGGGATCCTGCCCTGTGTGCCACCGGGCAAAGAATCAGGGGGGCAAGCCGGCGGGCTTGCTCCAGCCTCTTCCGACTCCTTCCGCTCCCTGGAAGATGATTTCGGCTGATTTCATCACCGATCTTCCCAAGTCAAGGGCTTCACCACGATACTGGTCGTGGTGGACTGTTTCACCAAGATGGGACACTTCATCCCCTGTGTGGGGTGCCTACTGCCAAGGAGACTGCTGATATGTTTGTGCAACATGTGTTTCGGCTGCATGGACTTCCACAGAGCCTGGTGACGGACCGGGGCACCCAATTCACTTCCCAGTTCTGGAAGGCTGTCCAGAAGCTGCTGGGGATTGATGTGCGGATGTCCACGGCTCACCACCCGCAGACCGATGGGCAAACCGAAAGGGTTAATGCCACTTTGGAGCAGTACCTGCGCTGCTATGTCAACTATCAGCAAACCAACTGGGCGTCCTTGTTGTCTTTGGCAGAGTTTGCTTACAACAATGCGTCGCAGGAATCCATCAAAGAGACTCCTTTCTTTGCCAACTATGGACACCACCCTCGGTTCTACCCTCCGGTGGACCCGTCTGGGGACGTTTCGGAGGCTAAGGATTGGCTCCAGGAGCTCACTGCGCTTCAAGACTTGCTACGTACTCAATTGGACCAGGCGAAGGCCGACTACAAGCGGATGGCTGATCGGCGGCGCCAGGAGGGTCCTGCGATTCTGGTGGGGATAAAGTTTGGCTGTCCACCAGAATCTGCCACGCAGCGCCCCAGCCGCAAGTTGGATGCGCGGTTTTGGGGCCTTACAAAGTTGTGGAGCGGGTGGGGCCTGTTTCCTTCAAGCTCCAGCTCCCTGCGGACATGAAACTCCACCCGGTGTTTCATCGCTCCTTGCTCCGCCCGGCGAAGGGTGCGGCCTGATGTGGCGCAGCCGCCTCCTCCCCCCTGTGATGCGGGGGGGGCGGGGAGGAGGTCGAAGTGCAGGACATTTTGGATGCCCGCATCCGGTACAGGAAGTTGGAGTATTTCATTGACTGGAAGGTTTTGGCCCGGAAGAGCGTGCTTGGGTCAAGGCTCGCGACGTCCACGCGCCGGAGTTGGTGGCCCGTTTCCATCGCAAGTATCCTGACAAGCCCTAAGCCCGGGGCGGCCCAGGGAGCCCTGAGGGGGGATAGTGTAGCACCCATGGGCCCGTTCGTGCCAATGGGAGGGGCGAGCACGGGGGTCCCGATGCCATTAGGTCCCGCACAGGCTGACGGGGACTCGGAGGATGAGTTGGAAGGCCCAGACCAAGACTGGACAGCAGTGCAATTGCCCAGTCCACCTGCAGAGAGCTTAGCCTGGGATTTCGGTGGGAGCATTCTCCCGGAGAAGGAGGCGGACCAGGTGGAGATGGGAGGCAGCGAAGCAGATAGCGGAGATAGTTATGAGTTCCCAAGCGGCCGAGGTTCCCAAGACCTGGCCGAGCAGCAGATGGAGGCCAGCGGCTGGGAAAGTTCGGGAGGCTGCTTCTCAAGGAGATAGCGATACTGAACTGGAAGGCGGGGCCGTTCCCATAACAGACGCAGGGACATAGAGCAGGGCAGGAGGAGCTGGCATCTGTCCCTAGATCGTCACCGTTCGGAAAGTAGAGACTGGAGGCGCGGGCCCTAGATCGTCGAGGGGCCCGGCCGAAGGATTAGAAACGGCCCGTGGGAACTGATCCTCAGTTCTCCGGCCCCCGTCTGATCTGAAGGGCGTGAGCGGAGTGAACCACGGAGCCTAGTTGCTTCGCCTTGGACCAAGTCCTGACCTTGCTATTGATTCGCATTGCTGCGGATACCTTGCTTTGATCGGGTGAATCCGGAGACTTTGCCAAGCCGTTCGCCCCGCTTGCTTTTGGCACGAGCCTTTGGAACTTTGCTGTCTTCCTTGGACTACAGCTTTGCTGATTGCCTTATTCTTAATCTCTCATTGAGAATTGCCTTTTGGACTATTTTATATTCAATAAAACTAGTTAGCCTTTGCTACGTCTCCGTGTGTGTGTTAAAGGGGCAGTTCTAAGTCGGTGTTCGTGACAACATATGAAATGGCTAATAGGCTTATTATTTTCAGGTTGAGCTAAATAAGGAAAAATAGTCACCAGGCAGAAGTCCAAATTAAATTTAAAATTCTCCAGATAGCCTATATTTTGAGAGTATGAAAAGCCACTCTTATTTCTCAGAGTGGCCACTACAATAGGAGAATGTATGGCCGAAGGCTTTCATGGCCAGAAACACGGTGGACATTCCACAAGTGTGTGAGAGATATCTATATAAATAAAAATGTCATGTTCGTTTGTGGGATTAACATAACTCAAAAACCACTGGACGAATTGCTGCCAAAATTGGCCACAAGACACCTACTAACCCAAGGAGTGACCATCACTCAAAAAAATTGATTGTGTCATTTGGAAGTTGTAGTTTCTGGGATTTATAGTTAACCTGCAACCAAAGAGCATTCTGAACTCCACCAACGATGGAATTGAACCAAACCTGGCACACAGAACTCCCAGGACCAAAGGAAAATACTAGAAGGGTTTGGTGGGAAATTGACCTTGAGTTTGGGAGTTGTAATTCACTTACATCCAGAGAGCACTCAAATAATTATGGATCTGGACCAAATTTGGAACGAATATTCTATATGGCCAAATATGTACACAGATGGAGTTTGAGGGAAATAGACCCTGACATTTGGGAGTCGTAGTTACTGAAATTTATAGTTCACATACAATCAAAGAGCATTCTGAACCCCACCAATGACAAACTTCACACACAGAACCCCCACAACTAACAGAAAATACTTAAGTCCATCCAGTCCAACTTCCTTCACTAGGGCAAGAAAACGTAATCAAAGCCCTCCTGACATAGAGCCACCCAGCCATAGATATAGATAGATATGATTCACACACAGAGATATATAGTATCATAGATTTTAAAAGGACCCTTAAAGAAGGACAATTATGTGTTGTATGTTCCAGAGTAGGCAAACCAGACAATCTCCACATCAACACTGACAAAGAAACAGCAAGAAATACTGTTTACCCACCAGTATAAAGAAATTACATATATTAGAAACCAACCCTTTCTCATTGCTTTATTTTCCAGATCACCAGACTGGGCCACAGCAATGCATGGCAGGGGACGGCTACTACACACACACACACACACACACACACACACACACACACCACTTGCTTCACTGCCAACATAACCTCTGAAGATGCCAGCCACAGATGCAGGCGAAACGTTAGGAAAGAATAGTGCTGGAATATGGCCATCACAGCAAAATAATAGGAGAATGTTCAGCTAGAGTGGCTGAATAGCATTATTAGTTTTTGAGGAGAGCCTGTGTTAGGTTTTTGGACTCCAACCCCCAGAATCTCTCATGTTGACTAGCGGATTCTGACAGGAGTTGTATAGAATGTAACTTTCCCAAGCTCTATGCTAGAATGCTACTAGTAGGACATTGTTTGTCTCTTTTTTTTAGTTTCTTGTATCTTTGCAACACCTCCACCAACTGTTCCCATAAAAAGTAAGCAAGTATTACTATGTTTACCTCAGATTAGAATAATTTAGTCTGCAAATCGCTGTCATCTATTCCTTCTGCCTATGGTTAAATTGACATGTTATGGAGAGTTTTCCCCTTTCCCTTGCTCCTTGCTTTGCATTTTAAGTGTAATGGCTTCAAGATGTGTGACAAATAGGAGGGTTTGGGCATCACTCTCAGTACATTTGAATGAAGATTTTGCTGTAAATTGTAGGCTACATGGGAATCACAGCAAGGAGCAAGGATAGACAACTTGTAGCCTTCCTGATGATGTAAGGCTGGAGCTCCCATCAGCTGTAGTCACTAGTCAGTGTATTCAAAGCTAAGGGACGATAGTGTCTGCTATTAAGCAACATGTGAAATAGCATAAGTTGCCCCACCCCTGCTGTAGAGATGTCTTTTGTGACAGTAATGCAAAATTGTGCATTTTTCAGGTCTTGATTAACAACTATTGAAAGCAATAACAGGGGTCCATCCAATGGGATTCATGGAAGAAATAAGCAATACATCTCAAAAGATGTTGCTATAGTCTACTCTGGCCTGGGCCTACTGGGAATAGAGAAATAGAAAGATGTTGTAGGATGTTATTACATGAGGCTTGTAACCCGCATGGCAGGCTCCCTTGGCATGAATAAAAAAACCTTAACAATTTTCAGCTTGCATTTAAACTGGGGTTTTTTAATAGCCAAAACTCATTTTAGGGCTGGTCAACATACATTCAACAAGTGTTTAAAAGCATTATCAGCCATACAGAAAAGTGAAGCAACTTCTGTAGTGATTTTGGTTCCATTGACATCTATTGTGACCATGTTATGGGTAGTCCGTTGCAATTCCCTATTCCCAATTGCTGCCTTGTAAACTTGTGGACCAAGAGGTTGGCAGTTCGAATCCTGGGAGCAAGGAGAACTCCCGCTGTTAGGCCCAGCTTCTGCTAACCTTGCAGTTCGAAAACATGCAAGTAGCTCAATAGGTAGTGCTTCTGTGGGAAGATAATGGCGCTCTGTGCAGTTATGCTGGCCACATGACTTTGGAGGTGTCTATGGACAATGGCAGCTCTTCGGCTTAGAAATTGAGATGAGCACCACCACCCCAGAGTTGGACACAACTAGACTTAATTTCAGAGGAAACTATATCTTTACTTAAATAAGTAGGTAGCCAAACAAGACATTTGATTGCAAAGCTAGAGGTTTCCCTTTTCATCCAGTCTCTTCCTTTTTAAAAATCCAAATAACTGCACAGGTATGTAGCTTTATCATGCTGCTGATATGGTATTCCCCTCTTAATTAAACCTTTCATTGCAAGACTGTTTTGCAGTCTACTCATGCATAGTTTTGCATCAGTAAACAAAGTTTCAAAATCAACACCTCCTTGCAGAATTCTTGGCTTTTCTTCGCGAACGAAGATTCAGGAAGGACTCATCTCACGCTTTCTACAAGCGCATTGATGATTTGGAGGTTGGATGTGTCCTTCGAGTCTGTGCAATGGACACTTCTGGTGGAGCGCAGCGTGCACAGAACTGGCCTCACCCTTTAAACCAAGGTTCGTCTGCCGGGGTCTAGCAAGCTGGGACGGTGGCAGCGAGGTCCTCAGGTCGTAGGTTTGGTTCGAGTTTCCTTCTCTTAGATGGTTGACCTTACAGGGTTAAACGAGCCTGGGTTTGAAAGCCCGGGTTTGAAAGCCTCTCCCACATGACAAGGGGGCGCCAACGGAGAGGAGAATAAACAAAATAAATTGCAAAATGTTTTCTGCAGTGTTTGTAGGGATAGTGCTTTGGTATTTTGAAAGCCTGAAAGTACAGAGGTGTACATACCTTGATAGATACTATCAAAGTATCTAGGAACTTGGACAGGGGTGGGCAATTACCGGCACTCCAGGTGTTTTGGACTTCAAGTCCCAGAAATCCTAACAGCTGGTAAACTGGCTAGGATTTCAGGGAGTTAAAGTCCAAAACACCTGGAGGGCTGGTAATTGCCCACCTTTGCTCTTGGGTCTTCTGAAGTTGCCCACACCTGCTTGGAAAAGACTGGAAAAGGTAGCCTTTGGTCTCATAACTCCTAGAATCCTGCTCACTCAGCAATGTCATTGGCCCTCTTCCCTGGGAATTGTAGGAGCTATAGTCCTAACTTTTTCTAGCTCTGGCTTCACTGTTGTGAATTATCCATACTGAGGAAAGACTAAAGATTCCAATTATTTTTGCCTCAGTTCTTTGCTTTCCGAAGACTAGCATTACACAACATTTGTAGGAATAGTGTGATAGAGGTGTGTGGAAGTAAGAGTACTGATACATTCTGACAAATGTCAACTCTTAAATAGGGAATAGCGTATGTCAAGCACAAAACTTCAACTGGGTGACATGTAACTGACAGCACAATCAGCAGTGGTGGATTCTGGAGCAAAAAGATTTATTCTTGGCTTTCATGTGTTCATTTAGCTGTTGGTAACAGAGGAGTATTATGAATGGTGATCTAAGCAGGTACACTGAACTTGTGGCCTTCCAAATATTGCTGAGTATAGATTTTTTGACCACACTGGCTAGGTGGGAGGGTGGGAGTTGGAAATCCATAGTATGTCCCCCATAGTTTTATTTATGAGAGCAAGGCATCCATTTTTTTGTTTTCTTTTGGGGCTTTTTACTTCTGTTTATCTCTTCTAGACACAAGGACACCTGATGCCAAGGATTCAGGGCTTAAAATGTAATATTCCATTATGGCAAATATAGCAACTACTCTTCAAATCAGTCAACAAATCAGGCCTAATGATACTTATGGGAGGATAACCCAGCTGTGTACCAGGAGGGAAAAATTCTGAGAATGATTCTCTAGCCTCGTGTAGCACAGCAGTTCTCGTTTGTGCCTGGAGGGCAGGGGACAGGACCTGGGGTCCCATTAGCATTAGAACCAGCTGAGCTAGAACAGGATTCAGAGGATGAGCTAGATGACTGGGGTGAAGGGCAGCTTTCCCCGCAAGGGCCTCTTTCGCCCACAGAGAGCTTGGCCTGGGAAGAAATGTGTTTTGGTCCTAGGGATGATTCAGATAACCAGGTGCAGTTAGATTCCGATTCGGGAGCTATGAACATGCGGGAGGAGATCTTCCCAGGAGCCTCCTGAGGAAGATATGGAAGAAGGCGCATGGGAAACGGCTAGGGAGGAAAGCTCTCAGGGAGATAGCAACACAGCTGCCGAGAGACAAGGTCGAACCTTTGATAGAAGACGGAACATCGAGTCTAGCAGGAGGGATTGGTCCCGGGCCCTAGACCGGCCGAGGTCCGTCAGCAGGGATTGGAGACGAAGAAGCCTAGAGCGTCGGGGACCTCGGCCGAAGGATTAAGTATAGGATTCGTGGGAACGGATCCTCAGTTCTCCGGCCACGTCTGACTTGAATAGGCGTGAAGCGGAGTGGGACCACAAGCTAAGCCGTGGTCATCAAGCCTTGCCTTGCCTTGCCTTGTTTCCTGATCCGCATTGGTTGCGGAGCCTTGCCCTGTTTCCTGATCCGCATTGATTTGCGGAGCCTTGCCCTGTTTCCTGATCCGCATTGGTTGCGGAGCCTTGCCAAGCTTTTTGCCTATTTGCTACGATACCTGGAACTGTGATACTTCAAGCCTTTTGGACTATCTTATATTCTATTGGACTATATTCTTTGGAACTGTTTTTATATTCAATAAAGTAGTTAGCCTTCAGTACGTCTCCGTGTGTGTGTTTAAGGGGCCGGTAAGTCCGTGATTGTGACACCTCGCCAGGTGTATCAGCTGTATAGAGAAGAGGAATGCCTACTCCAGTTTGCAAAGTGAGCTTGCCAAAGAATATAATGACTGAGCCTCCCCCGGTCACAGGCGTTAAAACTGAAGTCAGATCTGAAATGGGGGGCACACTGATCTTGGAAATTCTTCAGTGGGAGCAAAACTGAAATGAATGGAAGATGTGCACAAAGGTGGTACATGGAGTCTTACAGTGATAATTTCCCTAAGCAAAATTTGGAAACAACACAGCACTCTCATACAACCTTTTGCTTAAAGCAGTGGTTCCCAACCTGTGGTCCATGGACCGCCAGTGGTCCACAAGAATGAAAATATGGTCTGTGGTCTCACCATTACTACACCGTTGCCTCAAAACCATGTGGCAACGAGAGTGACTGGTCTTGCCAAACTCTCTCATCGTGTCGAGGCAATGGGGATGTCAGGAAGAAAGAGACGGACCACCTACGAAAGATTACTACTACCACATCAGCTCTAGATTATTTAATATGGTTTTCTGTGGGTGAGCAGATGGAGACTAGTGGATGGCATATGTTCTGTATCAGAGACTAGAGCTGATGCGGTCTATCCAATGCTATTTTCTGAATTGACACTCCAAATTACCAAACCGAATCTAAGGTTGACCAAAAACCGATTTGTAACACTTTTGGTACTAATGTTTTTGTGGCCTGGCTGCCCTCCCTGCCCAACTTCGATGGTGCCCCCCTTCAACCATCTTCCACTGTTAAGAGCTTGGATGTCATCCTGGATTCACAGTTGACTATGGAGGCCCAGATCGCTAATGTTAGTAAGCAGGCCTTTTTCCATCTCTGGCAGGCAAGACAGTGGGCACCTTACCTTTCAGAGGAAGCCTTGGCTACAATCATCCATGCGACGGTTACATCTAGACTGGATTATTGTAATGCCTTGTATGTTGGCCTTCCCCTGTCGACAACTCGGAGGATCCGCATTATTCAGAATGTGGCTGCCAGGCTACTTGCAAAAACACCTTTGAGATGCCACATAACTCCAACTCTGTTGTATTTGTACTGGTTTCCAACAGAATTTCGGGCCCTGTTTAAGTTGTTGCTTTCGATCTTTAAGGCGCTTTATGGTCAGGGGCCAGCATATCTCAGAGACCGCCTCTCCCCTCTTCGCCGCCAGTGGTCGCCACGACTCCTCCAACTAAACTTACTGTTTGTTCCAGGCCCAAGGGAAGTATGTCTCGAGAGCACAAGACATAGGGCCTTCTCCATCTCTGCCCCTTTCTTGTGGAACTCCTTGCCTTCCCAATTGAGGACCATGCGTGACCTGTGACCCTTTGCACAAGCACTGGCTTTTTAGCAGAGCTTTAAATGTCTAATTCAGTCTATTTGGTATTGTGTATTTTGAATGCTATTGTTTTATGTAAATCGACTGGAGCATTTTAATGGAGAGCGATTAACAAGTGAGAAACGTGATGATGATAATGATGATGATGATGATGATGATGAATGTTGGAGAGTGGTCCCAAGTCAAAGTGGTCCCTGGTCAAGTGGTCCTTGGTCAAAATAAAAAGGTTGGGAACCACTGTCTTAAAGTCATGAGTTCTAAAACACTTCTGGATTAAAGAATACTTAGCTGCTAGAGGGCATGGCAAATAGGGAGATATTCTATGTTCTCTAGAGAGGGAGTTTCAAAGTATAGGGACAGCCACCATTTTTTTTTCATTTATTGGGGCTTCTTCGCCGCCGACTCCCGGGGGCTCGCGGCGGCTCACAAAGCCAATGGCACAACACCAAAGGGTTAAAACATCAAACAATTAAGAACACAATTAAAAACAGTAAAATACAATTTAAAACAATAGAGCAGCAGCAGATATAGCAGACCAGAGAGTATAAGCCCGGGCCTACTCACCGAAGGCCTGCCTAAACAAGTGAGTTTTGCAGGCCCGTCTAAACGGGAGTAGGTCTTTCAGGGCCCTGGCTTCAGCCGGGAGGGCGTTCCATAGCGTGGGGGCTATAATAGAGAACGCCCTCCGGCGGGTGGATGTCAAGTGCGCCAACTTTACTGATGGTACTAGCAAGAGGTTGGCCTCTTCGGACCGTAGTGATCTCGATGGGCAATATGGAGTGAGACGGTCCTCAGATACGCTGGCCCCAGGCCGTGTATGGCCTTAAAGGTAAGAACCAGCACTTTGAAGGCGACCCGGTGCTCAATAGGCAGCCAGTGCAGATCCTGCAAGATTGGTGTTATGCGGCAACCTGCTGGAGCCCCAGACAGGAGCCGCGCGGCAGTGTTCTGCACCAGCTTGAGCTTCCGGATCGACGACATAGGCAGGCCAATGTAAAGCGCGTTACAGTAGTCTAGCCTCGAGATGACCGTGGCTTGGATCACCGTGGCTAGGTCGCTCCGGGAGAGGTAGGGGGCCAGCCTCCTAGCCTGGCGGAGATGGAAGAAAGCAGCCTTGCTGGCCACAGAGACCTGGGCCTCCATGGTCAGCTGGGAGTCCAATTGGACACCCAGGCTCTTCACAGACGGCGCTGGATGCAGCGCTGCACCGTCCAGGGTCGGAAGCCGGGCACCCACCTCGCCCGGGCCGCCCAGCCACAAGATCTCCGTCTTCGCCGGATTCACCCTCAACCTACTGGCTCGCAGCCATCCAGTAACGGCTTCAAGGCAGTGTTGGAAATTATCGGGGGCGGACTCCGGCCTGCCCTCCACCCTCAGAATGAGCTGAGTGTCATCAGCGTACTGATGGCAGGTCAGCCCATAACTCCGTACCAGCTGTGCAAGCGGCTGCATGTAGATGTTAAATAACAGAGGGGAGAGAATGGCCCCCTGAGGGACTCCACACACGACGGGGGAGCCTCGGAGACCACCCCGCCCCTCCTCACACGCTGAGACCGCTGGCGGAGGAAGGAGGTCAGCCATTTAAGGACAGTCCCCTCACTCCAGCCATGGCCAGGCGGTGGATCAAGAGATTGTGGTCGACCGTGTCAAACGCTGCTGTGAGGTCCAATAACACGAGCAGCGCAGACCCGCCTTGGTCGAGCTGGCAGCGGAGTTGATCTGTGATGGAGACCAGGACCGTCTCCGTCCCGTGCCCCGAACGGAAGCCGGACTGGAAGGGGTCTAACCATGTTGTATCATCTAAGAAGGACTGCAGCTGCTCCATTACTGCCCTCTCAACCACCTTGCCCAGGTACGAAAGATTCGACACTGGGCGGTAGTTGGAGGGAACCGCAGGGTCCAATGACGGTTTCTTCAGTAATGGAGCTACCACCGCCTCTTTTAAGCACTCTGGAAAGACTCCTTGCTCAAGGGAGCTGTTTATGATATTCAACAGAGGCCCACGTAGCCCCTCCAGGCAAGATCTAACAAGCCAGGAGGGGCACGGGTCGAGGGAGCAGGTGGTAGGGCGGGCTGCAGTCACTATCTTATCAACAGCATCTGCGTCCAGTGGCCGAAACCGGTCGAGGATGGGCCCGGCGGAGGGCCACGGAGTCTCTAGCTCTCTCACTGTATCAACTGTGGCCGGAAGGTCCCGGCGGAGGCTCAATATCTTGTCTGTAAAGAAGCTCTGAAAAGCACCGGCGGTGAGGGCCTGATCACTATTTTTTGGGACGGTAGGGACCGTCGTCAGAGATCGAATTACCTTAAACAGTTGAGCCGGGCGTGAGCTAGCAGACGCTATCAAGGCAGAAAAGTATTTGTTTTTGGCTGCCTTGACAGCATGCTCATAAGTCTCTTTAATTAGCTTATAAGCTGATATTGAGGCTCCGTCACGGAGTTTCCGCCACTCGCGCTCCAGCCGTCTCCTCTCCCGCTTCATGACCCTAAGGTCCCTTGTATACCAAGGAGACCGATGATTGCGGGGTCGGAGAGGGCGCCTAGGGGCAATCTCGTCAAGAGCTCTAGTTAGTGAGATGTTCCAAGCCTGCACCAGCTCATCGACTGAGACGCTGGTAGACTCCAGGTCCCTCAGAGCATTCAGGAACCTCTCGGGTTCCATAAGTCTCTTTGGGCGAACAAAAATCTGTTCGGCGCCCTTGCATGGGGGAGGCGGTTGCTCAACCCGGGTCCTTAGAGCACAGTGGTCCGACCATGGAACCTCTATTACGGAGGCTAGGTCCACTTGAACCCCTGCGCTGAACACCAAATCGAGGGTGTGTCCAGCCGAGTGTGTGGGTCCCGAGTTACACAAGGAGAGACCCAATGTCGCCATGGTCGAAATTAGGTCCGCGGCTGCAGATGGAATGGAGGCTGCGTCGGCGTGGACATTGAAGTCGCCCAGAACAATAAGTCTGGGAAACCTCAATGCCCACTCCGACACAGTCTCCAGCAGCCGCGCCAGGCTCTCCGCCGGTGCGCTAGGACCTCTCAAGCAGGCCCTCTCATATTCCCACCCACTAACTAAACTGATGAAGTTGATGGGATTGACAGAAGTGCTTTTCCTGTCAAACTCAAGGTCCAGGCTGAATTGTATAGGAATATTTCTAGACTTCAGTCCCTGTTATTCCTAATCATTGAAATTCTGGTAGAGCCTGATACAATTGGGAATCCAGTAACATCTGAAGTATTATAGGTCACCCAGATCTGTCCCAAAGTTCATTTCCTGTGTTAATTAATAATTAGATTTCTGCCTCAGATGCCAAAATGTCTGTATGACTCCTGATTATAATGTTCACAGCCCATCTACAACTGAGCTTCAACTTAAAAAAGAAAGAAAAGGAAACCCACATTTCTTCAGCAAATGCCATTGTAAGAGCCACTTGGGTGCAAAGTATTTTAATACAAGTGAGGTGTAAATAGATCCATCTGTGTCCAAAGATTCAAATGTTTATGCCGAGCTCACTAGCATTCCTTTTGTTTGTCAATTACTCTCCTAATTTGTGTGCAAATGGGAGCCAATTTAAAAATGTCAGTAATTGCTCTACAGAAGAAGAATGTGAACTTGTCTCAGCCAGCTCAATGCTGTTGGCCCAGAAAAGAAATACTTTGGGAGAAAGAGGCTGAAGAGGTGCTTAGACTGCACTGTGGAAACCAATTCACACTGCTAAACAAACAAATATCTCTATTTTAACACATTACTTAACCTTTTTTGCAGGTAGTATTAACTTTTTTTTTGTTAAGTATGGTAAGTGCATTATGTAAGTAATATGGCCAATAGCAGCATAATTTGTCCCAGTTGTTTTCCTAAGGGAAAACATGTGCAAAGGAAACGGAAGAGTCTCAGGGCATGTGAGTACACTGGCTTCCAAACCCAAAACACCATATGGACCAGTCGTAGTCTTCACAATGCACAGGGGTTTCTGGCGTGTATCTCAGATTTTTTCCCCCATTTTATACTAACTTTAGTTGGGAAATACTCCGGATTTTATTTGGGGTAGTGTGGACAGCTGGTTTGAGATTTGATATAATCAGATAATTGTGGCATGATGTTATTATTAACATGACAGACGTTGTCCAAGAACTACTTATGACATTCAAATCCAGATGGCAGGACTACTCCTCAGCCTGAATCAGCCAGCATATCAAGAACAGAAGAAAAAACACCGCATAATACTGTGTGATTGAGAATGATAGGTTTTGTAGTCCAACACATCTCAGTGGCACAGGCTAGATTAGAGAAAGGCTGCATTAATTCATATGCACTGTTTATTTATTTATTTATTGCATTTCTATACTTCTTTTCTCACCCCTAGGGGGAATCAAAGTGGTGTACAGCATTATACATGGCAAAAATTCAATGCCTCACATACATATAAAATAATACATTATATATCTAAAACAATAACATATAACTGTAAATTAAAATAATCAAAAACTATACAAACGGTCAGACATGACCATAAAACATTTTAATATTGTATCAATCCCATAGTTGTCCTTTAGCTGCTTCAGTATTGCTATCGATCTGAATGCCTGCTTGTATAGCCAAGTTTTGAGTTGTTTTCTGAACTCCAGGCGGGAGGGGGCTGATCTAATCTTGCTGGGGAGGGAGTTCCACAGCTGAGGGGCCACCACCGAGAAAACCCTGTCTCTCGTCCCCACCAATCACACCTGTAAAGGCGGCAGGACCAAGAGCAGGACCTCCCCTGCTGATCTTAGTACTCTAACTGGCTCATAAAGGGAGATTTGTTTGAACAGGTTAGCTGGACCAAAACCGTTTAGGGATTTATAGGCTAAAGCCAGCACTTTGAAGTGTGCTCGGTAGCAGACTGGCAGCTAGTGGAGCAGTTGCAACAGGAGAGTTGTATGCTCCCTGTATGCTGCTCCAGTGAGGAATCTGGCTGCTGCCCATTGTACTACTTGAACTTCTGAACAGTCTTCAATGGCAACCCCATGTAGAGCATGCTGTAGTAGTCTATTCGAGATGTAACAAGAGTGTGGACCAACATGGCCATGTCTGGTTTCTCAAGGTACGGACACAGTTGTGCACAAGTTCTACTTGTGTGAATGCTCCCCTGGCCACCGCTTAAACCTGAGGTTCCAGGCTCAGCAATGAGTCGAGAACTCCCAAGCTGCAAAGCTGTGTCTTCAGAGGGAGTGTAACCCCATCCAGCACAGGCTGTAACCCTATAGTCCGTTCAACCTTACAACTGACCTGAAGTACCTCTGTCTTGTCTGGCTTCAGTTTCAATTTGTTCACCTTCATCCAGACTGTCACAACTGCCAAACACTGAATCGGGACATGAACTGTCTTCTTAATGGCAGGTGGAAAGGAGTAATAGGCTTGGACGTCATCTACGTACAGATGGCATCGGACTCCAGAACACCAGATGATATCTCCAAGCAGCTTCATGTAGATTTTATTTATTTATTTAAATTTATTTATTCAGTTTTATATTCTGCTCCTCCCTGCAGGCTCGGGGCGGATCACAACATTTAATAAAAACATCAAGATACAACAATGTTAAGAAATTTTAAGATTAAAAAATTCCTTAAAAACTCATGGACGAGACCATATGACACATTTCCGGATTACCCGAAGGCGAGTCTGAAGAGGGTGGTCTTGCATGCCCTCCGGAAAGGGACCAGTTCTAGGAGCGCAAGGGTGTCGGCAGGAAGTGAATTCCATAGCATGGGTGCCACAGCAGAAAAAGCTCGCTGCCTAGTTGTGGACAAATGGCAGGCACGGATCGATGGGATAACTAACAAATTCTGCTCCTCTGAGCGCAGCGATCTTGGGGGAATGTACGGGGTAAGGCGGTCCATCAGGTACACAGGCCCTAGACCGTGCAAGGCCTTAAAGCTTAGAACCAACACCTTGAAGGCGATCCGGTACTCGATAGGAAGCCAGTGCAGATGTCGCAAGATGGAAGTGATGTGCTCCCTCACCGGTGCTCCCACCAGCAAACGAGCTGCGGCATTCTGCACTAGCTTGAATTTTCCAGATCGTCGACAGGGGAAGGCCAACGTAGAGGGCGTTACAGTAGTCCAGCCTCAAGATGACCATCGCTTGGATCACCATGGCCAGGTCATCCCTGAACAGGTAGGGTGCCAATCGCCTAGCCTGTCGAAGATGGAAAAACGACATTTTGCTGACCATGGAGACTTGGGTCTCCATGGACAGCAATGAGTCCAGTTGGACGCCCAAGCTCTTTACAAGGGATGACAGGCTAAGTTGCTCGCCATCCAGGGTAGGCAACCGGCACTCATCCAGCCCAGGGCGACCGGGCCACAAGATCTCCGTCTTTGACGGATTCACCTTCAGCCAGCTGGAACGCAGCCATCGAGTCACGGCTTCCAGGCATTGATGGAAACAATCGGGTATGGTATCCGGCCTGCCATCCATTCTCAGCAGAAGCTGGGTGTCATCAGCATACTGATAACACTCCAGACCAAAGTCGCGGGTCAGCTGGGCCAGGGGGTGCATATAAATGTTGAATAATAAAGGAGAGAGGATGGCCCCCTGGGGGACCCCACAACTTAATGGGAGCCTCCCAGAGACATCCTCTCCCCTCTCCACCCATTGTCCCCGGTCCCAGAGGAAGGAGGCCACCCATTTAAGGGCAGTCCCCCTCATCCCAGACACGGCTAAACAGTGGGTCAACAATGCGTGATCTACTGTGTCAAACGCTGCTGTTAGATCTAACAAAACAAGCAGGGCTGATCCACCCTGGTCCAGCTGGCGGCGAAGTTGGTCTGTAATGGCGACAAGCACGGTTTCCGTCCCATTCCTGATACAAAAGCTGGACTGGAAGGGATCAAGTCCAGCTGTGTCATCTAAGAACTGCTGCAGCTGATCCGCTGCTGCCCTCTCAATTACCTTGCCTAAAAAAGACAAGTTGGAAACCGGGCGGTAATTGGAGGGAGCCGAAGGGTCTAAATTCGGCTTCTTCAGCAGCGGTCTTACCATTGTCTCTTTCAAACCCCCTGGGAACACTCCTTGCTCAAGGGAGCTGTTGATAATCTTTCCCAGGGGGTCTCGTAACCCCTCCCGGCAAGATCTAACAAGCCAGGAGGGGCACGGATCGAGGGAGCAGGTAGTTGGTCTAGCTGCAGCTAGTAACTTATTGACAGCTGCTTTTAAATAACATGGGGGACAGTACTGGGCCCCGCAGGACCCACAAGACAATGGCTGTGGGGTCAAGCAGGTGTCCTCCAACCACACCTTATGGGAACGATCCTCTAGGAAAGACTGGAGCCACTGCAAAACAGTGCCTCCAAGCCCCATTCCTGCGAGGCATTCCAGAGGGATACCAGGGTTTATGGTATCAAAGGTGTTGAGAGGTCCAGGAGAACCAACAGGGACACACTCCCCCTGTCAAGTTCCCTATGTAGATCATCCACTAAGGCGACCAAGTCTATTTCAGTTCCATGACCCAGCCTAAAGCCAGACTGCACTATCATGTAGGTTAAACATTGCCCATGCAATGTTATTCAGCATCACAAGGCTGTTGTTCTTCTACTTCAGATCAGATCTTGGAGATGGTACGTTATTTTTGCTCCATTTCATGTTGACAAGAAAAAAAGTCCCATTAATGAATTTACTAATCTTTTTCATAAATTAAAGTGGCTATAGGACGTCAGAACTCCTTGAAAGACTTCAGTGCCAGAGGCTTCAAGGCAGCTTCTCAAAACCTAAGCAATATTTTCCCAGTCAGACCTTCCAAAGATGCCAATTGACATGCTGGAAAGCAAAGCAAAGCAAAACAAATCAAAACATGGATGGATTAAAAATTTACAAACACCACAACACAAGAAAGATATCTATCTTCATGCATAACATGGTACAATGCAGATATACATCTTCAAGCACAAACCTTCCAGCACTGTATTTATGAAGCATTGTAATGCGCCTGCTTCTAGCATATACTTGATGATGTGAAAAGAATGAATAAAGGTGTTCAAATCTCTGCTTTGTATTTTGTGCTTCCCTTTTCATCCTGAATCAATTAACACAGAGAGACGGTAACAAGATTTTTTGTTTTTGCTTTAAAGAATGTTTCAGTCTTTGTTTTGGGAATTTCTTAATACGTTAAGTGATGTGTGTGTCGGCATCTCTCGGGGAAATAGTCTCGACAGAAGGCAGCTCAGTACACACAGACATACCATGTGGCCTAGATCAGTGTTTTTCAACCTTTTTTGAGCCGCAGCACATTTTTTATATTTACAAAATCCTGGGGCACACCACCAACCAAAATGACACAAAATGACACTCTTAACACAGTAATACATATAGTTAATATGTTTTTACATGTATTCATACATTGGGCCTGTTCCTGTTTTTGTGCCTGTATCAGCTGATTATGATCAGCTGAGAGGAGGAGCAGTGGCGGCGGCAGTGAATGCCAGCAGCTATCTCCGACTTCGAGGAGGCGGCGACACACGGTTGGCTACACAGCGCCTGGAGCCCATTCTTCTCTTTTTCCCTGGCCTGCTGGTGACCCGGTCTTTTTGGGCTCCCAGCGCTGCCCCCCTTTCTCTCTGCCTCTTCCTCTCGAGACCTTGCCCCCATGCCTCTGGCTACCTCCCTCCAGGCTCAGGCCCAGCTGGAAATCTTGAAACATGGCTTTTATGTCTCTTCTCACTGCCGGGAGGGGCTTCACCGAGATCCGTACTGTCCGTTCAGGGGCCTTGGCACAAGCCGCCGCGACCTCCCTGCCCCAGGGGGCCTCCATCCTGCCCTCTGCATGCTCAGGCCTCCCTCATGCCCCCAGCCATGCATAGGCTTCCAGATCGCGGCGCAAACACACCTCTTCTTTGTGGTCTCTTCCAACTCTATGATTCTATCTTCAAGCAAGTGCATTAGTACACAACACCATCTACAGAGTATCAAATTTCCTAACTGAAGCCAAACATTAGCCAAACATTTCCTAACTGTACAACTGAAGCCAAACATTGGGGATGAAAGTTGGTTCATCCCTACCAACTTTCTGGGTTGGTAAGGATGAACCCAGAAAGTCTTGCACTTTCTGGATTTATCCTTACCAATGTCCCCTCTCCCTTTCCCTTCTGTTCAAAGCCATTTCTAATTCTTTTTTATCCCTTGTGAAAAGGGGAAAGAAAATGCAGACAGTAAAGAGAAAAAAGAAGATTAAAGCTGTCAGTCTAACCACAGGCCCATCTCTGAGCCATAGGAAAACACATTTCCCAGCACAGCCAATAGTGAGTGATGTTGGGAGCTGTAAAGTGATAGCATCTCAAGGGCCACACTTTTCACATTTCTGCTACATATCTAGAGAGAGGGAAAGCAGATGATAACCTCCATTTTTACGGAAGAAGACAGAATAGAGAAACAACCCCTTTTTTGGAATGCAACACTTCAGAATCTTAGTTCAAAAAGTACCTTCCTTTTATGTTTTGCAGAGAAGCACATAACGAACAGATGGAAAGGGAGAGGTGCTGGCACTAAAGGATTAATATGAACCGTTTCCGTTTATGATGACCTAAGGAAACAAGATAAAGTACATGTTGCGAGAAATATAATCCAGTGTAATTATAAAGAAATAAAAATAGAGCTGCATGCAAATTCTACATCCTGTGTGAAGAGGATTATTCACCTTTGGCTAGGATTGGCGGGAGTTGCAGTTCAACAATATCCGAAAGGCTACAGGTTGCCCATCCCTGCTGTCCAAAATTGCTCGTTTCCAAAGATTTACAAGTTCTATTATTTATTTTAATCAGAATTTACAGTTACTTAATTTGAGCAAAAGTTCATAGTATCCTTGTTCCAGATGTTACCATCAGTATAAGGGCTCAATTCGGTAATGAAGAATAAAATAAACCATGCCTCTGAACATCTGCCGAGGGCTGTCTCTTTGCTAAGCAAACATGCAATTTCTTGATTTAGTATCAGTTTTATTTGGAGAACATATCAAGTCTTTCAATTCAAATAGAACCTTTTTTATTCCTTCTTTTTGCTAGGTATTTAAATTTAAAGTATAGATAACTTGAGCCAGTATGATGTAGTAATTTGAGCACAGGACTAGGGCTCAGGAGACTAGAGCTCTTCCACACAGCCCTATATTTCAGAATATCAAGGCAGAAAATCCCACATTATCTGATTATGGACTCAGGGCCCTTTCACACAGCCCTATATCCCAGAATATCAAGGCAGAAAATCCCTCAGTATCTGCTTTGAACTGGGTTATCTGAGTCCACACTCAGATAATGCACTGGGTTATCTGAGTCCACACTCAGATAATGTGAGATTTTCAGTTTTGATATTCTGATATTCTGAGATATGGGGCCCCAGGTTTTGAATCCCCACTCAGCCATGTGAAAGGGCCCCAGGTTTTGAATCCCCACTCAGCCATGGAAACTTACCCAAGCTGATCAACTGGGGGCCCTTCCACATAGCCCTATATCTCAGAATATCAAAGCAGAAAATCCCTATATATGTGTGTGCTTTGAACTGGGCTATCTGAGTCCACACTCAGATAATGTGAGATTTCCTGCCTTGATATTCTGGGATATAGGGCTGTGTGGAAGGGCCTGTTGGACCTCTGTCCTCAGCAAGGATTGTGGGCTCTACTGTGCAAGGGCTTGTGGATCCACAGTGCAGGATGGAGATGGAACTTTTGCAAAGGCATCGCAAAGACAGCGTTTGGGAAAAGTGGTTAGGAAGGTCAGTTCTCCTGAGAATCATCAGTGCACAGATAAGGCACCTGGCTGTGGGACTTGGGATAGAAAGAATGAATGTGTTAATTGGTAACTCAAGGTCTTTCCTTCCAGCAGTGGTTTTGGTTTGCCAAGTAAGGGAGGGAAGTGAGAGAAATCTAATTTCTTGATATAGCTATGCTTTGCAGCTTGAATTTCAGATCTAGGTCAACTTTGCAATAAGCTTCATGTGTCTCAAGCCTCCTGTATTCTAGCTCAGTCTTTCTCAACCAGTGTGCCGTGGCACACTAGTGTGCCGTGACGGACCTCCTGCTGTGCCGCGAGAAAAGCTCTCTGCCCCCCTTCCTCCCCCCCTTCCTGCTGAACTCCGGCTGCTTGGGGGAGGAGGAGGAAGGGCCGGGCAGTGGCGAAGAAAAAGAAGAAGGGACTGGGGCGCCGCCTCCTTCGGCTGTTTCCCCAGCCAGCCTCCAATCCGCCATGACTCCCACCATGATTCTCACCCCTCGCTCGCTGAAGCCGTGTGGAGGAGGAGCCCCGCCCACTGAAGCCTGTTCACCGCTCATGCTCCTCCTCTGTAGGGGAGCTGAAGCTGGGGGAGGGGGCGGGGCATGGTGCGGCCTGTAGGTGAGCTGAAGCTGTGGGGAGGGGCGGGGCATGGCACGGCCTGGCTCTGCCCCCTCCCCCGGCTTCGGCACTCCCAGCAGCTGCTCCAGCCTTGAGGGGACAGTGCCAAGCCAGCATTGTGCTGCCTCTGGCACCGCTGGCTTGGCACTGCCCTCAAGGCTGGAGCAGCTGCTGGGAGAGGTGAAGCTGGGGGTAGAGGGCGGGGCATGGCACGGCCTGGCTCTGCCCCCTCCCCCGGCTTCGGCACTCCCAGCAGCTGCTCCCAGCAAGCCACCAACCCCCAACCGTTCTTTACTTTGTTAGAGTATCATTTTGTGTCTGTTTGGTTGGTGGTGTGCCCCCGGATTTTTTTAATGTTAAAAGTGTGCCGCAGCTCAAAAAAGGTTGGGAAACACTGTTCTAGCTCATGCATTTTAGCCTCGTGTGATTTCAGCTTCCTGTATTTCAGCCCAAGTACTCAAGTCTGGAATTTGATTTTCCCTGGAAACTCTTGGGACTTTATCAGCTATTGGATTTTGCCTGCCTTTGGAATTATGGAACTCCTTTGGACTTTATCTGCTACTGGAATTTGTCTGTTTTGGATTTACTAAGTGACTCTGCAGCATCCATGCTGCCTTTGGGCCTTTGGAACTAATCCTTGGACTATTGATTGGATCATATCTCTTCTATATATTTATACTGCTTATATGGCTTGCTGTTTGCTTCAATAAAAAAACTATTCTTTCAGCTGGAGTTGTGTGTTTGGATTCTAAGGGCCCAGGTCTACGCTGGTGTGCGACAGGGCCCCAGGTTTTGAATCCCCACTCAGCCATGGAAACTTGCCCAAGCTAATCAACTGGGGGTCCTTCCACACAGCCCTATATTTCAGAATATCAAGGCAGAATATCCCTCTATATCTACTTTGAACTGGGTTATCTGAATCCACACTCAGATAATGTGAGATTTCCTGCCTTAATATTCTGGGATATTGGGCTGTGTGGAAAGGCCCCCAGTTGACCAGCTTGGCCAAGTTACACTTGATCTCAGAAGGCCTCTTTCTGAACAAATCCTGCAAAACAACAACAACAACAAAACACATTAGGGCTATCAAAAGTCAGAATAGACTGGAAGGCATACGACTACTGTAGAAAACCTGGGATAAAACGAGATAAATGTTTTTATGGTGGCTGAGCAATTTATTGATAACATGATTCAGCTTATTTGGGCTATAAACAAATGGAGATGAGGTCCTGCCATTGGGATTCCATTCCATGCAAGCTTTTTCCCTAAATACAAGATTCTTTCTCTCCACCCTGATTCAAGATATCCCCCTGCCTTCTTCTTGTCCCATTTTCTGCTCATATAGAGAGGAAACAGAAGGTTTTCAGATAGAAAGAGATAGAAAGAGAGGATATGCTAGCAATCAGTATATGGCTGTGTAGATGGGCCCTACATTGTGTAGTGGTGGCAGAGGAAAGACTTCATGAGACTAAATTGTTGCCCTGCATTTAAAAGCCAGTGTGATTCTAAGCTACATCAATAGGTGTATGGTGTGTGTGTGTGTGTGTGTATATATATATATATATATACACACACACATATATATATATATATATATAAATATAATTTATACTGTTTTGGTGAAGATCTCTCTCCTCTTGGAATACTGTGCCCAATTCTGGGCACCACAATTCAAGAAAGACATTGGCAATATATCATGTATCCAGAAGAGGGCAATAATAAAAGGTCTGAAAATCATGCCTTATGGCAGTCTTTCTCAACCGGTGTGATGCATTATTTTGGCGCCCCCCCCCTCCCCATGTAAAACAAATATACAATTATAATATCACAATACCATTAGTAGTTTTATATTGTATCAATGTATATACAATATATTATAGTACATACTCATACTATATTATATCATAATTATATTATACTACATTACAATATAATTATATTATAATATATTGACATTATAATATAATATAACACTCTATTATATTATTATTATAAAATAATAAATAAAATTATTTATTTAAATAAAATTGTCCTCTACTAAATATTTTCATTACTCCTATAAAACTTAAATAACCCAAAATAAAGTAAAATAAAATATTATATGTTACTATTTGCCTGCGCAGTTGCGCCTGTCCTTGATGCTCCTGGCCGGCGCGTGTGTGCGCGTGGGGAGGTGGGCGGGTGTGGTAGGGTTCACACGTGATTGGGCCTGGCGAGAGAGTTCGCCTCAGCACGCGGTGGCTACTTCCGGTGGCGGCTGTCAGGAGGCAATTCGTCGCCAATACCCCTTTGGCTCCACTCCCCTCTCCCTTTGTCTCTGCCCCCTGCCTGCCCAATTGGGTCACCTTATTCGGCGGCAGGGCGGAGACAAAGGGAGAGGGGAAGCACTCTCTGCTTGCCCGATAGGGAGTGCTTTGCTTACAGGCTTCTGCGAACAGGAGCTACTGGGCATGCATGGAGGTTTTCACGCTTGCGCAGTTGCTCCTGCGCTCAACTTCAGCTCCGGAGCAACTGTGCCTACGCGAAAACCTCCGCGCATGCCCAGAAGCGGCATCGGAGCGCACAAGGCCGGGGCCCAAAAGCAGGCAGCCGCGGCGCTGCCTGAGGAACATCGGCAGGGCCAGGACGCTGTCTGGCGCTGGCGTCCGGCGGGCGGGGGAATTCGCCCCTTCTCAGATGACGCCCCACGCGGCCGCTTCCTTGGCCTACCTGTAGGACCGCCCCTGCTTCCACACAGCTCTATATCCCAGAATATCAAGGCAGAAAATCCCACAACGTCTGCTTTGAACTGGGTTATCTGAGCCCACACTCAGATAATGCGGGATTTCCCGCCTTGATATTCTGGGATATAGAGCTGTGTGGCAGGGCCCTGGGACACAGGGTAATGGATTCAAACTAAAGAAAATGATATTCCACCTCAACATTAGGAAGAAAACCTAGCTGTGAGGGCTAAACAATGGTGGAGTAGGCAGTCTAGGAGTGTGCTGAAGTCTCTTTTTGTGGAGATTTTAAATAGAGGCTAGTTAGCCATCTGCCAGAAATTATTTGATTGCATATTCCTGTATGGCAGAATTGGGTTGGACTGGATGGATCGTCATTGTAGTCTCTTCCAGCTATGTGATTCTATTACTCTATATACAAACAAGCCTCTACTAACAGCATGATGCCACTCCTGGTCTGGTTTTCCTCCCACTCAGCTCTCCTGTAAGAATAATTTCTGCAGTGAGTGTATAGGAGTTTGTGTTTTATAGCTTCCTGATTCCTTGATTCCCAGCAGATAGGTTCTTAGTAGGCTTAAAAGGAAAACAGATACACTTTCCTCTAAAAATAGGTACAGATATTTTTTCAGCGGTGAAGAAAGCTTTGCCTTATTAACTGTTACATATACCTACCTGAGGCTCATTATTTACAGATATTGTTTGGACAACATAGACACTGGCCTTGTTAGCTGGGGGATTTCAGAATTCCAGTCTCAAGAAATAACTTTTTCCAAGATTTGTTTTAAAAACCTGTCACAGGGAGTCTCATTGCTTCATGTTGACCATTGTCTGTGTTTGATAGCAGCATATTGCACTTTTTGTAAAATTATAGACTATATAGGTAAAGGTTTTCCCCTGAAAATAAGTCCAGTTGTGTCCGACTCTGGAGGTTGGTGCTCATCTCCATTTCTAAGCCGAAGAGCCGGCGTTGTCCATAGACACCTCCAAGGTCATGTTGTTGGCATAACTGCACGGAGTGCCGTTATATAATATATAATAATATATAATAGCTTATATATTATTTTTTTGAAATGGTTCTGGCCCAGCTTACTTATCCGAACGCATCTGCCTTTACGTCCCATCTCGCAGCCTAAGATCATCTGGGGAGGCCCTGCTCTCGCTCCCATCAGCATCACAAATGCGGCTGGTGGGGACGAGAGATAGGGCCTTCTTGGTAGTGGCCCCGCGCCTATGGAATGCACTCCCAAGTGAGATAAGATCAATGCCATCTCTCCTGGCTTTCAGAAAAAAGCTAAAGTTGTGGTTCTGGGTCCAGGCCTTGGGCAGTAGATGTAATTGGCACTTTTGGACATTGACTGGACTGGCATAGCGGTAGACGGTATTGTCCTCTGTTTTATTGTTTTATTAATGTGATACTGTTTTATTTATTTATTTCCAACATTTCTACCTCGCTCTTCTCAACCCCCGAGGGGGGACTCAGAGCAGCCTAACAAAAGGCACAATTCGATTCCAGCATAAATACAATATAAAACCAAAAACATATAGCATTAAAATACATTAAAATACAATTAACATTAACACATTATACACATTCTCTTAAGTTAAAAACAGTATTTCGTTCATAACAGGAACATTGAGCCATTAGATGATGTGTGTCATTTTATATCAGATTATGGGCAACTTAAGTCAACATTCACTTTTTTCCTGAATGCCAGGAGGGATGGGGTTGATCGTATGTCACTTGGAAGCACGTTCCACAGACGGGGAGCCACCACCGAGAAGGCCCTCTCTCTCGTCCCCACCAACCACGTTTGAGAAGTTGGCGGGAGTGAGAGCAAGGCCTCCCTGGATTATCTTAAATTACGAAGTGGGGCATAGAGGCTGATGTGTTTGGACAAGTAAGCTGGGCCAGAACCTTATAGAGCTTTATAGGTCAAAACCAGCACTTTGAATTGAGCTCAGAAATGGACAGGCAGCCAGTGGAGCTGACACAACAGGGGGGTGGTATGCTCCCTGTATGTAGCTCCAGTTAGTAATCTGGCTGCTGCCCATTGGGCGAATTGTAATTTCCGAACTGTCTTCAAAGGCAGCCCCACGTAGAGTGCATTGCAGTAATCTATTCGGGATGTGACCAGAGCGTGGACGACTGTAGCCAGATCAGACTTCCCAAGGTACGGGTGCAGCTGGCGCACGAGTCTTAACTGTGCAAAAGCTCCCCTGGCCACCGCCGAGACCTGGGGTTCCAGGCTCAGCGATGAGTCCAGGATCACTCCCAAGCTGCAAACCTGCGTCTTCAGGGGGATTGTAACCCCATCCAATGATTATGTAATGGTTTTAGTATTTATATTTGATGTGCATTATATTGTTTTACTATTCATATTTTGTATGGTGGTGTAACTGCCTTAGTGCTGCAATGTAAGCTGTGCTGAGTCCCCCTTCGGCGGAGAGAAGCAAAGGGGAAACCAAAAACCATAAATAAATAAATACTTTGCTATTTTAATTAGGAATTATAGTCTTCTGGGATGCACTCACACATGTCACTTTCCCAGGTACTCCACACAAGGGCTGAATATAGCTGTATTAGATGGTTTGCTATATGCTGCGGATGGGATGTAAGCTTTTAAACTGTTCTCCAAAGGAGAGGTGAAAAAAGGAGGGAGTGTGAATGTGACCTGCTTTCCCTCTTTGCTTTCCAGTCCAAACAGCACCACAACTCAACAGTGCAAAGTCCCAGCGCTGCATATATTCTTATTGATCTAGAAGGCGCCGTTAATCTCAGGCACTTTAGAAATATCCCCGGAAACATCAATATTGGTATTTCACTCATAAATGCCGTTTCTATTTCATATAAACCACAGCAGCTCTCGCCTTCAGAAATAGTTTTCCGTTCGATTAGATCCTTTGGGTAAGAAAACCGTCCATGTGGGTAAACTTGTTTTGCCCTATTGACCATTGAGTAAATGTGTCATGAGCAGTGGATTTGTGAAAGCTCAGTGGAACTTCCATGCTCAAAGAGAAGGCATTTATGTATTCTCTTTCTTCCAAAGAACTCAGGGCTGTGTGTGTAGTACTGCCTTGGATGGTCTCTTACACATCATTTAAAAAAGAGGGCAAGAGAAGGCTTGAGTTTGCATACAATTTGCACATACTGGTTTAGATGCACAGATACTTCATTTTAGCAAAAATTAAAGTGCCAGTAAAAATGCAGTGCCTCATCATAATGGAGCAGGTGTTGTCTACAAGAGTTTCAAGATTAGTTTCTTTTTAAATTGCCTTATCTCATTCATGGCATTTTACACGGGATCCATGTATTCCATCTTCCTGTGTTTTCTGATTGATTTTGCTGTAATTTTTCCCAAATGACACCCCCCTCCCCACACACACAACCCTTGTTAGTGAGGATCATAACTTTCAGATGGAGGCCTTTATTGTTTAATATCTATATCAGTGTTTGCCAACCTTTTTTGAGCCGCGGCACACTTTTAACATTAAAAAAATCCGGGGGCACACCACCAACCAAAATGACACAAAATAACACTCTTAACACAGTAAAGAACGGTTGGGGGTTGGTGGCCTGCTGGGAGCAGCTGCTGGGAGTGCTGAAGCTGGGGAGGGGGCGAAGCCAGGCTGCACCATGCCCCGCCCCCTTGCCCCGGCTTCGGCACTCCCTGCAGCTGCTCCAGCCATGAGGGGGCAGAGCCAAGCCAGCGGTGGCAGAGCCAGCACAATGCTGGCTTGTCACTGTCCCCTCAAGGCTGGAGCAGCTGCTGGGAGTGCCGAAGCCGGGGGAGGAGGCAGAGCCAGGCTGCACCATGCCCCGCCTCCTCCCCCCAGCTTCAGCTCTCCTACATGCCGCGCCATGCCCCGCCCCCTCCCCCCAGCTTCAGCTCACCTACAGAGGAGGAGCATGAGCGGTGAACGGGCTTCAGTGGGCGGGGCTCCTCCACGCGGCTTCAGCGAGCAAGGGGCGAGAGTCATGGTGGGAGTCATGGAGAATTGGAGGCTGGCTGGGGAAACGGCCGAAGGAGGCTTCTTCTTTTTCTTTGCTACTGCCCGGCCCTTCCTCCTCCTCCCCCAAGCAGCAGGAGTTCGGCAGGAAGGGGGAGGAGGAAGGGGGGCAGAGAGCTTTTCTCGCGGCACAGCAGGAGGTCCGTCACAGCACACTAGTGTGCCACGGCACACTGGTTGAGAAAGACTGATCTATATGCATTCATTTGCCCGACTGGTTCGTGATTTTGGTCTGGAGTGTTATCAGTACGCTGATGACACCCAGCTGGTGCTGAGAATGGATGGCAGGCCGGACACCGTACCTGATTGTTTCCATCAATGCCTCGAAGCCATGACTGGATGGCTGCATTCTAGCCAGTTGAAGGTCAATCCATTGAAGACGGAGATTCTATGGCTGGGTCGTCCTGGGTTGGTGAGTGCTGGTTGCCTGCCCTGGATGGTGAGCGGTTAAGCCCGTTGTCTTTGGTAAAAAGCCTGGGGGTCCAACTAGACCCACTGCTATTGTGGTGTTCCAGCCTAGTGGTCAGAGACAGACTCCGGGGGTCCCAGCTGCCCCGGATGGATATGGGTCTGCAGATGAGGACTTAGCCTGGGATGATGTCTGGCTACATGGATATGATACTGCAGATGAGAATTTTGATTCTCACGAGGGCTTTTTTACTCCCTTGCCAGATGAGCATTTTGAGGATATGGAAGTTAGGGAGGATCGAGTTTCTCAGGATGAGAGCTCTGCACCTGGGGCCGCTAATGAGGAGGAATTTGACAGGAGAGCCAGTATCTGATCCTCCCGAAAAGATTGGGGTTTGAGAAGGGGGGTGCGTTGGTCACATAGACAGTAATTTCCTTTATTATATTGTGCCGGGGTTGTTCTAGTCAGATCTGAAGCTACGTTCAGTTTGGAAGGACTCTCGTTCAGGATTCTAAGTTCATGGAAAGACTCTTGTTTAGGACTCTAAGTTCATGTTGACCGCAGGAGCGGTTTGCCTTGTTATTCACGTTTGCACTCCGTGGGACTTAAGTCAGTTTGGCTCGTCAGCTTTTGAACTCTTGGGACTATCTTTGGATTTGTTTGATTTTCTTTACATCTTTCAACTTTTGGACTATTACTTATTCTAAATAAAAGTACATTTATTGCATCTGCCTGGTGTGTGTGATCTAGGGGGGCTGTCCGTGTTCTGACGTGCAACAGCTATCGATGGAGACTCAGGTCTCTACAGTTAGCAGGTCTGCATTCTTCCATCTCCGAGAGACTGGGCGACTGGCTCCTTACCTATCCAGGAATTACCTAGCCACGGTAATCCAGGTGACAGTCATCTCAAGGCTAGACTATTGTAACGCCCTCTACATTGGCCTTCCCTTGTCGACAACCCGGAAACTCAAGCTGGTGCAAAATGCTGCTGCCTGATTGCTGGTGGGATCACCTGTAAGAGAGCACATCACACCAATCTTACAGCAATTGCACTGGCTGCCAATAGAGTACGGGATTGTTTTCAAGGTGCTGGTTTTGACCTTTAAGGCCTTGTATGGTTTAGGGCCAGGGTACCTGAGGGACCGCCTCACCCAGGGCCGTAGCCAGGATTTTGATTCGGGGGGCTGAGTTTGGTTCGGGGGGGGGGCTGAGACTGGGTGGAAGAGGGTCTACCCTAGCAAACCTTTTGTATCGTTATCCCAATAACCCCATTAATGTGGGATATAATGAGCATGGTGATCAGATCATGATATGAATAAACATAACAGTTTAAAAAATGTACCAGTAAGGCCTTTTCGTGGACCACCCTGAGAATTTCTGGGGGCTGGAGCCCCTTAGCCCCCGGCTCCATGCCTGGCCTCACCCCATATGTTCCCCCGAGATCACTGCGATCAGAAGAACAAAATCTTCTGGTGATTCCATCAGTTCGTTCCTGCCACCTCTCAGTAACGAGACAAAGAGCCTTCTCTGTGGTAGTGCCAACTTCATGGAACACGTTACCAGATGGAGTTCGCACTATCGCGGAGTTAGCCTCCTTCCGGAGGGCCTGCAAGACGACCCTCTTTAAGCAGACCTTCAATTTAAGTGCTTCCTGACAAGTCTGTTTTGCCCTGCGTTTTTATATAACAAATTGTTTTATCTGTATTTTATCTTGTTGTATACTGTTGTTTTATGTAAACCACCCCGAGCCTGCAGGGAGGGGCGGTATATAAAAGTGAACCATAAATAAATAAATAAATAAAAATAAACAGTAGCCTCCATCTGAAAGCATCTCAGAGGTGTGCTCACTGTCCAGATGTTGTGGGTGTGCAATTTGAAGACATCTCCTGGTCTCCCTTTCTAAATAGGACTCGGACAAGAGGGCTCCTCAAGTAGAATATGTCTTCAAACAGATGACAGTCCTCTTTAAAGGTTGTACACATGGGCAATCTTATTATGTCCCCCTCGCCTTTGTTGTCACAACAGTCTTGGGAGGTGATTTAGGGAAAGACACTGTAAAGGCACAAAGTCATCCAGTGAGACTTTATAGTATTTTATAGTATTTGACCACTCCCAGCTGTAACACACTGACCCCCAAATCAGGGTAAGTCTGGGAAACATATAGCCTTTAGATCAGTGTTTCTCAACTTGGGGGTCGGGACCCCTGTGGGGGTCGTGAGGGGGTGTCAGAGGGGTTGCCTAAGACAATCAGAAAGCAGTATTTTCTGTTGGCCATGGGGAATCGGTGTGGGAATTTTGCCCCAAATTTATCATTGGTGGTGTTCAGTATACTCTTTGATTGTAGGTGAACTATAAATCCAAGCCACTACACCTCCCAAATGTCAAATCTATTTTCCCCAAACTCCACCAGTGTTCACATTTGGTCATATTGAGGAGTTGCACCAGGTTTGGTCCAGATTTATCATTGTTTGAATCCACAGTGCTCTCTGGATGTAGGTGAACTACAACTCCCAAACTCAAGGTCAATGCCCACCAAACCCTTTCAGTATTTTCTGCTGGTCATGGGAGTTCTGTGTGCCAAGTTTGGTTGAGTTCCATCATTGATGGAGTTCCGAATGCTCTTTGTTTGTAGTTGAACTATAAATTCCAGCAACTACAACTCCCAAGTGATGAAATCAACCCCTCCAATCCCACCAGTAATCAAATTTGGGTATATTGGGTATTTGTGCCAAATTTGGTCAAGTAAATGAAAATACATCCTTCATATTGGATATTTATATTACGATTCATAACAATAGCAAAATTACAGTGGTGAAGTAGCAACAGAAATAATGTTATGGTTGGGGGTCACCACAACATGAGGAACTGCATTAAGGGGTCACGGCATACGTAAGGTTGAGAAACATTGCCTTAGATGTTGTTGGAAGTCTCTACAGAAATAGATAGTATAGCCAAAGGTAGGATTATCAATCCAACAGCTTCTAGAGGAATGCATGTTTTCCAACCTGCCTGACATCCTGAGGGTGGGAAACTCTGCCCCTCTGGAAGGTTTGAGCTAGAACTCTCACAATTCCTTGTCATTGGCTATGATTTCTGGAGTGCTGAGTTTTACAACTCAAGAGGAGTGAAGGTTCTTCATATGTCTGTAGTATACTTTTGCTAGATCTGATAAAAAACTACTTTCCAAGTTAGCTTGATAGATATTTAAGAGTAGGCTATTATCAGGACCTATGGGCTGCAGTCTGAGCTCTGCCACATGCACAATGGAGTACCTCCTTGTACCGACAGCAGAGGCGCTCCAAGTGGCCAGCGACCTGTCAAAGGACATCTATATATATAAAGGAAGAGTCGTCATGGAACGACCATCCCAAACAGAGAAACCTTACAACGCAGAGACACCAAACTTGCCAACAGAAATAGGCCTCAGACAAGGAAGGTTTGTAGCAAAGAAACTCCCCCCCAAAAACCTAAACGGCCCCCAAAACAACGAGTAAAAAACCTACATTTCCCAGCATCCTCCGGGGCTGCCAACGACTCTCCCAGCCTCTACATTCTGACACCATGATTGGCTGCCAATAAGGGCGGATTTGCATAACTCCTGTACTGGCCAGCCAACATGAACATTCCGACCCATAATAAATTGTCAGAGGAGGATAAGGCAAAGGGCTGAGGCACAAACACAAACACCCAATTCACTTCCCACAGAAAATTTAAACCCCTACAAATCACAGACCACGCCCAAAATTGACAGTAAGGCTTCATTAACTTGATTCTCCCGACTAGGCCTCAGCTCATTGGACATTGTGAATGGCCTGAATTGACAGTAAGGCTTCATTAACTTGCTGTTCCTGACTAGGCCTCAGCTCATGGGACATTGTGTATGGCCTGAATTTACAGTAACCTACCTTGGCACACAGAGCCCCTATAACCCACGCTACATTCTACTACAGTTTGGAGGAGGGTGGACCATGAATTATGGGACTTGAAGTTCCTCCATGGATAATGGGATTTGTAGTACTTCAAAACCCATCATTCCCCACAGACCACTGTGTCCAAGAACCAAGACCGATAAAGACCCAACTTGGCAAACAATGCACCCCATGACCCACACTCCATCCGACTCCAGATTAGAGGAGGACACACCATGGATAATGGGATTTCAAGTACCTCCACTCACTTCCAAAGTACCCCCCACACACACATCAACCTCTACATCAACACAGCAGACGGAAAGACAAAAAACATTGTATATCCACAAGCTATGCAGAACGCCAGAAACACCACACAACAACAACTCCACAGGACTCCAACATCCCACCCACCAAAACAACCCACAACAACACAGCCATGACCCCAACAACACCATAACTAACAACAACTCCAACCCTTACATACTCAGACTTCCTCACATCTCCAAAATAGGGCACAGCAACGCGTGCCGGGTACAGCTAGTTTAATATAATGCCAAGTTTCAAAACTGTGTATTTTAAACTGCATCTTTGACTCGCTTCTGATAAAAGAGGTAAAGGTTGTCCCCTGACTTTAAGTCTAGTAGTGTCCAACTCTGGGGGGTTGTGCTCAACTCCATTTCTAAGCCGAAGAGCCAGCATTGTCCATAGACACCTGCAAGGTCATGTGGCTGGCATGACTGCATGGAGTTAAAGAAAAACGAGCTGGCTGGTAATGAAGACTAACACAAACAGCAGTGTGAAAATGCCAAATGGAATCAGACTCTATAGGCTTAGTGTTGTAGATCGAAGAAAACACCCAAAGTATGCAAAATATGTCTCTATATTAACACATTAGTGTAAATAACAACATGGTATATCACATCAAACATACAATGATACAAAAAGAAGGAGGCGCCAGGTGAAATATACTCCCAAAAGTACTTGCCCTATGGCGAATGGTTGCTGGAAAAGGTCCGCTCTCTGTGCCAAGCTGTATAGCGGCTCGGGTTCAGCGTGGGCCGATACCCGAGCAGGGAGAGGAGGCGCTGAGTGATGACGCGTCACAGCGCCAGATGCGGCCGTCGTGAGATCAATATTGCAGTAGTGACGCCAGCACGTTGGGAGTGGTATGCGGGATACCCCAGAGGAATGAAAACATGGATGGGGAAATCCCCATGTAGTCAAGGGGAATCCCGGGCGCCCTATCAATCCAGCCTGGCGGTCTCGCATCACTGTGGTGCTCTGTATGAGCCGAAAACCTAATCCACATGGAACAGGGTTATGTGCATCTCTCTACCTGATATGTGACTACTGCTTGGTATAGCTACAAGAGCCTTGAAAAAGGAGCCTATGGAGCCTTCCGAAATGGTTTCAAAAAACCGCGGAAAATACATGGCACCTGCTGGCCGTCGGCTCTGCTAAACCTCCAAGCCTTCATGTGAAGAAGAAGCCACACCGCCTCTTCCTCCATGTCCAGTCTGGGGTAATTCTGCCCCTTTGGAGCATTGAAGCTCTTAATCGGACTGCTTTGTGTTTTTGTGAATCCAAGCCACCCGCCTTTGATTCCATCACCCCCTCCCGCGTCGCTTCCAGGGATTCCCTACTATGGTTTTCGGCTCATACAGAGCACCACAGTGATGCGAGACCGCCAGGCTGGATTGATAGGGCGCCCGGGATTCCCCTCGACTACACGGGGATTTCCCCATCCATGTTTTCATTCCTCTGGGGTATCCCGCATACCACTCCCAACGTGCTGGCGTCACTACTGCAATATTGATCTCACGACGTCGCATCTGGCGCCAGACGCGTCATCACTCAGCGCCTCCTCTCCCTGCTCGGGTATCGGCCCACGCTGAACCCGAGCCGCTATACAGCTTGCACAGAGAGGACCTTTTCCAGCAACCATTCGCCATAGGGCAAGTACTTTTGGGAGTATATTTCACCTGGCGCCTCCTTCTTTTTGTATCATTGTATGTTTGATGTGATATGAGAAAAAGAGAGGCTGTTCCACATAAATCAGCAATGCAATGGGGGGGGAGATAGCAACAGGCTATGGGAAACGTTCTGAGACGAGTAAAGTAACAATGAATGAATATTGATACATATATATTGTGTCACAACATCTTAAGTACGAGACATGGTCATAAAGAAATCATATAAGCATCATAGATACATAACACGGTAAGTACCAGTACATAGCACAATGAAAATAATAATGGCGGTGAGCTCGCTGGTGGAGACGGCGAGCTAAGACGCCCAGGCTCCGGCGAGGAGAGGCAAGGATGATAGCAGCAGGCCCAGGTCCCCGACGCTTTCCCAACCCGCAAAGTTCACGAAAGGAAATAATAAATGGCACAGTCTCACAAATATAATGTCCGGGTGGGAGGGAGCGTCCAAGGGCCGACGAAAGGGTCTTGCGCGCCTTCGTTTCACCCCCGTAGGGGCTTCCTCAGGGCCAGGGGCGGGGCCTGAATGACGTATTCGCGTGAGCGTCCTCACGAAGTCATGGCACTAGAGTTATAATAGTATAGAGTGACAAGACTGCATGTATCATCGAGTAATTGCAATAATATTACAACAAACGCTATCTACAAAAGGGAAACAGCATGGGGGATGGAAAAAATAACATCTTAGCAAGCTAACACTGTATATAGAGGCTGGTATTTAACCAAGAGCAGGAAGATGATTTGATTAAGGATAGAGGCCTCGGAGACAACGAAGATAGCGCCACCAATGCAGACCGCACACGTCCATTCTACAGGACATTACTAACAAAGAACTTAGGAGAGTGAGGGTTCTGTTTAAACATTGACACTCTATCTGAATATGTTAGAAAGATTATTCCCAGGAAGGGCTTGATACAACTGCCCCCAGGCTCTTATACTAATGATGATCTTTTGAAAAGCTGGCAAGCTATCATGTCTAGAGCCAGCAAAGATGTGATGCTATTGATTATTCAGAGGTCCATGGTAGAACTTAGGACCCTTGATGATGACATTGATTCTCTTAAAGCCCATACAGAGGTTGCATTACCCATTCGAGATTTGGACTCTATCAAATCACAATGTGACAAACTACAAAAAGAAATTAGAGATTACAAAATCAATAAATTTAAAAGAGATGAGATAGATTATAGCAACAACAGAGTCTATAAATGGACCTACCAAAATTCCTATTATAGACCCGGGCCTAGACAGGTGCGATTTAATTCAAGAGAGTCTCTTGCTTCTGGCAATCTTTCTGACGACCCAGGAGCGATTTCTGACTCCTCAGCCAATTCAGGCAACTCACAAAAATACACACTGAGGAGCCAAAAACAATCGAATGTACCATCCACCTCCCGCTCTCCCAATCCCCAACCACAAATGCAAAATTTTCCCAAGGGACGGGGAAGAAAGAAGGGGACTTAGTTGTCAATTTGTCTCAGTTATCATTATCAGAGCATGACAAATTTCTGTTAAATAAAGGTTTATCGTATGTATTCACCCCCAATTGTTCGGCTGTTAATATCCGTACTGATTTAGCCACTCTATTTCGCACCATTCGCCTGAAGGAACATTTTAAAGATACGCCCAGTGATCACTATATAGCTTCTAGGATCAGGACTCAAAGTAATTTTACTCCTCCCATAGTATCAGACAATATAAGAATTTTCGAAAAAACAGTCCTCCAACAGGTTCAAGCCATTGACCACCAACATGACAGAAGACACCCGAACCTCAGCCAAAATGACATTAAACGTCTCAAGGAACTAGGTAACCACCCACAGGTGATTATTAAGCCAGCTGACAAAGGAGGTTCGGTCGTTATTTGGGAACGCAGTGACTACTATAAGGAAGCATTATCTCAATTAGAAAACCAAAAACATTATAGGACACTGCCCCAAGACCCCACCCCTAAATTCTTCAAAACTATCTATAATGTGATTCAAGATGGTCTTCTCAATGGCCAATTGACCAACCAAGAAGCCGAATTTCTGGTGAATCACCATCCGAGCATCCCTCACCTATATTTATTACCAAAAATTCACAAGGCCACCAGGCCCCCGTTAGGCAGACCCATCGTGGCTGCCACCGACAGTTTATTACAACCTCTAGGGATTTTCCTGGATACCATACTCCAACCCTTTGCCCAAAGATTACCCACGTATATCAAAGACACCAGAGATTTAATTAATAAGATTGAAGGTATTTCTATTTTGCCCTCTGACATTCTTATCTCTGCTGATATTGCGTCTTTATACACCAATATCCCATGCGATGAAGCTAGACATATCATTCACAATACTCTTGATAGGCGACCTACACCCCACCGGCCATCTTCGGCCTACCTAATGGATCTAATTGATCTCATTTTTGATTATAATTATTTTCAATTTAGAGACCAGTATTATTTGCAAGTGGGGGGAATTTCTATGGGTCAGGCCCTTGCCCCTACGGTGGCTAACATCTTTGTGGGATCTTTAGAAGACATATATCTTTTTTCGGAGGAACATGTCCACTTTTCTGGACACATTAAATTTTTCTTTAGATACATTGATGACATCCTATGTATCGTGGATGGAGAAACAAACATGAGGGACTTTCAAGATTGGATGAATAACTGGCATCCTAACATGACTTTTACGTTTGAGTGTAGTACGGAGGAGGTGAATTTTCTTGATTTAACCATTTTTACTCATAACAATCAAATAAAAGTGAGAAATTTCTCTAAACCCACAAACACCAACTCCCTCCTCCATTACTCCTCATTTCACCCCCACCACCTTAAAAACAACTTACCTTACTCCTCTCTAATACGACTAAAAAGAAACTCTTCCTTCCCGCACCACTTTACCCATGATGCCCATCTCTTTCTCGACAATTTAAAACGCAGAGGTTACCCTGACAAGGTGTTAAATTCGGCCCTCCACCGAGCCACTAATACACCCAGGAACCAATTATTAACTCCCAGGGTAAAAACATCGCCTTCTAGAGTCATCTGGCCATTGACCTTATCACCTCATTCCAGGAATATTAAAAAAATTATCACTAACTTTTGGCCTTTGGTGAGTTCTATCCCAGGCCTAGAAAATCCACCACTCATCGCATACAAGAGATCCCAGAATCTCAGAGACCTACTTGTACACTCCAAGGACCATGTGCTTGATTCCTCCCCCCCTTCTATCCCCCTTCCTCCTGGCGTTAAGAAATGCGGCAGATGCAGTATCTGCAGACACATCTCTCCTCTAACTCAAATCCAAAACCCCACTAACAACAAGATACACAAGATCAATACATGGGCCACATGTAATTCAAAAAACATAATATATTGTTTAATTTGTGGGTGTTGTGGGGGTCTCTATGTCGGTTTATCGACAAGAGAATTGAAGACTAGGGTGTGTGAACATAGATCTCGCTTCCATACAGGGTATGACAACTCAGTGCTTTATATGCACTTCAAAACATGTAACCCAAGGTATGATAACTTCACCGTCACTGTCTTAGAAAAGATACACCCACAGCCTCACTCTGACATCAAAAAGACCCTTCTTCGTCTGGAAAATAAATGGATAATTTCCCTAAATTCAGAGACCCCTAGTGGTTTAAACGACAAACTATCCGTCAGTGAATTACTCATATAACACACACCTGTGCACCACACTATTTAAGAGCCCTGTAATTCAACCTCGGGGCCTCCAGCCCAGTGTCGGTTGATACTGCCTCCATCTGCGGTGCTCCCGTTGTCCTCTGCTGTGGTATGTTACTTCTACCAGCCTCTATATACAGTGTTAGCTTGCTAAGATGTTATTTTTCCATCCCCCATGCTGTTTCCCTTTTGTAGATAGCGTTTGTTGTAATATTATTGCAATTACTCGATGATACATGCAGTCTTGTCACTCTATACTATTATAACTCTAGTGCCATGACTTCGTGAGGACGCTCACGCGAATACGTCATTCAGGCCCCGCCCCTGGCCCTGAGGAAGCCCCTACGGGGGTGAAACGAAGGCGCGCAAGACCCTTTCGTCGGCCCTTGGACGCTCCCTCCCACCCGGACATTATATTTGTGAGACTGTGCCATTTATTATTTCCTTTCGTGAACTTTGCGGGTTGGGAAAGCGTCGGGGACCTGGGCCTGCTGTTATCATCCTTGCCTCTCCTCGCTGGAGCCTGGGCGTCTTAGCTCGCCGTCTCCACCAGCGAGCTCACCGCCATTATTATTTTCATTGTGCTATGTACTGGTACTTACCGTGTTATGTATCTATGATGCTTATATGATTTCTTTATGACCATGTCTCGTACTTAAGATGTTGTGACACAATATATATGTATCAATATTCATTCATTGTTACTTTACTCGTCTCAGAACGTTTCCCATAGCCTGTTGCTATCGCCCCCCCCCCCATTGCATTGCTGTTTGATGTGATATACCATGTTGTTATTTACACTAATGTGTTAATATAGAGACATATTTTGCATACTTTGGGTGTTTTCTTCGATCTACAGCACTAAGCCTATAGAGTCTGATTCCATTTGGCATTTTCACACTGCTGTTTATGACTGCATGGAGTGCCATTACCTTCCCGCCAGAGCGGTACCAATTGATCTGCTCACATTTTCATGTTTTCGAACTGCTATGTCGGTAGAAGCTGGGGCTAACAGAGGGAGCTCACCCCACTCCCCAGATTCAAACAGCTGACCTTTTGGTTAGTAAGTTCAGCAGCTCAGCGGTTTAACCCACTGTGCCACCAGGGCTCTCTTTGTTACGATATTTGTTGTATTGCTTCTGATACGATAAATAAATAGGACCTATGGGCAATAACCCTTCATCTGCTGTTTGAACCTACCTTATCACCTGCTGTTCACAGACAAACTCTTTTGAAAATGGAGGTCCTATGTTGTGACCACAGTTATGTCCTCCCTTATTGCATGTACCTTCTTCTGAGGAGCAAGGTGCTTAGCTAAAAAATATAGCAAGGATATGCAAACCTTATCATGGGAAAGTACACAAAGCCAATTGAGGAAGCCCAAAAGGCTGGATGGGATCCAAGGAGGACTGGGTACACTCTAAGGCAGTGTTTTTCAACCTTTTTTGAGCCGCGGCACATTTTTTACATTTACAAAATCCTGGGGCACACCATCAACCAAAATGACACAAAATGACACTCTAACACAGTAATACATATAGTTCATATGTTTTTAAATGTATTTATACACTCAGTGTGAAACCTGGGCCTGTTTCGATGAACACAACATAGATATATATATATATATATATATATATATAACTTACTCTCACAGACTTATACAGGGCTATCATGTCTTCTCTCAGCCTTCTCTTCTTCAGGCTAAACATGCCCAGCTCTTCAAGCCGCTCCTCATAGGGCTTGTTCTCCAGACCCTTGTGAAATTTCACCCTGAGTGAAACTTGCTTCCAGTTAACTATGGATGTCATGCAGCTGTTATAAACAGTTCCTGGGGGGGGGGGGGCAACTCTCGATAAATCCAGTAAAATAGTAAAAAAATAAACATTTCCAAGTGGAGAGGCTTAATTTGTTTCTTGGAAACCTGTGAATACTTTAGCCTCCCGATGCTCCCAGGTTCACTCACTGCCCAATTCACCGACGTGGAGCTTCCGGCATTCAGCGGAGCCCTTCCTTTGCCTTGGGGAGGATCTTTGGGGAAGGAAAGAGGGAGAAAGAGCTGCTAAGAGGGGGAAAAGTGCCAATTTCCCACGGCACACCTGCTGATTGCTCACGGCACACTGGTTGGGAAACACTGCTCTAAGGCTCAAAGTCCCCCATTCCTGCTTGATGAAGCTATATCATTGAAATAGGTTAGGTTCAACTTAGAGATTCATTTCCTTCCTACTATCCAAGAGAGGCCCCCCCAAATCAGAAGTACAATGTCTTGCCATTCCAAAAGACACATTTTGCTCTCCGCAAAACAAGGGTTTGCTTGTTGCAGAGGTATGTGTATATTGTGTGTTCCTCCGCCTCAGTGGTTACAATGTAATCATGGCCCTTGTTACCCGGCGCATCCTGCCAGAGCACAGGCTTGCGGCTTCCTTGTTTGCAGAGCATTAAATCATCCCATGGGGGGTGGTGTGGTTTCGTATTTCTGCCACCGGGTGCTGTTGCTTTTATGGTAGACTACGTTTCTCAATGGTAGATTAAGTTTTATATCATGACACCTCAATACAGTAGATGTTACCAGGTTTGTGGCCTCTGCCTACATGGTAGAAATGCTTGGGAGTTTTTGTTTTTGCTTCCTCCACTTCTAGGCAGGTTTCCAAGAGCAAAAGATGAGGATGAATTATGCAAAAAGGAGAGAAGGAAAACTGTTCCATAATAATCTTTGTGTTTTGACTTTTCCTCTGCCAAAGACATGACTTCATTTGTCAGGAAAGGGCCAGCCATTCATATAAACCTATGGTGTATATTTTAAATTGAAGAGCAGCTCACTTTAAAAAGTGCAGTGATTTGAGCGCACAACTTAGGCCAGTGTTTCCCAACAAGTGTGCCGGGGCACACTAGTGTGCCGTGAGCGATCATCAGGTGTGCCGTGGGAAATTGGAACCTCCAGGAGGGGAGGGGGGAGAGTCTAGTGTGTTGAAGTATAAAAACCCTAAGAAACCTACCTCGATAAAGGCACAGAATTACAAACACCCCCCTCCCCACCTGTTGTCTACTTGGTCTCTCCCTCTCCATGCATTGGGAAGGCCCCCCCTCCCTTTCCCCAAGTAGAGACCTCCTCTTGCCTCCCCCCACCCCCCGGGCCTAATGCCGGATGGTTCAGTCCAGCACCGGCCCTGCCCCTCCCTCCTTCCCCTCCTCCCCGGTGTGCACGAAACCGCTCTCGGCCTCCCTCCGGCTCCCTGCCCGCTGCCACCGCCTTCCTTCCTGCCTGCTTCGCCAGCCCCGAGATGCCCACCCGGACCGCCCCGCTGACCCCCGAGGTGGTGGTGAGTGAGGCTCCTGCTCCCCACAACCCCAATTCAAGCCTGGTGGGGAGGGAGGGGGCAACCTAAGTGAGAGGGAGACTGCTGGTCTTTTGAACCCCCCCCCCCCCTCCAGAAACTGTAACTCCCAAATGTCAAGGTCTATTTTTCCACCTGTGTTCACATTTGGGCATATTGAGTATTCATGCCAAGTTTGGTCCTGATCCAACATTGTTTGAGTCCACAGTGCTCTCTGGATATAGGTGAACTACAACTCCAAAAGCCATGGTCAATGCCCACCAAACTCTTATAGCACTTTCTCTTGGTTATGGGAGTTCTGTGTGGGAAGTTTGTGTCTTTCTGCCGTTCCTGCCAGGATTTCTATGTTGTGTTCATCGAAACAGGCTCAGGTTTCACACTAAGTGAGTGTATAAATACATTTAAAAACATATTAACTATATGTATTACTGTGTTAGAGTGTCATTTTGTGTCATTTTGGTTGGTGGTGTGCCCCAGGATTTTGCAAATGTAGTGTGCCGCGGCTCAAAAAAGGTTGGGAAACACTGACTTAGGCCCTACAAAGTTACTTTCACATTTTTACAGCTTGGTAAAAAATAATTCCTTTGGAATAATTTACTTAGCTTTTTGTTGTGTGTGTCAGAAGCAACTTGAGAAGCTACAAGTCACTTCTGGTGTGAGAGAATTGGCCATCTGCAAGGACATTGCCCAGGGGATGCCAAGATGTTTTATCATCCTGTGGGGAGCATCTTTCATGTCCCCAAATGAAAAGCTGGACCTCATCATGCCTCCTCTCAGCCTTCTCTTCTTCAGACTAAACATGCCTAGCTCTTTAAGCCACTCCGCACAGGGCATGTTCTCCAGACCTTTGATCATTTTAGTCATCTTCCTCTGGACACATTCCAGCTTGACAACATCTCCCTTCAATTGTGGTGCCCAGAATTGGACACAGTATTCCAGATGTGGTCTAACCAAGGCAGAATAGAGGGGTAGCGTGACTTCCCTGGATCTAGACCAGGGGTGCTCAGAACGGTGATCGCGATCACCAGGGTGATCTTCGGGCCTCATCCTGGTGATCTTCAGGCCCCATACCAGGTTTTTTGCTGTTGGTCCTCTTCACGCGCCCCTGCATGCTGCAAAGAAGTCCTCAGTGGTTGCTCCTCCCCGCTCCCTGCTCGCGCGCCGCCTCCAAAAGCTCCAGAGTTCAAGAGGCAGAATGGGCCCCCTCTTTTGGATTCCTCCTCCTCCCTCTGTCCTTCTCCAGCCACTCAGAGTCGTAGGAGACCAAAGGGGGCGGGCCTGGATGACGCGATGCATGGCTGGCCCTGCGCGCATGCGCAAAAGTGCCCATTCTGCCTCTCGGACCTCTCGTGAGCTCTTGGAGGCGGCACGCATGCTGGCGGCATGGAAATAGGAGCAACGATGGAGGAGAAGGATGCTTTGGGGGTCATTTCCTTACCGCATCTCAAAGGTCGGTCTTTTTACTTTGGGGTGGGCGCTTGATTGTTCTGTGGCATGTCTCTTTGTTTATTTTTAATGTTTAAAAATGGCCTTTTAGCTCCAAAGCCTCTCTGCTTGCTTTGTTCCTTGAGAAATATATGTTGGGGAATATGGAAATGTGGGAGAAATGGGGTGGTTGGATGTATTTTTGCATGCCCCTTTGTTTACCTTGCTGAGTATTAAATGGCCTTGCAGTTCAAAAGCCTCTCTTCTTACTTTCTGGCTGATAATATGTGTGGTAATATGGCAGTGTGGGAGAAATGGGGTGGTTGGATGTATTTTTATGCTCTGTTTTATATTGTTGTTATTAAATTGAAATGTTGATGTTTCATAACTTCATTTTATGTAAACTTCCCCGAGCCTGCTGGAAGGAGCGGTACATAAAAATGAATAATAAATATAAATAAATAAATAAGGAAATAGTTATATGTTTTACATTTCTGGGCAGGTGATCTTTGGGACTTGGTTTTTTAATCAGTAGCTCCCATGCTGAAAAAGTGTGAGCACCCCTGATCTAGACACGAACTCCTATTGATGCAGGACAAAATCCCATTGGCTTTTTTGCCACCACATCACATTGTTGGCTCATGTTTAACTTGTTGTCCACAAGGACTTAAAGATCTTTTTCTCACATACTGCTCTTGAGCCAGGCCTCTCCCATTCTGTATCTGTGCATTTCATTTTTTTCTGCCTAAGTGGAGTATCTTGCATTTGTCACTGTTGAACTTCATTTAGCTAGTTTTGGCCCATCTCTCTAATCCAGTGGTTCTCAACCTGTGGGTCCCCAGATGTTTTGGCCTTCAACTCCCAGAAATCCTAACTGGTGGTAAACTGGCTGGGATTTGTGGGAGCTGTAGGCCAAAACACCTGGGGACCCACAGGTTGAGAACCACTGCTCTAATCAATTAAGATTGTATTGAATTCTGCTCCTGTCTTCTGGAGTATTGGCTATCCCTCCCAATTTGGTGTAGTCTGCAAACTTGATGATCCTGCCTTCTAACCCTTCATCTAAGAAATTAATAAAGATGTTGAACAGGACCGGGCCCAGGATGGAACCCTGGGGCACTCCGCTCATCTTTTCTTTCCAGGTTGAAGAGGAAGCATTTGTGAGCACCCTCTGGGTTCATCCACTTAACCAATTACAGATCCACCTAACCGTAGTTTTGCCTAGCCCACATTTGACTAGTTGGTTTGCCACTAGACTCCCACCGTTCCCATGAGTCATGCAAGTCTGCCAAATGGCTTGTACTGCCCTTTGTAGGTTGCCAATTGCCCTGCCTGCCTTTCTGACCAGCAGAAGGGACTGGGCTTGCACTTTGTGGATTGGCTCTTTCTCTGCCTGCCTGACAGGGCAGGCAGGCAGGCAGGAGAAAGGCTGATATAATAATAATAATAATAATACACTTTATTTATATTCCGCTCTTCTCACCCCAAAGGGGACTCAGAGCGGATTACATCACACATACGGCAGACAGTCCCTGCCGGTTCCACATAAAATTACATACAACATACAACATATAACAGTACAATTTTAGAAGGATTTTCTTCGGGCTGCATCACAGGGTGCGTCACAGGGTGTGATTGCGTCATTACATCACAAGGTGGTGCTGTTGCTTCATCCTCATGATGAAGAGCCTCTGCTTTTCCGCATTCCACCTTCGGACAGCCGATCTTACTTATTTAGGCTTTGTAAGTCCTTCTTTTGAAACAATCCTTCCCCGCTTGGCAGTTCCCAGTTTTATCTAATCACTGCTGAGCTGTTTTCGAACTGTTGGGTAAACAGTGGCAGGGCTCACAGCTGGGTGTCCAAACCAGCCCGGGAGGGATTCGAACCAGCAATCTTCAGATCTTCGGATTGCCAGCACAGCTGTTGCTACCACTGTGCTATCTCTCCGGCCCCCAAGGGACAGTCCAACCCCTTCCACGGGCTGCAGGAAAACCCTTTGTGGGCTGTATCTGGCCCACAAGCCATATGTTGTGTAGGCCTGCTCTAGGAGCATGTAATTTTACTTCTATAGATCAGTGGTTCTCAACCTGCGACTCCCCAGGTGTTTTGGCCTACAACTCCCAGAAATCTCAGCTAGTTTACCAGTTGTTAAGATTTCTGGGAGTTGAAGGCCAAAATAACTGGGGACCCACAGCTTGAGAACCACAGAACTAGAATTTCATTTCAAATTTTCTGTGTGATCAATAGCTTTCCTGGTTCAAACTACTTATGAATTGAATTTGGGACATCAATTCACTTGTTTCTGTAAGTCCTGCAATTTTTTTGTATCTTCATTCTTGTGTTTGGTAGAATGCCTAGAGCTGAATCTCTGTGCAAGGAATTCTTGATGAAAAGAAATCTGTGATCTAGGAGTGGTCCTGCTTTGGGACAGGGAACGACATGAGGTGAACTTTGCTGACTTCCATCCTCTGTTGTCCTGCTTCTCTCTGTGGCTCTCTGCATGTCACCTTTCCTATTGCTCTGCCCACATGTCGTTGCCTCATTAGTCAAGTCCCTGAGTGTTCTGAAAGGAAGATTAAACACCTTGAGTGTAACCTTTTCTTGGGCTAATGATGCAAACTCCTCAGTGCACGTTTTGTTCTGAACTTTCATGTAGTTTAATGAATTAAAAACACCTGGCATGTTGCAAGTGTTGGGGGAAAGGGGGGACTTTCACCTTCACAATGTTATATTTTGAAGGTTTTAGCACCAATACCTCCTGACAGGCGTAACCAAGACAAATTATGATTTTTCTCTGACTCAGTATAAGGCTGTCTCTTAAAAATACCTCTTGTAAATCTTCCAAGGATATAGATTATAACATCAAGCTGGTGGTACTGTTCCATGGGATTTTATTGGTGTGTACCTGTGACACCGTAGTGCTAGATATAGTATTGTGATGTAGGAACAAACTCACATAGATAACCAAGCCAATATTGCAGTCATAGTATTTTGAAATTAGACTGAATTTTTTACTGATTTTTTTATAGTGAAAAGGTATTTGGAGAAGGGGAAGGCAGAGGAAAAACAGCAATGAGAAAGCCCAAATGTTTGCAGGGCATTATCAGAAATGTCTGGATAAGAAGAACACCAAGAAATTTTGAATTCAGAGTGTCACATTATTAGTTGTCTTATTTGTGCCAGGTTAAGCTGCTTTTTTACTGGCAGGGACCTGAAGTGTAAATAATTTTTTGGTCTGAAGGAAAGTGCAGTTATGTTATCCCTATCTATATGTTTTTCATTCAGAGTACTGATAAATTGGGAAATCGATTTGTTTTATTCGATTTATGTATGTAACTAATTTATTTTATTGTACATTTTTCTTGTAAACCAGAGTGCATATAGATCCTCAACCTCACACATGTCTACAACAATCCTGGGACCATTTTGTATCACCCTGAAAGCAGCAGCAATGAAAATGATATTCTAAGGACCGAAAGGAGCACAAATTTTGAAAGAACTATATTTTACAGCTATGATTATCTATCCCACAAGGACTGAACCCTAAAGTACCCTGACTGGAAAATTTCTCACTATTCCTTCTAAAACCTCCCCCTTCCTTCCCTAATCTAATCACGCTGAACCCCCTTCCGTTCCCCTTTATGCCTCACATCTTCCCTATTTTCCATGGCACAGCTTTCCCCTCTTTCTGTTTTGATGTATGGAAAAGACTAATAAAGAGTATTCAAAAAAAAGAAAAGAAAATGATATTCTAAAATATTTGAAAACTGACACCCCTCCCCAACACCCCCCCCTTCTATGTTTTTTAATGTTGAAATACAGTGTTAAGAAGAATTTTGAACAGAACAGAATTTCCTCAGTTCAGGATTCATTAGGCACCTATAAAGCCCTATACCAGATATGGGCAAACTTTTTTGCCTTGGGGCTGCGTTGTCCAATTATCCAATTCTTTATGGACTGTGTAGACCGCGGACGCCATGTACTGGTATCGTATATGCTAATTCTAGCATTGTATTGCTCTGTATTGTACTATCATTACATTATTGATGAATAACTAATCTTATTGCTATTGGGTTTTTTCTGTATTTACCCAGAGTTTAGTTGTTGTTACAGTCCGGGCCAGGAGGGAGGGCAGCTGGGCACATGCTGGGAGTGGGAGGGCCTGGGAAAGGGAGGGGGCAGGGCGGGGCCCAGATCATCCTCAAGTTGTCCCCCTGGCATAAGGACGGCACTGTTTGCCCTATCCTTATGTTGAGAGGAAAATGAGACATGCGATGACTGCCCCAATCCTCCTCCCCGATCATCCCCCCATGATCTTTGGGCTGTTGTCTTGGCATTATGCTGGGAGGAGGACAAGACAGACAATAGCTGAGAGTGCTCAGGGGGGCTCTCAGCCACCAAGTGTCTTCCTTGGGCCATTCTCTCAGCATAAGGATGGGGTTACTCATGCAGTCCTTATGCCAGGAGGAGGGCAAGACATGCAGTGGCTAAGAGCACTCCAGAGGACTCTCAACTGATGTGTGTATTCCTCCCCCATCCTTTCTGCATAAGCATGCAGCAGGCCACCACGTCCTGATGCCCAAAGGTCAGGGAAAATGAGGAGGGTGTGAGGTAAGCACCCAGGGGGATGCATCCAGCCGCAGAGCCTTAGTTTGCCCATGTCTGCCCTATACACTTCGGGTCCAACCTATCTTTCAGACCGTATCTCCTTCTATGAACTGGTGCAGGATTTGAGATCTGCCAGGGAGGCCTTTCTCTCGGCCCCACTACTGTCTCAAGTACAGTTGGTGGGGATGAGAGAGAGGGCCTTCTCGGTACAGAGATTATGTCAGCCCCCACTTTCCAAGACTTTCAGGCTAGTTTAAACACATGACTCTTTAGACAAGCCTTTGACCTTGTGTAATTTTATGGTTGGACTGAGAACCCAGAGACTGTTTCACCCCGGCACTTTGGTTTGTTGCTTGTACATAGACAGTTTTATTCGCAGGTTCTGCATTTTATGAATTTTGCATTTTATCAGATTGGGTTTATTTATGTTTGTTATTTTTAGATTTCTATTGTTTTATATGTTTGTGTATTGTTGTATTGAGCATGGCACTTTGTAGTGCTTCTACGAGCTGCCCAGAGTCCCTTTAGGGCAGGGCTGCCCAGGAAGTCGATTGTGATCGACTGGCTGATCCCAGGACCGAAGGAGGTCAATCCCAGCTGGATGGGGCACTTCTAGAGGGGGCAGAGCCATGCTGCACCAAACCCCATCCCCTCCCCGGTTTCAGCGCTACCACAGCTTCTTCAGCCTTGAGGAGGGTAGTGCCAAGCCAGTGGTGGCTCGATAGGCCACCACTGGATTGGCACTACCCCCCTCAAGCCTGGAAAAGCTGTGGTAGTGCTAAAGCCAGAGGGGGTGGAGCCAGGCCACACCAAGCCCCGCCCCCTCCCCCAGCTACAGCTCTACCACAGTTTCTTCAGCCTTGAGGAGGATAGTGCCAAGCCAGTAGTGGCTAGTTATGCCACCAATGGCTTGGCACTACCCTCCTCAAGCCTGGAAAAGCTGTGGTAGAGCTAAAGCCAGAGGGGGTGGAGCCAGGCCGTGCCAAGCCCCGCCCCTCCCCCTGCTCCGCCCTGCTTCTCTCTCGGTGGATCTTTCTGACTTGGTTTTATTATAAGTAGCTCGCATGCTGAAAAAGTGTGGGCACCCCTGCTTTAGGGAGATGGTGGTGGGGTACAAATAAAAATATTATTATTGTTGTTGTTAATTAATATTCACATATGATTGTTTTGGGGGATAAACTAGCACTTTCTGTACAGGAAACAGCCCTTTTCTGTTGAAAATAATATTTCACTGCAAGAAAATTTCCTGAGCAGATGTTTTCTGTCCAAATCAGCCATGTGCAAATTTCACACAGACAAATCCCCAGTTACCTTTTTTGTGTTCTGAAAAGAGCCCTTTTTTGCAAAGAAAATAATATTACAATAATGAAATATCACGTCCTCTGCAGAAAATACTGTCTTCTAGTCAAATCAATCATGTGCAATTTTTCACAGAATAAATCTCCAATTACAAGATTTTTGAACAGAAAACAGACTTTTGTACATAGTAATTAATATTTATGTGTTGAAATGTTTTTTCCACACAGAAAAATGGTGTTTTGTGCACAGAAAAAGTTGATTTCCGCATAAAACTTCAATGTAGTTTTTCCCCCCAGAATAAATAAGTCCTGATGTGCAAATAATCTTTGATAGCTGCATGGTTTCTTTCAGCAGGAAGGAAACTGCTGAAATTGTTCATTTCTAGCTCTGAAAAGACACAGGGAAGAATTACAGCCCTCCTAAGCAGTTGTTCTGACTTTGTCTTGCAAGAGCAGATCTTTCCTCCTGTCTTTTGTCAGCATTATTTAAGACACCCTGATTATGCTTTTCTTCTCTGAGCATAATAGGCTCAGTAGATAAACAGGAAAATGTAATCGGACTCATGAGCATGAAAAGCCTGTGCACAAAACACAAAGGACTTTTCAATCCACCAAGTGAGATGCATTGGATTTGCAAAGATCTTTTTGCCAATGGTTAGGTTCTAAATCATTTCAATACAGAAAGCTGCAAAAGGTGCTTGGTGGGAATTAGGTTTATGCAGAAACTTCCTTATTCTGCTTTCTAACTTGAGGTTAGTGTTTTGCCAGGCAACTTCCAAGGCTCTCATAGCATTTACTTTTTAGTAGCCGCAGCTCAGAAGTAGGCAGTACCCTTGCTTCCTATTTACATGTACTCTCAAAGGGAAAGATCAGTAAGAGCAGCGAGAACAGTTAAGTTGGAATGGAAAAGAAAATTGCATTAGCTAAGATTTCTTTTCAGTGTATTCTTTCCATGGCATGATGATCAGGGACTTTACTGAAGTTTTAAACTAAACCATCCATGAGCATTGCCCTGGCTTTCTCATCTTATTCACCAGCCCATTTACCAAATAACTGTTTCATCCACCAAATTTACTTATTTATTTATTATTAATTTTTGTATGCCGCCACTCCCCGAGGGCTCGGAGCGGCTCAGAAACAGCATAAAACAGCATAAAACAGATAAAACACACATAAAATTAGCTAAACTTAAAACGAACTAACTAAGCAGAATTACAGAAATCAGCAGTCAAATGCCAGCTTGAAGAGATGGGTTTTGCAAGCTCTGCGAAAGGAGGACAAATCTTGCAGGGCACGCACTTCAGCTGGCAGAGTATTCCAAATACTTGGTGCTGCCACAGAGAAGGCTCTACGACGAGTAGAAGCCAGGCAGATGGTTTTATAGCTGGGCACTTCGAGGAGGTTTAAATCTTCGGAACGGAGTGATCTCTGGGGTTGATAGGGGGTGAGACGGTCCCTCAGATACACTGGCCCAAAGCCATGCAAGGCCTTGAAGGTTAACACCATCACCTTGAAAGTGATCCAGTGCTCAACCGGAAGCCAGTGGAGCTGCTGTAAGATGGGAGTTATGTGACTCCTCACTGGCACTCCAGCAAAGAGATGAGCAGCGGCATTCTGTATGAGCTTTAAACTTCCGGATCAAAGACAAGGGTAGGCCAATGTAAAGGGTGTTAGAGTAGTCTAATCTTGAGATGACTATGGCTTGGATCTCTGTGGCTAGGTCCATCTCTAGACAAGAAGGGGGCCAGCCGCCTGGCCTGCAGCAGGTGGAAGAAAGCGGTTTTGCTGACAGCTGGTAAACTGGCTGAGATTTCTGAGAGTTGTAGGCCAAAACACCTGGGGACCCACAGCTTGAGAACCACTGGTTTAGCCTCTCCATACATATTTTGGTCACACCTAGGAAACCTATAAGCATATTATTCTTCCCCCCTTCTTTGAATGATATGCAAGTACTCTAACAGTGCAAAGTTTAAAAAGTTATATATTGGAAGCTTATTTTATATGGGGGGAAACAAATACAATTAAGTGTATGCATAAGAGAAGGCATACGTTTCCACAAGAAAAGAAAAGTTTTGCAATCGGATATAAGTCTTGAAGAGGATGCAAGGACTGCTGGACTTCTTGAAACCCAACGAAAATGAAAGTCACAATTTTTTTATTCTACAGCAGCAACTTTTGCATGCCTTGTCTTTTTCTACAAGTGAGAATTGGACTAAGAAAGAGAAGGGATAGCGGTAACAGTGTTAAGGATATTAAAGTTGCTGATCGGAGGGTTAGCAGTTCGAAGCCACAAGTTGGGGTGAGCTCCTGACTGTTCAGTCCTAGCTTCTGCCAACCTAGCAGTTTGAAAGCAAAAGCATGTAATGCGAGTAGATCAATAGGTACTGCCTCGGAGCAAGGTAAAAGGGCAGCTCATGCAGACATGCAGTCATGTCAGCAAATGACCGAAGATGACTATGGACAGCAGACTTATTTGGCATGGAAAATGAAACAAGAGCACCTCCCCATGGCTGGAGTTGACCATTGCCTCCAGACACGGAAATTAAAAAGTGGATGGCCTTTACCTTATCTGTGTATTGTATGTTCTTGTTAGGGTAAAAGGCATTGAATGTTTGCCTGATATGTGTACTGTAACCCGCTCTGAGTCCTTCCAGGAAGATAAAGCGGAATATAAACAGTATATTATTGCTATTGTTGTTGTTGTTATGCCTCTCTGTTGGCACCACCTTGTTGTGGGGGAGAGGTTTACGTACCCTAATGAAGTTGTGAGCTATGCTGGCAGTGGCATAATAGCCACCAGTAGAGTCTCCCATGCCAAACAGGTCACAACCGAAGGGTCTGACAAAGATCGTCAAAGGGCAGGATGGGCTCTCTAGCCTTTTGTCAACCATCCTAGGAGAAGGAAAACTCTGCTTTCAAACCCGGGCAGATGGTGCTTGTCTAACCCTGTAAGGTCAACATCTAAGAGAAACTCAAACCAAACCTATGACCTGAGGCCCTCGCTGCCACCATCCTAAAGCTTGCTAGGTCCTGGCAGACGAACCTTTGGTTTAAAGGGTGAGGTCAGTTCTGTGCACGGTGCGCTCCACCAGAAAGGTCCATTGCAGAGGCTCGAAGGACCCATCCAACCTCCGAATCATCAACGCGCTTGTAGAAAGCGTGGGATGAGTCCTTCCTGAATCTTCGTTCACAAAGAAAAGCCAAGAGATTATTATTATTACGAATGGGGGATATATTCATAGTGGGAGAGAATCCTGCTTAGAATTTCTTGATTACCTGCACTGCTCAGATTTGTTCCAATTCAGATACTTTCTATTTTGATTTAATTTCAGGAGTATTTCCAGGGGCCACAAATCCACATTCATACCCCCTGACCCCACTAAGGATGACATTTCACCCTCTGAGTGGAGTAAACTTAAAACGTTTTCCATGTATGCACTTGTTTATAAGCAGAATCATACTTCTGGGAAGCTCCTGGGGGCAAATTCTATTTATGAAGACTAGGGCTCAAATCCTCACTTGGCCGTGGAAATCCACTGGGTGACCTTAGGAAACTCGCTCTCTCTGCTTCAGAAGGAGACAAAAGCAATGCTCTCAAACAGATCTCACCAATAAAACCGAATCATTGCATTTTCATTAACTGAAAACACCTTGGAGGCACATAACAGCCATTTTACCTGCATACCTACATAACTCTCTCTTGGTCAAAATAGTTACACGTGAAAGTGGAAACATCTACGACCTGTGACTTTTCCTTTGTTTCTGTGCACACTCTGAAATAAACTGGTTTCATGTAAACAGTGGTTACACCTCATTTAATTCACTTTCTGTACCATTTTTCTCATTTAGTAATCCTATCCCTATATGTTACTATTTCTGGTAGGGGATAATCCATTATCTGAAGAGCTCAGAAGATAATTTTCTGTTTGAAGGTCTCTTCAATGTGGAGAGGTGTGCACATCCATTTTAAAGACCAAGAATCCTAAGTAGGAAGAGCTGTAAAGGTCATGTCTGGACAGCAACTTAAACAGGCACACTAGTCTTGGTCTTTCCCGCTCACCACGGTGAACTATATTTAATGCATGATCATTCTTTCATTATATGCATTCCCATGTATAGATTAGCATTTGCATATACTATGCAAAGTGATGGAGAATCTGTTCTTTTTTGCCCTCTTCATGGGTGATACATATTATTATTATTTTATTAAGTGTTACATGTAGGCACCCTAGCATGTGGGATGGTGTGATGGGGAGAAGGAAAGTAAACAACTTCTATAATAATTTGCGTCCCTGAAGAGTATCATTTCCTCTGCTGCTCCTGCTGACTCAACAATTTGTAGCCTGTCAATGCAGCGTCAACCTGCAAGGCACCGATAACAAAAATTGCAGCAGTCTGGTGTTTTTAATAACGGGAGGGGGGTGCCCAGGGAAAGGGGGAATTGCTTAATCTCAGAAGTGTCTGCTTGCAAGTCACTCTTGCTTATCCTGACAGTGAAAATGAGCTTCCCGCTGTACATACTTTTAACCAGGTCTCCAGAGCAAAACATAGTGAGCATTATATTCCTATTGCACTATGGACACCAGGGTCCCCTTGGAAACTTCCAGTGTCCCCCTTTGAAAAATGGCAAAGGTACATAACAGGCCTCTGTCATAGAGCCATGTCTAAATAGAGAAGCCACTGAAATCCAGAAGCATGCGGACAATTTCAACAGAAAGGAGGAAACCATGAAAATGAACAAAATCGGGCTACCAGTATTTTTAAAAAACTCTAAAATCAGAACAGTAAAGAAAGAACAACTGCCGTAGCACAGAGACCAAGGAAGCCAAGCCCAGATGTAAAAAGAGGTAACAAAAAGTTTATTGAACAATCAAATGGAAAGGGGACGAACAAATAAGCAGCCAACTCGGCTAAAAACACTCAAAAATCCCAGGAAACCTAACAAAAACCCTGAAGCACAATGCAAAACAAACTTAGGACGTCCGTCTGCAACGTCCGATGTGGGATGATCGAGAAGAGTAGTAGAAAGCCGGTCCAAAGGTTGAGGGCAGGAGAATGACGGATGAAAGGAGGAGACAGTCCAAGTGTCACGATGCAGGGTCTCGGCCCAGCCCCTTAATCACACACACAGAGACGGTAATCAGCTAACTATTTATTGAATAATAAGAAACAGGTGAAAAGGTAAATTGTCCATAAAAGTATCAAAAGTTCAATCAAAAAGGTAAAGAGTCCGTAAGTAAAATCCAAAGGCAAAACGTGGCAAAGGCTCCGCAAAAACAATGCGGATCAAGGACTTGGTCCGTGGCAAAGGAACAAGGCAAAGTTCATAACAAGGCCCAAGAAACTTCTTGGCAAGGCACGAGCCGACAACCTGGCTCCGTGGGTCTTCGCTCGCTTCACTCCCTTCAGATCAGAAGTGGCCGAGCTACTGAGGATCCGTTCCCACGGATCCTATACTTAATTCCCTTGATGAGACCCCCGACGCTCTAGGCTTCGGCGCCAATCTGTGCTACGGGATCTAGCGCTCCTCTGGCGCTCTAGGCTTTGGTGCCATTCCCTCCTGCTGGACTCAATGCTCTGTCTCCTATCAAAGCCCCGTCCTTGCCTCCCAGCACCTGGTTCGCTATCTTCATGAGAGCCAGACTCCCTTTCAGCTTCCATGGGCTCATCCTCCGCTATCTCTCTGACCCTTTCCTGCGACCCGAAACCACCTGGTTTCTCATACAGATTATCTGAATCAGCACTTTCAGAGTCAGCCTGATTTTCCCAGCTATCATAGCCATCCGGCCAGCCATCATCCCATGCTAAGCTTTCTGTAGGAGAGGAAGGCCCAGCTGCCTCATCATCCCCTTCCTCCATGTCCTCATCAGCTGCAATTGGCCCTAATGCAAGTGGGACCCCCGGGGCTGCCCCATGCCCCCCCAGGCATGAAAGGGAACTGGGTTGCTGCACCAAGGTAATCAGGAGCTGAGTATACAGGAATAACATGAATCATAGTCCCCATAAAACACAGTGTCAGCCTCCCTCCATTTCATACAATACCAAACTCTGTAGCAGGAACTCATGGTAGACTCAGCGGAGAACAAGCCCCGCCACAGGAAATACACGGCAGCAACTAAACAGAAAAGCAGATATTGAATCTCAACCCCCCCACCTTTTCCCAAACATCAGCTAGAGCTGCCACAGCAGCTCACCCCAAGAACAAGGTGGAGAAGTAGCCCATAATTCATGAGTAACTGGAACCAGAAACAAGGCACACGATATCAGGATCACAGGAATGCCAGAGACAAGAACCAGACATCAACTCTCTGACCGCCGCAAATGCAGCCCCATAACCCATTCTTTATACAGCACTTAAACATCACTGTCGTCTGAAGACCCTCCTTGATCATGAGCACCAGCTGCTTCATCTCCTGCTGCTGATGTGCTCTGTGCAGTCCTCCAATCTTGCCAACGTTGTTGGAAGCTTAAAGTATCCCAATCTGTCCCTGAAGCCTCAGAAGGCCAGTCTAAATCACTGTCAAAGCCGAGGAAGGTATCAGAATTAGACTCTTCATTACATACATCCCTTACTTCCTGAAGCAACGTTGATTCTAGGTCAGTATCACTTTCCTCTGACCACATTTCTTCAAAGGTTTCTGAATCAGAAGGAGCTCTAAGTATCTACCGGATCTTTTTTCTCTGTTCAACCCTTCAAGACTAGAATTACTAGCAGCCCTTTTTCTCCCAGCTGCAGAGTCTTGATTACACAAAGCCTCACCCCATTCCATACTACTGCTTGATACTAATGACCCAGCATCTTCCCCATCACTACTAGCAGTAGAAGCCGAAGGCTCAATTACAACAACAACACTCAAAAACAGGGGAACTCCATACAAGAAGCAATCAGGGCCAGCTAATCACCTCCCAACAAATAATAATAATTTATTTGTATTCCACCCTATTTTCCTAAGGGGACTCAGGGCGGATTCCAACATACAGTGGCAAACATTCAATGTCTACATAAAACAAACAAACACTGACATAAAATCCCAGAAAAACCCCACATATGAAAATTATATTAAGCCAAATTAACACCAAATTAAAGCTGAACACCAGTAAATTAAACTTAACATCAATCAATTAAACTACACATAGTCAGACAAAATTATATAATAACATAAACTCTAAACAAAACATCCACATTAATTTGAAGCCAGCAAGGGTTCATAAAAATGTTGTGGGTTGGTTATATAGTCAAATAAGGTCATTGGGCTGGTGTGGACCAGGAAAGCCCAAATACAAATAGAATTCCCCAAGGCAGGAAGCAGCCATGCCTTGAATACTAATCAAGGTGATCAACTGCAGCATTCACACTTGCCTCAAACAGACAAGAGTTCTTTCTCCCACCCTGGACATCCCACAAATATTTAAACCTCACTTGCCTAGTTTCCAACGGACCTCACAACCTCTGATGATGTCTGCCATTGATGTACATGAAACATCAGGAGATAATGCTTCTGGAACATGGCCATACAGCCCAGAAAACTCACAGCAACCCTCTAAATATTTTATTGCTTGAGTCAAGGAACAAAACAGTGGCCTGCCCCTCATTTCATGCAAATAATGCATATAAGTGTATTGAGAGACAATTATGCAAATCTTATGCCAAAATAGCATGCTCTATGGCACTTGAGGGCATCATGTTAGCTTAGGCTGTATGCCACACAGAAGTCCATCGTTCCTTATACTGTCAGTGTTCTTTGTAGCTTGACATCTGTTGCCCAAAGTTACTGCATCATATTGGCAAGGCGGTCCATGAACCCTAGATTTTTAAATGTATAGTATCCTATTACCTTAGCATGCTGTTGGTGCACAAACTCAGAGCAATTTTCTCTATGAGAATAGTCATTGGTTTGCTGTGAGTTTTCCGGACTGTATGGCCATGTGGTAAAGGATGAAACTTCACCCCGTTTACTTTTTTGAACGTGGCAGGGCAGGCTATCCTTTAACCGACCGCTGCCACCAATTGTAACGATGTTCCAAACCTCGTACTGGATTCACTGTGGACGACTGACCACTGCCTCCAATACTCAATGTTTTCCTTCTTTATTAATAATTATTAACTTGCTGCCACCATTTGTCAATGCTTGACCACTAGATGTGAGGGTCTTTGTGAACAAACGACTTCCACAGATGTAGTGTTGAAAGTGTTTAACAGTTTATTTTACACAAATGGGCTGAAAGCTTAGGTGGTTTCTAAGATCTCCGAAGAGGTACAAACTTGCAATTTTAAACAATATAACACTGGGGTTTTCCCTTGATACAGTTACACACAAGTAACCACTTGATACTGGGTTACTCTCAACCCTAGGACTACACTTGTCCTTAACCTGGATTTCTCTAAACCCACACACTTGGGTTTCCCTAAACCCACACACAGAACTGAACTGCACACTGCAGTTTCTACAGACAGCTTGCAGCTTCAGCAACTCAATTTCCAACTAACTCTGCTCACAGCAGCTGGCCAACTGTCATATTCAAACTGAACATTCTAAAGCCAGAATGGCCTCTGTTGTCATGGCAACAGCCTCTGCTTACAGCTTGCTGCTGCGAACATTCCACGGCTCACTCTCTGCAGCTTTAAAGACTGTCCCTTCTAAACATATAAACAAACATGTGATTAACATATAAATAACCACCTCATCACAGGCCATGTTCCAGAAGCATTTTATTTATTTATTTATTTATCTATTTATTTAAAACTTTTGTACCCCGACCTTCTCACCTCTATCGAGGGACTCAGACCAGCACAACAGCAAAAATTCAATGCTACATAATTTAAAAACAACTACAACAACATATTAAAATACATAAAAACCCAGCATAAAACCACATCACCATTAAAACAATTCCACTCAATCTGTAAACGTGGTCATACATTCAGACAATAGGCAATCTCAGCCTATTCTGGGAAGGCTTGGTTCCACATCCAGGTCTTCACCAGCCTCCTGACATTTCGCCCACATCTATGGCAGGCATCCCCAGAGGTTGTGAAATTTGTTGGAAACTAGGCAAGTGAGATTTACACATGCTTGTGGGTTCCAAACGCAGTGCCCAAACATGAATCAAGGAACATGAAGGCACTGCAGACTACTTCAACCAGAGGAGGCAGCCGTAGCAGAGCACCTGATGAACCAGCCTGGACAAATCATATTATTTGAGAACACAGAAATGCTGGACCACTCTAACAACGACCATGTCAGACTACACAGAGAAGTCACTGAAATCCACAAGCATGTGTAAAGTAGAATTGTTGATTTACAGAAGAGACGCCAGGAGAAAGTGCTACATAGCATAGACTCAGAATAGCGAAGGTAGCTTGCCAGCCGCAGCAGCACGAGAAATAGCCACTGCGATTGGTCTAAAAAGGTACAGCTACCATTGGTTCAGAGAAGCATAGCTGTGATTGGCTTAGAGCAGTGCCATGTGCGTTTGTTTACAAGTTAGCTTTCCCACTTGGCTGGCTCCCCTGTGGGAACACAAGAGAAATGTTTCGCTTTTGGGAACAGCTTGCACACATAGAGATAGCATTAACAATGAATGGTAATTAAAACTGCGCAATGGTTGTCAGCCAGTAGGAGAAAGATGACACAATGCTTTAATTGATTGGTTAATGTCAGATCAGCTTACAGATGTTAGCCAGTGAGACAGGATGAAGGGGGCAGGACTCAGAATTGCCTCCATTGCTGTATAAAATCTGATTACTGGAAGGGAGGTGTGTGCTGTTCTTGCAACTTGTTTTGCTATAGAGCAGACCCCTCAGCTGTTGTATTGAATAAACTGATTTCCTGAATCGCAGCCAAGTTGTCGCGTCGTCTTCGTCCATGCGCTCGCACGTAAACGCAGCCTGAGTCAAAGGTATTGCCTGGGAGTTTTGGGACTCCAGATTCTGCTACATGTGGACAATTTCAACAGAAAGGAGGGAACCATGAAAATGAACAAAATCTGGCTACGAGTATTTTTAAAAACTCTAAAGTCAGGGCAGTAAATAAAGAACAACACTAAAAAAAACCCCAGGGGAATTCCAGATAAGAATCAATCAGGGCCAGCTAACACCTCCCAACAAAGGATCGCCAGCCAGCAACCATCCAGGCTTTGAAGCTACAAGGCCATTGTATGCTAATCAAGGTGGCCAATTGCAACATTCACACTTGTCTCAAGCAGACAAGAGTTCTTTCTCCCGCCCCAGCCATCCCACAGATATATAAATCTCACTTGCCTAGTTTTCAACAAATCTCACAACCTTCTGAGCAACCCAGTGATTCCAGCCATGAAAGCCTTCGACAACGCAATAGTCATATTTGTGAGCTAGTCGTTGAAAATGGGTTTCAGTGAGAAGATTCATCTCAAATTAAACCCAGCAGTTCGCACATCCTCAGATGCACACTTCTCTTGCCTCTTTCACTGCCAAAGCCCGCCACATCCTGATTTTAAATTAGATCCAGTGAACATGAACCCACATTAATACAAGGAAAGGTAGCACACTGGTTCTCTCCCCTGCTCTCCTGTTCCTTCTCATTAAGGCATGTGATTAGTGCCTCATCACTGAAAGCAGCAGTGAGCAGGAATCTTCTTGTTAATTTCAACCAGGACAGGCATCGGTTTTAAATTCTAAACAAAAATCAAATGGGCATGAAGTGGTTGTTCACCTCCCATGAGATATTCCTTTTTCAGGCTGACAGCTTAATTAAAAATCAGGCAAATGGGATGCAACATTCCCATCACATGGCATTTGCTGTAATTACCTTGCATGGGGTAAAAACAATCTAAGCTTGAGGTGGCATGTTAGGGAGATGATATTTTGGGGTCATGGGCTCGCTATGAGAGATTAGTTGATTTTAGCTTTGCAAAGTTGAGAAATCAGTCTTTAAAATTTTCCAGAAACAATTTTATTTATGTTTTATTATTATTACAAACTATATATTGATATATGGAGCTCTAGCGTGGGCTGGTCCATGAGGTCATGAAGAGTCGGAAGCGACTGAACGAATAAACAACAACTGATGTTTTGCTATGATAATAATATAATATATTGTATACACATATACTATTGATAATAATATTATAATGTAATACAACATAATACAATATAAGAATTATATATTTTATATTACATGTCATATTACTAATACAATTACGGTGTAGTGATATAGTACAATATAGTGATATATAATACTAATATTGTGCTGTGCTAATAATATAATATATTGTATACACATATAATATTGATAATAATATTATAATGTAATACAATATAATACTAATATTGATCTATATAAATAAAACATGTAATGTTTGTTTGTGGGATTAACATAACTCAAAAACTACTGGATGAATTGACACCAAATTTAGAGACAATAGACCTATCAGGCCAACAAGTGATCATCACTCATAAAAACACTGAAATACACTGCAGAAAAGACTTTAAAAGCCAAAAAAACCCATTACAATGCATGCGCAAAACCTCATATATACACACACAAGACACATATACACAGACTGGGCCACAGCAGAGCATGGCAGGGGATGGTTAGTACAATATAATAATTATATATTTCATATTACATGTAATATTACTAATAATATTACAGTACATGGTATAGTACAATATGGGAATTTATGGAATTAATATTGTGCTATGCTAATATATTTAATATTACTAATAATATTACAGTACATGGTATAGTACAATGTTATTATTATTATTATTTAAACTTGTGAGTCGCCACTCCCGGGTGGCTCGGGGCGACTTACACCAAATTCAAGATTAAAAACAATATAAAAACATCATAAAAACATCACAAACACTCAACACAATAAAAACGTAGTAAAACAACAATGTGGTATCCAGAGCATGGAAGGTAGGTGCCTACCCATCTTATCAATTAATACCCGAAGGCCTGCCAGAACAGGAGGGTTTTTCACGCCTTCCGGAATGCAACTAAGTCCATGAGAACTCGGACTCCGGAAGGCAGTGCGTTCCACAATATTGGGGCGATTATTGAAAAGGCCCTCCGCCTTGTGGCCGTCAGATTATACATTTTGACACCGGGCACCCCCAATAGTTGACCCACCTCAGAACATAGTGACCTAGCAGGACAGTATGGGATAAGGCGGTCCCCAAGGTACGCTGGCCCCAGACCTTTCTTTGTATTAATGTGGGTTCATGTTCACTGCATCTAATCACATATTACAGTACATGGTATAGTACAATATGGTACTAATTTTGTGCTATGCTAATAATATAATATATTGTATTTACATATAACTTGTATATAACAGAGTGAGAAGGGCGACATATAAATGTTGTAAATAAATAAACAAACAAACAATGTTTTGAGGAGACGCAGTCTGGCCTTTGCTCCTTAAGGAACAGGAAAAACACACGTTTGTTCATTTTGTATCTAGTGTGCAACTTATACAGGTATTCTGTACTCACCATGGCCAGTCGATTTAATGTGTATAGTGCCTTTGCTGCAAATATATTGTGCTCAGGGTTGTTCTCAGAAAATAGACAATTTAACTGCAACTATAGCAATGTAGCCATAAAACCTAATAATTTTAAAGGCCACTACAATCTAACACTGACAGTTTACCAATTCACAGTTCATTTGAAGCATGTCCAATGTTTAAATAAGTATTAAACATACTGAGAGGTCAGTTAGTAATATTCTGTGCCAGTAACATGTCATTATATCCCCATTAAACAATCTATTCAGCAGTTCATATTGAGATTGTCTAACAGTGAGAAAACAAGTCCAATTCAAAGCAATCTTATAATAGTGTTCTTGTTTTGTGAGCAAAACCACTGAATGCAATGGGTCTGAATTCTCAAGTCCGCTTGCATAGCATTTCTGCCTAGTCCTACCCTTTACATGTAGTTAAACTGAATTCATATTCTACCTTCTATTTACCTTCACCGTTGTCTTCTTCTCTGTGTGGCCTTGCTCCTTAAAACAGTAGAGCAGCCTTTTTGTGATTACTGTGTACATTTTTCATAATATGTCTTATAGACACTCATAGGCTATAAGGCTATCACTTGTGGCGGATATGATATGATATGAATTGGGTGGGTCTGTAAGTGACTGTAGAGACCTATTATGGATTTGCATGGTCTTTCACAGTGAGAACATACATTTCCAGATGGAAGGCAGTCCCAACAAGGGTTTGCTTGATACACCTTCTTCTTGGCACGTTTCTCCCTTTCACCCTCTCTTCAAAATTCACAGCACTGTTGGTAATGGCTGACCTCCAGTTAGAACGCTCAAGGACCAGGGCTTCTCAGTTATTGGTGTTTATTCCACTTTTTAAAAAGTTAGTGTTAAGTCTGTCTTTAATAAATCTCTTTTGCTGTCCACTGACATTTCATTTTCCGTTCTTGAGCGGAGAGTAGAGTGCCTGCTTTGGAAGGCAATGATCGGGCATTTGGACAATGCGGCCAGTCCAGTGAAGTTGATGGAGAATCATTGCTTCAATGCTATATCATTATCGATACTAAAAAGAATATATAATACTTATTGATGGAGTCCCCAGTGGCGCAGTGGGTTTAACCACTGAGCTGCTGAAGGTCGCAGGTTCGAATCCAGGGAGTGGCATGAGCTACTGCTATTAGCCCCAGCTTCTGCCAACCTAGTAGTTCAAAAACATGCAAATGTGAGTAGATTAATAGGTACTGCTCTGGCGGGAAGGTAACGATGCTCTGTGCAGTCATTCCAGCCACATGACCTAGGAGATGTCCACAGACAACGCCCATAAGTAAATACAAACACAAACACAAACATTCAATGCCCATAAGTAAATACAAACACAAACACATTTATACCCACACTTACATCTATGGCCCTCTTTCCTTTTGATTGCCCCAATGAACTTTTATCCTCACAAGAGGGTCAGGACTGTCTTTTCATATATTTGAATATGTTTGTGTTATTTCCGGGGGAGGGGGCATTTTTGAAAATCATACCATTTTAAAAAATAGTGGGTTGGAGGCTTCAAATCCATACTTGCAGGATCCGGGGACCATGTATAAATAATGCCTGAACTTGGATGGGGAACAGAGGGGCCAAGTGGTATTCATCTAGCAGCTTCATATTTCAATGAGGTTGGAGTGAATGATTCCTTTGTTCCAACCGAAATCTCACATGCCCACAACCATACAAAGTGTTTATGGCAGGGATAGGCAACTGTCGGGCTAGAGACTGCACTGGGCTCTCAGAGGAACTTGGAGACCTATACCGCTTAGCATTCCTGAAAATAAGTTGAAAATACTATTGTGTCCCCTTCCATGCCATCATGGTATTGGTCTTGTCTGGAGTGTTTTGAACAAGGATAAGTCTTTTCATCAATGGGAAGTGATTTGGCCTAAAATGTCCATCTCTTAAAATTTGACAAAATTGCTTCCAACTCCAAAGGATGCTTGCAGACATCTGGGACAAAAAGAAGTTGAGGAGCAGCTATAAGACACAAAAACACGGGTGATCTGAAAAACGTATTTTAAAAACCTCTAAAATCAAGACAGTAAATAAAGAGCAACACTCAAAAAGCAGGGATATCCCAGACAAGTATCAATTAGGGCCAGCTAACACCTCCCAACAAAGGATTCCCTCAGACAGGAAGTTTAGAAGCTGCAAGGCTATTTAATGCTAATCAAGGTGGCCAATTGCAACATGAATACTTGCCTCAAGCAGACAAGAGTTCTTTCACCCACCCTGAACATTTCACAGATATATAAACCTTACTTGCCTAGTTTCCAACAGACTCCTCAACCTCTGAGGCTGCCTGCCATAGATGTGGGCGAAACATCAGGAGAGAATGCTTCTGGAACATGGCCATACAGCCCAGAAAACTCACAGCAACCCAGAAAAAATAAGTCTTCTGAGACATGAGTTTTATTCTCTCATTTGCCTGTACTTGTGTGAGATAAAACTTTATCAAGGAGAGACACATCCCTGTAATCTACAAGAATGCCCCCAAAATGAGCCAATTTTTGCAGTTTGAAATGGGTATATTCAGCATTCAGTTAAATGTGTTTTGAAACATTTTTAAAGATATCTCCCAGAATTGTCCCTCTCATGGAACTCCAGTTGTTGTAGCCCATAGAATCATGGTGTTAGAAGACCACAAGGGCCATCCAGTCCAAGCCTCTGCCAGTCCAACCCCCTTCGAAAAATAACTTTCCCAAAAGCTGCAGTAAACTACAACAAATCTCCAGTTTGCCTTTTAATAAGACAGGCCCCATCCCTCCCCTCCTTTCGTAACAGCTTGTTTCCACGTTGAGGTTCTTTCTGCATTGTCGTTTCTCTTCGAGACCCATTCAGTGTGTCTTCTCAAAAGAGGCCGCAGCATTGTGGATAGTGCATCTCCATGCCTCCTGATGTGAGGCCAGGGTGGACCATTGTTGGTGATCAATCTGGCCGAGCCTGAGATGTTGTTTCAGGGAGTCCTTATATCTCTTTTTGGGGGCGCCTCTCTTGTGCTGATCTGTGGCGAGTTCACCATAGAGTAGTATCTTTGGGAGGCAGTGGTCCTCCATCCTAGAGACGTGCCCTGCCCAGCACAGCTGTGTTCTCAATACCATGGCCTCAATGCTTATATTGTCTTTTTAATGCTATGTTTATGTTCTTTACTTTGTATGTATTGATGATGTTACATGGAAACTGCTCTGAGTCCCCTTGGGGAGATAGAGTGGTATATAAATAAAGTTTTGTTGTTGTTGTTAATTATAATCTAGGTGCCTTTTATTCTGCCTCTTAATTGGACATAGCACGAGTGCTTGTTTTGTACTGTTACCCTCCTTTACATTGTGGTGCCTATGGCTGTCTTATAGTCTACATCTGATCTCTGGTTACTGCCTTTCATTTCTGACTTGACTTTTATAGGAGGTGAAGACTTCAAGAAGGCCCCGTTTCTCAGCATCTCTCTTTCTTGCTTTGACAGTCTCACCCTGACTGCCGCCCCTTCTGCCTTCAGTGTCCTTTCAGGCCCTTCATCTTCCAAACATGAATCTCGTGCAAAATAGCTCAAAAAAGCAGGGCCAGGCTAAGCTCTTCCTGGACTGAAGCTGAAGTGCAGTAGGAGCCCCTACAGTGGCAGGCTGAAAGAGAGGGTGGGTTGGAGATCGCATTGGTGCCTTTGATACAATCTCTTGTTCTTTCTCCCTGTGGAGATTATTAGTGCTTCAGATGAAAAAAAGAGAGCTTGTGTTCCCAAGTCTTTGAGGTCCTTGGAATAGTACTGTCTTCCTAACATATATAGATGCGCATGCATTTCATAAAGCCATTAAAGTGTTGTCTGAAGGAGCCGTCCATCATTAGAGACTCCATTATTTCCTCTGGGTGATTAGGGCTCGTATTAACCTCCCATGCCCAAAGCATGAGCCATTGGGGCAATAAAACGAAGGGGAATTGGATGAGTCATTTAATTAACAGGACTGGGTGAATCACTCAGCAGCAAATGATTTTGTCTTATTTCCCCTTCACCGTAAACAGGTCGCTACTCGCAATGGGCATATTCATCAACTGGAAATTGTTCTGATAAAGGCCTACAGATCTTTCTAGTAGCAGATAAAGAGGGAAACATAGATCTGAATGCTATAATTTCAGTGCCCCTTCACTAAAAAACACCACCACTTGCTTACAGAAAACGTGTCTGTTGAGGAATCCAGTCAAGGGCCCTTTCTGAATCTAAATATGTAGGATGCTACTTTCTGCTCAGACAAAAAAAGTGGGGAAATCCCACATTATCTGCTTTGAACTGGAATATAGGGCAGTGTGGACTCAGATAACCCAGATCAAAGAAGATATTGTGGTATTTTCTGCCTTGATACTCTGGTTATATGGCTGTGTGGAAGGGCCCTGAGTCATTCAAACAAGGATGAGAACAACCTCGAAATGGAATAGATAAGCAGTCCTCACTCAGTTTACAATAGGGTACAAGACTGGCTACCTTCAGTTCTTCAAAACTGCTTGGAATTGATAGCTCAATAAAAAATAATTAGGAGTAGGATAATAGATCCCAATGAATCATGGAAATTAAGCAGAGTCAACCCTGGTTAGTATTTGAATGGGAGACCACCAACTAATATGTTAGTTGTAGGCATTGTTTTAGAGGAAGGTTCTGGCAAAACCATTTTTGAATATACCTTGCTGACAAAAACACTGTGGAATTCATGGGATTGTCATAAATTAACATGCAGGTGAACAAGCGCACACATTATATTGGAGGCTAACTGAAATTTGTTAAAAAACACTCCCAGACTATTTAGACAAGGTCACTTCAGAATGTTGTAAGTTGCTCCTGGTTGCTTCTGGCACCGGGAATGTGGTGCAGCTGGCTGAGAATCAGCTGCATAAGTTCTCTACTGACCAGAAGGTCATGAGTTTGAGGCCTACCCGGGTCGGGGTGAGCGCTCAACCATTTGTGTAGCTCGTTGTCGACCTTTGCAACCCGAAAGACAGTTGCATCTGTCAAGTAGGAAATTTAGGTACCACATTGTGGGGAGGCTATTTTAACTAATTTACAAGGCCATAAATCTCCAGGAAGTGTGTAAAAGGAGTGAAGGAGTGCGACAGATCCCTCTAGTGGCCAGAAGCTGAAATGTTAAATTGCCTCTGAATGTCTTGTCTTACATGTTTGTATGTCAAAGGGCATTGAATGTTTGCCTGTATATGTGCATTGCAATCCGCCCTGAGTCCCCTGCGGGGTGAAAAGGGCAGAATATAAATGCAGTAAATAATAAATAATAATAATTTGTTGCATGCAGAAGACTGGGCGACTTGGAAGGCACCGAACAGACTGCGCTCTGGCACCACGAGATGCAGAGCCAACCTTAAGAAATGGGGCCACAAAGTGGAGTCCATGACATGCGAGTGTGGAGAAATGCAAACCACAGACCACCTATTACAATGTGGTCTGAGCCCTGCCACATGCACAATGGAGGACCTTCTTACAGTGACATCAGAGGCACTCTAAGTAGTCAGCTACTGGTCAAATGACATTTAGCACAATGCCAAGTTTTTAAAATACTTTACAATGGTACCCTCGGTTCGCTTCTGATACGATAAATAAAAAACTTCAGAATAAGGCCCCATCTACACTGACAATTTAATACAATTTCAAACAGATATTGAAGAAAGTGCCCACATTGGACCATCCTCAAAAGACTTCAAATATGGTGAAAATCCTTGCATACATTTTCACATAATGCAGTAACAGAAATAGACAGAAATTTAGTTTTAATACAATGATGTTGCTTCAGCATAGAGTTGAACTATTGTGAAAGCGGCTAAGGTCTGTTTTGCAGTTGACTGCCTGGAGGAACTGGTGTGTTTTCTTTTCTTTTCTTATTCCCCCCGACATCTACAAGGTATAGGAGAAAGGAGGAACTTATGTGCCCAAAGCTTGGAAAGCTTATTTTTGTTTTGGTAAAGATTCCCTTTTGACTGGATCAGCATGCATGTCTTCCTTTTCTAGATCTTCTTTAAGTCCATAGATTATGAGGCTGGATTTGGGGATGATAACAAATATTAATACCAAACTTTGCCACATCAGGTGCCCCATATTATCTGGCAATCACTGTTACTATTGCTATCATAGATTACTGTACTGTTATTTGTTGTTTATTCATTCAGTCGCTTTCGCCTCTTTATCACCTCATGGACCAACTGACGTCAGAGCTCCCTGTCGGCGATCACCACCCCCAGCTTCTTCAAGATCGAGTCAGTCACTTCAAGGATAGCATCCAACCATCTTTCCCTTCGTCGGCCTCTCTTCCTTTTTCCTTCCATTCCCCCAGCATCATTATCTTCTCCAAGCTTTCCTGTCTTCTCATTATGTGGCCAAAGTACTTCATCTTTGCCTCTAATATCCTTTCCTCCAGTGAGCAGCCGGACATTATTTGAGTATGGACTGATTTGATCTTCTTGCAGTCCAAGGCTGTGGTGTCCCGCCAGGGCCAAAAAAGGGACTTTAAAGGGATGGACGAGCTCTATAGGCCCTGGGATTCGCGTTCTAGCCCTCCCATGCACAAGAAACCTGGAGAGTCTCTAAGCAATGAGTTCAGGACTCAAAAAGGGTGAACTCAAAACAAATTTTATTTAATAACAACCAGTAAAAATGCTGGTGGCCCAAAAACGCTTGGTTGGTTGTTAAAAAAGGTCCTTTGAGAAAAGGAGTTGCGCTCACTTGCCTTTTGCAGAGTGAAGGTGCCTCTCTTAGGTTCCAGGTTCCTCTGTAGCTCCTCAAATGGACCTCTGGCTCACAAAGTCCTTGGGTCCCCAAAGAAATACAGTCTCTGTTGAAGGGCTGGCCCTTCCTATTACTGAATTCCTTGGTTTGAGAGCGTTGGGTAGACTATACGTGAACGAAGGTGCTTTGTCTGAGTGTTGGCTCCAGATTTCTGCCTGCTTCGTCCGTGTATTCTCCTGGAAAGGAGGCAGAAAGGAAGTCCAGCCTCCCAGGTAAACTCAGGAAGGGGAGGAATTCAGGGTGGTGATGCCAGGTTGGCACCAAACGCAGCTCCTCCCATCACAGTCCACAAGGCTGAACAATAGAACAAAGGCCCATGCAGGTAAAGGGCAAAAAGGTACACAGTGCAGATACAAAAAACAAGCCCAGTGGGGCGCAACAAAGGCAGTCTCAGAATTTTCCTCCAGCACCACATTTCAAAAGTGACTATCTTCCTTTGCTCACCCTTCCTTATGGTCCAGCTCTCACATCCATTGGTTACTACGGAGAATACAATTGCTTTGACTATGCGGATCTTCGTTGCCAGTGTGATGTCTCCACTCTTCACTATTTTATCAAGGTTGGTTATTGCTCTCCTTACAAGAAGTAAATGTCTTCTGATTTCCTGGCTGCAGTCTGCGTCTGCAGTAATCTAGAAATACAAAGTTTGTCACTGCCTCCACCTTTTCTCCCTCTGTTCGCTAGTTATCAATCAGTCTGGTTGCCATAACCTTGGTTTTTGGATGTTTAACTGCAACATTGCTTTTGCACTTTCTTCTTTCACCTTGGTTAGAAGGCTCCTTAACTCCTCCTCGCTTTCAGTCATCAAAGTGGTAGCATCCTCATATCTAAGGTTGTTAATGTTTCGTCCAGCAATTTTAACTCCAGCCTTGGATTCATCAAGCCCCTCACATAGCATGATATGTTCTGCATACAAGTTGAATAGGTAGGGTGAGAGTATAGAGCCCTGTCGTACTGCTCTGTACTGTTATACATTCCTCATTTCTCAAATATGATGTAAAGGCATGAACGTATGCAATCGCAAGTAGCTTACTGAACTAGAATCCGTCTGAATCCACAAGTTTACTGATCAAAGCTCTAGAGTCCTTGACAGGGAGCTGTGATTGGTCTCACAAATGCTGCAGGGAAGCGCCTTCTGGACATGACGTTACTACTGTCTCATTTTAATAAGCATTTGGACTATTTCTGGTAAAATTAGGGGCAAGGAGCAAAATCTAAATTGCTTCAGAAAGCTCCATACCATTCCACCTCAATTAGGTAGAAACAGGGCTAATGAACTAAATTGGGCAATTATGTTAAACGGGATAAAACTGAGCGAGCTGCTCGTTTTCACAAAGAAATTCAACGGCAAATATATTACATTTTCATTTATTCTGCAATTGACCTAGTCACTGCTCATATTTCAGCTCTATGGAAATTGACAACCTTTAGAGTCTTTCAGATACATTTTATTTCAGCTGCTCGGAGCAGGCACACACATATATGTTGATATAGCAAATTCAATAGTCATATACTTTTTTCAGAAAATGAGATGATGAGCAAGTGTTCTCGTGTTTTTCAATCTCCATAATTGGCTGCTCTATTAAGTCTTAGGGGCTTGGCTTGCAGTTATGGATCCAATAAACTTTCTAGAGAGAATAGCTAAACCAGGGCTGTCCAACTTCTACTGGACCTTGGGCCGGAATTCCGGTCACTGATCACCTGGGGGGCCAAGCCCTGGCTCTGCCCCTCCCCTCCCCCCCAGCTCCGCCCCCTCCCCCAGCTCCGCCCCCTCCCTGCCCCCAGCATTTCAAAAATATACAATTACATATTATATTATTTAAATAAGGGGAGAGGGAGGGAGGGATGGAACACATGAGGCACATAAATATACAGAATATCAAGGCAGAAAATCCCACAATCTCTGCTTTGAACTGGAATATATGACTGTTCCACTGGCCACATTGATCAGCATTGAATGGCCTTGCAGTTGAAAGGTCTGTGTGCTTTCATTCTGCCAGTTTACCCCTGGCTAATTCCATTCAGTGCAAGTCATCAAAGTAAACTTAGGTAATTGCAAAGAATGTAAATAATTCTGGGGAGGAAAAGGAGGGGAAAAGGGGTGGGATGCCTTTCCTTGAGCTCCCTCTCATTCAATTCCCCCTCCCTTTTTTTCTCCTCCTCCCCTCTTCTATGGCTGGCTGGTTCTCTCCTTCTCATTAAAGAGACAGTTCATGAAACACAAATGAAGGGGTCAGAAAGGAAGGGGCTTGTGTGTGTGTGTGTGTCTGAGAGAGCGAGAGAGATCTTCGCTGTGCGCTGGGGAGAGGTGTGCCCAGGGCAGGTCCCCCCCTCTCTCTCTCTCTCTCTCTGTCTCTCTCTCTGTCACTCACTCACTCATGCTCTCAGACACACTCCCTCCCTCCCAAACCCCGTTTGCTTCCCTGGCACTGAGGGCCTGAGCACCTCCCAGACGGAGCAGCAGCAATCCTGAGGAGGAGGAAGCGGCGCTGCCGAGGGGGAAAGCCATGCGGCTGGGTCGCTCTTCCTGTTTGCTGTCAAGGGGGCAGGGCCCGAGAGACGTCACTCCCTCCCATTGGCCCCCTCCCTCAGGAGAAGAGGAGGTGGCCAATAGAAAGCCAAGGGGCGGGACCAAAAAATTTAATATTTTTTAATTGAAAAAATATTTTTTAAATAAATATATTATTTATTGCAGGAGGGTAAGGGGCCATAGCCAAGGGGCTAGGGAGCCGTGTACGGCCCCCGGGCCGCCTGTTGGACAGGCCTGAGCTAAACTATGCATAAACCATGTCCAGCAGATAGTTGATTATAAGCTTCCAAATAGAAGATTTTGCCATTTTTCTATGTGGTTTAGATTTAAGTAACTCTGGATATGGTTTGCAGCTACAGTAGATCATAACTCAGGTCTGCAGTGAATCTGGAAACAGGGGGCTTTGAGATGTCTGGCTTTAACCCAGCAGTGTTGCATTAGCAATGCATCACAACTGACCATATGCACCCAGCCCCACCAGCAATGAAGTCATTTTATAATAAGCTGCCACAGAGAGAATGATCATTCTAAAGTAGGAGAGGAGCACCCGTGACCCTGAAAATGTTGGCCTACAGCTTTCATTGTCCTGACAATTTCTAGGGCTTGAGCTGCTCACCAGTGTGAATACTGAAGGAACTGCTCCTGTAGGTCCTGCCATGGCATCAAACTGTCTTCATCCTACCATGAATGGATAGGACTTTTGAACTGAAATATGAATGGGAAAGATCTGTTTTGGTATTAAAAACTACTGCTTCCTGGCCTATAAATCCTGTATGTTTGCATACTTAGAGGCTAATACATCAAGTGGTTCCTAGTTGGTGTAAAATTTTCCATTCATACACACTGTCCTTTATGCTAGATAACAGCATTAAATGGGTTTTGTAATAACTTTTTTCCAAATACCCCATCTCCTCAAAGGGGCTCGGGGCGGCTTACACATGGGACAAAATGTCCATAATACATAAGGCAAAAACATCTTTGAGCCCAATTCAAAGTGCTGGTTTTGACCGATAAAGCTCTATACGGTTCAGGCCCATCTTACTTGTCCGAACGCATCCACCCCTACGTCCCGCCTCGTAATCTAAGATCATCCGGGGAGGCTCTGCTCTCGCTCCTGTCAACAGCACAAATGCGTCTGGTGGGGACGAGAGACAGGGCCTTCTTGGCTGTGCCCCCCGGCCTATGGAACACACCCAAATGAGGCAAGATCTGCTCCCTCCCTCCTGGCCTTTAGGAAAAATTTAATCATGGTTTTGGGACCAGGCCTTCGGACAGTAGATAAATGCAGCATTTTAGAGGGACAATTACTGGAATGATGATTCGACTAACGCAGTGTTTCTCAACCAGTGTGCCGGGGCACACTAGTGTGCCGTGAGCAACCATCAGGTGTGCCGTGGGAAATTGGAACCTCGGGGGGGGGGGGGGGGAGTCTAGTGTGTTGAAGTATAAAAACCCTAAGAAACCTACCTCGATAAAGGCACAAAATTACAAACACCCCCCCCACCCATTGTCTACTTGGTCTCTCCCTCTCCATGCATTGGGAAGGCCCGCCTCCCTTTCCCCAAGTAGAGACCTCCTCTTGCCTCCTGGGGGTTCTGTGTGGCAAGTTTGGCCCAGTTCTATCATTGGTGGGGTTCAGAATGCTCTTTGATTGTAGGGGAACTATAAATCTCAGCAACTACAACTCCCAAATGTCAAGATCTATTTCCCCTGAACTCCATCTGCGTTCATATTTGGGCATATTGAGTATTCATGCCAAGTTTGGTCCTGATCCAACATTGTTTGAGTCCACAGTGCTCTCTGGATATAGGTGAACTACAACTCCAAAACTCAAGGTCAATGCCCACCAAACTCTTATAGCATTTTCTCTTGGTTCTGGGAGTTCTGTGTGGGAAGTTTGTGTCTTTCTGTCATTCCTGCCAGGATATCTATGTTGTGTTCATCGAAACAGGCCCAGGTTTCACACTGAGTGTATAAATACAGTAAAAAGCATATTAAATATCTGTATTACTGTGTTAGAGTGTCATTTTGTGTCATTTTGGTTGGTGGTGTGCCCCAGGATTTTGCAAATGTAAAAAGTGTGTCGCGGCTCAAAAAAGGTTGGGAAACACTGGCCTAACGAGACTCTTTTATTGTTTTAATGCTTGTTGATGTATCATTTAATTATGACTTATGGTAGTTTTATTATTGTAATTATTTGTATTGGGATCATATTGGTGCCCAATGTAAGGCATTGAATTTTTGCCATTACTTATGTGTAAACCGCTCTGAGTCCCCCTAGGGGTGAGAAAAGTGGTATATACTGTAAATACTTAAATAAATAAATAAATAAAATAATTAAAGGTAAAGGTTCATGTCCAACTCTAAGGGTTGGTACTCATATCTATTTCTAAGCCGAAGAGCCAGTGTTGTCGCTAGTACTTTGTTTGTCTTCACAAGAGTAATAACAACAACAACACTTGGAAAGTGTCTGTAAAACGTGAGTCCAGTTGTGTCCGATTCTGGGATGTGTGTGTGTGTGGGGGTGCTCTTCCCCATTTCTAAGCCGAAGAGCCAGCATTGTCCATAGACACCACCAAGGTCATGTAGCCAGCATGACTGCATGGAGTACCATTACCTTCCTGCCAGAGTGGTACCTATTGATCTACTCACATTTGCATGTTTTCGAACTGCTAGGTTGGCAGAAGCTGGGGCTAGAAAAAAACACTGAGCACGGAAAAACTGTAATAATATATAATATCACAAATGTGTGTAAAGCACACTATATAATCACTATTATATTCACAACAATAGTGATTATATACTGTGCTTTACACACATTTGTGATATTATGTATTATTACAGTTTTTCCGTACTCAGAGTGTTTTTCTAGTGCTTGTTAAACACAGTCCTATATTGTACTTAGTTTGTTTGTAGAAGCTGGGGCTGACAGCGGAAGCTCACGCCGCTCCCCAGATTCGAACTTATGACCTTTCAGTCAACAAGTTTAGGAGTTCAGTGGTTTAACCCACTGCACCACCGGGTATGCAAAACAACCCATTAAAATCAAAATACTATTAAAATAAAACATAGCAAAAACATATCAGAGAAAACACATTAATAAAACATAGGGGTATAAAAATAGCAGCCTTTAAACTCAATTAGACAGTACACAACAAAAAAATCTACAACCAGAAATACTAAGATGGGCATGATCAGACTATAAAAAGGACCGGGGATGGGATAGTGCAAAACAGCATAGTATAGGGTCGGGATTTGGAAGAAGTGCAGAGAACAGAGTACTATCTGGTGGGTTAAGGACTAGGCATAAGTAGTTCATGTTCAAATGCTTGTTGGAACATCCAGGTTTTCATAGATCTGTAAGAAGATCTGTAATTTTAGATCTGCAAGAATGCAATGGTATTTCCCCTGGGTTGGATGCAGTTTTTTGAGATCACATGGAGTACTTTTCACAACTTGGCATCCATTTTTTGTCATTTTTTTTAAAAAAGGCTTGACCTTACCAATTAACTGGAACAGCAAAGCTGAATGGAATGATGTATACAAAGTCTAAACATCTTAGGGGTAAAGACCACCTCCCAAATTAGTCTATAACATGCTACAACATGAAGTAGCAGAATACACAGAGATAGGATGAGTTATGTTTTGGACTACAGCTCCCCAGTTCTCCTAGGTATTACAACCAATCACCACGTTGACTGAGAGATTCCAGGAGCTTTGATCCAAAAAGTTGCTTTTCAATCCCTAGCTAGAATGGACTATATTACTTTGGACAGAAGTGAGGAAAATACATTTTTAAATGCTCTCCGGCATTAAAACCACAATTCAAATGGATAATTTCCGGAGGTGATGTGCTAGTTTTCTATTTGCAAAAGAACATTCAAAAGTAGTACCCCTCACCTCTTGGAACCCTCAACGTGTGAATTAGAAATGTGTTTCTTCCTATGCCCATATGGCATCAACCACAGTTACTTCATAAAGCCCAGGAACAAAGACACGAGCAAGCCTGGCTTGAAGCTAGTGCTAGTAGCGCCTGTCCCCTGGTGTTTGGCTTTATTGTTTCCTACAAAAGGAAACATCAGACATGAGTTGTGAGGCACAGTAGGCCTCTGCAGTTGTGTAGCAGCAAGAATTTGCCTCGGGGATCCATAGCCCTCAAACTCAGCCCAAGGCAGAGTACTCTGCAGGATACTCCAGAGGAAGAGAGCTTGTTGTTACATGTGAGCTTGAGCCTGTGCACCATAAGCAACCAGAGTCATCAGCTCCATTACCTTGTCAAATGTTCCCAAGGAATCCCATGTTTCTACACAAAAACCATACATGGGCACCACAAAAAAATGCCTGAAGACAAGACTATGCTCATTTGAATGTTGTTTCTTGTTCTTACTTCCAGGGCAGGATACACCCAATGTATAGGCATGCTATATGACCAAGTGCCAAGTGTCTCCCTTGCCTGAGGACTAGCCAAGGCCCTGCAGAACTCTAGTCATGCTACTAGAAGGTGGTAGCCTGTGGATTGGTCCGCAAACTATTACTTGTCTATTAATGCTGGGCTTGAAGGAAAGAAACATAATTGGTTTTAAGGTTTTATGATGTTTTAATTATTGTTTTGATGGTAATGTTTTTATTATGTGTATTTTTGGCATCTAATTGTTCTAATACAGTGTTCCCTCACTTATCGCGGGTGTTACATTACAGGAACACCCGCGAAAAGAGAAAAGCCATGAAGTAGGGACGCTATATATGTATATTGCATTCCGAGGGTGAGGTAGAAACAAGGAGAGATTTAAAGGCACAGTGCACTTTTTTGCTAGCTATCTCTGCTTTGCTTTCCAATCTCTCTTGATTGGCTGCCTCTCTCCCGAGAGGGAGGGTAAAACCCCCTTCCACACTCCATCATTGCCAGGAGTTGGGATTAGAATGGTGATTTGAACGACAACCATTCATAAACTGGGAGGCAAAAACCCATGAACAGTGAACCACAAAGTAATGAGGGAACACTGTTCCCTGTAGGTCTACGTCATTGTTGACATGTATATATTATCTCTACTCGAAGAACTCTCTACTGTGCAAAGCTGATCATTCAATGCAGGGCTGTAGCCAGGATTTTGATTGGGGGGGGGGGGCTGAGTTTGATTCAAGGGTGAGGCTGAGTCTGCGTGAGAGAGGGCCTACACTAGCAGGGGGTGCTTTGAATGCAATTTTCCTGCTTCTTGGCAGGGGATTGGACTGGATGGCCTATGAGATCTCTTCCAACTCTATGATTCTATGAACAGCTGTTTCAGAAAGTGGTGGGCTCTCCTGTGTTGAATTTATTGGGAGTAGTAGTTGGATGGTCATCTATCAGATACTGCAGTAGTGGATTTTCTGTATCAACAGGGGTTGAATTAGATTACCTTTGAGGTTATCTCCACCTTTTTTATATTCTGGCCTCCAAATGAGAATGAGTTCAGGTCTGGCTCCATACAGGCTGTTGCAGTTGCCTTGTGTTCACCTTTTTCCAAATGATTGGCTCCTAGTCAATCTCTTATTTCCTCAAATCTCTACATTTGCTATGATGAGCTTCTCTTCTGTTTGTTTTCCTCTACCACCTCTGTCCTTTTAAACCTCTTGCTGTATGTACTTTTTCATGCTCAGTACTGAAAGCACCTTTGAACTTCCCCCTTGCCATTCAGCAAATACATGAAGAGGCTGGAATCAGGGTGGAATACATAAGGCAGTTGTTTTAAAATCTAATGTATACCTTACACAACTAAGACTGCAAGATCTGATTTCTCATGCATAGAACCCCACCCATTAGAAGGATTATAGCTGTATATATAAAAATGTAATGTTCGTTTGTGGGATTAACATAACTCAAAAACCACTGGACGAACTGACACCAAATTTGGACACGAAACCCCTAACAGACCAATGAGTGACCATCACTCAAAAACCCCTCCAAAAACAGCAGAAAGGACTTAAAAACCTCAAACATTTTAATGATGAAAAGAAAAATCACAATACAGAAAAAAGGGAAGAGGGAGGGAGGGAAAGAAGGGGAGGGAGAATGAATGAATTAATTAATGAGGGAAGGAAAGAGAGAAGGAAAGAGAAGGGAGCATGGAAGCAAAAAGTGAAGGAAGGAAGGAAGGAAGGAGGTAGAGAAGGAAGAAGGCGAGAAAGCGGAAGGAAAAGAAAAAGGGAAAGAAGGAAAGAGATAGAGAAGGAAGGAAGGAGAGAAAGAAGAAAAGGGAAGGAAGGAGGGAAGGAGAGAGGGAAAGAGGGAGGGAGGGAGAGAGTGAAGGAAGGAGGGAAAGAAGGAGAGAAAGAGGGAGGGAAGGTTGTCCACAGCAATGCGTGGCAGGTACAGCTAGTAATATTAATAAAACTTTATTTGTACTCCACCCCATCTTGGGACTTGAGGCGGCTCACAAAAACACTCAATGTGCCGCACATAAAAATAAAATCATATAGCACCAAAACAATACATAAATTAACTGAATACAAACAATGGACAACATCAATTGATAAAATTTAGAGTTTAAAATTTATAAAACACAGTCAAATCTGTAGGTCATTGGGCTTCTTCAATCACGAACTAAAGTGCCAAGCAACAATAGTCGATGTCATCACATACAACCATAGTACACTATGCCAGGTCAAAGGACCGTTTAAATGGACATGTCTTTAGGTTAGACAGGAAGGTTTGGCAAATTGGGGCTAATCTAATCTCTTTAGGGAGGATATTCCAGAGCCGGGGAGCCACCACCGAGAAGACCCCTTCTCTCATCTTCACCAATTGCAGCTGTGATGGTGGTGGGACCGAAAGAAAGTTCTCCCCAGCAGATCTCAGGGCCAGCACCGGTTCATAGAAGGAGATGCAATCTTGAAGACAGGTTGAACCCAAAGCGTATAGGGCTTTGTAGGTGATAACTTGCACTTTGAATTGGGCCTGGAAACTTGCAAGCTTCTGCATTCACCACTGGAGGGATTTGTCCTTCCTGAGGAAATCTTAAGGTACTTGTATGGCATGTGTGCTACCCAGTCAAAAATTGGTACCCCCAGTGCTGTGCTTTAAGGGGATTGTTCCTGGCAAGCACTGATTCTATCCAAAATAACTTGTATTCACATGACATTATCAATGTGAGAAATGCAAATAGCTATTTTCATGGCATGTGCAAAAAACGCCTTAATGCTTCTCATGTTCTCTTGCTGAATTCCATTTGCTGGCTACTTGCCCAGCTGTCCATTTTACTGAGATCACTTTGAGTTTTTATGCTGTCCTGTCCAATCCAGTCCAATGAAGCTCTCGGTTTGGACCAAAATGATTTATGACAGCCCTGCAAGAGCTCTGTCCAGATCATGTGGGAAGGGAGAGCTAAATTGAGACAGGGCTTGGCAGTAGGAGCAAGAGAGCTGCCTCTTAAGAACACTGTCTCTGATCACCTTCCAAGTTATTCTTTTTCTGAGATAGTGGAGAAAAATGCAACTTATCTGCATTTAAATGCAAGATCACCTAATTTGTACTTCTTGGACAAGAACCCAGACCCAAATGCAATTTGTACTCAAAATTGAATATACTCCTAACATTGTATGTGATTCATACATCAACAAAAATGCATTCAAAATATATACAAGAACTAGCTGACCCGGCCACGCGTTGCTGTGGGATTTTTTAAACTTGGGGACTGTGTGTGTAGTTATGTATGTGTGTATATCTGTATGCATGTATATGTGTGTACTTATGTATATGTGTGTTTGTAGATGTACATGCGTGTATATGTGTTGATGTGTGTAAGTACAGGAGTGTTTATGTATGTGTGTGTGTGTATATTTGTATATTTCTGTGCATGTATATATGTGTGTATGTATGTGTTTCTGTGTTCCTTTCTTCTCTCCTCTTTCCTTCCTTCCTTCACTCCATCCTTCTATCCTTTTCCTTCCTTTTCCCTCCCCTCCTTCCTGCTATCCTTCCTTTTTCCTTCCTTTTCCTTCTCCACTCTTTTCTTCCTTCCTTCCATCCTTCCTTTTTCCTTCTTTCTTCTCCACTCCTTCCTTCCATCCATTTTTCCTTCTATCCTTCCCTTTTTTTCTTCTCCCCTCCTTCCTTCCATCCATTCCTCCTTCTTTCCTTTCCCTCCTTCCTGCCATTCCTCCCTTTTCTGTATCAGTCCTTGCTCCCCTTGTCTCAGTTCCTCCATTCCTTTCCCTACTTTTCCCTACCACCACCAACTCTCTAAACTGCCAGGGGGGTGGGGGGTGGGCTCCCAGCCTACATTCTAACTGAGGGAGTATTTGCATAATGCCTCTAATTGGTCAGCTCCACTAACATTCCGACACTCTTAACTGCCAGAGGGAGGTGGTGTGGGGGATCATGGGAGTTGTAGTCCATAATGTTTTTTTGGATTTGTGGCCGTTGGCTCTTTTTTAGGCAGGGGGGTGTTTTGGTAAACATACCTCGTAGGGTTTTCTGGGCATGTGAACTGTTTTTGTGTGTCTGCCTTGTGTGGTTTCTTTGTCTATAAGACTGGAACCACCACATGAAGGATTATATATATATTTAGTGAATGGAAGAGTGCGTAAAAATTGAACACATTTGAAAAATATGCATAGCATGCATGAATAAAAATGTACACAGAAATACATGCACATTTCCACGAGTAGGGTAAGGGAAATTTCTTGCAAGCTGATACATACCTGAGTTGAAATAAATGTGGCAGTTTTTTTAAAAAGAGAGCCTTGAGAAGATTGACTTTGACAGATTTATACATCTTTATCTCAAATGTTGATGCCTAGTTCTCTACCCTTACCTAAATATATAGACTTCCGGACTTTGTCCTTCTTCCCATTATGTGACAGGTCATATTATACCTTTTAAAATGGTCTTTGTTGCATTTCATTTTCCTAGTTGACAAAATTAGGATTTCAGTGTTTTGGTGAGCATGAGATGGCTAATCACAAACATTTAATTTATCTCAGGATGTAGTAGAAAACCTGATGAATCGAATAGGACAGATTGCACCCACACCCAACAAAGGCAAGCAGCACAGATTATGTCCTTGCAGCTTTGTTCCCAACTCATAGTGAGAGACATGGAACCTCGTTTGACCCCAGAAAACTCCTGCAAGGTTCATACTGTGTATGCTACAGCTATGAAACTATTGTAGGAAGTCAAACTACTCAAACATCTCCCCCTCAATTTGAACTTCCAGGCAAAATGAAGATGTTCCCAGCTTACCACTTCTGGTCCAGAAAACTGCATATTCCATTGCTACGCTTATTTATTTCATGGATTGAATGGAGCAAAATAAAGTCAACAGTGAGACATGCCAGTGTATTCAAAGCATGACAGCCAGGGACAAAATAGAAAAGAATGCCCGGGTGTCATTCTTGTGTACACTCTCATAGGTTGTCACACCATGTCAAGGTAGCCTGCCCTAATCATACGTGGAGACTGACAAAATTTCTAAGTATCCTAGATACTACAGTTCACATTCTCTCTCTCTCTCGGCATTACTTCGCGAATGAAGATTCTTAGGAAGAACTCATCCCACGCTTTTTACAAGTGCATTGATGACTAAAAAGGCCAATCTGAGATAGGCAAGTTTGGTTGCAGAAAGCACAGCAGAAAGTCTCCTTGGCTGATGTTGTTTCCACGTTGAGGTTCTTTCTGCATTGTCGTTTCTCTTCGAGACCCATTCAGTGTATCTTCTCAAAAGAGGCCGCAGCATTGTGGATAGTGCATCTCCATGCCTCCTGATGTGAGGCCAGGGTGGACCATTGTTGATGATCAATCTGGCCAAGTCTGAAATGTTGTTTCAGGGAGTCCTTATATCTCTTTTTGGGGGCGCCTCTCTTGCGCTGACCCATGGTGAGTTCACCATAGAGTAGTATCTTTGGGAGGCGGTGGTCCTCCATCCTAGAGACATGCCCTGCCCAGCGCAGCTGTGCTCTTAATAGCATGGCCTCAGTTCACATAATCACTATCCAAATTATGAAACCCCTATCCAAATTATGAAACTGAAGATCTGGCAGCAAGAATGCTAAACGTTTGTCCCCAAAACAGGATCTCTGCACAGGAGGCACTTACTCATTTGTATTTCAGCTCTTTGCCCTCTCAGTTGTACCACCTTTCTAATATTTATTACATTGAGGAAGAAGAAAGTATTCCAGTGGCAAAAAGCAAATGAATGCCAGAATAACCACAGGGCAGTTGTGAAGCCCCCCCTTGTGCTCATTTCTAAACTGTAATAGGGATGGTGGCCTAGAAATTAAATGATTAAATAATAAAACACAAAGTCCAAATTATGAAACCATGGAAGTTACAGTCCATAGAAATGAAAAACACCAGATTGTGGAGGATACACCACTTCCTTCCATTCGAAATGGGGCAATACGAGTAACAACTTCCCACAACCGAAGTCAACAAAATGGAATGAGGGATACTAAGAGTTATTATTTAATAAAACATTTTCATTTTTTCTTTCCCTTTTCTGCCTTTGTGCTGTCTTACCATGTTGCTATTGTTCCCTTTAAATCCAAATCTTACTAGTATGTTTGCCAGTTCTCTGCTGCAGTCTGAGTATCCCATAACCAGAATTTCTAAATCCAAAATGCTCCAAAATTCAAAAATGTCCACATAATGACCCCTTTGCTTTATGATGGTTCAAATGTGCTTAAACTTTGTTTAATGCACAAAATTGTTAGAAATATTGAATAAAATTACCTATAGTCTATGTGTATATATGATATATGTGAAACATACACCAATTTTGTGTTTATTCTTGGGACCCATCTCCAAGATATGCGTGTATGCAGAAATTCTAAAATCCAAAACACTTTGGACATCAAGCATAAGCATATAAGGGATACACATCCTCCATTTCTTTAGGTGCTCTTTATCACTGAAACTATTTCTCCATCTCAACATTTACCATGCACTCACTGAAGATCATGTTTCAAAAGCTCCCAACAAGTCATCACTTTGCTTAAGAGTGTTACAGTAAGTTGTAACAGAATCAAGTATGTGTGTGTTAAAGAAAACCTTATACTGTTAATTATTATGTGCAGCTGCTAATCTAGATCAGCTAGTAAGTTTGGACCACACCTGGTGGGGTATAACTGCATGTGTTTTAGAATCTCTCTCTCTCGGCATTACTTCGCGAACGAAGATTCAGGAAGGACTCATCCCACGCTTTTTACAAGCGCGTTGATGACTAAAAAGGCCAATCTGAGATAGGCAAGTTCGGTTGCAGAAAGCGCAACAGAAAGTCTCCTTGGGTGATGTTTTTTCCAAGTTGCGGTTCTTTCTGCGTTGTCGTTTCTCTTCGAGACCCATTCGGCGTGTCTTCTCGAAAGAGGCCGCAGCATTGTGGATAGTGCTTCTCCATGCCTCCCGATGTGAGGCCAGGGTGGACCATTGTTGGTGATCAATCTGGCCAAGCCTGAGATGTTGTTTCAGGGAGTCCTTATATCTCTTTTGGGGGGCGCCTCTCTTGCGCTGACCCGTGGCGAGTTCACCGTAGAGTAGTATCTTTGGGAGGCGGTGGTCCTCCATCCTAGAGACGTGCCCTGCCCAGCGCAGCTGTGTTCTCAATAGCATGGCCTCAATGCTGGTGATCCCTGCTTGCTCAAGGACAGCAACATTCGTCACATAGTCGGTCCAGTGTATATTTAGGATTGTGCGAAGACAGCGCTGATGAAAGCGCTCGAGGAGTCGTAGGTGTTGGCGATAGGTGACCCATGTTTCAGACCCATAGAGGAGAATGGACAGTATGATAGCTCTGTACACACTGATTTTGGTGCTTTGTCTCAGGTGCTTGTTGCTCCAGACTCTTTTGTGAAGCCTTCCGAATGCACTATATGCCTTTGATAATCTGTGATCTATCTCTTTGTCAATCTTGGCGTCTGAAGAGATGATGCTTCCCAGGTAGGTGAACTGCTGAACGGACTTAAGCACAGATGTGCCTATGCTGACGTGAGGATGGTGTTTTAGAATACATGTGTTTTAGAATACAGTTCAGCTTTTACTCTGAGGAGCTTATGCTCTGGCTCAACAGCTCTGACTCAATAATAATAATAATAATAATAATAATAATAATAATAAACTTTATTTGTAACCCACTCTATTACGCCCCTACGGGGCTTATTTAGTACTGCATCATGGACGTGGTTACCTTTGCCTGCTTTCCTTTGTCCTCAACCATGCGGACTTGGTGGGAGGGACTGTGTTTGGTGCCAAGGTGATGTCACCACCTTAAGCCCGCTCCTTTTCTGAGGTCATCTGAGGGGCAGGACTTCCTCTCTTTGGCCATTGCAAGAAAGAAGCTGCATGGACGTGGATGGAAATCCATTCATGCTGAGACAAAGCACCTTTGTCCATCTACAAAGCCAACCCTACGCTCTCACCAAAGCCTGCAGTGCAAAGGAGGATCTGTCCTCAACATGGAGTGCAGATTTTGGGGCTTTTAAAGGACTTCGTGGGCCTACAAAGCCAGAGGGCAACAGGAAACCTGGAATAAAAGAAAAGTACCTTCACTCTGCAACAGAGGCAACCGCTTGCATCCTCCTCCTAAAGGACTCCCTTCACCCCCTAGCAACCAACTAAGCGTTTTTGGGCCACCAGTTTTTTACTGGTTGTTTTTTCTAAATAAACTTGTTTGAGTTCAATATTTTAAGTCTAGAACTCATTTCTCAAAGACTTTCAGGTTTTTGGTGTATGGGAAGGCTTTCATCTGCCTTCAGGGCCCAAAGCTTTCACGTTCATCTCGCAAAAGCCATTTTTACAGGCCTTGGAGGCAGAAGACGCCCCCTCTCCTCAATGGGGACTTGACAGCTTTTGCTCACAGTTTTGTGTTCTGCTTTCTCATTTGAAGGACAATGCGGAAACCATGTTCTGTAAGTTTGTTGCACTGTTTATTTTGTATGTAACACTGCAAGTTTATTTTTTGACTGCTGACAAGAGTAAAGTTTCTGTTCTTTTTCCTCTTGCCTTTGTGCAAAGTTATTGTGTCTTTTGCATTGGATCAGACTAAATTCCGCTTGAGCGCAGGGGCGGTCTAAGGTAGTTTTTAAATGGTAAGTGAACATTATTTTGGCGCCCCCCCAACATTATTTTGGTGCCCCCTCTCCTCCGTGCATGCCCAGAAGCTTCTGTGCGCAGGCGCAGAAGCCTGTAAACACAGCACTCCCTATTCGGCATGCAGGGAGGTTTATGGCGCGGCGTCGGAGCGCACAAGGCCCAAAAGCGGAACATCGGCCGGACGCTGTCTGGCGGGCGGGGGAATGCGCCCTTTACCCAGATGGCGCCCCACGCAGAGGCGTCCTTTGCCTACCGGTAGGACCACCCCTGCTTGAGAGCAACAAAGACTTCCTCATCCGATTTGCTGCCTTTTGCTCTGGCACTTTGTACTTAGTGGCCCTTTTCCATTTGGTCATCTCTCTTTAAATTAGAAGCCTCTGGGTAAATAACTGCTTTTTTTTTCTTTATTAAAATGGCTGCAGGCATCCAAATGTGAATGTTGAATATATTCTATAAATATTAAGAGGCAGTTTGGAACTGCTTTTCCTCCCAATAGTGTGTCTCTCTCTGAACATTTTCCAAGATTGGTACCTTGTTGCCTAATAAACCTCTTTCATAATTATGGCATCTTAGAAAATATCTCCCTTTCCCCACCCCGTACTGAAAATGAACAATTGCAAAGGCAAAAACAAAACAGCATCATTAAAATTCACAAATCATTATGTACAATACGGAGGAAACCAGCAGGCTGTGATGGGGACAGAAGTTAATAACACAGGGTCATAAAGGAAATGGTTGTAGACTCGTCTCCCCCTGCTGCCTTCCAAACTATAATCGGTCTCTGTTTGCAGTAGATTGTTACTTTGCCAGTCCATTGCAGAGACAGAAGGTACATTTCCTTTCTGTTTTCTGGCACTGTGGCTTAAATGGAACAGCTCTTGGTTCAGGTGAATTCAATGCACGTTTTGTTCTCTAGCCATGTTGTTCATTCTCCCCATTTGCCAAATTCATTGCACATAGCCACATCTGATTCTGTTCTGCAAGAAAATCTTCTCCGTATTACTTCATCTGGTTCCCTGCTTCAGGTGATTTTTTCTTTTTTTCTCCTTTTATATTCTGCATAATTGTTATGCTGTATGTTTTTATGGTTATTTTTATTACATTGTTGCTATATGTTGATGTAAAAAGTTTTATTCACTTTTTTGTGTGCACTTTTGAACTGAAATTCTCTGAAAGAATGGTGCTTGAAGCTTATTTAATGCATTCTTAGCCTGCTTTGAAGACTATATTTGTTTTCCTAAGGTGGCTTGCAATACAGCTTGACCTTTGTGTGTTCAGAACTGATATGTACAGTTTTATTATTTATTTATTTATTTACTTCACTTGTATACCACTTTTCTTCCCCCAGCGGAGGACTCAAAGCGGTTTCCAACATAATTATGGCAAAATTTAATGCCTCACATAAGGAAACTTAACATAATGATAATAACATACAATTATCAATTAAATAATAAAACACGACATAACTTAACATTAAAATATGGAATTTAAAACATATTAATATTAATATAAACATTAAAATCACACGATCCAACAATGTGAGTCCATCGAATTGTTGCCAGTATAAGCCGCTCTGAGTCCCCCCTCAGGGGTTGAGAAGGGTGGGGTAGAAATGTTGGAAACAAACAAACTAACAAATAAATGATCCAGGCCATTCCAAATATCATATCTATTGCACATAATCCCTGATCATTTTTTGTACTGCTTACTGCCCAAAGGCTTGGTCCCAAAGCTCGGTTTTTACATTTCTTCTGAAGGCCAGGAGGGAGGGCACTGATCTAATTTCAATGGGGAGGGAGTTCCATAGCTGAGGATCTACCACTGAGAAGGTCCTGTCTCTTATTCCCACCAGTCGCACTCGCGAGGGAGGTGGCAGCAAGAGCAGGGCTTCCCCAGATGATCTTAATCTCTGAGATGGTTCATAGAGGGAGATATGTTTGGACGGGTAAGCTGGGCTTGAACCATTTAGGGTTTTATAGGCTAAAGCCAACACTTTGAATTATGCTTGGTAGCAGACTGGCAGCCAGTGGAGCTGGCGTAATCGGGGGGGGGGGGGGGCTTGTATGCTCCCTATACCCCACTCCAGTGAGTAATCTGGCTGCCGTCTATTGGACTAATTGAAGCTTCTGAGCAGTCTTCACAGGCATCCCCATGTAGAGTGCATTGCAGTAGTCTATTTGGGATATTACCAGAGTGTGGACTATCATGGCTAAGTCAGACTTCCCAAGGTACTGGCGCTACTGGTGCACAAGCTTCAGTTGTGCAAAAGCTCCCCTGGTCGTTGTCAAAACCTGGGTTTCCAGACTTAGAGATGAGTCCAGGATCACTCTCAAACTATGAACCTGTGTCTTCAGGGGGGGTGTAACCTGTCAAACACTGGCTGTAACCCTATACCCTGTTCAGCCTTATGACCGACCAGGAGTACCTCTGTCTTGTCTGGATTCAATTTCAATGCGTTCGACCTCATCCAGACTGTCACAGCTGCCAAGCACCAGTTCAGGACAGAAAAAAATCAATTAAGATCTAGAGAAAACCAATATGGAGTCAACAATCTCTATATATCTGCTATGTATTTCATGCAGTAATACCATCTCTAAAATGTTCTTAACACTTTTGTTTATTGCCCATGAGCCTTTCTAATCTTAATGAATGATATTTAGATAACTTTAACTTTAATGGCTAAATTGTATATGATATGATTGTGTTAGTAACTGTTGATGTATTTCTCTTGGGCAGTCCTTGCCATGTGTACACCGCCTCGAGTCACCTTCGTACTGAGAGGGGCAGTATAGAAGTAGAATAAATAAAATAATAATAAAAAATAAGAAAATAATCACATGTACAGCTTTTTTGTACAAAATTCTGGTTGCAGTACTTCTGCTTTCTTCTTCTTGAATCTCTTTGCAAGCGCTGTTTCCAAAAACACTGTAAAGAAGACCAGGAAAAACAATATATTTGCTTTGGCTTTCCCTTATAAAAAGGTAATTCTTTTCCCTATCCACGTCCCATAGAATCATGTTTCTTTTCCTAAAAATTATGAGGGAAGATTATGCTTTGTATTCCTCAGACCCATTGGAATGAAATGTACAGCCTTCAGCCCCAACTGCCAGATAACTGCTGTGCATTTCATACTGCTAAGTTGAAAGGCTGCCTATCAATTGTCTGGTTCTCACCTCTGCTTACATGTCCTGCAGCCTTTGACAAATCCTGTAACATAATACGATAACAATGTCTCCTGTATCTTCTCATCCAGTTTGTATACAGAGAGTAGAGGATGGATTTAATATAGCATGTATACAGAAAGCATAGAGGAAATTTACTAAGCAATGCACATAGTGAGCACAAGGCTGAGATTCACATCTGAGCTACAGAGGAATGGAAGGCTCTCTCTTAATCCTGTAAGGCAGTGTTTCCCAACCAATGTGCCGTGGCACACTAGTGTGCCATGAGCGAACATCAGGTGTGCCGTGGGAAATGGGAACCTCCAATACCCTTTCTTCTCCCTCCTGCCGAACACTTTTTCTTCTCCACTCGGACTCCCTTATGGGAGTTCTGTGTGGGAAGTTTGATTCCATGCCATCATTGGTGGAGTTCAGAATTCTCTTTGATTGCAAGTGAACCATAACTCCCAGCTGTTGAGCAAGACCTTCGTGTGTGTCTTTCTGCCATTCCTGCCAGGATATCTATGTTGTGTTCATCGAAACAGGCCCAGGTTTCACACTGAGTGTATAAATACATTTAAAAACATATTAACTATATGTATTGCTGTGTTAGACTGTCATTTTGTGTCATTTTGGTTGGTGGTGTGCCCCAGGATTTGGTAAATGTAAAAAGTGTGCCACGGCTCAAAAAAGGTTGGGAAACACTGCTGTAAGGAACGCAACAAAAAGGAGAAGGGTGATTTCCATTAATAGTTTAAGAAGAAAGAAAAAGTGGAACAGTCGTTTGTACATTCTCTGTTTGTTTGTTGGCAGGCTGATCATATTTTTGTATATTAGTGAGAGCACTCAGTCTCACATTGCTTCGCCTTATGCCATCATTGAAGCGTTCACTCTCTCTTCCCCTTTCTGTCCCCAGTTTTTTTTACACTGGTTCTCTCTTTCATTCTGCCTGGTAGACATCTGTCCTGCGATAACGTCACTTCATTTACCAGACTTTATCCTCCTCCTCATCCCTTTACCATTTCTCTTCTCTCGTATCCTTTTTTTTTTTTTTGGCTCATCTTTGTCTCTACCTCAGTGTTTGGGCAACCTTTCTATTTCCTAACTCTGCTCTTTACACTCATTTCATTTCAATTTATTATTTGATGAGTCGCTTTCCACCGGAGTGCTCCAAGCGACTTACACAGCAATCAGGGCCACACTTGGCACACAGAGGCCCAATTGCCCACTTTGCAGCCTGGAGCACTTTAGGGCAGGATGGACCACGAATGATGGGATTTGCAGTACCTTCACCCAATTCACTTCCCACAGAACATTGAAACCCGTACAAATCACAGACCAGGCCCAAAATTGACAGTAAGGCTTCATTAACTTGATTTTCCTGACTAGGCCTCAGCTCATGGGACATTGTGTATGGCCTGAATTGACAGTAAGCTACCTTGGCACACAGAGCCCCTATGACCCACACTACATTCTACTGCAGTTTGGAGGAGGGTGGGCCACGGATGTTGGGATTTGATGTACCTCCATGGATTATGGGATTTGTAATACTTTCAAATCCTTCATTCCCCACAGACCACTGTGGCCCAGAACCAAGACCGATAAAGACCAAACTTGGCACACACAGCCCCCATGACCCACACTCCATCCGACTGCAGTTTAGAGGAGGGTGCACCATGGATGATGGGATTTCAAGTACCTCCACTCACTTCCCAAGCCCGTTGTGACCCTCATCCAGTGACTGATCAGGACCAAACTTGGCACACCGAGCCCCCATGACCCACTCTACATCCTGGTGCAGTTTGGAGGAGGGTGGACCATGGATGATGGGACTTGAAGTACCTCCACTCACTTCACAAGACCGCTACCAATCTCATCCAATGACTGATCAAGACCAAATTTGGGACACAGAGCCCCCATGATTCATTCTACATCCTGGTGCAGTATCGAGGAGAATGGACCATGGATAATGGGACTTGAAGTACCTTTACTCATTTCCCGAGACTGCTGTGACCCTCATCCAATGACTGATCAAGACCAAACTTGGCACACAGAGCCCCCATGACTCATTCTACAGCCTGGTGCAATTTGGAGGACGATGGACCATGGATATGGGACTTGAAGTACCTTCACTCACTTCCTGAGACCACTACGAGCCAAATAGACAACTGATAAGGACCAACCTTGGCACACAATGCCTTTCTCAAATAACCCGGGCAGGGCCGGGTCCCCAAGCTAGTCAACAATAAATCACAGTTTAAAGGCTTTGATGAAGAGCCAAGTTTTGAGAGCTTGGGAGAATGATCGCAAATCAGTCATAGCTCTAATGTATAGAGATAAGGAGTTCCACAAGGTTGGGGCAAGAACTGAAAAGGCCCTGCACCTCGTGGAGTCCAGGCAAGCCTCCCTGGGACCGGGAATAGACAAAAAGTTTTCTTGAGCTGATCTTGGTGGTCTCTGATGGCAGATACTTGAAAGATGTTCTCTGAGGTATTTCGGGCCTTGACCATGAATGGCCCTAAAGGTCAGAACCAGTGTCTTATAGGTAGCCCGATGTTCTATTGGGAGCCAATGGAGGTGTTGTAGTCCTGGAGCTATTGGTGTCTGAGTGAGTAGTCTGGCAGCTGCGTTTTGGATCACCTGGATCTTTCGTGTCACTGAGAGATGAGTACCAGCATACAATGTATTAAAACAGGGCTGTCAACTGGCGGCCCCGGGGCCGGATCCGGCCCCGTAGCCTGTTGGACACGGCCCCACCTATGCCCTCAGCCGCCATTTTTAATTTTTTTAAAAAAATGGCGGCCGGGGGGGAGGGGGAGGCGGGGCAGGGAAGAGGAACAGAGCTAGCTCCTCCTTTTCGGCGCCCCCCCCTCACTACCTAGGGCGGGGGAGCCGCTGAAAAAGGGCAGAAGGCGGCGCCAAGAGCAGCGCGTCACAGGCCTGGCATGACGCGCTGCTCTTGGCGCCACCTACTCCTCCTTTTAGGCGGCTCCCCCGGCCTAGGTAGGGAGGGGGGGCGCGGAAAAGGAGGAGTAGGCGGTGCCAAGGGGCAGCGCGTCACGCCAGGCCTGTGACGCGCTGCCGTTGGCGCCGCCTACTCCTCCTGTTTCGGCAGCTGTAGGAGGGGGCGGGGCCTGGGCTGGGGGCGGGGGCTGGGGGCTGGGGCTGGGGGCGGGGCCGAGTGGCCCCGCAGGTCATCAGTGACCTCTTATCCGGCCCTGGACCCGCCAGAAGTTGGACAGCACTGTATTAAAATAATCCAGTCTTGAGGTAACTGTGGTGTGGATTACCGTTGCAAGTGCTTCTGTTGGATGGTAGGAGGCCAGCTGCCTTGCCTGGCAGAGATGGTAAAAAGCCTGCTTACTGATGGTAGAAATCTGAGCTTCCATCGTCAACCGGGAATCCAGCAGGACACCGAGGCTTTTCACCATGGCAGGCGGGGCTAATGGTTCACCTTCAGCTAGTCAACAAAACAGACACCTTTTCTCTTAATTTCCCTGGGTTGCCGTATTCTATTTTTCTCAATCCAGCCAGTCATATTTGCATATTATGCCAATTATGGCTCATTATGCAGATGAAATGGTGGGTCGTGAAATGATTGCCAACCCTTAATATCCTAACTGCTGGTTTCCCATTCAGAAGAACTCGCTTCAAAATTGCTTTATAGGTTGAAAATGGATGTTTAGTTTGGGCTGTCTTCCTTGAACTCTTTGCACGTAATATAGGACGAGACACCTGGCAAGTGCAGGTGTTTTGTGCACCCTTATGACTCTTTGTCTTTATCATTGCTTGAAAATGCACCTGTGCCTTTAATAGCTGCACAAGACGCAAATATCTGACAGTTGTAGCTTTCCAAAGAATGAATATTTTGCACAGTTTCGGGTCCTGCTTGAAGCGTCCAAAATTACCCCAGTTGTGCCTGGGCTCAGTGCCATCCTCATTCTTTTCTCTTTTTTTAATGTGTGCCATTTTCCCATGATAGAACAAGGCTCAAAGTGGCTTATAGCAACATCAGAAAAAGGTTACATTATCTAATAATTCAATAACAACAACATATAAAATTTAAATAGTCATAATAAGCTACACAATTCACAGTAATTAACCGATAAAATCAAAATTAATTATAATAATAATGATGCAAAATAAAGTCTAGTACAGGGGTGCTCACACTTTTTCAGCATGCAAGCTACTTATAAAACAACCAAGTCAAAATGATCTACCTACCCACTACAAAAATGTGAAACATATAGCACAATATCTGCTTTGAACTGGGTTTTCTGAGTCCACACTGCCATATAATCTGATTCAAAGCAGATAACATGGGATTTTATTCAACTGTGTGGAAAGGACCTCAGATAACCCAGGGCCCTTCCACACATCCTATTTTACAGTTGACACACACAAACTGATTTCTTACTACTGGATGAATTGCTGCCAAATTTGGCCACAAGACACCTACAAGGAGTGACCATCACTAAAAAAATGATTTTGTCAGTTGGGAGTTGTAGTTGCTGGGATTTATAGTTCGCCTACAATCAAAGAGGATTCTGAACCCCACCAACAACAGAATTGGGGCAAACTTCCCACACAGAACCCCCCCAACCAACAGCAAATGTTCAAGGCAGAGAGGAACGAAAGGAAGGAAGGAATGAGGGAGGGAGGGAGGAAACAGGATGGAAAGAAGGCAAGGCAAGAAGGAGGGGAGAAAGGAAGGAAAGGAAGAAAAGAGATGAGAAAGGAAGGAATGGCTCCCATATGGACCATAGCGATGCCGGTCACGCCGCCGCCACGCTGACTGGCCGGCAGCACCTGGGCGGCATCGGGAGCCTGCGGGGCGGGACTGAGCCTTCCTCCCACCCTGCCTGCAATCTACCAGGATGCCCTACGCGATCTACCAGTAGATCGCGATCTACCTAATGAGCACCCCTGGTCTAGTACAATGCTGAGAAAGGAAGAAAGAACTAAAGCCAGCACCCTTTATGGCTTTTTATTTGTGAGGGTTACTGAAATAATTTTAAGTATTTTGTATATTCAAAAATATTTTTAAAATACTAACTCTATCTAATAATAGCAATGGCAGAAATAAACAATGGCTCTCTAGAGTACCATCCCTTTGAGAAAGAAGCGGCCTTCTCTTTTCATAAATGTTCCTCAGTACCAATTATCTCTTAACAGGTCTGGAATTCTTCCCACCTTTAACACAAACTTGAATTCTTTTTAAAAAGTCAATGAGCAGTGCAGTCTGATAATGTAGAACTTGACATTAACAGTAAGTACCTTCGAGTTCGATTGGGCTATCGCCTGAATAAGAGGGTATTAGGCTGAAGGATAAAGTGACTGAAAGAGGACCTTTAACTCCATCCTGTCCTCTCTCCTTTTTCTCCATCTGCACATTAATACTATTTTCCGTGTCCCAAAATACAAAAGCCTGTCATCCAACCAAGAACATGATGACGGGAACACTAGGCATGAGAAAAAAGTTATGAAAATGATTCGTTTCGTAAGAAATTAGTAAGAAATGCTACTTTCGAGCGTTTCCGCACCTGGAACGCCAACCAGGAAGTGGACTTTCTTTTTCGAACTTGGGGGGGCAGGATTTTCTTAAGTGTCGTTATTAGGTCGTAAGGGAGGCATAAGGGGGGGCACCCTCCTTCTCTCTCACCACCCTCCCGCCTCCCTTGCCAATATTATGGCAAGGCAAGCCCTAAACTCGCCTCGCTCCTTCTTTCGGCTGGAAGGAAGCCTGAAAAAATGTAAACAGAGAGGATTACTCAAGTAAATCTGCAAAGGAGGGCACTTTGGATGAAGGGCCCTCCCTTGCAGATTTACTCTGAGTAATCCTCTCTGTTTACATTTTTCCAGGCTTCCCTGCCTCTCCTGCCTGCCAGATCTAAAGCATCAAAGAGTATTGGGGTGAGAAACCAACCTAATGTATAATAGAATGAATGCTACTGTAAGTGCCACTGCCTAATATTATAAGTAATCCAACTGGTCATACCTAATTCCATGCAGATGCAATAATACAGCAGTAATAACAATGGGTATAAGAAGAGGTAAAATTCAAACCGAAGTATTCTGACTGGTCTCTCCTCATGCGGTGCAAACGGCTCGGGAAATTAGCCCAGGGGGAAAGCCAGCGTTTTCTGCTTGGGAGCACACACATACATATTCTTGGGAGGGGGAATTGCTGCAGAATCCAGGGCACATAGAGAAGATTCTGCAGCAAATCCCCCCCCCCCCAAAGAATATGTATGTGTGTGCACCCAAGCAGAAAACGCTGGCTTTTCCCGGGCTAATTTCCCGGGCTCACAGAGAAGAGCCCGGTTGCACCGCATGAGGCAGGGACCAGTCAGAATACTTCGGTTTGAATTTTACCTATTCTTATACCCATTGTTATTACTGCTGTATTATTGCATGTGCATAGAATGTAGGTATATGACCAGCCTGGGCAAACTTGGGCCCTCGCTCCCTCGGGATCGGGGTGAGAGAGAGGCAGCGAGGAGCGAGGGGGGGGGCTCCTCCTCCTTTTCTTTTGCTGCTTCCAAGAATAGAATACCCACTCCCTCCCTCCTTCCTATTTGGAGAGTCCCATCTAGAATTCAGTGTAATTTATTCAAGTTTTGGCCTACAACTCCCAGAAATCCCAGCCCATTTACCAGCTGGTAGGATTTCTGGGAGTTGTAGGCCAAAAAAACCATCTGAATGCGCATGCTCTGGCATACGAATTACTAACGAATTTCGTTAGTAATTAAGTTACATTTTAGAACTTTTTGGAAAATTTTTTGTAAGTCTTCCTATTACTAATAAAAAAATCCCCCATTAGATTTACGATTTGCTATTTTTGGGTTCTAAACCATGCCTAGGGAACACATACCAGCCAGTAAACATTATGATTCTTCCTTGTTCTCTATTGTCTCTTTCACACACAATGCAAAACATTGATAGACATGCACACATATGAATATTTGGAATTCCCAACTCATCTGGTTGTTCCAGCAGTAGCAAGACGGATATAAAGGGTTTTATAGTTCGATCCTCCAGAGTCTCACAATACCGGCTGCAATCTTTAGAATCCACCTGCAAGGTTTTGTACTCTTGAGGAGATAACTCATTGTTGAGAAGAACCATAACTTCCTAGCATAGTTCGCATTCCTGAAGAGCACAGTAACTCATTGTGATACTGCAAGTTACAAACTTTCTGATAAAAACTCTAAAATCAGGACAGTAAATAAAGAGCAACACTCAAAAAGCAGGGGAATTCTAGGCAAGAGTCAATCAGGGGCCAGCTAACACCTCCCAACAAAGGATTCCCCCGGGCAGCAACCAGCCAGGCTTTGAAGCTGCAATGCCATTAAATGCCAATTAAGGTGGCCATTTACAACATTCACATTTGCCCCAAGCAGACAAGAGTTCTCTCTTCCACTCTGGATATTCCACAGATACATAAACATCACTTGCCTAGTTTCCATCAGACCTCACAGCCTCTGAGGATGCCTGCCATAGATGTCAGGAGTGAATGCTTCTGGAACATGACCATACAGCCCAGAAATCTCACAGCAACCCAGTTTCCAATACATACATCCCTGTTAAACAGGATGTATAGCTAGCCTATCTGCTTTCATGACTACACTCGTCTCTGTTAATGGCATAATGATATCAGGTGGAAAACTTAGTTTCATAATTCCACCCTTCCTTTCTGAACACATTGTTCCTCCCGTGTGTGTATGGCTTAATCCAATTCATGTCCCGACTAAAATCAATGTAACATAGGAAAGTGCTGACAACCCAATCCCATTCATTTCAATGCATCCATTCTAATTAAGACTGAAATTTAATTTAGTCTTTGCAGCACCTGCCTGTATGCCTCCCATTGTGCAACTGCAGCAATAATGCCACCAGAAATGGGCAAACAATTTTGGACCTGGAGGCATTTCCTGACTAATAGATGTTTACCATAATTCCCTCCATACCCATGGTAGCAAATACAAATTTCTGATAAATAATGAAAGTGAGGCTATAGTCTCATATCATACACAGCTTCCCAAACACTCATGTCAGGGGCTTGGACCTCAAGAAGGGATTATAGAACAATGGCGAAATATACAGTATGTTTTTCCTGAAGACTTATAGGATTGATCCCTTGCATTTCAACTTGAAAAGATCTGAAGCAGGAGGTTTGGGAAATACCTCGATCCATCCATTGCCAGTTGTAGGGGGCCAGATGGACTGATAGTCTGGCTGAGGATCAGGCAATCTGCAATTTCAATGGAAGAGGATCAATGCAAGCATTGGTCTTCCTAGCTATGGGAATGAGGTGGAAGCTGAGTTGTTGGGAACACTGCCTTGACTGAAATTGAATTAGCCTCCTTTCAGGCAAATCAGGTTGGCCATTACATCAACACATTATCTTGTTTATTTTCACAATGGTTCAGTAAATACAACTCCTGGGTCTGAGCGCTTGAGCATGCATGTATGTTTAGTTATTTGAAAAGATTTATCCATATTTTTTTCTTCTTTTAATTTTATTGCATCCATGAGAAATAAATTGTTTTGCTATCCTCTTCTGGAAAAAGATCGATCACGAAGGCAGACGGTTTTTCATTTCAGTATAATTGACATCTGCAGATGGTCCCCTTTGCCATTAAATAAGAATTACGAATGCCCCCCCCCTCCTCCTCAGAGGTACTTTGTAATTATCTCCTCTTTTAGTCTCTCCTTTGCAGCAGTCTTATCTGTTTGATTCCTTTTTCTGGTTCTCAATTTACATTTTGATGAAAAAGTCATAAATGGCAAAGGAAATGAATGTGAGCACGCACTCTCCCCTCCTTTTCTCTCTGTGCTAGAAATCTATCGCTCCACAGTATCAAGTTTTAAAAGTTTACACACACTGCCTGTAGGACTCCATTTCCTACAAGCTGCTTAATTCAAAGCCAAGCTATGATATCAACCAAAGCTAAGAATTGTTGCTTTAAAAAAGCAGTGTGTTACTCATTAGATGTTAATTCCTTAACACAGTAATGACATATAGTAACAGAAGATAATATTAACACATAACTGTCAATGTTATGTATTTTATACGAAACATATAAATATATATATATATATATATATATATATATATATATATAAATAACCCAACATGCAAAAATTAGCTAAAGTATTTCCTTATCCATTACCTGTCTTGGCATCATATTGGTAACTGACATTATATTGGTTAATGTACTTTTAAAAAACATTGTTGAAGCAAATATCAAGTACCTCCTTTTGTAACACCGCCCTCCGCTACCCCCCAATCCACCATGCAACAATCTATCATGCATTGTCAGAAGCAGTGATCTGGCTATTGATCAGCTACATGCTGTACTTAACACGTTCTGTGTGCTCTTGGGAACTGAGGAAGGAAGACAGTCCTGCAGTAGGAATTAAGACTGCTTTTTCTTCCAGCCATGTTCAATAAGAATGAGCTGTAGTCCCCCTACCCTTTTAACCAATAAGTGATCAGGGAGATGGAGCTATACCCAGGAGTCCCTGGCTATAATTGCATTGTAACGGAAGGTTCTACACCTTCTCCCGCAGATAAGATGTATGCTTACCCAGATTGATGTAAGATCTCAGTTCATTTCCTACATTACAGAGGAATTCACAGGCTACTGTATGCATGTACACCACTGATATGGATGGATATGAACAGGAAAGCAGATAGAGTGGTCATGCATCACAGGGTCTTCCTGTGATTCAAGACTGCCTGTTCCCAGTTTGGCTGAAAGAGCAGGAAACTTCAGACAGGAGTACAGAAGAGTGGTGTTTTGCCCCAGAACCAGCCTTAAAACAAGGGTTAAAACAACAAAAAATGTGTTACTTCAACAAAATGCTAATAATGTAACAAACAGCAGCAAAGGAACAGAAGGAAAATCCCAAAAGCAAAGCAAAAGTCTTACATCGGACATGAAACAAGTCTTTGACAAAAAGTCTTTGCAAGGTACTCCAAAGATGCTGGAGCTTCAAGCAAGGAAACTGAAGCTCAGAAGCACTAAATAAAACAGTTGCTGCCAGCATTGACCACTTCCTTTACTGCTGATTTTTAGCCCTCGGCTCCCAGCACAGGTGTTCCCAGGGCAAGGTCTGATTGCTTGTTGTCCTTGCAGCAATTCTAGCTGACCTTCTCCTTTCTTCTTTTGCCCTTCGACGTTTCTGAAACGAAGGAACTGGCAGTATGTTTTCCTTGCCCTCTTCTTCCTCCTTAACACTTGCCCCCAAATCCCCAACTTCTATAATCTTCAACCTCCTGTTCTACCTCCTTCTCCTCAGAAGAGGGGTGCATAACAGTAGCAGCATTGGTAGTGGCAGGGGGTGGCAGGGGGCCTGCTTGATTTCAACCATTAGCAATCAGAACCCCAGTGAGGCACCAAACAGACATACAACTCCCCTGTCACACTCTTCTCCACCATTGTTGACATGTTGTATTTCTATTCTAATTAAAGTGCTTATTTCTAAATTTAAATCTATACTCCAATTAGCATGTGGAAATTTTATGCAAATGTGCCTTCTTATTTGTCCTCCTTTTTGGTGAAGCATTTCCCAAATAATGCTTAATTGGTCAGCCTAACTCTCATTTGAATCTCTTCCATTTTGCTCAGTCAGGTGAGAATATTGTGTACTCAAAACTTGGGTAACATTTGTGTTTTGAACAACAGCTAGCACACTGTTTAGTCTCACCTTGTGCATACCTGTTGAGATCACAAGCTTGCTCTTGTTAATGCCATCAACACCTTCCTCTCACAAGTGATGGAAAGTCCTGAATGCTTTCTTGGTTTGTGTTGATTTCTTGTAGTTCCCTGTAATCAGACATTTAAAAAAAAATAAAAGGGAAAAGAAAAAAGACATGTGCAGAATATTGGGCAAGTCAGAAGCCATTAATGATGACATGCTAAGGTCTTCCTTTTGCTGCTTGTCTAAATTAGTAGCAACAACACAACAAGACTTACCTTTGGCAGAGCCCTTGTTTAGAGGGCAACCTTCTTGCGTTGTGTTTCTGCAGACTATCCTGATGATATTTACACTGGTTTGATATGCACCATTCATCTCCAGCTGCGACTCTCTATCGTGTTTCAGATGCCCTGCCATTCACTTCCTTTTAAGATTGCCAGAACATGGAAAGGCCTTTGCTGACCCCCACAAAGGAATGGGGAGAGCAACAAACATCACGTTCTCATGAAATGGAATGTGACAGGTTTGAAAGCAGACAAGCTTTCTCCTGATGATCATCCTCAAATGAAAAGGATTTCTTCTTATAAAATCTATATCCACAAAAAAGTGAAAATGTCTATGTATGTGCGTGGCTGGGTTGCCAACTTCCACAACTGCTTTAATCCACAGTGCTGAGGAGCCACTAAAAGCCCTTCCTCCAATGACATTTCAGGTTACAGCTAGCACAATGAATATGTAGCCCAGCCCCTACCAATGTCCTCCCCAAACACCATACTGCCCACCACCCAAGGAATGCTTTCATTTGGGGACTATTTCATCCTAGATTTTACGGGTTTCCTCCACCACAGACATTCCAGTGTGTCTTATTCTCTCCATTGGTGTGGAATTTGCATGATCTCGCCCACTGCATCTCCCTTAACCCTTTCCTACTCTTTTCAACTCTGTCTGCACAATAAACAGAGCAGAACTAATAAGCAACTAAACATACTGGAGGAGTTTGGGGGACTGACTCCACATGATGGAAGTTGTAGTTCACCCTGCATCAAGTCAGAGCACTGTGACACTGGACAATTTTTGACACATTTAACCCCCATGAACAAAGAAAAATATTGGAGATGTTTGGGGGGGAATTCACCTTGATTTACAGCCATTGTAGTTACTGGGATTTATAGTTCACCTGCAATCAAAGAACACTCTGAACCGTTTACTATTTTATGTAAGGGGTGACATTTGAATTTAACGGTACAAGTATCCATGGATTTTGGTGTCCATGGTGATTCCTTGAACCAAACCCCAGTGGATGTCGATGGCCTATTTTAACTGTGGAAGCAACATGGGTTAGTTTTGTAAAACACCAATAACACAGTGATAGTGAGGCTGTTTGAGGAATGGGCAGGGAAAGTGTTGCCTCTTTTAATAGGAGGTAATAATAGGACTGCATGGGTTAGCCACTACAGAAAATTTTGCAGCAGATAGACACACTTCCTGTCTCATATTGGAAGAGTCAGCAAAAATTGGAGTTGGAGTGGAGCCTTTATTTAGCTACTTTTCATATTGTCTCCCTACCCAGAAATAGCCAAAGGGTACTGATAAGTAATACAATAGAGTATTCCCTCTCTTCATCATTAATGCACAGTAGGAATTTGAGGAGTGATTCATGTTTTTGAGATAACATTTCCAAGCTGTAGTCAATGCATAATATGTTTATATGTATCACATCTTTTGCATGGTATGATGCCATCAATGTTTGTATATGGTGGGATGCTGCATATCGTTGCCTCATATACCTCATTATCCATGATTTAAAGCAGGAGACTCCTGGAGAAAAGGGGCTGTAAGTGAAGGAACTCAATACGGAACGATTAACCCAGTTTTCCCCTCCTGGTTGCCTGCTGATTTTTTTGCAGTTATATTCCCTCTGATGTCTCCTTCCCCCTGCTTAAGGAGACCCTTGGCAACCAAACATTTACATTAGCTCTGCACTTTCCACTGCCACTTTTCCTCTTGAGGATTCAAAGAGAAAGAATCACAGTTTAAGAAGGGTCTTAAGATGAAGACAGAGAGATTACAAGGTGGTTGATGTGATGTTTTTGAGGTAAGGCATTTTAAACTGCCTATGACTATACCAATTTTTTTTCCAAAACCAGCGTTCTTTGAGGGGCCACATCATTGCTCCTCCCCAGAGACCATCTCCCTAGGTGTAGGTCATGCAGTGTTGTAACAGTTTTTAAACTTTTTAACAAACTAAGAGGGATAAGGGATAGCAGTAAAACTATTGCTTTGTGTAAAATGGTTTGTCAGATAATGTATGCGAAGTTCTTTCAGTGTTTTGAAGTCTGAAATTATTATTATGTAAAACATTTATAACTAATCTAAGTTATAACTCTTCGTAGATGGCAACACATGTCACTTGACTTCAGAATGTGGTTAGCCAGTCTTGCTGAGTTGGGTCAATAACATCCATCCATAACTCCTGTCTTGATGATGTAGATCAGCCAGAGGCTGATGATTTAACTGATGATTTAAATCAACGGTTCGGGTCCAACTTACCTGTCTGAACGCATCTCTCCCTATGAACCATCGAGATGCAGAACCATCTATGAACCATCTGGAGAGGCCCTGCTCTCGGTCCCGCCTTCTTTGCAGGCACGACTGGCGGGGATGAGAGACAGGGCCTTTTCAGTGGTGGCTCCTCGGCTTTGGAACGCCCTCCCTAAAGACATCAGATTGGCCCCCTCCCTCCTGACATTTCGCAAGAAAGTCAAGACCTGGCTATTTGAGCAGGCATTTGCTGATGAAATATAAGGCTTAATTAGATATATGGAATGATGACGATGTGATGGAAACTGATTTCAACATGACGCTGAGGCTGCAATTGTATTTTTTAATTGTTAATTTGTTATTATATGGTTTGGGGGGGGGGAGTTGCCTTGTTGCTGTGTTGTATTGAGGGCAGAGACTGCCTGTGTAAACTGTCCCGAGTGTCACGATGCACGGACTTGACCGGCCCCTTAATCACACACACAGAGACGGACTGAAGGCTAACTACTTTATTGAATATAAAAACAGTTCAAAAGATAGATTGTCCATAAGAAAAGCAAAGCAATCCAAAAGGCTTGAAGCAAACAATGTCCAAAACAACTTAGCAAAGTAATCCAAAGGCTTGGCAAGGCTCCGCGCAACAATGCGGATACAGGAACAAGGCAAGGCAAGGATGCAAGGCAAGACTTGATGGCCACGAGCCAGCTTAGCTCTGTGGACCAACTTCGCTTCACGTCTGCTCAGAAGAGACGTGGCCGAAGTACTGGGGATGTGTTCCCACGGGTCCTATACTTAATCTTTCGGCTGAGGTCCCCGACGCCTAGGCTTCGGCTGTCTCCAATCTCTGCTGACGGACCTCGGCCTATCTAGGCTGTGGTACCATCCCCTTCTGCTAGACTCGATGTTCCGTCTCCTATCAAAGGTTCGACCTTGTCTCCCAGCACCTGGGTCTCTATCTTCATGAGAGCTCTCCTCCCTAGAATCTTCCCAGCCGCCTTCTTCCATGTTTTCACTCACAAGCTCCTGTGAGCCTCTCCCCCCCCGGGTGTTCATAACTTTCGCTATCAGTGCTTTCTATGAGCACCTGGTTATCTATGTCTACGTAAGGGTCAAGCCAACCTCCTTCCCATGCCAGACTTTCTGTGGGCAAAGGAGGCCCACTGATGGGAAACTGTCCTTCTTCTAACCCTTCCAAATCGTCTTCTGAATCTGGTTCTGCGGCTGCCGGCCCTAATGCCAATGGGACCCCGGGTCCTAGCCCCTGCTCTCCAGGCACAAACGAGAACTGCTGTGCTACACCGAGTCGCCTTCGGGCTAAGAGGGGCGGTATAGAAACGTGACAAATAAATAAATAAATTTAGAGAGGATTGTGAGCTTTCCTGTGGCACAAAGTGATGGGTTCTCAAGTTTGGGAAATGATGGTTCTCTCTGTGAGAAAACTGTCTCAGAAAATACAGGTCTCAAGGGGAGTCAGAAGTAGCAACAGCAGATAAGGAATCAAGTAAAGAGCTGAGTGATAAAGAAGGTTCAAATGGGAATCCACCTGAAGCTCCAGAGATCAGCAAAAGTCTTTGTTTACACATTAGAGCCGAAAATAGATTGTGTTGTTCAGAGAGATTACGTGGGAAAGTTGAGAAAGAAATTCACAGGAAACAGAATGATTTCATGGGTATCTCTTAAACAACAAGTTGTTTACCTTAAGGTCAGTTCAGGCAACTCTGTGTTAGAGTGAGAAGCTAAGCCTGAGTTCTCTCATTCCTGGTTCAAGTCTAGCTTTGATTTTGGATTTCTATCCTGGAAGTTTTCTATGTTCCTGTTCATGTGCTCCTGTTCAAGTTTGATTAGTTATGCCTTCTTGCTTGTGGACTTATGTTCTATCTGTGATTGTCTGGCTATTCCTGGATTTTGTCACCTCTGGAACTTTATGAGACATTTGGACTACTGCTTGCTTAACAAACTACTGCTTGTTCCAGAGGTGACAAAATAAGCAAGCAGTAGTCCAAATGTCTCATAAAGTTCCAGAGGTGACAAAATCCAGGAATCTTGCTAAACTTTTTTTGGATTATATATCTTTCTTTCTTATTCCTGATTCTATATGCTTTTTCTATGTTTTTACAATAAACTGTTTGCTTATATTCCTGCGCACTTGTGTGGTGCAGTGGTCATAGCTGTTTCCAGGCCTGGAGTGTAACAGATGGCACTTGGTGTAGGAAGGAGTATGCGGATTGCAGAAGTTGATTTGTGAGGAAAGAGGTGAGTGCTTCCCAGGAGACAGGGGGCTGAATTAGTCTTTAGACCTGTTCTATATTTGTAGTAACTACTGTATCTGAAATATTACCAAAAGATATCTGTAAGTCAAAAGGAGAGCTCAGCTTGGGATTTTTGTGGGTGTTTCATATTCTCTCTTATAACCAGCATGGTGTGGAAGATATTATTAGATCTTTAGAATTTACACTCAGAGTGAGTCTGCAGATCTCGAATAGTTACTTTTCTGGGTTTACTTAGAGTTTAGTCATGGTATTCGGGGAGTTATAATTCATAAAAGCATTTTTCCTAGTTCTAGTTATACTCTTGGTTCAGCATATTCAAGGTTGAACTCATAACTTACATTAAGATACACAAGAGGCATGTTGTCAGAATATAAAGGTTAACATATTACTGATCCCAGGCTCAGTATTCCTACAGAAAAGGCGATTTAAGGCCCTTCTAGACTGCCGTATAATCCAGGTTATCAAAGCGGATAATCCACATTATCTTCTTTGAACTAGATTATATACAGGTAAATCTACACTGCCATATAATCCAGTTCTAATCAGATAATCTGGATTTTATATAGCAGTGTAAAAGGGGCCCTTGACTGAAAAACCTAAGGAAAGTATGGGACTAAGCAGAGAACATTGTCAGAACGTAGAACATCTTTGTTATTTATATGGGACAGAATTTAAGACAAGTTTCTCAATTATTTCTTTTTAGTCCCATGAGTACATTTAATAATAATAATACACTTTATTTTTATTCCACTCTTCTCACCCCAAAGGGGGACTCAGAGCAGAATACAGGTACACATACTTAGCAGAAAATCCCTGCTGTTACCACAATACATGACATATAGATGAACAGAGGCAAACTCTGGCCACCAGGGGGAGCTGATGCACTCCTCATCTCTCAGCATTCCTATTTAGAGGGGGTGTAATTGTTCTCTTCAACAAAAAGTTTAGAAGATGAGTTTAAAATAATTCACCACAATTCTGGGCAGTTTTTCCTAGATATGGGGGTCAAATTGATCAAGTTCAAATTTGAATGTGAACCTACAAATTTGCATTTCCTGTACTGAAGTGGATTGTCAGTCCGTTATCCTTCAGTACTCATTTTTCTCCAGTTTTGTGATGCAAGTCTGCAATTTTAAAAAATGTACAAAAATGTGTACTAAACCCTGCATACAAAAATGAATGTGTTAGTGCAAATGATGCAGAGAAATCTTATTTTACAGAAAATTGCTTGCAAAAATGGCGAAGTAGAGAAAATTGTGCACAAACTGTACATATGTTAGGAGAACTGCACATACAAATCCAGATAAATTCCTGTCCAGATTTTAAAACTAAATTTACAAAGTGGTATGGCAACAGAAAGTTTGCAAAAATGAGAAAATAAAATGGATGGATTTGTCAGTCTCCCGTTCTTTCTTCCCATGGCTAGCTTTGGTGGGGGTTGTGCATAATCTCTGCATCATGTCTCACGCTCAGCGTGTGACATGGATGTACACAGCATCCAATCCCAGGAAGATTGTGACAAACCCATCCCTTTCCACTTAACTAGATTACTTCTAATTCTGTTCTGTTCATGCTGCTGTGCATACATTGAGAGTAGGCAATAAATATACAGTAAGTGAATTCTAGAGGGCAGTCATATTTCATCAGCTAACTCAAAATAGTTGAGCATATGGTGAAAGGGGGTAGGAAAGAGAAGCAAAATAAATAAATCCACAATCTGTTGTTATAAAAATACATCAGAAGTGTATGTGTGTGTGTGTACGTACACAGCAGACTGTATTCCCTGCAGGGCATCTGAAGCTTTGCCAAAGGTTCAGATGGCTAACAGTTCCAAAATGCTGCTTACTCTCCCACTTCCACGCCCAGCCATGGAGGAATCGGCTGCCTTCCTTGCAATGAGAGCGCTCTAGTCATCAGGTGCTTCATTGGAAATAACAGCTGGCGCTGTCACCCTCCTGGCCTGCTATTTCAGGAACAGAGATAAATCTGAGAGAGGTTATCAGCACAGCCCTGGCTTGTGGCTGATAACCTTGCAATGGTTCTGAAACAAAAAAGATGGCTTCCGACACCAGGTGTAATCACTGAACAGATTTCCTGCCTGTCACATGTACGCAAGATGTCAAGTGAGGGGATGATGCTGATAATAAGGTTTCGTACTCTGAGAGATCCCTGGTTTTAAGAAGACCAAGGCACTTTTTTCCCCTTTGGTAAGCTTCCGACTTACTTGAAAATGGATGACAAGAAATTGTCCCACTGCAAGAGACAGATAAACTAGGGTCAAGCTACACCTTACTCAGCACAAATATAGCCCAGGAGCCCTTTTTGAAAGAAAAGGCTTTTCTGAAAGGAAATGGCAAACTCCTACAGGCAAGGATAGGCTATTTTATTGTGTCAGAAGCAAATTGAGGACATACTCCAAGCTGCTTCTGGTGTGAGAGAACTGGCCGTCTACAAAGATGTTGCCCAGGGGATGCCCAGATATGTTACTATCCTGTTGGCTTCTCTCATGTCACTGCATGGGAAGCTGGGGCTGACAGACAGGAGTCGTCCCCCCTCACAGATTCGAACTGCCAACTTTCAGGTCTTCAGGTCAGCAGTTCAGCCAGCACAAGGATTTAACCCATTGCGCCACTGCGGCTCCTAAAGGTTGTATGGAGAAGTGATTATTTATTTATTTATTTATTTATTTATTATTTCTATTTGTATACCGTCCTTTCCAATTGGCTCAGGGTGGTTTACAGTATATCGAACTACCATAAAAAGCATAAAAAAACAATAAAATTATAAAACAGTTCCACATAAAAGCATAAACACAGTAAAATTGTAGGAGAGTTTCCATGATAATCCACCAATCCAGGGTAATTATAGACTAAATGCCTGCCGGAACAAAGCGGTTTTGCATGCTTTCCGGAAGGCCAGCAGCTCACTGATTGCACGCACTTCAGGTGGTAAAATATTCCACAGACATGGTGCAGCCACAGGGAAGGTTCTCTGTCTAGTTGACGACAGACGAATAGTTCACAAGGGCGGAATCTGTAGGAGATTGAGGTCTTCTGAATGGAGGGATCTCTGGGGAACATATGGGAGTAGACAGTCCCTTAAGTACACCGGCCCCAGACCATGCAAGGCCTTACAGGTCAGAACCAAAACTTTGAAGATGACCCGGTGCTCAATTGGTAACCAGTGCAGTCGCTGCAAGGTTGGAGTGATATGAGCCCTGGCCGGCACTCCAGCCAGGAGTCTCGCTGCAGCGTTCTGCACCAGTTTGAGCTTCCAAATAACCGACAAAGGAACCTTATGTACAAAGGTTATCCGGAAAGTAAGGTTACAAGGCACATAGCTCTCACAGGGAATTTTCACGTGAGAGATACGTTGTATCATTGCCATGTAGCAGGAAGCCAGCAGAAGCAAACAAGCAGTGTTAGTCGTCAGTAGCTCATCGACTGGCATTGTGTTGAAGGTTGTAGATGAGCATCCTCATTCCATTTCCCTTCAAGTGTGAAGTTTGTAATACACTACCTAAATGCTAAGGGCATCAATGCTGCTGCGATTCATTGCAAAATTGTTTCAATTTATGGAGAGAATGCAATGTGAAGACAGCATGTGACAAAATGGGTATGGCATATATTGTGAGATCATGAAGAAACTTCACAGAGCCATCCAAAACAAATGTCGTGGGATACTGGCAACGGGAGTCTGTCTCCTTCATGACAATGCACATCCGCACACCACTCATCAGGCATGTAGCCAGGGGGGGGGGCTTCATTCATTGGTTGACTTCATTATTTAGTTTGGAATGTTTTAATGGGGTTATTGGGATAACAATACAAAACAACTCTTACAGTCGAAACCCGATCATGCACTTCATCCAGTTGGAATGACTATAATCCGATCTCATCCAGTAAATCCGTTCACTAAATTGAAGGAACACTTGGTGGAAAGCACTTTTTTTTACTACGACAAGGTCAAAATCAAAGTGATGAACTGGCTGAAAAAAGTAAAGGGAAACTTCTATGACACAGACATCAAAAACTTGCCCCACGGATGACAAAATGTATTGAACTGAATGGTGATTATGTGGAAAAATAATGTAATACCTATGCTACAATCCATGTAAGTTTTATTAAAATATATTCATTCTTTGTATTTTTACAAAAATCTTGTAACCTTACTTTCCGGATAACCCTTGTATGTTAATCCTTTCATCCAAGCTCCTTCCCTGTGCCTCACAGCCACACCCTCTTATGATTTCAAACTTGTGAGTGCTTCTATAACTTTGGTCTTCCAGATGTTTTGGACTTTAACTCCTAGAATTTCTAACCATGACCAAAGCTTCTGTGAGTTATATTCCTCTGTTTTGGAAGGAAAAAATGAAAAGCATGGAAAAAGTTATGAATAGCCTCCTTCCCCATGACAGCTCTAGTCACCATCATGCTTTCTGCAAGCAGCTGATTTAGCTCTTAATTCGAGCCATAGTTCAGCCTAGGGGTCTGGTTTATTTTTATGCCTTTTGGTTCCAGGGCTCAGCCTGGAAACACATGAAATAATCCAAAGAAAAACCTCTTTGAAAAAAATATGCTGTGCCTCGTCAGTGAGTGGTCTCAGCCGTTTCCATCTTTAAAGTTTGCGACGCCTGCACATCTTTGGCTGCAGAGTTTGGAAGGTTACTTTTAAGAGGGCTAAATATAGTGACACGATGCTGGATCTTTCATCCCACTACTGCTGTTCTGTGGATGGTTTCAGCATGTCATAAAAACATGTTGTAACTTTCCAAACTCTGGGTTTCAGTTCTGGCACCGCTCTTTCGTTAAAACCTGAAAAGTTTTTTTCCTTCGGATTGCAACTCCCAGGCCCCCTTCCTCCAGACAGTTTATAAGAAAGTTATTTTTTGATTATAGATCACATAATCTCCAGTTGGCATGGTTGAGGGAACGATTCCATCAGCGTTGCCTCCGAAAAATCCTGCAAATCTTTTGGGAAGACAGGTGGACAAATGTCAGTGTGCTGGAAGAAGCACTGAAGTGATGGTCCTCCGCTATCAACTCCGCTGGACCAGCCACGTTGTCCAAATGCCCTATCACCATCTCCCAAAGCAGTTACTGTACTCCAGACTCAAGAATGGAAAATGGAATGTTGGTGGACAGCAAACAGAGATTTAAAGATGGGTTCAAAGCCAACCTTAAAAATTGTGGCATAGACACCAAGAACTGGGAAGCCCTGGACCTTGCGTGCTCTAGCTGGAGTTCACCTGTGGCCAGCAGTGCTGTAGAATTTGAAGAGGCACAAATGAAGGGTGAAAGAGAGAAATGTGCCAAGAGGAAGGCATGTCAAGCCATCCCCGACTGGGACCAGCTTCCACCTGGAAACCGATTCCCTCACTGTGGGAGAACATGCGGGTAAAGAATAGGGCTCCACAGTCACCTACAGATCCACCACCAGGACACCGCACTTGGAGGACAATCTTACCCGGACAACGAGGGATTGCCGAAGTAAGTAAAGTAAGTAAGGTTGAGGGCAGGGGCGGTCTAAGATCATTTCAAATGGTAAGCGAACATTATTTTGGAGCCCCCAAACATTATTTTGACACCCCCACCATGTAAAACAAACCTTTTCCCTACCCTACCTCTTCTTTCCTTCCTCTTCCTTCCTTCCTCTCTCTTTCTTTCTTTCTCTCTCGGAGGAGGAGGAGCTGCCACTCAGTTCAGGCCGCAAGGAGGTGGAGAGGAAGGGGGCCGGTCAGGGAGGAGGAGGAGGCGCCGCCGCCATGCGGTGCTGCTGCTTCTTCCTCCTCCTCCGCTCCCTCCTCCTCGCTGCTCGGCTCAGCTTCTGGGCATGCGCGGAGGTTTTCGCGCATGCGCAGTGGCTCCGGAGCTCAAATTGAGCTCCGGAGCCACTGGGCATGCGCGAAAAATCTCTGCACATGCCGAGAAGCTGCTGCAGGTACTGAAGCCAAAGGCTTAACAGGCTTCAGCGCCTGCAGCAGCTTCTGGGCATGCGCTGAGATTTTCGTGGATGTGCAGTGGCTCTGGGGGCAACTTGAGCTCCGAGCCACTGCACATGCGCCGAAAAACCTTTGCGCATGCCCAGAAGCTGCTGCAGACGCTGAAGCTGAAGGCGTAACAGGCTTCAGCCCCTGCAGCAACTTCTGGGCATGCACGGAGATTTTCGTGCATGCGCAGTGGCTCCGGAGTGCAACTTGAGCTCCGGAGCCACTGCACATGCGCAAAAATCTCCACACATGCCCAGAAGCTGCTGCAGGCGCTGAAGCCTGTTAAGCCTTCAGCTTCAGCGTCTGCAGCAGCTTCTGGGCATGCACGAAGGCTCAATTTGAGCTTCGGAGCCACTGGGCATGCGCGAAAATCTCCGCGCATGCCCAGAAGCTGCTGCAGGCACTGAAGCCGATGCAGTGGCGGTGGGGACGGCACGGCTGCGGCGGTGCCCCCCATCCAAGATGGCACCCTACGCGGCCGCGTAGTTCGCGTTTATGTAAGATTGCCCCTGATTGAGGGATTCTGGGGATTGCGTTCTCAAAAGTAGCATTTTCAAACTCTGCTTTTAGACTCTAGCCACTGCCTTCCCCTTTGGTGCAGATAAAAGCACACAGTCTCATTCTGGCTTTTTGTATTCATTGCTACAACCCCATTGTGCTGCCCTTGACAGATGGGAGAGTGATTAGAATGCTCCGAGGCTCTAGGTAAATTGCAAGAGAAGACACACAGTGCCTGGGGAAGGTAAGGGATGGAGGGGAGGATTTCAGCAGGCACAGTAGAGTGAAGAATAATGGGCAGGAGATAACAAAGGAGTACGGAGGGCGAACAGCCAAGAGAGTTCCTCGGCAGCGAGATCTATTGCAGTGAAGTTATCTCTCCCGTGAAACATTGAAAGCGCCATCACTAGATGCTCCTAAAATACTCCAAGACAAAGTGTTGGAATAAAGAGTGTAAGAGAACCCCTTTATAATTGTGGCAGGAGACATTTGAGTTGCCTCGCTCGGTTATCAGCATCAGTTGTTGCTCAAAAATGGATTTTTTTTAAAAAATGTTCTATATTAAGCAAACCCCCCCCCCCCCAACACCAAAACCCGGACTGACATGTGACGCATGTAAGCAAATGCTCTCTTAGAGCATAGGCAATTTATGCCAGCTCAGCTTCAGCCAAACACTCTGACCTCCCCTATGTAATGGACTGCCAGGCTCTTGACAAACTCCACGCCTCCATCCTGGTTTTTGAATTCCCAGACAGATTGGAAAAAATAATATTGAGAGGCTTATCAACCCCCTGGGGGACTGTGAAAAATAGCTGAGAGGCCAGGTTTCGTTCAGTGGGATGAACAGTCTTGTTTTATTTTCAGTTCAAAGCTAGTTGCTTTTGTGAAGCAAGAGCATGATACAACTTGCGAACAGTGCCTCTCTAAGAATCCGCCCGTTGCCACATTCACCACTGAGCACCACAACCAATCTTTCCGTCTTTGTGACTGGACTAATTTAAATCCTAGCACTAGACAGCTCCCTAAGGAGGCTTGTTTAAAATAAAAAAAAACCCAGGCTGTATTTCACCAATCTAGAAGGTATTGCAGGGCCCCCAGTGGTGCAGTGGGTGAAACTGCTGAGCTGCTGAACTTGCTGACTGAAAAGTCAGTGGTTCTAATCTAGGAAGCGGAGTGAGCTCCCGCTGTTAGGCCCAGCTCCTGCCAACCTAGCAGTTCGAAAACATGCAAATGTGAGTAGATCAATAGGTACAGCTTCTGTGAGAAGGTAACAGTGCTCCATGCAGTCATGCTGGCCACATGACCTAGGAGGTGTCTATGGACAATGCCGGCTCTTTGGCTTAGAAATAGAGATGAGCACAAACCCCAGAGTTGGACACAACTAGACTTAATGTCAGGCAAAACCTTTGCCTTTACTAGAAGGCAAGTTGGGACCTCGGCAGTTAAAGCAGTTCCATGTGATGGAAAACTGGGATTTGCAGTTTATTGAGGTGCTTGGAACCATTCTCTAGAGCAGTGTTTCCCAACCACTCCTACGCGAACTGCACTAGCTGCCAATTGAATTCCGGGTCTCCTTCAAGGTGTTAGTTTTAACTTTCAAGGCCTTATATGGTTTGGGGCCAGTGTACTTGAGGGAGCAGCTTACCCCATATGTGACCAGAAGATCACTGCGTTTAGAGGGGCTCAATATGTTGGAGGTTCCTGGCTTGAAGACTTGTAAGCAATCCAGTACGCAGCAGAGGGCGTCTTCAGTGGCCGTGCCGACCTTATGGAACTCACTGCCAGCGGAGAAGGTGAGCTTTATGGGACTTAATGACATTCCGCAGGTCCTGTAAGACCTAGCTGTTTAGACAGGCATTTGGTGCTTGACGGGTGCCTACCATAACTTGCCACTCTGCCGCGTCATTGCCACTGCACTATGTGTTGACCTACTGTAGTTTTATTGTAAGGGGTAGGGGTTTTAAATTGGTTTTATGATGTTGTTTTTATGTCTTTTAACTTGGTATGTTTTATGTGCTGTAAACCGCTCTGAGCTTTGGATAGAGCAGTCTATCAAGCCGAAATTATAAATAAATAAATAAATAAATAAAACTGGTGTGCCGTGGCACACTAGTGTGCCGTGAGCGATCATCAGGTGTGCCATGGGGAAACCTCCAATATACCCTTTCTTCCCCCTCCTGCCAAACTCCTGCTGCTGCTGCTTGTGAAGGGGGGGGGGGGAGGAGGAGGGCCGGGCAGCAGCGAGGAAGAAGAAGGGGCCAGGGCGCCACCTCCTTCGGCCGTTTCCCCTCCGCGTGCACCAGCCAGCCTCCAATTGAGGGAGGGAGGAGGGAAGGGTGATGTCACTCAGGCCTCACCCCCTTCCCAGTGGTCGCCATTTGAGGAGGAGGAAAGGCCGGTAGAGAGGCCGAGGTGAGTGGAGGGAGGGTCAGAAATGGGTGGAGTGTCCCCCTCCCCATGAGGAAGAGGCCTGCCCACCCATCATCATTTTAATCCACAGTGCTCTCTGGGTGTAGGTGAACCGCTACTTCCAAACTCAAGGTCAATTCCCAAGCAAACCCTTTCAGTACTTTCTGTTGGTAATGATTGTTCAATATGCAAAGTTTGGTTCAATTCCATTGTTGCAAGAGTTTAGGATGCTCTTTGATTGTAGGTGAACTATAAATCCCAGCAACTAAAACTCCCAAATGTCAAGGTCTATTTTCCCCAAACTCCATCTGTGTTCACATTTGGGCATATTGAGTATTCATGCCAAGTTTGGTCCTGATCCAACATTGTTTGAGTCCACAGTGCTCTCTGGATATAGGTGAACTACAACTCCAAAACTCAAGGTCAATGCCCACCAAACTCTTATAGTATTTTCTCTTGGTTATGGGAATTCTGTGTGGGAAGTTTGATTCCATTCCATCATTGGTGGAGTTCAGAATGCTCTTTGATTGCATCGAAACAGGCCCAGGTTTCACACTAAGTGAGTGAATCAATACATTTAAAAACATATTAACTATATGTATTACTGTGTTAGAGTGTCATTTTGTGTCATTTTGGTTGGTGGTGTGTTCCAGGATTTTGTAAATGTAAAAAAATGTGCCGCGGCTAAAAAAAGGTTGAAAAACACTGTTCTAGAGAGCTCTGCTGCTATATTTAAGTTGATTGCACAAGATGGTTTTATGACATTTAAAGTAAAATAAGACTGTTATACTTGATTCATGAGAATACCATCCTGGGTACAACTATAACATTAGTGGCCATACTAAGAGAGGACAATGGGATTTGTTGCCCTGTATAACTCGAGAGACCCATGTTGAGCTGTTTTAAAAAAATCTTCTGAAAACTGAAGTAGTGTAAGTCTGATAAGACCGAAAGGAAGATTGAAAAGAAAATGGTAAAGCCAATGACTCCCATTTCTTAAAAACTATCAGGGACAGAAGGCTTATTTAATACTTCCCTTCCCAATTTATTTGATAGATATATTCGGCGGAACCTACTTTTAGACCCTAGACTAGGTGATAATGTATATTACTTTGGAATAAAGTCACTGTTTAGTTTTGGCCAGCGACTTCAATGGCTTAGAATATTTATTTTTATGTCTCTCTGTATGCGCTTTCCACTGTTAGCAGAAACAAAATAAATATATAAAATGCACAAAGTATGTGAATGTGCTTGATTTATATGGCTAACAGGTCTTATCCATTTCAGTTGGTCTTTGCTAAGCATGAATGAGTCTGGTTCCAACTGTAATCTACATAGGTTACAAAATTGATTTGTTCTTGATGTGAATTTCTTTTCATTTTCTTTCTTCTTTCTTTTAATGCACAAAGCAAACATGGTCTGGGATTATCTTGGCTGACTAGCAAAGAATATAAACCTGGGCAGGTTTGAGTGACACTGGAAGTGGCAAACAGTAAGGGAAAATAGCAAGTTAATTTCCTCATATGCATCATGGGAGACTAGGCAGATGACATCTTAATGATACAGAAATGAGAACGGAATAGGAAACTATACAAAATCAGCTCAGTGAGGGAGTTGCCTCAAAGCTTGCAATATCGCTGGGAAGCAAAATTAGATTTCTGAAACTGAACGAAAAACGAGAATATGCAAGGCAACATAAGCTATAAAATGAATGACAGAAACATTGTAGTTATTCAGTAGCTTCCCAACTCTGTTACAGATCCCACATTTGTAAAGCTTGACAATTCAATTTAGGTTCATCCCAGGAATCTGTCAGTACAGGTGCAGAAAACATCTCATGCCGACTTTCTATTAGCAAGCTTGTGAATATGTTAATAATACCACAGAGCATTTTGTTTTTAATGCAGTCTTAAATTAACTCACTATGGGTCACTGGGAATTTTGTGCGGGTGAGTCAATGGGCAGAGGGAGAAAGGATAGCTCGCACTCCTCCTCCTCCTCTTATAGTAAAGGGCATCATTTTTCGAAAAAGGAACTAAGAGGCCAGAATGGTTGGTTTCCACACTTGTATCAGTTACCACCTGAGGAAGACTCTACATAGTTGAAACCGGTTGTGGTTTATAAACCGTGGATTCCAAAAAAGGACTGAAGAACATTGAATTGCTGTTGACAAACTTTGGTTTTAAAAAAGGATTTACAAACTTGTGTATTTTGCTGTAGGAATCAGCTGTTTATCCCACATTAAGAAGTTTTGGATTAAGAGACTTGCAAAAAAGACTTGCAAACTTTGATGCGTTATTGATAAACTTTTGTGGTTTTTTTAAAGGACGTACAAACTTGTGCATTTTGCTGTAAGAATGGGCTTGGCCGATTTACCGGCCGAGCTGGTTGCGGGGCAGGGTTGCCCTCGCGCCATCTTGTGAGGTGGAAGGGGCTTCTCCTCCCCAGAAGCCCCTGCGGTGGCGGGAAGGTTCCCGCCAACAACGCCAGCCAGCCAATGACTGGGCTGGCCCCACCCCGCCCCCTCTTGGTATCCGGCTGGCCTGCATTTCCGCCCAGGCAGCTTACTTAAGGCTGCCTGGGGACTGCCCAGGCCACACGTGGGGCCAGTTCTGTTTTTTCCTCCCACCCTCCCTACCTTTTGCATTGCTTGTTGGTGTCCTTTCTGTTTCCATTTTACTTCATTTACTTCACTGTTTCCGGTCATGTGTTATTCTGTTCTTTGTCACAACTCTGTGTTTGGCGTGTGGCATGGCCCCTGGATCAGGCTGACTTATTGCCCCTTGGTTGTAAGGGAGATAACTCCCAGGCCCCCTGGGGTGCCGGGTTCCTGTGGACAGGCATTGGGCCGCTGGCACCCCAGGCTTGCATACGCCTTTGGACATTCGTGGGGGCTGTACGACGCTGATCCAGGACCCATGCGGGGCCGCCAACCCTTTGTTCCTGTTTTCAATAAATGAGTTGTGGCCATTTTCATCCAACCACTTGTGTCTGTGTTATTGTTCTTGGCGCGAGGCGTGTCACCCTTGCACATGCAAACAGTTGTTTATCCCACATAGGGAACATTTTTGGTTTAGAGAGTTGCATTAGTATACGTTGTACAAGCTGTTAGCATATTGAGTGTTATAGTACTAAGAACATAGATTGATATACATTCTTATGATTATATAACTGTATTTCTTTATTTATTTATTTACTATGCTTCTATACCGCCCCTCTCAGCCCAAAGGCGACTCGAGGAGTTGAACAAATGGCAGCAAGTGCCCACAGACAAAATACATCATAAATATGATAAAAACAGCCATATAAAAACTAAACAAATTAACAGTTAAAACTATAAAATACAAATCTCAGCATCTCATTCTTAACATCGGTTTCCGTTGCATCGTCATAATATTTCATTGGTCTCAATTAATTAAAGTTCATCTGCGAATGCCTGCTCGAACAGCCAAGTCTTGACATTCTTATGAAATGTCAGGAGGGAGGGGGCTGATCTGATGTCACTAGGAAGGGCTTTCCAAAGTCAAGGAGTCACCACTGAGAAGGCCCTGTCTCTTATCCCTGCCAGGCGGGAGTGAAAGCAGGGCCTCTCCGGATGATCTTAAATATCTCAATGGTTCATAGGGAGAGATGTGTTCGGACAGGTAAGTTGGACCAGAACCGTTTAGGGCTCTAAAGGCCAAAACCAGCACTTTGAATTGTGCCCAGTAGCAAACTGGCAGCCAGTGGAGCTGGCGCAACAGAGGAGTTGTACGCTCCCTTAGTGCTGCCCCTGTTATCAACCTGGCTGCTGTCAGTTGGACCATTTTTAGCTTCCGAACAGTCTTCAGAGGCAGCCCTACATAGTGAGCGTTGCAGTAATCTATACGGGATGTAACCAGAGTGTGGACTACCATGGCCAAGTCAGACTTCCCAAGGTATGGGTGCAGCTGGCACACAAGTTTTAATTGTGTGAATGCTCCCCTGGTCACTGCTGAAACCTGGGGTTCCAGGCTCAGCGATGAGTCCAGGATGACACCCAGACTGCGAACCTGCGTCTTCAGGGGGAGTGTAACCCCGTCCAACACAGGCTGTAACCCTAGGCCCTGTTCGGCCTTTCGACTGACCAGGATTGTCTGGATTCAATTTCAATTTGTTCGCCCTCATCCAGTCCGACACAGCGGCCAAGCACCGATTCAGGACCAAAACAGCCTCCTTAGTAGTCGGTGGGAAGGAGTGACAGAGTTGGACGTCCTCCGCGTACAGATAACACCACACCCCGAAACTCTGGATGACCTCCCCCAGTGGCTTCATGTAGATGTTAAACAACATAGGAGACAGTATTGAACCCTGAGGAACCCCACAAGACAATGGATGAGGGGTTGAACAGGGGTTTCCCAACAACACCATTTGGGAACGGTTCTCCAGGAAGGACCGGAGCCACTGCAGAATAGTACCCCAAGGCCCATTCCCGCAAGGCATCCCAGAAGGATACCGTGTTCAATGGTATCGAAAACTGCTGAGAGGTCCAGCAGAACTAACAGGGACACACTCCCCCTGTCCAGCTCCTGGCGTAGATCATTCACTAAGGCGACCAAGGCTGTCTCGGGACCATGTCCCGGCCCAAAACCAGACTGTGCCGGATCTTGATAATCAGTGTCTACCAAGAATTCCTGGAGTTGAGAGGCCACCACACATTCCAGGACTTTGCCCAAGAAGGGGAGATTGGAAACAGGCCGATAGTTAACGAATTGAGTGGGGTCCAGTGATGGTTTTTTCAACAGCGGTTTTATAACAGCTTGTATTAAGCTGGCTGGTTTTAAGCTGGCTGGAATGTTGCCTTTGGTGTATAGTGGCCTTCTGCCCTTGGTTTTCCATATTAACCACATAGTGCACGTGGGGTAGGGTTTCGGTTTCTCCATAGTTAACAGTTTAAGTTGTGCAGACTATTGGCCTAAGATTTTGTGTACTAGTGCAACGAATAACATGTAGACATGTTTACAAGAATGTTTTAATTTTAGGTAATATTAATAGGTTTCTTGATTAGTAGCTGCCTTATGGGAACTCGATGAATTTCATGGCTCAGTACTTGGGCAAAAGGCAGAGGAAGTGAAAAGAGACGAAATCCAGCTCTCATATCTTGAAGCCTAACCAGGGGATTGGTAACTATAGCCCCTCTAAGCGGAAGCAGCAATCCAGGGGCCAAGACAAAGATCTTTTCTATTACGAGCAACCTAATATATGTTCACTACTGGAGATTTTGCTGAGAGCTGCATGCATTCAAAATAGGTGCCCTACCATTGAGCTACAGTAGCTCTTTCAGGATTTATGGGAACTGAAGGAGAAAGAAAGTGACTTGCCGAAAGCCACCTAGTGGAGCCCCATAATGCTGTCTCTATACAATAAGTTACTAGGTCCATGAATACTGAATCTATCCACTCATTCTAGGGCTGAGCTGAATGTTCATGAGTTTCTATTTGCACTTTGATGTAGTTTTCCTTTGATTCACCACAAATGGATTGTCACGAGTTTTAAGGCTCCCCTGGCTATCAATAAAAGTTATTTAGAAGAATAGTTTCAGCATAGGCAACCCAACCTTATACGTTTCTATGCTGAATTAACTCCTACTGAGTTCAATGGTATTTACTCCCAGGTCAGTATATGAATAGAATTGCTGTTCCAGCTAAAATAAGCAAGCTATATGAAAAAGGAAAATATTTCTTTATTGTTTTCATTTCGAGTAGGCATAGTTGATGGTGTTTGGAGCCTGAACTCTCCAGTTTTTAAGTTAAACTGCAGGGCACAACTCAGGAGAGCTCGTGAGCCTTCTAGACAAGAGAGAGTCAAAACTCCAGGTTAGAACACATGTGCTGGGTGGAAAAATTCTAGGAGTTCGGAACTTGGTTCCTCCCAATCCTAATGTAACACACTAAGCCCCTCCATCAGAGCAGGTGTAGGAATCAAGTGATATAATCAAATATTGTGGATGGCAGTCAGGGCCGTAGTCAGGAAAAAAAATGGAGGGGGGAGGGTTTGAAACTTTTTTTGGCGAATCATGAAGAATAGTTCCATAACACAAAATAATGTAAATAGCATGGTTCATTCTATATTTTAATATATACTTAATTAAATAATTTTTTCTATTTTAGTTACAAAGTTTCCAGTTTTTAAATAACTGAAAATGACTGTTAATTGGTAATTTATAGTTACAAAAAAATATTGCAACATCTCTTGAAAACTTTGTCAATACACTTTGGCAGAAATCAGGCTCCATTGATAAACTTCAGTGGACACTCAAGAGTTCAAGTCCAGTCAGTCTTTCTTGCCCTATTGTGCTTCTTAAGTATGTTTTCAAACATTTAAGAGTTTAAATTGGCATATCTAAAAATCAAGATCAATGACCGGTACATATAGTCTATTTTTTTAGAAGCTACATAAAATATCTTTAATCTGTTACCTGTTGAACCCTCACTTGGCTACAGCCCTGGTGTCAGCCCTGTGCAACATAGCCAAAGACTGTAAGTGTCAAGTTAACAACTTGTGCGCCAGCTGCGCCTGTACCTTGAGAAGTCTGACTTGGCCACGGTGGTCCATGCTCTGGTTACATCCCGTATAGATTACTGCAATGCTCTCTACGTGGGGTTGCCTTTGAAGACTGTTCGGAAGCTGCAACTAGTCCAACGGACAGCAGCCAGGTTGATAAAAGGAGCGCCATTCAGAGAGCGTACAACTCCTCTGTTGTGCCAGCTCCACTGGCTGCCAGTTTGCTACCGGGCACAATTCAAAGTGCTGGCTTTAGCCTTTAAAGCCCTAAACGGTTCGGGTCCAACTTACCTGTCCGAACGCATCTCTCCCTATGAACCATCGAGATGTTTAAGATCATCTGGAGATCAATTGTATGTTTTTTATTGTTAATTTGTTATTATCTGTTTTGGGGGGGGGGGGTTGACTTGTTGCTGTGTTGTATTGAGGGCTGAGACTGCCTGTGTAAACCGTCCCGAGTTGCCTTCGGGCTGAGAGGGGCAGTATAGAAACGTGACAAATAAATAAATAAATCTATAGGGGTGCAGGATGCTGACCTGGCCTTATCTCTTGTTGCAGTGATGGAGAAGATTTGACCCTCAAATATTTTTGATTATAATGCTCATAATCTTTTATTCTTGGTTAAGCTGGGTGGGAGGTATAGGCCAAAACATCTACAAACCTTTTCTTCCCTTGATTTGCCAACACTGAACTATATAGAATGATGATAGATATGTCAGCTCAGTGTACAATTCTTTAGCTTGTCTGCCTCAAACTCAGAGAAGACCCTCCTCTTGCCCAAAATAATCTGAATTGTAGGTACAGCCCAGCAACTGGAAGCATTAATATTTAGACATTAATATCAGACTGATAAGTTAATTTAACCTTACAAGAAATTTATAAAACGGTAATTTGTTAGGTTAATCATTATTAATGCATGATTGCTTCAATAACTTTCAGAAAATCAATTGAAATGGATAAAAATAAGTCTAAATTGTGGTCTTTTAAAAAAATAATAAAATAAAATAAAATAAAATAAGCCTATTGGTTTTTAATTATTCAAAATAAATTTTGAAATCCTTTTGAATTATAAATACAATATTGTTTTTAAATCAATTGTTCAAAAGCTATCTTCTACAACCTTTATGAAGATGTGTATCAGCTTGTGACTTTAGTCAGGATGGTGAGCTGCATGCAGTCACCGTGAATGAAGGGGAAGTTGCCTGATGCTTTGGGTGAAGAAGCTTCCATCAGCTTGGATAAAAGGTGTTGTCTAGGCACAGCTTAAGATTTTTTTTTTTAGAAAACAAGCTTTTTGGGCTGTTTTAGTTCTATTCATCAACATATAACTAGCATGGTAAACTAAGCCATACTGTGAAAAGGTCAAAAGCCAGTACAAAGAGGATCTTGGATTGAAATCTAGCTCACTATCACCTGCCTCACATCATCTCTGGTGGATTTGTAAGTGGAACCTTGAATCCTCTACAAAAAGTAATTGGAACATAGCTTTCATACTCCACTGTAGCTCGTGTACAAAAGGAAACTCTGGCAATATATCTTTATAGTTCGTGGCTTTAATGTGCCTGTCATAAAAGACCCATCTGTACCAAGGCACTTGCATAGGTAATTTATAGATGGCACATATTAGCAGTAAATCCATAAGTCAGCCATTCTTTTAGATACTAATTCATCTGTCCATGAATTTCAGTTATCACATTCCCCCATCTTGCTTGTCCCAATTTAGCATGGTGCTCAAAGGCAATTCACTAACTCAAAGAGATGGGAGGCTGGGATAAAGCACCTAGAAGTTTAAAGATATAACAGAGGCTACAATCAAAATACATACTGCATATCTCTAAAATATTGAGATGCTCTGTAGTTCTCTGAGTTTACAGATGACCATTCGAAGAACCACAGTTCCTGGCAAGCAACCTGTTCATCAGTACCTTTCTGTTCTGTGCCTCCTTGGATCCAGACTCTTGTATTGCATATCTGTGAAATGTGGTCTGAAGCATATGGTGGCCTTTTATCTCCAGCATTTTTTGAAATGAACAAATTATCTACATCCATGTCAATCTGGCTTCAGGCTTGGTTATAAGCAAAAGATGGCTTTGGTCACTCTCAGCCAGGACTTAGACAGGTGATGTGTGTCTTGGTGGTTATGCTACATCTCTCATTGCCTTTTACTATCATCAGCATTGATATCCTTTTGATTGCCTTCTTGGAATGGAACTTGGGGGCCTAGTTTTCTAAAACGTCATGTTAGAAAGGTTTAGTTTGTCGTGTGTAGTCCCTCAGGGTTCAGTACTGTCCCCGATGTTATTGAACATCCACATGAAACTGCTGGGAGAGATTGTTCAAGGTGTTAGGTGTTACAAGAGTAAGGTGTTATCTGTACGTAGATGATGTCCAAATCTGTCACTCCTTCCCACCTGTCACTAAGGAGGCTGTCCAGACTTTGAACCGGTGCTTGGCCACTGTGTCGGACTGGATGTGGGCTAGCAAACTGAAACTTAATCCAGACAAGACAGAGGTCCTCCTGGTCAGTCGAAAGGCCGAACAAGGCATAGGGTTACAGCCTGTGTTGGATGGGGTTACACTCCCCCTGAAGACGCAGGTTCGCAGCTTGGGAGTGATCCTGGATTCATCGCTGAGCCTGAAACTCCAGGTCTCGGCGGTGGCCAGGGGAGCTTTTGCACAGTTAAGACTCGTGCGCCAGCTGCGCCCGTACCTTGGGAAGTCTGATCTGGCTACGGTGGTCCATGCTCTGGTCACATCCCGAATAGATTACTGCAATGCACTCTACGTGGGGCTGCCTTTGAAGACAGTTCAGAAATTACAATTAGTCCAATGGGTGGCAGCCAGATTACTAACTGGAGCTACATACAGGGAGCATACCACCCCCCTGTTGTGTCAGCTCCACTGGCTGCCTGTCCAATTCCGAGCTCAATTCAAAGTGCTGGTTTTGACCTTTAAAGCTCTATACAGTTCTGGTCCAGCTTACTTGTCCGAATGCATCAGCCCCTACGTCCCATCTCATAATTTAAGATCATCCGGGGAGGCCCTGCTCTCGCTCCTGCCAACTTCTCAAACACGGTTGGTGGGGACGAGAGAGAGGGCCTTCTCGGTGGTGGCTCCCCATCTGTGGAAGGCGCTCCCAAGTGACATACGATCGACCACATCCCTCCTGGCATTCAGGAAAAAAGTGAAATCGTGGCTCTGGGACCAGCAGTTTGCGCATTAGCACAATGCAGCATTTTGGACTGGATTTGTAAGGGCAATTTGATGGAGATGGCTCAATGCCCTTGTTATGGACAGAACACTGTTTTTAACGTGGATGTGTGTGATGTTTTAATGTTAATTGTATTTTAATGTATTTTAATGCTGAATGTTTTTGGTTTTTATATTGTATTTTACTGTGTGGGCATCGAATTGTGCCTTTTGTTAGGCCGCTCTGAGTCCCCCCTCGGGGGTTGAGAAGAGCAGGGTAGAAATATTGGAAATAAATAAATAAATAAATAAATAAATTAGTTTGACTCCTTAGCAGCTGCCTGTGGAATCCCTTGGGGTTCAATTTTGTCATCCATGCTTTTTTTGTGCACACACATACATATGTGTGGAGTTTGGGGAGTTAAGTGTCACCAGTATGCTGAAACACCTAAGTGTTTTCTTCTTTCCGTCTAAATCCCCAAGGAAGCTGCTTTAGTTTTAAATTAGTGTCTGTCAACAGAAATGAACCGGATGAGGACACAATACATAAATGTAATCCAGACAAGACAAAAGTGCCTTTTAATCACCAGAAAACCAGATCAGGGAATAGAGATTCAGCCTGTTCTGCATTAGGTTACATTACCGTTCTCAGGTTTTTGCAAAACAGAGTTAAAGCTAGTGCACCAAATGAATCCATTCAAAGAGATGAATTAGCCACAGTAATGCATGCCTTGATTATATTCCAAAGTGCTGAGAAACTTCAGGTAAACAAAAGAGCAGAAACCAGACTATGGAATGGAGCCAGCTCCAGCAAGCGCGCAGCTCCTTTGTTACATCAGTTCCTTTGGCTTACAGTCTTACTCTGGGCACAAATCAAGGTGTTGTTTATAGCCTATAAAGCCTAATGTGATTTGAAGCTGGGCTTTCTAGGAGAGCTGTCTAAGCATCTTCATGGAGCGCCTTCTGTCACCTTCATAGGGCCATCTATTGGAACATGAAAGAGAGCTCCTTGGTGGTTGCTCCAGAGCAAGGGTGCTCACGCTTTTTCAGCATGGGAGCTACTGATTAAAAAACCAAGTCCCAAAGATCACCTACCCAGAAATGTAAAATGTATAACTATTTTCTTATTTATTTATTTATTTATATTTATTATTCATTTTTATGTACCGCTCCTTCCAGCAGGCTCGGGGCAGTTTACATAAAATGAAGTTATAAAACATCAACATTTCAATTTAATAACAACAATATAAAACAGAGCATAAAAATACATCCAACCACCCCATTTCTCCCACACTGCCATATTACCACACATATTACCAGCCAGAAAGTAAGAAAAGAGGCTTTTGAACTGCAAGGCCATTTAATACTCAGCAAGGTAAACAAAGGGGCATGCAAAAATACATCCAACCACCCCATTTCTCCCACACTGCCATATTACCACACATATTATCAGCCAGAAAGTAAGAAGAGAGGCTTTTGAACTGCAAGGCTATTTAATACACAGCAAGGTAAACAAAGGGGCATGCAAAAATACACCCAACCACCCCATTTCTCCCACATTTCCATATTCCCCAACATATATTTCTCAAGGAACAAAGCAAACAGAGAGGCTTTGGAGCTAAAGGCCATTTTTAAACATTAAAAATAAACAAAGAGACATGCCACAGAACAATCAAGCACCCACCCCAAAGTAAAAGACCGACCTTTGAGATGCGGTAAGTAAATGACCCTAAAGCGTCCTTCTTTTTCCTCCTCCGTCATTGCTCATATTTCCACGCTGCCAGCATGCGTGCCGCCGCCAAGAGCTCACGAGAGGTCTGAGAGGCAGAATGGGCGCTTCGCGCGCATGTATGAGGCCAGCCATGCATCGTGTCATCCAGGCCCGCCCCTTTGGTCTCCTATGACTCTGAGTGGCTGGAGAAGGACGGAGGGAGGAGGAGGAATCCAAAAGAGGGGGCCCATTCTGCCTCTTGGACTCTGGAGCTTTTGGAGGCAGCGCTCGAGCAGGGAGCAGGGAGGAGCAATGACGGAGGACTTCTTTGCAGCGTGCAGGGGCGCGTGAAGAGGACCAACTGCAAAAAACCTGGTCAGGGGCCTGAAGATCACCAGGATGAGGCCCGAAGATCACCCTGGTGATCCCGATCACCATTCTGAGCACCCCTGCTCCAGAGCTTTGGAATTCCTTCCCTACGGAGGTTGGAATGTTGTCTTCTTTGTTGTCCTTCCATTGGCAGGTGAACATTTTTGTTTTCCAACAAGCTTTCAGGCGCTTGACAGCAAGGGCTTTTAATGGTGTGCCGTTCTATGCCCTTTTATCCTTGGCCTTCTAATGGATCTTTAATAGTTTTAATCACATATATAGTTTAATCACAGGAGGCATATAAGTGAATTAACATGTTTAATAAGAATACGAGCAAGAGGAATATGCTAATAAATATAGTAATAACAATAACAGTACCAATTACAGAAATGCTATGTGTTCTAAGGTCTGCTCTTTGAACCCATTTTATTTTCTGCCTCCCCCCTGCCCCACAGGTTTGGCAGAGTGGGTGAAGGTGGTGGTTAATGCCTCCTTACAGGAGGGCAAAATTCCAGCCATCTTAAAACAAGCTGTTATAAAACCGCTGTTGAAAAAACCATCACTGGACCCCACTCAATTAGTGAACTATCGGCCAGTTTCCAATCTCCCCTATTTGGGCAAAGTCATGGAACGTGTGGTGGCTTTACAACTCCAGGGGCTCTTGGTAGACACTGATTATCTTGATCCGGCACAGTCTGGCTTTAGGCTGGGACATGGTACTGAAACAGGCTTGGTCACCTTGGTAGATGATCTACGCCGGGAGCTCAACAGGGGGAGTGTGTTCCTGTTGGTTCTGCTGGACCTCTCAGCGGCTTTCAATACCATTGACCACGGTATCCTTCTGGGTCGCCTTGCAGAAATGGGCCTTGGGGGTGCTGCTTTGCAGTGGCTCCAATCCTTCCTGGAGGGTCGTACCCAGAAGGTGTTACTGGATGACACCTGTTCGGCTCCGCAACCTTTGTCTTGTGGAGTCCCTCAGGGTTCAGTACTTTTTAAAAAAAATTTATTAGGTTTTTAAAAATACAGAATAAGAAAACAATAGGGTGAATGGGGAAGGTTGGTTGGGTGCGGAAATAGGGTATGGGGTGGGGGAAAGGAGAGGCGGGGCATGGGAAAGGTTAAAAACATCACGAACTAACAGCATGAAATAGACATACATTGTGCGCAAAAGAAAAAGTTTTGGGAATTAAGAGACAAATCTGTTCTTTTTCCTATTCCGTTAGCAGAAACTGTGCTTATAAATTCAGAACAGCTATTTCTTCATGTTAGTTCACTCTTCTCTTTAGGTATTTAGCTTGCATATTACTGTGTTAAAGAAAAGGAGAGAGAGAGAAAACAAAATTTATTACCAACAAGACCTTCCTTCCCCTTTTTTTCTATGTCATATTCAAGTCTAGCTTCCATGTCTTTTTGCAGTACTCTTGAAGGGGGGCCCAGTCCCATTTAGGGACGGTCCCTTCTTTACTATCTTTTTTTTTCTTTAATCTTTCCGTTAGAAGTTCCATTTGACAGGTATCAATTACTTTATTTAACCATTCCTCCTTAGAGGGTGAGTCCTTAGATTTCCAATATTTAGCAAAAGCTAATTTTGCCGCCATTGTCAAAAGTATAAAGAGCTTTCTTTCTTTTGGGGAGAGTTCCGTATCTACGATACCTAGAAGTATGCTTTCTGGTTTTGGTGTAATCTTTTTTAAAATATTTTTTTCTATTTCTTCTCTAATCATCGCCCAATAGGTCTTGGCTCTCGGACAGAGCCACCATATATGGAAAAAAGTGCCGTGTTTTCCATTGCAGCTCCAGCAGTTCGGCTTTGTTTTTTTATATATTTTTGCCAATTTTACTGGTGTCAGGTACCACCGGTACAGCAATTTTAGCCAGTTTTCCCTATACTTATAACTATATGACACGTTTATATTATATTTCCATATCTTTTTCCAGGTCTCTGATTTAATTTTGAAACCAACGTTTCTAGACCATTCCCTCATAAAGTGTTTCTCATAGTACTTTTCATTTTCCCAATTTAATAGAAGCTTATAGATTTTACTTGTTAATTTTTCATTCCTTCCCATGAGGATTTGTTCTAATTCTCCCTGTTGTGGTTCAAAACTTATTTTCTCATCTATTTTAAATTTTTCTCTTATTTGAAAATAAGTGAACCAGCCCAGTTCTCTCCCCTCTTCTCTCAGCTGTACTGTGCCTGATGTTATTTAACATCTACATGAAACCGCTGGGAGAGATCATTCGGAGTTTCGGAGTAAGGTGTTATCTGTACGCAGATGACGTCCAGATCTGTCACTCCTTTCCACCTGTCACCAAGGAGGCTGTCCAGACTTTGAACCAGTGCTTGGCTGCTGTGTCGGACTGGATGAGGGCTAGCAAATTGAAACTTAATCCAGACAAGACAGAGGTCCTCCTGGTCAGTCGAAAGGCCGAACAGGGCATAGGGTTACAGCCTGTGTTGGATGGGGTTACACTTCCCCTGAAGACGCAGGTTCGCAGCTTGGGAGTGATCCTGGACTCATCGCTGAGCCTGGAACCCCAGGTCTCGGCGGTGGCCAGGGAAGCTTTTGCACAGTTAAGACTCATGCACCAGCTGCGCCTGTACCTTGGGAAGTCTGATCTGGCTATGGTTGTCCACACTCTGGTCACATCCCGAATAGATTACTGCAATGCACTCTACGTGGTGCTGCCTTTGAAGACAGTTCGGAAATTGCAGCTAGTCCAATGGGCGGCAGCCAGATTGTTAACCGGAACTACATTCAGGGAGTATACCCCCCCCCTGTTGTGTCACCTTCACTGGCTGCCTGTCCACTTCCGAGCTCAATTCAAAGTGCTGGTTTTGACCTTTAAAGCTCTATACGGTTCTGGCCCAGCTTACTTGTCCGAACGCATTTGCCGCTACATCCCATCTCATAATTTAAGATCATCCGGGGAGGCCCTGCTCTCGCTCCTGCCAACTTCTCAAATGCGGTTGGTGTGGATGAGAGAGAGGGCTTTCTCGGTGGTGGCTCCCCATCTGTGGAATGCGCTTCCAAGTGACATATGATCAACCCCATCCCTCCTGGCATTCAGGGAAAAAAGTGAAATCGGGACCAGGCTTTTGCACATTAGCACAATGCAGCACTTTGGGTTGTAATTGTAATTGGTAAGTTGTTGGTTATGGCTCAATGTTTATGTGGTGGATGGAACTCTGTTTTTAACTTAAGTGTATATGTATTATGTGTCAATGCTATTGTATTTTAATTCTGAATGTCTATGGTTTTATATTGTATTTATATTGTGTATTGGCATCAAATTGTTGCCTTTTGTTAGGCCGCTCTGAGTGTCCCCCTCGGGGGTTGAGAAGAGCGGGGTAGAAATGATGTAAATAAATAAATAAATAATAAATATCAGTGATCTAGAGCTGGTCATCAGCATATAATATTTTGTAATTGCCACAATATCATGTTAGAATTCACAAAGGACATTCTTTACAGTAAAGATTATGTCCTACTATATATATATATATATCAGCAATCGACCCCATATAATAATATCTATTAGGCATGGTTTCGAAACCAAAAATGGTGATTCTAAAATCAAATGGGGGGGTGGGGGTTGATTAGTAAAAGAAAGACTTACAAAAAATTTTCCAAAAATTTCTAAAATGTAACTTAATTACTAATGAAATTCGTTAGTAGTTCGTAGGCCAGAGCATGCGCATTCAGATGGTTTTGGCCTACAACTCCCAGAAATCCTAACAGCTGGTAAATTGGCTGGGATTTCTGGGAGTTGTAGGCCAAAACTTGAATAAATCACACTGAATTCTAGATGGGACTCTCAAAATAGGAAGGAGGGAGGGAGGGGGGTATTCTATTCTTGGAAGCAGCAAAAAAGGAGGAGTCCCCCCCCCTCGCTCCTCGCTGCCTCTCTCTCACCCCGATCCTGAGGGAGCGAGGGCCCAAGTTTGCCCAGGCTGAGAGGAAAAGGAAGAGGCCTGAGGCTGTGAGGAATGGTGGGAGTTGAAGTCCAAAACACCTACCTGGAGGGCTGAAGTTGGCCCTGCGATGGGGCAAGGCAGAGCAACGGGGAAGAGAAGGGAGGGGGAGAAGCATCCGAGAGAGCGCAGGAGAGAGAGGAGGAGAAGTGTGTGTGTGTGAGAGAGAAGTTGGCCCCTGCGATGGGACAAGGCAGAGCAACGGGAAGAGAAGGGAGGGGGGAGAAGCATCTGAGAGAGCGCAGGGAGAGAGAGGAGGAGAAGTGTGTGTGTGTGTGAGAGAGAGAGAAGTTGGCCCCTGCGATGGGACAAGGCAGAGCAACGGGGAAGAGAAGGGAGGGGGGAGAAGCATCTGAGAGAGCGCAGGGAGAGAGAGGAGGAGAAGTGTGTGTGTGTGTGTGAGGAGTTGGCCCCTGTGATGGGACAAGGCAGAGCAACGGAGAAGAGAAGGGGGGGGGGAGAAGCATCTGAGAGAGCGCAGGGAGAGAGAGGAGAAGAAGTGTGTGTGAGAGAGAGAGAAGTTGGCCCCTGCGATGGGACAAGGCAGAGCAACGGGGAAGAGAAGGGAGGGGGAGAAGCATCTGAGAGAGCGCAGGGAGAGAGAGGAGGAGAAGTGTGTGTGTGTGAGAGAGAGAGAAGTTGGCCCTGCGATGGGGCAAGGCAGAGCAACGGGGAAGAGAAGGGGGGGGGGAGAAGCCAGCAGGAAAGAGGAGGACTACACTTTCCAGAATGCATTGCCTAGCAGCAGCGTCACTTCCAGTTCCCCATAGAAATGTGGGAAAAAGAAGAAGCTGAATGAAGGCGGGAAGGAAATGAGGGGAGAAGACAGGGAGAAGTGAGTACGTAGTACAATAATTAAGAATTTATTACGATCATAACGCAAATTGTTGGCCTCAAGGACCGTAAAAGGAAGTCTACTTCCTGGTTAGCTGCCGTGATGCGTATAAACTAGAAAGTCCCATTACATACGAATCACTTACGATTTCTTTTGATTTTCATAACTTTTTTCTCATGCCTAATATCTATCTATTAATACTATCAAAAAGAGTTGAACTTCATAGTTTTATGGGCAATGTCATGCTGAACATCCCACCACCCCCACCCTTCCCATGGAGAGGGAGCTGGGAAAGAGTCTGCTATATTTCAGAGGAGAGAACTGCCTCTTTGAATTGATGGTTTGAGAGATGACAAAAATCAAAAGCCATTAAATATTGATGAAAATCATGAAAAAGAGAAAAGTCACACACATGGGCCATTGCCATTGATCCAGAAAGCACCCTTCACCGCTTTGTGTATATTTCTCAATGTTCTTAATTCAACGTAGGAAAGAAAAACAAACAAACAAAAAAACCCACCAGTGCTTTAAAAAGAAGTCCAGCTAATCAGAGTAGATATTACATTCAGATTTACACATGCAATAAAATGGCAAGAAAGTGTCCACTTTAAGAAGTGAATTTGATAAAAGGCAACTCCAGGTGGATTGCCTGCATATCCAAAGACTGTGCTCATCTCCAGGTGTCACCAAAACCTGTCTCTCCCTTTTTTGCTGTGCAAGCCATGTGCTTGGATTACCAGGTTTTCCTTAATGCTACCAGACAAGAGATTTCAAAAACAGTTCTTTTCAAGCACCTGCTGAAGAGTGTGGCAGGTTATGTGAGCTTGTGACCCTGTTTCCTCCTGAGAGTTACCTCTTTACATGAATCTTCTTGAAGTTGCCCACTGACAGCTTTGTGTCTGTTATTCAGTCTCTAGCCCTGGTTATATCTAACTTTATGTTTTAGTGCCCTTTCTGCCTCCAGTGAAAAGCAGAATAACACACACATCTCTGACTTTGTCCTCAGCTAAAGAAACTCAAAGCTAGAGACATGTTGAGTTTTGTTACTCGTATTTTTATATCAGATTCTCAAAAGCATGAAAACATTACTGCAATTACTTGGGAATGATGGGTTATTTTCAGAAAGCTGAAAAGGTTATTATCTTGATTGGATTACAACTCCCAGAATTCCTCAACCAGCATGATGTCTGGATGCAGGCTTCTTAGAGTTGTCCAAAATTTCCCTAATATTTCCGGGTTCTATTTTATAAAATATGCATATGGGTTTATCAACTGATTTTATATCATTGAAGCACTCAACAGCCACTCACAGCTGAATATTTATGACTTCTTATTTATTTAGTGTATTTCGTATGGCCAGTGTTTTAAAAAGTACCGTATTTTCTGGCGTATAAGACGACTTGCGGTATACCAAGTTGAACTTAATAAATAATTAATAATAATAATAATAAGACAACCCCCCAACTTTCTTTTCCAGTTAAAATATAGAGTTTGGGATATACTCGCTGTATAAGACTACCCTTCTTCCAACGCACACCAAATAATTTTTTTTAAAGCATCAGATTTTATTTCAATATGGTAATTTTCCTATTTCTGTACCTTTTTTCTCTGCCTCTCAGATCTCGCACATGCGCACCTGCACTGCTTCACTGCAGTCTTCATGAGTAAGATCTGAGAGGCAGAGGAGGAGGTACAGTAATAGGATACAAGGGCGGGCCAGACAGGTAAAAGAGGTGTGTTTTTCTGGGCCTAGAGCCATTCTTATCTCTTTTTTCCATCCCTGGACACCTGCAGCTTGCTCCGCCCTTCACTTACACCTTCCCAGTGAGGCGCCCCTTCACCTCACCATTGGGACTGCATTAAGTCCACGAATCCTGATCAATGGATTTTCTTCTACCATACTTGTACAGCGTCGCCCTTAATGCTTTCATACAGTCGCTGCATACAGCAGGGATGCAGCCACTGCCATTTTTGAGCTCCTCCCACCATATGCGGCAACCACAGATTCTCCAATCCACATTGGAAGTTTCAGCACCCACTCTATAAGAGAACTCCTGGCATATAAGACGATTCCTGGTGTATTAGTCAACTCCCGCATATAAGATGACTCCCACATATAAGACAACCCTGACTTTTGAGAAGATTTTCTTGGGTTAAAAAGCAGTCTTAAATGCCAGAAAATACAGTACTCAAAATGTGCATGAAAAATATGCCATTCAAAGTGACCTCAATATTCCATTCTCAAAATTCTGGATAGTGAGGCAGTAGAAATCAGATTCTGTCACTTCACTCAGCTTACAAGTGTGGGTAGTGGGAAGTCATATTTTGAAAGCTTTTTCAGTTTTAAAAAAAATCATTACACATAGTGAAATAACACATTAGCAAGAATTACATGTTGGGGTTTTTTTTTATCACCAAAGATGTGTTTATGCGAGTTTATGTTTTTGTTGTTTCTTAACAGTGATTGAAAACAATTGACTGGCATATTTATTTATTTATTTATTTATTTATTTACATCATTTCTACCCCGCTCTTCTCAACCTCCGAGGGGGGACTCAGAGCAGCCTAACAAAAGGCAACAATTTGATGCCGATACACAATATATATACAATATAAAACCATAGACATTCAGGATTAAAATACAATTAGCATTAACACATAATATACATACACTTAAATTAAAAACAGAGTTCCGTTCACCACATAAACATTGAGCCATAACCATCTACTTACCAATTACAGTTCCAATCCAAAGTGCTGCATTGTGCTATGTGCAAAAGCCTGGTCCCAGAGCCACGATTTCACTTTTTTCTTGAATGCCAGGAGGGATGGGGTTGATTGTATGTCGCTTGGAAGCGCATTCCACAGATGGGGAGCCACCACCAAGAAAGCCCTCTCTCTTGTCTCCACCAACCGCATTTAAGAAGTTAGCGAGAACAGGGCCTCCCTGGCTGATCTTAAATTACGAGGTGTGACATAGTGGCAGATGCATTCGGACAAGTAAGCTGGGCCAGAACCATATAGAGCATACTGACACTCAGAATACTGCTATCATATTCCATGTAACTTGTACAGTGGAAACAAAGGTGATCTACACTGGCCCATTCACACTAGCTGAAATCTGCACTTGGTTATTCCCGTATTCACGTATTGTCCCCAGCAGTCAAAGATGGACACTGGTTCTTCTCTCTAACATTTTATTATCTTTTTTATGGAGTTGCAAGAAGGTATCTCTTAGATTTGGAACAACCAATAAGGCCTCCTCTGAAGATCTCAAATGCTGACTATGCATACACAGAAGATGACAGCCTGTTAGTGATGAAAAATGTATCTGGCAGAAAAACATTACTATTGTAGAAAGCAAAACATGCATTTCTTTTTCTATCCCTAGTTGATGTTTTACTGAGCTGTATCTACGAACAGATAACTAGTTGACATCAAAGAATCTCTTAAAATATATTTTTATACTGATTTCTAGTCTGATTTTAAATAACTGTTTACTGGGGAGTTGTCCTTCTCCTCTTAGGGCGCTTGTGCCCGCTTTGTGCTGGTCTGTGACCGTAATAAAGTTTTGATTGATCAAAGAATCTCTCATTGCTATCCGATGATTTCACCAAGGTCTATCTGAACCAAAGACATAAAACATCTTTAAGGTTCCCCATAAACTGATCCAGGACTTCATCTATTTCTAGCTTTGCCAAATGCAGTTGTCACACACGATAGTCCTGCAGAGTATTGCAGTTTGTTTCTTTAGTGTCACATGGAAACAGAAGCTTCTGGAGGAAAATGTGAACCCCTTCCAGGAATTTACTAACCCAAACAAGAGTGTAATGTTACTCCATGGAAAGTTTGGCCTTGATGTGTGCCTGTTTTCAAGATCTTACACAGGCAAATATGTGAAACACAGTAGCACATCTTTGCTTGCCATTGTATGAATGCATGGCCAGATTCCACAGTTTGTTGTTGTTGTCAAAGTGAGGAGATAAAAGAAGGCATGTTATTAGACTTTGCACATTTGCTGTGCAAAAAAAAGAGTACCATGCAGAGACAAATCCAATCTGACAATGAACACGGGAAGTTGCTCCAATTGACAGTTTCATCCAAGCATTTATTGTTTTCCCAGTTCATTAGCTGCATAAACACAGCAGTGATTTGATTTCCTAATAAGGACAAGCTTCAGCTGAAAAATGCTCCAAAGGTAGAATCTGCATATGCTAATTGCAAGTGTATCTTTTTTCCAGGTTTCATTTGGGGGATCCCAGTGTGAATGATCTGGCATTGCTTAAACTGTTGGGGGCCAAAAAAAGCAGCCCCATCTCCTTAACCCCACTTGCTTTTTTCCTCCATATAGAATCATAGAGTTGGAAGAGACCTCGTGGGCCAACCAGTCCAACCCCCTGCCAAGAAGCAGGAAAATTGCATTCAAAGCACCCCCAACAGATGGCCATCCAGCCTCTGTTTAAAAGCCTCCAAAGAAGGAGCCTCCACCACACTCTGGGGCAGAGAGTTCCACTGCTGAACGGCTCTCACAGTCAGGAAGTTCTTCCTAATGTTCCGATGGAATCTCCTTTCTTGTCGTTTGAAGCCATTGTTCCGCATCCTAGTCTCCAGGGCAGCAGAAAACAAGCTTGTTCCCTCCTCCCTATGAATTCCTCTCACATACTTATATATGGCTATCATGTCTCCTCACAGTCTTCTCTTCTTCAGGTTAAACATGCCCAGCTCTTTAAGCCACTCCTCATAGGGCTTGTTCTCCAGACCCTTGATCATTTTAGTCGCCCTCCTCTAGACACATTCCAGCTTGTCAATATCTCCCTTTATGGTGGTGCCCAGAATTGGACACAGTATTCAAGATGTGGTGTAACCAAGGCAGAATAGAGGGGTAGCATGACTTCCCTGGATCATTCTAGACACTATACTTCTATCAACACAAGCCAAAATCCCGTTAGCTTTTTTTTTTGCTTCCGCACCATATTGTTGGTCATGTTTAACTTGTTGTTCACGAGGACTCCAATATCTTTTTCATACATACTGCTCTCGAGCCATGCTCTTGTTCTTAATTCTGTATGTAGAGAACACGACTATGTAGGCCTCTTGGTTTGCTCTTAACCATCCGAAAACAACCTGTTATGTCATTAGAGTGGAAGGCACTATTTGTGTAGAAGGCACGATTTTGAAGTAAGAATGAAATGCTCGTCCACTTCTCACTGTGTTTGGAAGGCACCATCTTGTCCCGTAGCAAAAGCTGTAAAATGTTTTAAGCCTTACAGATGTATCTGCAATGTTTTCCCCAATCCTCAAAGAAAGGTAGAAGCCTTCCTGAGAGCTTACAAAAAGTATACTTAAAAAAGGAGATGCATTAAAAAGGGACTATGGCCTGTAGAGTTGGTTTTAAGAGTTGGTCAAAAGGGAGTGTTTTAAGGCTCCTCAAATGGAGGAGAAAAGGAATGGAGTATGCTGTCACTTCATCCTGCCTATTATCACAGTGAGAGGTCATACAAAACTGAAAGCACAAACCCTATTCATTCACTATTGCACTAACTGAGGTCTGATATAGGTGAATTCTTTTATGTTCAATATTCTAAGCCCCTCAGTAGAAAATACAGATGAACAAAGCTATATTTCAATCAATCACTTCCATGGACAGACTCCACTGACACAAAACACTTATTTCCATTGTAATTTGCCATCCCCACACGTATGAGCAGGGGCTTATAGTCCTTTAAAAACCTAGGCAGCTTTTTCAAAAGTGAGACAGACTAACAGAAGAACCAGAAGGCCTCTGAACTTTGCTGTCTTTGTGGGAAAAGTGGTCCTGATGGACTCTATTTTGCTTTACTGGATTCCAAGCCTCTGTTGTCTCTTGCTTCCCAAGAGCTTAGAACACTGGTTCTCAACATGTGGATCCCAAGATGTTTTGGCCTTCAACTTCCAGAAATCCTGGTAAACTGGCTGGGATTTGTGAGAATTGTTAGCTAAAGCACCTGGAGGTTGAGAACCAATGGCTTAGAAGCAGAATAAAACAACTTCTTGATGACACAGATAACAGGGCATAATTTATGCTCATTTGTGTAGCGATCCATGGAATTGTTTTCTACTGGATATTTTTGATATTAAAATTATATTTAATTCTAGTTTATTTTGGGATTTCATGAAGTTATGTAGCATATAAATTTACAGAATCTCTCATTTGTTTATAAATGTTTTGTTAAAAAACTGCATTAAAGTTTATAGATATTTTAATGCACATTTTCCCCCACTATTTGCATTTCTCTAAATGGTTTAACCCAGGGGTTGGGAACCTATGGCTCACAAGCCATATATGGCTCTTTTGACAATTCTTTATGGCTCCCAGGCATGGAAGGCACGGTATCCGGCCCCTCCCTGCCCAAGGAGTTGCCGGAAAGCAGTCCTGGGCCACGAAAAATGCTGCATGGCGGGCTCTGCCAGGCCCGAAACCCACAGAAAGGGAGACGGGAAGGACCGGGGTAGACCGGGCCCACCACCCAGAGTTTTCCGCAGCCCAGGGCCACTTTTTGCCGACTCCTTGGGTGGGGAGGGGCTGGATGGCTCTTTTGACGATTCTTTATGGCTTCCAGGCAAGGAAGGCACAGTATCTGGCCCCTCCCCACCAACAGAGTTTCCAGAAAGCGGCCCTGGGCCATGGAAAACACTGTGTGGTGGGCCCTGCCGGGCCCGAAACATACAACAAGAGTGTTGGGGAGGACAGGGTCAGGCGGGGCCTGCCGCAGGCATGTAGCCAGAGGGGGCTAAGGGGGCTTCAGCCCCCCCCCCTGAAATTCTCAGGGTGGTCTGCGAAAAGGCCTTACTGGTACATTATTTAAACTTATGTTTATTCATATCATGATCTGATCACCATGCTCATTATATCCCACATTAATGGGGTTATTGGGATAACAATACAAAAGGTTTGCTAGGGTAGACCCTCTTCCACCCAGTCTCAGCCCTCCCCCGAACCAAAATCCTGGCTACGGCCCTGGCCTGCCGGGATGGTGGGTCGAGACCTTTCCCTGCCCAACCGGAAGCTAAGCCAGGGCCTGCGGCAAGAAAGGGGGGGCAAGGGGGCAGGCACAAGCCCTCCCCCCTAACAGAGAGAAAAGATGACCTGAAACAGAGAGGCTGGATGCATGGCGGGCCCCCGCCGAACCCGGTGCAATGGCAGGGAAGGAGAGAAGAGTGCGGGAGGAGAGCTTCCCCAAACAAAGGAAGGAGCGGAAGCCATGCAGGTAAAGGTCCCTGCCAATGGCACAGCAGGGCATGGGGGCATCTTTTTCTCATAGACCGTATATACTCACATTTAATTGAATTCAGTGTTTAGATAGATAGATAGATAGATAGATAGATAGATAATATGGCTCTCACTGAAATAAATTTCCAAATATTTTGCTTTTATGGCTCTCTGAGTCAAAAAGGTTCCCGACCCCTGGTTTAACCTAATACATACCATTTCTTATGATAGTCCCCAACACATGCTTTTTTGTATTTTTAATTGAGAAATAATATGTCAAAATCTGGAGAAATATTAAAAGCAAAGTTTAGTAGCATTTCAACTAACTGTTTTATTTGAGAAATTTCATTAGTAATAATACTATGTTTAGACTGGCAAATTATGTAAAAGACAGCCAAGAACCAACATTGATGGAAGTCAATAGTAGAAAACTGCTTAAAGTGCAAATGACAAAGAGTGAATACCGTAAAAATACAATGCAGAGCAGAAGAGAAAGCTGGCCAAAGAAGGCTCTCTCATGGACAGTTTCTGGGAAAAATTGGGAGCAATATTGACAAGGAAAAAACATGGATGGCTCACAAATGGAACTTTGAAAAAGGAAGACAGAGGGCCTGATTCTTGCAGCCCAAGTACAAGCAATTAGAACCAATGCCATCAAGGCCAGAATTGAAAAGTTGACAATAGATTCTAAGTGTAGACTCTGCAAGAAAGCAGACAAAACGATGGATCACATACTCAGCTGCTGTAAGAAGATCGAGCAGGTGGACTACAAGCAGAGACATAATACAGTTGCTCAGATGATCCACTGGAACTGGTGCCACAAATACCATCTTCCTGTGACAAAGAACTGGTGGGATTACAAGCCTGAAAAAGTTACAGAAAATGAACACATCAAACTACTCTGGGACTTCCGAATTCAGACTGACAGAGTTTTGGAACAAAATACTCCTGAAATCACAACTGTGGAAAAAACAAAAACAAAGTATGGATCGTCAATGTTACAATCCCAGGTGAGAGCAGAATTGAAGAGAAGCAACTGGAAAAGCTTACACAATATGAGGATTTAAAGACTGAACTGCAAAGACTCTGGCACAAGCCAATAAAGGCGATCCAAGGGGTGACTGGCACACTGGGTGCAGTGCCTAAAGTCCTTGGCCAGCACTTGAAAAAAATGGTGTTGACAAAATTACCATCTGTCAGCTGCAAAAGGTAACCTTACCTGGATCTGCATGCATTATTCACCAATACATCACATAGTCCCAGGCCACGATTACCCAGAAGGCCAACCTAGGCCGTGGCCTAGGGGTGCAAGCCGAGGGGGGCGCAGATCACAGACCAATTTTTTTTGTTGAAACAAATAAAAATGCAACGCACATGGAGAGGAGGAAGGAAGGATGTCAGAGGTCCTCCTTTTCAGCGCCGCCCCTTCCTGAATACCAGCTCCTGCCTCTGCTATTATTGTGCAAACGGCATATGCGCAGGGGCTCTCGACACTGCTGTCGACATCGACAGGAGGAACAATAAACTCCCTCGATGCCGACAGCATCCATTTGCTGGCTCCTTCAGTGCAAGTACAGGAAACTCCATTGCGCAGTCTGCGCATGCCCCAACACCATGAAAGCTGGTATTCCTCCTCCAACACAAGAAGGAGACTCCTCCTTACTGGAGAGAGAAGCTCAACTGCCAGCTACGGCACATGCGCAAACCCCAGTACAGGAGAGAAGCCCAACGCGACAAGCCCTGGTATCGGGAGAAGCGCGGCATCGGTACAGCTGCTGACTACAACGCATGCACAATCCCCGATATCAGGTAGGAGCCAAGTGCCTCAAGCCCTGGCATCGGGGAGGCAGCCAAGTGCCTGCCGAGAGGGAAATTCCTGTGGCGGACCTAGTGGGGCCATACCGGGAGAGCTGGATGTGGGGCCCTAAGGGGGACGAGCAGATGAAAGGATGTCGGGGGGGGGGGGGCGGTAGAGGTTGGCTTAAAGGGGACGTTATTCCAAAGTGTGGCCAAGGGCGCAAAAAGGTGTTAATCCTGGCCTGTATAGTCCTAGATACTTGGGAAGTGTCCGACGTGTGATTCAAAAGCTAGCATAGTGATCTTGTTTGCTGTGTATTGATCTTGTTGTGTATCAAATAATAATAATTTTATTGCTTACCCACCACTCCTCACGGCTCGGGGTGGGAATTGGATTGGTTCATATGAAAATGTGTAACACACATATTTGTTATCAGTTGTAAAGGCAATTCTGAAAATGCTGCTAACTCCAGGATGGTCAAGTGGGCCTTAAAGGTTCAGAAGTAAGCCTTATTTTGGTGGGGGAATATAGGTGTGTCACTAGTCATTTTGACTTTCCATGTCAGGATTTCAGGCATTCACAGAACATTGCACAAAACCAGCACAAAAGTGAATGTGTAAAGCTGCCATTAACAGCAGCACAACAGAGAAAAATCAAAAGGAGAGCAGATTGCATGGAAGATTTAGCATAGCCTTCAGGGTCATCAAAGATGGTAAAAGGGCAGGCCAGAAAGAAAAAAACAAGTTGGGCTCAGATTGAGGCAAGGTTCATCTTTGGAAAGCATAGTAAATAGTGATGTCTCTAAACTTTAAATTACTTTCTTTGTGAGTCAAATCTAGTAAGATCATAATTCTCGAATATATAATGATCCCTACCTTAGTAGCAATATACTTTAATGTTTTTCATCATTCAAACCAAGATTGATTATGAATTAATTTACATTTTCTGCACCTGCACCATCTTCATGGTTGGCATGACTAAGCAGTCAAACTCTGCCATCTATGCACATGCTTCGTTGCTTGTTGATGTAAACTTTCAGATTCTGAAAAAAAATTAAAAATCTAATTTGCAATGCATATACAGTATGTGAGATAATTTGACTTCAGGCCTTCATGTTTCTTTGCCAATGGAAGCAGTCAGTTTATGATTGCAATGCAATTCCAGGCATCAGTAGGATTAGAGTGTCTATCAAGGGAAGTGGTCAGATCCAAACTGGAATATTGTGTCCAATTCTGGGCATCACGATTCAAGAAGGATGTTGACAGGCTTGAATTTGTCAAGAGGAGGGTGCCAAAAATGGTAAAAGGTTTGGAAACCAATCCTATTACAACCAGCTTACAGAGCCGTATGTGTTTAGCTTAGAAGAGAGAAGGTTAAGAGGTGACATGATGGCCATGTTTAAATATTTGGATAGATGCCATGTTAAAGATGGCACAAGCTTGCTTTTTGCTGCCCCCAGAAGTATTCTAACCATGCAATTATTTACACATGACTAGTATTTAATATGTTCCCTGGATGACATCTTGACATTAAACAGGTCTAAATGTTCAGATCGGGATCTCTTCGGATGCAATGGCTGCTTTAGCATGATTTAGCCAGACATGCTGCAGATATGGACAGTGTTTAATTTGGAGGACCTGAGGCTTTCATTGACCTGACTACCAACCCTGGACTCACTCTCTCCCCCTGAAAACCCTAAAGATGTGTGTGTGTGTGTGTGGGGGGGGTGTCATTTGTGCCTATTTCAGTGCATTTTGGATACTCTTGTATTGACCTCCATTCCGGGAAGGCAAAGGGTGGACAAAAGAGGAATTTTGGGCATTTTGCAAGGGATTTGACAGATTGTGTAGAGGAGTGGCCCCCGGAAGATTTCAGTTTTTAACTTTAAGAAGTTAAGAAGTTCTGTCAGTTCATACTTTGTAACACTGTCAGTAAACAAACCTTAGGACCCATGAGACCCCTTTTGTAAAGGGATCTGATTTTTTGGGGCAGTTTCTCTGAAGTCATGCTGTATTTTGGATGTTCTAGTTTGGGTCACTTCCACTCACTGATATCTTAAGAAGTGTGTTTCACCTTTGGCCTTAGGTGTGGTTTTTGCTTTGGGTGCTATGCCCCTACAACTTGAACCACTGTTCTTCTTAAACCAAAGGCTTTCTCTTCATCGCTCTCCAACTTCTGTCAGGAGTTCACCTTGCTGAAGCACTCACCAGAAAGCCAAACGTAATAATAAACAGTTTATTGATAGAACACACAGTGAAAGAGTAAAAATCCAAATATGTGAAGAAAGAAGTCTCAAAAAGCCAGAGATAAATCTACAATGCAAATGCTAAAGCATGAGCATTAATCCAAGATACATGGAACAAAACATGAGCTTGATTAGTCCAAGAATGTGCTTGGCCGACTTACCGGCTGAGCGGGTTGCGGGGCGGGGTTGGCCTCACTGCCATCTTGTGGAGGGATGCAGGGGTTTCTCCTTCCCAGAAGCCCCTGGGGTGGCGGGAAGGTTTACCGCCACTAAATACCGGCTGGCCAATGATGGGGCTGGCCCCGCCCCACCCCCTCTTTGCGCCGGCTGGCCTGCACTTCCGCCTGGGCAGCCTAATTAAGGCTGCCCGGGACTTCTCCTGCAGCACGCGGGGGCCAGTTACTGTTTTTCCTCCCACCCTCCCTACTTCCCTATTCAGGTTTGGTTGGCACTGAGTAACCCTTAGTGAAGTCCTAGGTATAGTGACCCATGGACCTGCGACTGAGTCAATAGGGGAACCTTAGTAGGTGGCAGAGCTGGTGGCTGCTATGGTGGGCATGCCACCTACCAAGGTTCCCCTATTGACTCAGTCGCAGGTCCATGGGTCACTATACCCAGGACTTCACTAAGGGTTACTCAGTGCCAAGTGGAATACTCCTTCGCCCAACCATGTATATGGGCTTGTGATTCATGCTCATACTGTGTATTAATCACATGATTGATTATTTGCATTACATTGTACTGTTTGTAATATTGTTCTGCTATTGAGCATATACTGCCATACAATATAGTGGTTTTTACCTATATATGCTATGTCTTGGTATTCCTTTGACACTGCCCCTTTAAACATTGTGGTTTAGCAGTGTGTATAGAAGTTGCAATAGTGATTACTTTGTCGTGTATTGAAGCCAATCCTCTCACACCAGAAGCGACTTGCAGTTTCTCATGTCGCTCCTGATACAAAAAAAATCATCAGCTGGCTGAACTACAACAGGCAGCTACCCACCCTGACCATGATATGGCAGTTGCAATCTGTCTCATATTGAGTTCTGCCCAATCCGTTGTCAGAAATTTGTTCTGGGGTTGGAAAGAGAAAGGCGCTGAACCAAATTAGTGGATATGTGGAGCCATATCCACTGCATGCAGTTCCCAATGTAGAAATATCTTACAAATGACTCATAGTTAAGAAATCTACCCCTAGGAAGGGAAATTCACTCCTGAAAGCGTTATCAAGGGGACAATGGGTCTGAACTGAAGCTTTATCATCAATACTTAATTCCATAACAAGCGAAATTTTTCAAAATTCAAGTATCACAGTACAGAAAGTGGGGTGAAATCTTCTGAATAGATGCACAGACAACAAAAAAAAACATCACAGGGGTGTTAACCCTTCCCTATGCTGTCCAGGCTATATTTATAAGCAGGAGTTCCCCTTTAAAATGTACCTGTTCTGACTTACATACAAATGAGACTTAAGAACAAATCTAAATAATCTATCTTGTTCATAACTTGGGGATTGCTTGTACTCAGATCCAGCACCTTGGACAGTTGCTTTAAAGTTCAGGCTAAAATTCAGAGCAGAGACATCAGACGAACTACCTATCACCAATCCCACCTTTACCATCAGCTCAGCAAGCTTATCTTTTTATTATTATTTCTTGTTTCTCTCAAACTGAAGATTGTTTCCTGGCTTCAAAATAAGCCCTGGCTAAAGCAAATTAATTGAATTCAGATTGTATCCAAAGGCTATCAAAGCTGATTTATTTTCCAGTCATCAAACCAAAGGATTGTAGAGGCAGAGAGGAGGGTGGAAGAGAGTGGTATAATGGCATCTTTGGCATCTATGGCATCCGTTGGAGATGACCTACATATTCCCCTTCTTGCTTGGCCACCCATGAGCAACTGATGCTTTTGCACAGTGCCAATGAATCATTTATCCTCTGCCTCCCTTCCTGTGCCATCTGGCCATCTGGGCATCATGCACACCCACATACACAAGTGTATACACACTTAGGGAGTGTTTGATAGAAACACACAGACTGCCTGTTCTGAGAGCAGGAAAGTGATTGCTTTAGACTTAGTGGACATTTTTTTGTCTGCCTGAAGGATCAGCTTGGTTCCAGACCCCTGGCCTTTGTCCTTATGTTCCCTGCCGCTTCCTTTTCCTGAGTGTGCTTGACATCACAGCTATGGTTATGTGATTTGCTTTCATTCACTCGTCTATAGTTCGATCTCTGTTTAATTGTTTACAAGATCCTCTCTTTCCTACTGGCCCACCCAGAACTATTAAAGGCAGGGGCAGGCAGTGATTTCTGTAGATCTTTGGTAAAGAATAATGGGATAAGAATGTGTCGTCTTCTCTTGCAGTTGTCTCTTTGAGCTTTCTTGTAAATATGCCAGCTGAGCTGTATATTCAAATGGTTGGGTTGGACCTTCATTTATGCCCGAAGCAGGCCATTATGGGAGACAGACCACAAGAAGTGCTTATAAATTTCCCAGGGATATCCAACCACAATTTAGAGTTCAAAAAGTAACTTGCACAAGCTCTGACCTTGCTGTTGGACAATAAGGGCAAAGGCTGTATGTTCTTAACCCTCCTAATTCCGCGACCCCTTAATAATTCCTCATATTGTTGTGATCCCCAACCATGAAATTATTTTCATGGCTACTTCATAACTGCAATTTTGTTACTGTTAGGAATCCTAATGTAAATGTCTGATATGCAAGCATGTATTTTTATTCACTGGTCCAAATTTGGCACAAATACCTGATACACCCAAATTCCAATACGGGTGGGCTGTGTATGATTTTTTTCACCTACAATCAAAAGAGCATTCTGAACTCACACAGAATTCCCATGATCAATAGAAATTACTTGAAGGGTTTGGTGGGCATTGACCTTGAGTTTTGGAATTGTAGTTCACCTACATCCAGAGATGGATCTAAAATGATGGATTTACAATGATGGATCTGGACCAAACTTGGCACAAATACACAATATGTCCAAATATGAACACTGGTGGGGTTTGGGGAAAATAGACCATGACATTTGGGAGTTGTAGTTGCTGGGATTTATAGTTCACCTACAATCAAAGAGCATTCTGAACCGCACCGACGATAGAATTGGGCCAAACTTCCCACACAGAACCCCCATCATGAACAGAAAATACTGTGTTTTCTGATGGTCTTTGGCAACCTCTCTGACACCCCCCTCACAACCTCCCACCCAAGGTCCTAACCCCCAGGTTAAGAAATGTTGTCCTAAACTGTTACATTAATCTTGTGACTTTTCCTGAACCAGCATGGCCTCTTTTTATTCATGGATAAGGAATGATACATATGGAAAGATTGGTATAGGAATAAAGGGTAAGATTAGGGGAATGCATTTCCACCTGCCATTTAAAACAGCAGGCTAGAAAGCTTACAACTATGCAAGTATCATCATGGCACTGCAAAATGAAAGAGTTTGAGCCAGGGGCAGCAATCTAACACCATGTGGTCCTCAAGCAACCTGTCCATCAGACATAGTGAGGCTTGAATTAGGAATCCTGAAGGCCTGAGCCTTTTAGTTTTCCCTGATTTATTCTGAACTTGTTACATGAGATTGTACTCCTTCTCAGATGACCCTCAGGCCAATACGGAAAACATGAAACCTTAAAACTAACCGTGAGACTTCCTAACAATCGTGTCCAGCCTGTGAACTCTCCTACCTCCCCTACTTCCATGTGCCTCCCCTGCTGACTGTCAGAATGGGCACTGCAGAATGTTTCTACTAACATCTCTCTTCATGCTACATCTCCCAAGTTTAAAAGCAGAACCCACAGTTTGAGCGAATGCATAAACACCAATGTTATACCATTATATACTCGCAACAAATCCATGATGCCTGCATATAGCAAAGCCCTCTGAAGCAGAACTCCAATTACCAGACAGCAGCATAAGAATCTAACCAAATGAATGCAGTGAGGGAGATGAAATCATTCACAGTGGCGAATACAGATACATCTGATTATAGTTCCCTTCAAGAAAGAAAAGTGTCTCATTCTGTTCTAAATCAAACCAATGCTTTCATCTTGTGTCCAGTTCCCAGGAATCTGTTCTGTATGTTCATTCTTTTTATGTCTAGCAACTATTTTTGGATTCTACATCCAATTTATTAATGGGCATCTTTGTGTTCGCATTTGTTTTCATGCGCTTCGGATGACAGCCAACATTGTGACAGGTTTGTCATCTCCGCTGCCACAGCAAGTACAGGACAAGGTGCTGAGCTCCCTTTAGGCTAATCTTTCCTGGGCAAGGAACATAGCAGGATAACAACATCGAGGACTTTGTTATGATTCCTTGATGCTGTATTTTGATTTGGAGCCAACATATTCCTACAAATTTACCCACTGAATTGTACAGGCAACAATCCTCATTTAGGTGCGAGCATTATCAAATCTAGAGGTCAGAGGTTGCTCTGTGCTTTTGTGATAATCATGAATAATCCTCCCTCTTTCTAAGAGGAGTTCAAGACAGATTTACAGCAAAAATAAAGAGTGCAATGCAAGAGACTTAGATAAATGTGGGTGGTCACAAATTTAATTGACAAATCAGGTTGAGATCAAGTTATGACTTGGTGAAAAAAGGGTACCTGCTAATTTTCCAATATTGCGATGGCAGCACGGTAATTTCTGGGTCACAATATACCAAGTAAACACACGGAACAATGTATATGATATCACCAATTAATTCAGTAATGTAAGAAGTAAACATAACATAAAGTCATACAGATAGGTTACCACCAATAGGGAAATCCTCCAGTCTTTGTTCCTACCTATGACGGGACTGAGTCCAAACGAGTAATCCCGGTTTATACCACTGAGGTTAATCCATAAGGTATGTCCAATCAAAATTCAAAGCCAAGGGATGATAGCTTCCACAAAGTTGGATGTGTGCAAATGGTTCCCAGAAGTTTGTAATTCACAATAGGTAGGTCGCTGGTATTTGTAATCCACTAATGGAAGGTAGTGCCAAAAAGCCGCAACAGAAATGTAAACAAATCCCGGTAGATCCAGGATGAGACGCCAACATGTTGAAATTCCAGGCCTGGAACCCTCTTGAATTTCAACATGTCTTGCCCAATTTTATCAGTGGTGTATAGAATGAACTATAAATCCCATCAACTTCAACTTGGAAATGTTGAGGTATATTTTCCCCAAACTCCACCACTGTTCACATTTGGGCATATTGAATATTCGTGCCAAGTTTGGTCCGGATCTATCATTATTTGAGTCCACAGTGCTGTCTGGATGTAAGTGAACTACAACCCCACAACTCAAGATCAATGCCCACCAAACCCTTCGAGTATTTTCAGTTGGTCATGGGAGTTCTGTGTGACAAGTCTGGTACAATTCCATCATTGGTGGAGTTCAGAATGGTCTTTGACTGTTGTTTAACTATAAGTCCCAGCAACTACAACTCCCAAATGACAGAATCAATCCCTCCACCCCTCCAATATTCAAATTTGGGTGTATTAGGTAATTTGTCACAAATTTTGTCCAGTGAATGAAAATACATCCTGCATATCAAATATTTACATTACGATTCATAACAGAGCAAAATTACAGTTATGAAGTAGCAACAAAAATAATTTAATGGTTAAGGGTCACCACAACGTGAGGAACTGTATTAAGGAGGTCACGGCATTAGGAAGGTTGAGAACCAATGAGCTAGAGGCAGCCACAGAAACTATATCCCAAATCTACAGTTTAAGCCTCTCCCTTACCTATCCTCCTAATGCCTCCTTTGCGCTCTCACTCTGCAATGCTTGTTTTCTCCCTCACAACCAGGCTCACCGGTAGTGACATAGCAGCATGGCCTGTGCAATGCCATCCAATTGCTCTGATTTGATGGAGCAAGGCAGAACAACTCTATTGTCATACTTTTTTGGCTCATTTTATGATGTCCCAATTTCTCTTGCCTTCCATTCTCCCCATTCCGCCTTTGTTCTCTGCTTGCTTTAGTTAAAACAAACTGAGTTCAAAGTGCAAAAGTAGTCTGTACTCTCTGCAAGGAGGAGAGGTGAGTGGCAGAATTGTTTTTCTTCCAAGTAAGCTGAAGCAAAAAAACTGCACTTTGTGTGTTCTTCCTCATTAAAAACTTTGGCCTCTTTGACCATGTGCTGATGTTGCTTGATCACATGTGTTCAGTCATCTTGGGCATGCTGGAGGATATGTGTGCATAGTGCCATGCAAATTTCTTAACTGGGAAGCTCATTATATCTGCAAGGAGCAGTTGAAAAGCCTCAAGGGAGGCAAAGCATAGATGCCACCCAAGCACAATAAAACATCCTTCCCAGCTCCAGTGAGTGACCAATCTAAACTTGGGGGAAAGTACCAAACAATACAAAGTTTATATAGAGAATGGATGTCTTTCACCAGTTGTTCCACCATAAATGGCATTGTAGGCTGCACATCATTATAAGGCTTGCCAACATGTCATGAAATATCTTGAGATTTAGACTTAAGATAGTTCACCAAGTCTTCTGCCAAGCAGTATTTATTTATTTACTTACTTTATTTATATTCTGCTCTTCTCACCCCGAAGGGGACTCAGAGCGGATTACAGTACACATACTTGCAGACAATCCCTGCAGTTCAACATATGACATATAGACATATGACATTTATCACAGTACACTACATACTGTACATTTTGACATATCACATATTACATACATACATTTTGACATATTACATACACATATACACATACAGAGACAAACTTTCTGGCCAACAGGGGGAGCTGACGCACTCCTCTCACCGTTTTCCATCGGTCCCTTTGTTCTTCCGCATTCCTGGATTTTTTTAATGGCCCCATAAATTTTGCCTTCCCACTTAATGTGGTACTGTAGCAACCCAGTTCCCTTTCGTGCCTGGGGGGCAGGGGGCAGCACCGGGGGTCCCACTTGCATTAGGGCCTGATGCAGCTGATGAGGATATGGAGGAAGGGGCTGAAGAGTTAGCTGGGCCTTCCTCTCCCACAGAAAGCTTGGCCTGGGATGATGAATGGCCTGACGGCTATGAAAATTGGGAAAGTCAGGCTGACCCTGAGAGCGATGATTCCGATCAGTATGAGAACCCAGGTGGTTTCGGGTCACAGGAGAGGATCAGGGAAACAGTGGAGGAAGAGCCCATGGAAGCTGAAAGGGAGTTCGGCTCTCACGAAGATAGTGAACCAGGTGCTGGGAGGCAAGGACGAAGCTTTGATAGGAGATGGAGCATTGAGTCCAGCAGGAGGGATTGGCACCATAGCCTAGAGCGCCAGAGAAGCGCTAGGTCCCGTAGCACAGATTGGCGGAGAAGCCTAGAGCGTCGGGGGCCTTGCCAAGGGGATTAAGTATAGGATCCGTGGGAACGGATCCTCAGTAGCTCGGCCACTTCTATTCTAAGCGGAGTGACGCGAGCTGAATTCCACGGAGCCAAGTTACCGGCTCAGGCCTTGCCAAGAAGTTTCTTGGGTTGCTCATGAACTTTGTCTTGTTCCTTGCCATGGGCCAAGTCCTTGATCTGCATAGTTTTGCGGAGCTTTTGCCACGTTTGCCTTTGGATTTTACTTACGGACTCTTTACCTTTTGGAACTGACTTTTTGATACTTTTTATGGACAATTTACCTTTTCACCTGTTTCTTATTATTCAATAAATAGTTAGATGATTACCGTCTCTGTGTGTGTGATTAAGGGGCTGGGCCAAGACCCTGCATCGTGACAGGTACCTTAATGTGGTCTCTAGAAGTTACGTGACAATTTACAACTCAGAACTCATAACGGTCTTGATTTTACATGTGCCGAAGTGGTGTAATGTTTGATAATGGACCCAGTGGAATAGAGAGCAGTCATCAAGTTCCTTTACTTGAAAGGCCGCACAACAAAGGAGACATTCAATGAGATAAAAGAGGTTTATGGTGATGATTCTCCATCATATGATGCAGTCAAGAACTGGATTTGTTAAATCCAATATGGTTGGACTTTGGTGCAAACAGCTCCAATTCCAGGCCTATCCTACTCTGCTATTGATAAACACACCATCCAGCAAATGGTGGTTACCACTTTGGAAAATCACTGCATAATCATTCACCACCTAGCCCAAAATGTCAAGATTAGTGTGGGGTCCATGGAAAAAAAATCATCCAAGACCATCTTCACATGCATAAGGTATCCACTCGTTGGGTCCCCTGGCTGCACCTTTCCAGAAGCAGGAACGAGTTGAATGCTCTCGGACTCTATTGACGATGTATCATAGAAACCAGGACTTTTTCAACAGATTGATTACACATGATGAAATCTGGGTCCATCACTATGATTCTGAGACTAAAGTCCAGTTGATGCAATGGAAGCATCATGATTCACCACCTCCAAAGAAGGCATGTGCCCAACTCTCAGCAGGCAAGTCATGCTCACAGTATTATGGGACTAGCACGGAGTAGTATTGATGGATTTCCTAGCAAAGGATAATATAATCACTGGGGCATCCTATGCTTCACTGCTGCAGCAATTACGGGAGGCCATCAAAACCAAGAGCTGTGGCATGCTCACGAAAGGTGTGCCTTCTGCAAGACAGTGCATCCAGTTCACAACTCACATGTTACCCAAATGGAAGCATGCTCATGTGGCTTTAAAATTCTACTGGATCCCCCTTATTCACCTGACCTTGCACCATCGGACTTCCACCTCTTTCCAACAATGAAGTTATTTTTGATGGGCAAGCATTTGTCATTTGATGAGACTCTGATTTCCAAAGTCACAATGTGGCTTTTGGAGCAACCTGTCGACTTCTACAAGTGAGATGTTTACAGTTGCTTAAAAAGATGAGAAAAGTGTGTGTCCCTAGGTCAGTGTTTCACAACCGCTGTGACGCGGCACACTAGTGCGCCGTGACGGACCTCCTGCTGTGCTGCGAGAAAAGCTCTCTACCCCCCTTCCTTCCCCCCTCCTCCTGCCGAACTCCTGCTGCTTGGGGGAGGAGGAGGAAGGGCCAGGCGGCGGCGAAGCGAAAGAAGAAGGGGCCGGGGTGCCGCCTCCTTCGGCCGTTTCCCCAACCAGCCTCCAATCCACTATGACTCCCGCCATGACTATCGCCCCTCGCTCGCTGAAGCCACACGGAGGAGGAGCCCCACCCACTGAAGCATGTCCACCACTAATGCTCCTCCTCCTCCTCGTGGCTTCAGTGAGCGAGGGGTGGGAGTCATGGCGGAGAGCGGCGCCGGGGACGAGGGCCATGACTCCCACTCCTCGTTCACACTGCCCCCTCAAGGCTGGAGAAGCTGTGGGAGAGCTGAAGCCGGGGGAGGGGGAGGGGCATGGCGGGGCCTGGCTCCGTCTCCTCCCCCTGGCTTCAGCTCTCCCACAGCTTCTCCAGCCTTGAGGGGACAGTGCCAAGGCAGCATTGTGCTGGCTCTGCCACTGCTGGCTTGGCACTGCCCCCTCAAGGCTGGAGAAGCTGTGGGAGAGCTGAAGCCGGGGGAGGGGGCGGGGCATGGCAGGGCCTGGCTCCGCCCCCTCCCCCGGCTTCAGTGCTCCCACAGCTTCGCCAGCCTTGAGGGGGCAGTGCCAAGCCAGCGGTGGCAGAGCCAGCACAATGCTGGCTTGGCACTGCCCCTCAAGGCTGGCGAAGCTGTGGGAGAACTGAAGCCGGGGGAGGGGGCGTGGCATGGTGCGGCCTGGCTCCGCCCCCTCCCCTGGCTTTGGCACTCCCAGCAGTTGCTCCCAACCGGCCACCATCCCCCAGCTGTTCTTTACTGTGTTAGAGTGTCACTTTGGTTGGTGGTGTGCCCCCGGATTTTTTAAATGTTAAAAGTGTGCCGCGGCTCAAAAAAGGTTGGGAAACACTGTCCTAGGTGACACCTATGTAGAGAAGGACTTCTAACTGTGCCAAGTTTTATTGCTCTCAGTTCACAGGAAGTGGGTCGGGGGGGGGATCTTTAATGACTGGGTGTATTTTTTCAGCAATTGTACTGAGATAATGGGACTAATGGTTAGAGCAGAACTTCAGTCATCTGCACCATAGTTTGTTTTCCTCTCTGTATAGTAGCAGAGCCAGAACAAATTTTGCAGAATACTCCAGTTCAGGCATTTTGTAAAACATAATTTGGATTCCTTTATCACTGTGTGTCTGTGTATATCTATAGATATACATATATTTTATTTCTACCACACACCTTGAATGCATAAGTATTATGAGAACAATTCAATACATGGATTCATGCTTTTTGAGCTGCTTTGTATAAGCATAGGATCTAGAAGTAAAGCTTTCCCTAGACTTTAATATTTCAGGCTCAGTAGGTTTTTTTTAAAACCATCCAACACAGAGAAAAACGTGGAAGTCAGGCAGCAGGGTTTAACCTACTCTTCTTCCAAATTTGTTATTTCTCAACGGGCAGTACGTTAGTTTCCAAGTAGAACATCCAGGCACGTCCCTCTCCACCTGTAGCTTGAAGTGGTACTAAACAGATACACCTCTTGATTCTACTGAAGGAATATTAACTGACCCGTAGGCTTTTGTCATAGCTCTGATCTTCTAGCTTCAGTTCTAGCAGAATTTGTGTTCTTTTGGAGTCTATTTCACCGGCATTCATCCTTCATGAAAAGAACTGGTCTTTTTTCAAGCTAAACTCTACCCAGAAAAGAGAGCATTGTGGAATTGCTGTTGGATAAATATTTTCCAATGTGTCTCTCCCATCCCCCACAGCATGCAGGCAGCATTTCATTTCACAAGTGGATTATCATAAGTATTGTGCCATTAAAGAAGCATTTCTCAGATCTGAGCATATTGAATGAATCATATGCATTCAGTTGCTCTGAGTGGCCTGTGGATGAAAGCTCCAAGCTGACCTTCGCTAACCGCCCCTCTGAGCTTCTTCCCTGAATACTTATTAGCTATTTACAGATGGAAGCACATCGGCAAAATAACTGACTGTTAGGACAAGTATCACTTTCTGGACTTACGGTAGCTGCTGCATGACCTAAACTGACCACTGGCAAGTGTTCCTTTCCTTTCCCATAGTTATTAAAAGAATTGGGAATTAAAAAGAGTGAGAAATGTCCTTCAAAAAGTAATTACAGTTATGCCCTTTCCCTGCCTGATCAGTGGGTGGGGAAAGGTTATTACCTCCTCCCACGAAGGGAGGCTATTGGTTCCCTGGATGGAACCTTCTGGGGAATGGGCAGAGGCAGCCTATGGTGTTGGGGCAGCCTCCTCCTTAATTCCCATTTGAGGTGTTGACCCACCACTCCCGCCCGGTGACAGTATAGTGGTCACCTTAGGGGCCGGGTAGGATTTTTTCCCCTTCTACATTCTAGGGTTGTTGTTGTTTTTTTTGCCTACCCTGTACTGTTATTGGGACTTTCTGGGATGGCGGTTCTATAAATAGGACAGTGTAAATAGTTTAGGGTAATCCATAGACCCATATTCACTCATGCACTCTTCAAAGTTGGTTGGGCCAGTGCAGAAATACACTTACCTGGACGGCTGTTTAAGGTCCTGAAATTTTGAGAGTCCGGTTAAGTATTTTCAGAGTGGTTTTCTTGTGTTTTCCTTGAGAAGTTGCCCAGTTTTGTGTTATAGGGGACTCAGGGGAGTTTCCCAGTGTAGCCGAGGGGTTGTTCGCTCGCAGACGCTACCTCGGCTAGGCCACACCTTGTTCCCTTGACACTTGAGTTTAGTGAGGTTAAACTTAAATCGGTAACTTTTAAATAAAGGTTGCCCCCAAATTTGATCCAATTACTGTTGTCTGTCTCATTAATTCGGGGGTTGGAAGGTAATCGGGTTGCTGTGAGTTTTCTAGGCTGTATGACCAAGTTTCAGAAGCATTATCTCCAGAAGTTTCACCCACATCTATGGCAGGCATCTCAGTGGTTGTGAGGTCTGTTGGAAACTAGGCAAGTGAGGTTTATATATCTGTTACTATGCAATGAGACACACAAACAAAGACAGAGGCTTCTTCTTTCATTTCTGGCTTTGGAGGCAGTGCTCATCTCTGGCTCTGGGGAGGTGCTGTTCCGTAATCTGCATTTCCAAGCTGAAGAGCCTGCATTGTTACCTCCTGGTCATGTAACCAGCATGACTGCTTGCGTATGCCTTTCCCACGAAAGCAGAACCTATTTATCTACTTACATTTGTATGTTTTCAAACTGCTTGGTTGGCAGGAACTGGGCTAATAGCAGGAGCTCACCTCGCCCTGCTGATTTGAACTGCCGACCTTCAGGTCAGCAGTTCAGCAGCACAAGGGTTTAACCCATTGTGCCACCGTGGCCCTAGAATAAAGTCCTAGGTCTTCCTTCCTGCCCCACATTGCCAACATTCTTACACTCCAGTAGCATAGGAGAGTTACCCAAAGTTACTTTAGGCAGCCTAATGCTGTCCATGTGTGTAGATGGTTCAACAAGGCTTACTCCCAAGTAAAGATAAAAACATGTACCATCTCAAGAGCCATGGTTTGAGATTCTTATATCAATCTACGTGAGCTTGACTCACACTTGACATTACACGGTGAATATGCTGGATGCTCTTTTTCCTGAATCTACCAGTTTTATATATGTGAGTGCATTTGCCCTTAGAAACAAAAGATCTAAAGATTTAAAAGAAAGCTTCACTGCTCAGCTAAGAGTGCCGAGGTGAATGGTTTGATTTTTAATGAGACAATGATTAGAGGAAACAAGCCATTTAGCACCTAGCTGTTTTTTAGGTTATTGGACAACATGAGGATTTGTCTTAGGTGCCAAGTCTGCTATTGAGAGCCTGAGGCTAGTGGCAGAGTTCTCATGCATCTCCCTTTCTCCAACATAGGTGAGCTTCAGGCCATAGCAGTCTGTTTGTGTGTGTATGGGTGATACACCTCCCCCCATATTCAAGAAGACATCGACACAAGTAGTTGGAGTAAAATATGGCCACAACTCATTTATTGATAACAGGAAGAAGGGTTGGCAGCCATGCATGGGTCCTGGATCGGGGGTCGGACAACAGCTGATGTCTGAAGATACTTACATCCCTGGGTGCCACCGGCACACCGCCGGTACCCACAAGCTCTGCACCCCAGGGGACCGGGCGTTATCTCCCCTTCCAACCAGGGATGATACACCACCCTGATCTAGGGGCCATGCCGCACGCCAAACACAGAGTTGAGACAAGATAAACACACAACAACAGCAAGATCAGCTGAGAAAATACAGAGCAAGATGAACACCAAACAACAGCAAGATAAGCTAACAAATGTGAAGCAATGCTACATGCAGGGAGGGTGGGTGGAAAAGCTGATGCAGGCGCAGTGCCTGCTGGTAGGCCTTGGGCAACCTTAAGTAGGCTACCCAGGTGGAAGAGAGGCCTGGCCCCATTTGCGAGCTTGGCCAGGGCGGGGCCAGCCGGCTCTGGTGGCAGGAAAATCTCCCGCCACCCAGGGGGCTTCTGGGAGGAAGAAGCCCCCCTCCCAATCCATAAAGGCAGCGAGGACACCCAGCGCCGCAATCTGCTCAGCCCGGTAAATCGGGCCAAGCCATTTCCCTCGAAAATAGGAGAATTACTATAGTTTCCTAGAAGCCAGAAAATACAATTACTTCCCGGTTTTGGAAAATTCCTAAGAAAATCAATTAAGGCTCCTGAGACACCCCCGGGCCCTCTTTGTCCTGGTAAAGTGAACATGGCTCAACCAGTGCGGGAATTTCAGTGTAAGCCTTCCTTCTGATCACATTTCTTACACTCCTGTGTTATCAGTGGAGCTATCAGGAAGCTGCATCTTGTCTCTATTTCAGGCAGAGCAATAAATTTGAGATTTTTTTTGCTTCTGTGTGCACATTTTCAGCTCTGGGGAGAAATTGGAAGGCAAGAAATGCATAAGCACCCATCGTACAACTGCTTCAGGGACTGGAAGAGAGAAAGGATTCATTCTGTCAAAGCTGCAAGGCAGATCTCATCCATTGAAGCTACACTTCAAGGATGTAGAAGTAAGCTTTGATTTATGTTGCATTCCTGGATTCACAATGCAAATTGGGACAGAGGTAAAGGGGGTGGGGGGGCAGGTCCATAGGGAACCATCAGAGAACAGGGGATACATTCTGTCAAAGCTGTAGTAGCAATATAGTTAGTGAGTTTACTCAGTCCACAAACAAATTTCAAGCAGGTTAAAGCATTAACCATCAGAACGTACCTTTTTTAGTGTAAAGAAATGTGCAGATGCTCTTATGGGGACCACAAGAGACAGCAATTGCTGATCCCAACGGGACATTGCTTGGGTTAGCTGGCTTGCTATAAATGACACTTTCTCTTCAGAAAAGCACCCAAAGAGGGCAACTGGGAAGAACTATATCCTTTTAGTGTGTCTTCTCCAGCAGTCTTTCCAGGGGAAGAAAACACAGGAGATAGAGAAGCAGCTCATCTCTTGCCATGCCCCCTCCAGCTTTGTTTACCAAATGAAAAAATAACAGACTTCTGGATTGCTGTGTGTTTTCTGGGCTGTATGACCATGTTTCAGAAGCATTCTCTCCTGACATTTCACCCACATCTATGGCAGGCATCCTCAGAGATTGTAAAGTCTGTTAGAAACTAGCCAAGTGGGGTTTATACAGCTGTGGAATTTCCAGGGTGGGAGAACGAACTCTTGTCTGTTTGAGGCAAGTGTGAATGCTGGAATTGGCAGCCTTGATTAGGATTGAATGGTTGTACAACTTCAAAGACTGGCTGTTTCCTGCTTGGCAGAATCCTTTGTTGGGAGGTGTTAGCTGGCCCTGATTGTTTCCTGTATGGAATTCCCCTGTTTTCTGAGAGTTGTTCTTTGTTTACTGTCCTGATTTTAGAGGGTTTATTTTTAAAAATACTGGTAGCCAGATTTTGTTCATTTTCAAGGTTTCTTCCTTTCTGTTGAAATTGTCCACATGCTTGTGGATTTCAATGGCTTCTCTGTGTAGACTGACATGGTAGTTGTTAGAGTGGTCCAGCATTTCTGTGTTCTCAAATAACATGCTTTGTCCAGGTTGGTTCATCAGGTGCTCTGCTATGGCTGACTTCTCAGGTTGAGTTAGTCTGCAGTGCCTTCCATGTTCCTTGATTCGTGTTTTGGCAATGCTTATGTATTTTAATCTACTTGTATTTTAATCTTTTATTGTTTGTATGATGTTTTAAATTGTAATTTGGCATTGAATCCTTGCTGTTAACTGGCCTGAGTCCCTCTGCGGAGGTTGAGAAGATCGGTAAATAAAATTTTTAAATAAATAAATAAATAAATGCTGCGTTTGGCGGTCCCTATGTAGACTTGTCCAAAGCTGCATGATATACGGTAGGCTCCCGCAGAGGTAAGAGGATCACTCTTGTCCTTTGCTGAATGTAGCATTTGTTGGATTTTCTTAGTGGGTCTATAGATAGTTTGTAGGCTGTGGACAATCCATGAATATATAAACCCCACTTGCCTAGTTTCCAATAAATATCACAATTCTGAGGATGCCTGCCATAGATTGCAATGGCTCCCTATTGAGTACCAGATTGCCTTCAAAGTGCTGGTGTTAACCTTTAAGGCCTTGCATGGTCTGGGGCCAGTGTATCTGAAGGACCGCCTTTCCCTGCACGTTCCCCAGAGACCCCTACGATCCATGGATCATAGCCTATTAGTGGTTCCATCAGTTAAGACTTGCCACCTGTCATCGACGCGGCAGCGCACTTTTTCTGTTGCAGCACCTACCCTCTGGAACGCCCTTCCGGACGAGGCACGAGCAATAACGGATCTACAGGCTTTTCGGACAGCCTCTAAGACCAACCTGTTCCGCCAGGCGTCCAGTCTCTAAGCTGTAACCCCTACTCTGGTTTTAATCTGTTTTTATTCTGTTTTATTATGTTTGTAGTATATTTTGTTGTGTGGTTCACTGCTGTGAACCACCCTGAGCCTTTTCGGGAAGGGTGGTATAGAAGTCGAAATAATAAATAATAAATAAATAAATAAATATGTCAGGAGAGAATGCTTCTGAAACTTGGTCATACAGCCCGGAAACATGGTCATACAACCCGGAAAACTCACAGCAACCCAGTGATTCCAGCCATGAAATCCTTTGACAACACATTAAAAGCAAACTTCACTTGCTCACTAAGCAAATAAAGGAAATCTTTTCAAACTATTTCAAAAGCCCAATATTCTAATTTCTTATTCCACCTCAGGCCACCTTTTAAGCAGCCAAAGGAAATTCTTCTTCCAAATGATAACAAGATTTGAGTTTTTGCGCTGCCTTATCCCAGCTCACACCAGACAGATAAAAGAAATGTAGTCCTGCCAGCTTTTCATGCAAATCAAAACTCCAGGCCCAAAATCCAAACAGCCTCACTCTCATTCTTCCTTCCTACTTCCTCCTTGCACTTCTGCAACACCCAACAGCACATTAACCCTGGAAGACCTATGCATTCTACATAATGCCATTATTTAGTTATTTCTGGAGAAACGTTGCAAATCAGAAATGCTATGCATATTTACTTCCTCAGTCCAAGCATGGTTTATGAATTTAAGAAGAAAAGTGTTATGGTCACACCTTTTTCCTTTCTTCTTTCTCTTGCACATATTAATGGAATGCCTGTGAATAATTTAAAAATATGGCTTTCTTTTCTATTGCATTTGAATAATGAAAATAAGGTTTTAAGTTCTAACAACTACAATCAAGCTGTGGTTTGTGGTTCTGGTTTGTAGTCTGAGCTTAAAGTAGCTTTCCTATTTGGATTTAATGAGTAACTGTGATTTAACCAATTCCAGAGGTATTGCCTTAAGGCGCTGGGAGACAGCACCTGTTTGTGGTCCAATAAATTAGGTCAGTGCAAAGCTACAGAATTATTTGTGTCTCATTTCAGAGGATTTTACTTCAGGGAACAAGGGAATGATTATACCTTTGTGCAAATCGGTGAACTGCCTCCAACTGTTGTATAGTAGCCCCCCCCCCTTTTTTTTACATAGAATTGTTGTAGTGCCATTTGTGGAAAATCTCTGAAAAGGATAGAAAGTGTCTGTGTATTCTAGTCCAGTGTTTTTCAACCTTTTATGAGCACATTTTTTACATTTACAAAATCCTGGGGCACACCACCAACCAAAATGACACTCTAACACAGTAATACATATAGTTCAGGGCTGTCCAACTGGCGGCCCTGGGGCCATACACGGCCCCCCAGCCCCTTCCCTACGGCCCCCTATCCTTTTAAAAAAGAAATTGGCTGTTTAAAATAAAAAAAATATTTTTTAAAATTTATTTTGAATTTTTTTAATATATTTTTTTCTCAGGAGGGAGGGGCGGGGCAGGGAGGAGAAGGAGCAGGCTCCCTCCTCCTCCATTTTTTTCACGGCGGGAGGGGGGGGGGCAGGGAGGAGGAGCTCCGGAGATGGTGCACAGCCACGGCGGAGAACCGAGAAGAGGAGCTTTCTGTGCCGCGCCACCTCCTGCTCCTTTTCGCGGGTGCCCCCCCCCCCTTCCTTCCTTCATTCACTCCAGCGATCACACTCACATCTAGTTTACTTGCAAGCCCATCTGTATATAAACCTCACTTCTTCCTAAACCTTTCCAGTGATGGTGACTCAAACTGGATTATGCAAATATTGATACCTGAGCAGAGAAAGGGAAAAATCAAAACCAACTACCATGAGAAATAAAATTCCAGTTTTGTAAATTTCCAGTTTCAATCCTTTCTAAATAAGCACTGAAAGGAATGCAAATTAAGGTTCCTGTTATTGGCTGAGTCCCTCCGCCTTGGCCACGCCCCTTCCCTTTCCTCTCTGCCTAAACTAGAAGAGGAGGATGAGACGCCATACAGCCCAATAATCTTACAACAGCCCAGCATTTTCTCCTGATGTTTTGCCCACATCTAAGGGGGAGATGGGGATGGGAATATAGGGGGCAGAAATATAATAATAACAGAAATGAATGTATTTAATTTGGAAATAAGGGGAGATGGGGATGAGGAATATATGGGGCAGAAATATAATAATAATGTACTTAATTTGGAACTGAGGGCTGTTTTGCTGAGGTGGGCTCCTTTCTTCCTTCTTCCTTGCTTTAATTCTTGCTTTTATGTTATTTATTTATATTTATTTCCCTCCCATATATATTCCTTCTTCAATCCATCTCTCTTCTGATTTTTATTTATATTTATATTTATTTTCATTCAGTTCCATTTTTAAAAATTTATTTTATAATTAATAATGCAACTAGTAATTGTAAGTAAGTGGAGCCGGGGGAGGGGCAGAGCCGGAGGGGGGCCAGAGTGGGGGCGGAGCTGAAGAGGGAGGGGCAGGGCGGGCCGGGGGGCAAGAGGCAGACCCTAAGGCCCCCTGGTGATCAGTGACCGGAATTTAGGCCCCCGGTCCGGTAGAAGTTGGACAGCCCTGATATAGTTAATATGTTTTTAAATGTATTTATACACTCAGTGTGAAACATGGGCCTTTTTCGATGAACACAACATAGATATCCTGGCAGGAATGGCAGAAAGAAACACATGCTGTTGTGCTCTCCCTCTCTCTCTCTCTCTCTCTCTCTCTCTCTCTCTCTCTCTCTCTCTTGATATGTGTGTGTGTGTGTGTGTGTGTGTGTAATGTTCATTTGTGGGATTAACATAACTCAAAAACCACTAGACAAATTTGGCCACAAAACATACTAATACTAACCCAAGGAGGGACCATCAGTCAAAAAATTGATTTTGTCATTTGGGAGTTGTAGTTGCTGGGAGTTATAGTTCACCCGCAATCAAAGAGCATTCTAAACTCCACCAATGATGGAATGGAATCAAACTTCCCACACAGAACTCCCATAACCAAGATAAAATACTATAAGAGTTTAGTGGGCATTGACCTTGAGTTTTGGAGTTGTAGTTCACCTACATCCAGAGAGCACTGTGGACTCAAACAATGTTGGATCAGGACCAAACTTGGCATGAATACTCAATATGTCCAAATGTGAACACAGATGGAGTTTAGGGAAAATAGAGCTTCACAGGTGGGAGTTACAGTTTCTGGGATTTATAGTTAACACACAATCAAAGAGCATCCTGAAATCCAGCAACAATGGAATTGAACCAAACTTGGCACACTGTACTCTCATGAGACCAATAGAAAGTACTGAAAGGGTTTGGTGGGCATTGACCGTGACTTTGGGAGTTGTAGTTCACCAGTCCCTCCTCTTATTTCCAAAGGTGCAAACTTTTTTCTTTTCCTCAGAGCAGGGGTTGCGAAGGCGCCTGCTCGGGCTTCCTCCTCCCCCTCCCTGGGGCCCCCTCCTCACCTCTCCTTCCCAGCCAGACTTCACAGATGCGGGGGGCTCCTCCCAGCCCATCTTTGCCAAAGGCAGCCTATCCCACGTGCCCAGGGCCGGCCCCACGCTCTTAAAGGGAAACGTGCCGCCAAGCCAGGCCCACGCGGCTGCACGTCCTCGAGCAATAACAAATGCCCCCTGGCCATCTCAGCCCTCCCCCCCTCTCTCACACACACAAGCAATAGAGAGGGGAGACACACAAGGTAGGAAGGGAAGGGAGGAGGAGGAGAGCGAAGGCATGCTCTGCAGTGCTTGCTCCTGGCCTCCTCTTCTCCCCCCTCTCTTCCCTCCGTTGGCCGCTCTGCTTGCCTGTCTGCTGGGGCCCTTACGGGGCCAGTCAGAATCGACTGGCAGGCCACGAAAATGCCCAGGTCTGGTTTTTGGAGGTTCCAATTTCCCACGGCACACCTGATGATCGCTCACGGCACACACTAGTGTGCCCACGGCACTGGTTGGGAAACACTGTTCTAGTCAATAGTAGTTTACAGATAAACAGCTTCTTCTTCTCTAAGCAGTAGAAGGAATTTGAGCAAGCAGTTGCAGATGAATTTAAGTCCATGATCTATTTAAACTCTATGGTTCACAGAAGATTTTTTTAAAGAGATACATTGCAGCACTCTGTAGTGACAGTTCACACATGGATGTGTGTTTCTCTGGAAGCCTGCTCACTTAGTGACTCACCAGTAAAGGTGCAAACTGTCCCCCAACAGTGCTAAGTTTCTGTTGAAATTGGGTAATGGTGAAGCTCTGTTCAGCATTAATTTCACACATGCAACTAACCACTTGTAAATCTATAAAAATAAAAATGTAAATGTCTGTTTGTGAATTGTCTCAAATTTCCCAAAATACTTCACCGATTGCTGAAATTAGGACACAACGTTGCATTCGAACAGGTAATTTTTAAAATGTATTCACATTCTACTATTATCTAGATCAGGGCTGTCCAACTGGGCCCTGGGACGTCTACGGCCCCAGCCCCCTTCCCTATTTATCCTTTTAAAAAGAAATTGGCTGTTTTAAAATAAAAAAAATATTTTTAAAATTTATTTTGAATTTTTTTTAATATATTTTTTTCTCTCAGGAGGGAGGGCGGGGCAGGAGGAGAAGGAGCAGGGCTCCTCCTCCTCCATTTTTTTTGGCGGGGGGAGGGGCGGGGGCAGGGAGGAGGAGCTCGAGAGATGGTGCACAGCCACGGCGGAGAACCGAGAAGAGGAGCTTTCTGTGCCGCGCCACCTCCTGCTCCTTTTTCGGGTGCCCCCCCTTCCTTCCTTCATTCACTCCAGCGATCACACTCACATCTAGTTTACTTGCAAGCCCATCTGTATATAAACCTCACTTCTTCCTAAACCTTTCCAGTGATGGTGACTCAAACTGGATTATGCAAATATTGATACCTGAGCAGAGAAAGGGAAAAATCAAAACCAACTACCATGAGAAATAAAATTCCAGTTTTGTAAATTTCCAGTTTCAATCCTTTCTAAATAAGCACTGAAAGGAATGCAAATTAAGGTTCCTGTTATTGGCTGAGTCCCCTCCGCCTTGGCCACGCCCCCTTCCCTTCCTCTCTGCCTAAACTAGAAGAGGAGGATGAGACGCCATACAGCCCAAAAAACTTACAACAGCCCAGCATTTTCTCCTGATGTTTTGCCCACATCTAAGGGGGAGATGGGGATGGGAATATAGGGGGCAGAAATATAATAATAACAGAAATGAATGTATTTAATTTGGAAATAAGGGGGAGATGGGGATGGGAATATATGGGGCAGAAATATAATAATAATGTACTTAATTTGGAACTGAGGGCTGTTTTGCTGAGGTGGGCTCCTTTCTTCCTTCTTCCTTGCTTTAATTCTTGCTTTTATGTTATTTATTTATATTTATTTCCCTCCCATATATATTCCCTTCTTCAATCCATCTCTCTTCTGATATTTATTTATATTTATATTTATTTCATTCAGTTCCATTTTTAAAAATTTATTTTATAATTAATAATGCAACTAGTAATTGTAAGTAAATTGGAGCCCGGGGAGGGGGGCAGAGCCGGAGGGGGCGGGGCCAGAGTGGGGGCGGAGCTGGGGAGGGGCAGGGGCGGAGCCGGGGGCAGAGGCAGACCCTAAGGCCCCCCAGGTGATCAGTGACCGGAATTTAGGCCCCCGGTCCGGTAGAAGTTGGACAGCCCTGATATAGTTAATATGTTTTTAAATGTATTTATACACTCAGTGTGAAATCTGGGCCTTTTTCGATGAACACAACATAGATATCCTGGCAGGAATGGCAGAAAGAAACACATGCTGTTGTGCTCTCCCTCTCTCTCTCTCTCTCTCTCTCTCTCTCTCTCTCTCTCTCTCTCTCTTGATATGTGTGTGTGTGTGTGTGTGTGTGTAATGTTCATTTGTGGGATTAACATAACTCAAAAACCACTAGACAAATTTGGCCACAAAACATACTAATACTAACCCAAGGAGGGACCATCAGTCAAAAAATTGATTTTGTCATTTGGGAGTTGTAGTTGCTGGGAGTTATAGTTCACCCGCAATCAAAGAGCATTCTAAACTCCACCAATGATGGAATGGAATCAAACTTCCCACACAGAACTCCCATAACCAAGATAAAATACTATAAGAGTTTAGTGGGCATTGACCTTGAGTTTTGGAGTTGTAGTTCACCTACATCCAGAGAGCACTGTGGACTCAAACAATGTTGGATCAGGACCAAACTTGGCATGAATACTCAATATGTCCAAATGTGAACACAGATGGAGTTTAGGGAAAATAGAGCTTCACAATTGGGAGTTACAGTTTCTGGGATTTATAGTTAACACACAATCAAAGAGCATCCTGAAATCCAGCAACAATGGAATTGAACCAAACTTGGCACACTGTACTCTCATGAGACCAATAGAAAGTACTGAAAGGGTTTGGTGGGCATTGACCGTGACTTTGGGAGTTGTAGTTCACCAGTCCCTCCTCTTATTTCCAAAGGTGCAAACTTTTCTTTTTCCTCAGAGCAGGGGTTGCGAAGGCGCCTGCTCGGGCTTCCTCCTCCCCCTCCCTGGGGCCCCCTCCTCACCTCTCCTTCCCAGCCAGACTTCGCAGATGCGGGGGGCTCCTCCCAGCCCATCTTTGCCAAAGGCAGCCTATCCCACGTGCCCAGGGCCGGCCCCACGCTCTTAAAGGGAAACGTGCCTCCAAGCCAGGCCCACGAGCTGCACGTCCTCGAGCAATAACAAATGCCCCCTGGCCATCTCCAGCCCTCCCCCCTCTCTCTCACACACACAAGCAATAGAGAGGGGGAGACAGCGCAAGGTAGGAAGGGAAGGGAGGAGGAGGAGAGCGAAGGCATGCTCTGCAGTGCTTGCTCCTGGCCTCCTCTTCTCCCCCCTCTCTTCCCCTCCGTTGGCCGCTCTGCTTGCCTGTCTGCTGGGGCCCTTACGCGGGCCAGTCAGAATCGACTGGCAGGCCACGAAATGCCCAGGTCTGGTTTTGGAGGTTCCAATTTCCCACGGCACACCTGATGATCGCTCACGGCACACTAGTGTGCCACGGCACACTGGTTGGGAAACACTGTTCTAGTCAATAGTAGTTTACAGATAAACAGCTTCTTCTTCTCTAAGCAGTAGAAGGAATTTGAGCAAGCAGTTGCAGATGAATTTAAGTCCATGATCTATTTAAACTCTATGGTTCACAGAAGATTTTTTTAAAGAGATACATTGCAGCACTCTGTAGTGACAGTTCACACATGGATGTGTGTTTCTCTGGAAGCCTGCTCACTTAGTGACTCACCAGTAAAGGTGCAAACTGTCCCCCAACAGTGCTAAGTTTCTGTTGAAATTGGGTAATGGTAAAGCTCTGTTCAGCATTAATTTCACACATGCAACTAACCACTTGTAAATCTATAAAAATAAAAATGTAAATGTCTGTTTGTGAATTGTCTCAAATTTCCCAAAATACTTCACCGATTGCTTCGAAATTAGGACACAACGTTGCATTCGAACAGGTAATTTTTAAAAATGTATTCACATTCTACTATTATCTAGATCAGGGCTGTCCAACTGGCGGCCCTGGGGCCGTACACGGCCCCCCAGCCCCTTCCCTACGGCCCCCTATCCTTTTAAAAAAGAAATTGGCTGTTTAAAATAAAAAAAAAATTTTTAAATTTATTTTGAATTTTTTAATATATTTTTCGCGGCAGGGAGGGGCGGGGCAGGAGGAGAAGGAGCAGGCTCCTCCTCCTCCATTTTTTCACGGCGGGAGAGGCGGGGGCAGGGAGGAGGAGCTCCGGAGATGGCGCACAGCCACGGCGGAGAACCGAGAAGAGGAGCTTTCTGTGCCGCGCCACCTCCTGCTCCTTTCGGGTGCCCCCTTCCTTCCTTCATTCACTCCAGCGATCACACTCACATCTAGTTTACTTGCAAGCCCATCTGTATATAAACCTCACTTCTTCCTAAACCTTTCCAGTGATGGTGACTCAAACTGGATTATGCAAATATTGATACCTGAGCAGAGAAAGGGAAAAATCAAAACCAACTACCATGAGAAATAAAATTCCAGTTTTGTAAATTTCCAGTTTCAATCCTTTCTAAATAAGCACTGAAAGGAATGCAAATTAAGGTTCCTGTTATTGGCTGAGTCCCTCCGCCTTGGCCACGCCCCTTCCCTTCCTCTCTGCCTAAACTAGAAGAGGAGGATGAGACGCCATACAGCCCAAAAACTTACAACAGCCCAGCATTTTCTCCTGATGTTTTGCCCACATCTATGGCAGGCATCCTCAGAAGTTGTGAGGTCTGCTGGGGGTGGGAATATAGGGGGCAGAAATATAATAATAACAGTAATGAATGTATTTAATTTGGAAATAAGGGGAGATGGGGATGGGAATATAGGGGCAGAAATATAATAATAACAGTAATGAATGTATTTAATTTGGAAATAAGGGGAGATGGGGATGGGAATATAGGGGCAGAAATATAATAATAACAGTAATGAATGTATTTAATTTGGAAATAAGGGGGGAGATGGGGATGGGAATATAGGGGCAGAAATATAATAATAACAGTAATGAATGTATTTAATTTGGAAATAAGGGGGAGATGGGGATGGGAATATAGGGGGCAGAAATATAATAATAACAGAAATGAATGTATTTAATTTGGAAATAAGGGGGAGATGGGGATGGGAATATATGGGGCAGAAATATAATAATAATGTATTTAATTTGGAACTGAGGGCTGTTTTGCTGAGGTGGGCTCCTTTCTTCCTTCTTCCTTGCTTTAATTCTTGCTTTTATGTTATTTATTTATATTTATTTCCCTCCCATATATATTCCCTTCTTCAATCCATCTCTCTTCTGATATTTATTTATATTTATATTTATTTCATTCAGTTCCATTTTTAAAAATTTATTTTATAATTAATAATGCAACTAGTAATTGTAAGTAAATTGGAGCCCGGGGAGGGGGGCGGAGCCGGAGGCGGGGCCAGAGTGGGGGCGGAGCTGGGGCAGAGCCGGGGGCGGAGGCAGACCCTAAGGCCCCCCAGGTGATCAGTGACCGGAATTTAGGCCCCCGGTCCGGTAGAAGTTGGACAGCCCTGATCTAGATGTCACACCTGTGACAGGGAAAAACATGCTTGGCATCAAAAATGGTGCCATCAACTGGACGTCCAAGCGACACATTGCGAAGTGACCCCATCAGGGCTGGAGTCGCTATTTGTGATCCGCCATTTGTGATCCGCCATTTGTGTGCCCCCCCCCCCTGAGCCTACTGGCCTCCCTCCCTCTGGAGCAAAACCTGGAGAAGAAGAGTGGCAAAGGGGCAGTGGAGTAGGTAGGGAAATCCAGGCCGGGGAGAGGGGAGGGACATGGGCCCAGTGGAAGGAGGGAAGGAAGCAGGCCCAGCCCAAGCCCTGGACTCCCATAGCCTCATGCTCTGCTCGGCCTTGCTCAGCACTGACTCTCGCCCACACCTCCAGGAAGACCGGAGGCTCAAAAGGAAGGAGGGATTGAATGGTAGGAAGGGAGAGATCAGTAGGAGGGAAGGAAACGAAACGGTTTCCCAAAAACACACTGATCATTATTATATAGACCAGTTTCTTTATTATAATAATTTTAATAAACATTATTATTATTATTATTATATAGATTACTAGCTGTACCCGGCACGCGTTGCTGTGCCCTATTTAGGAGATGCGAGAAAGTCTGAGTATGTAAGGGTTGGAATTGATGTTACTTACGGTCTTGGTGGGGTCATGGCTGTGTCGTTGTGGGTTGTTCTGGTGGGTGGGATGTTGAAGTCCTGTGGAGTTGTCGGTGTGTGGTGTTGCTGCCGTTCTGCATAGCTTGTGGATATACAATGTTTTTTGTCTTTCCGTCTGCTGTGTTGATGTAGAGGTTGATGCTTGTGTGGGTGGGGTACTTTGGAAGTGAGTGGAGGTACTTAAAATCCCATCATCCATAGTGTGTCCTCCTCTAAACTGCAGTTGGATGGAGTGTGGGTCATGGGGGCACTGTGTGCCAAGTTGGGTCTTTATCGGTCTTGGTTCTGGGCCACAGTGGTCTGTGGGGAATGAAGGGTTTGAAATTACTACAAATCCCATAATCCATAGAGGTACATCAAATCCCATCATCCATGGTCCACCCTCCTCCAAACTGCAGTAAAATGTAGCGTGGGTCATAGGGGCCCATGAGCTGAGGCCTAGTCAGGAAAATCAAGTTAATGAAGCCTTACTGTCAATTCAGGCCATACACAATGTCCCATGAGCTGAGGCCTAGTCGGGAAAATCATGTTAATGAAGCCTTACTGTCAATTCAGAGCGTAAACAGCATCCCATTAAGTGAGGCCTAGTCAGAAAAATCATGTTAATGAAGCCTTACTGTCAATTTTGGGCGTGGTTTGTGATTTGTAGGGGTTTAAATTTTCTGGGGGAAGTGAATTGGGTGTTTGTGTTGGCGACTGCCTCAGGCCTTTGCCTTATCCTCCTCTGCCAGTTTAGAGGGTCGGAATGTTCATGTGTCGGAATGTTCATGTGTCAGAATGACAGAGTCAAGGCAGAAGGGGAAGAAAGGCAGCTCCATTGTGCCTCCTTGACTTTCCATCAGCTCAGAGCCCCTCCCCCGACACCAACTGCTGCTCTGGGACAGAGTCAAGGCAGAAGGGGAAGAAAGGCAGCTCCATCTTGCCTCCTGACATTCCATCAGCTCAGGGCCCCTCTTGCTGTGTTTAAAATAATTCTATAAAATTATTTATTTAGATAAGTAATTTTATTTGTTTAAATAAATAATGTTATGTATTATTTTATAGAAAGTATGGTGTAATGTAATAATATATGATATAATGTAGTATTACATTGCATTATAATTTAAAATAATTGTTTAAAATGAGTCTATAAAATTATTTATTTAAATAAGTAATTTTATTTTGTTTAAATAAATAATGTTATTTATTATTTCAAAGATAATATAATAATATATAATATAATATAATGTTACATTGCATTGCAATTTGATATAATATAATATAATATGTCAATATAATGTCAATATATTGTATTATGTTACAGTATAATAATTGTAATGTAATAATAATAATAATAGTATGATTACGGTATGGTATGTGGTATATGCATTTGGTATTGGTGGTGTTGTATTGTAACACAGTATAATACTGCCAATGATAATGTGATACAATAATTATATCGTGATATTATAATTTATATATTTGTATTACATGCAATATTGCTAACAATATTGCGATATGTTGTAATGTTAATTGTTGTTTTTTCAGTTTGTTGTAAGCCGCTCCGGCAATATTGTTATAGGTACACTGTAAGCCACTCTGGTAGTATTCTTGTTTGCTGTAAGCCACTCTGAGTCCCCTTCGGGGTTGAGAAGAGTGGCATATAAATATAGTAAATAAATAAATAAATGTTGGCTGGCCAATAGAGGCGTTATGCAAATACTCCCTCACTGGCAACCAATCATGTTGTCAGAATGTAGAAGCCGGGAGATTCGTTGGCGGCCGCGGAAGATGCTGGGAAATGTAGTTTTTTTGTATTGTTGTTTTGGGGGCCTTCTAGGTTTTGGGGGAAGTTTCTTTGCTAAAAACCTAGCTTGCCTGAGGCCTATTTATGTTGCCAAGTTTGGTGTCTCTGCCTTGTAAGGTTTCTCTGCCTAGGACAGTCGTTCCATGACGGGACGTTCTTTATATAATAGATATGGGCCAGTACTATAATTATTTATACCATTATTATTACTATTATTTCACAGACAATGGAAAAACTAAAAATATTGTATACCCACAAGTACTAATAAATTATATATATTAGAAACCAGCTCTTTCTCTTTTCTTTCTTTTCCATTTAACCAGACTGGGCCACAGCAATGCGTGGCCGGGTACAGCTAGTAATCACTCTCCTAAGTCCCAATATGCCTTCTAAACAGCAGTGGGTACAAGGTAGACTTAGGTCTTGCTAGTTTGGAGGAAGTAAGCAATATTTGCTTTGGCTTCAATTTGGCTATGTCTTTAGTGACTCTATGCCAGGGATCCTCAAATGCTTTAAGCAGAGGGCCGGTTTACAGCCCCTCAGACTGTTGGAGGACTGGACTATAGTTTGAACAAAACTTGAACGAATTCCTATGCACACTGCTCATAGCTTATTTGTAGTGCTAAAAACATGAAAGAACAATACAATTTTTAAAACGAAGAACAATTTTAACAAACATAAACTGAACAGTATTTCAATGGGAAATGTGGGCCTGCATTTGATTGATGAGATAGTCAATGTTCGGTTCCATATTTGTCAGTGGTAGTTGCAACAAGTAATGGAAGTGTGTCAATTTTTCTTTTCCTTGCTTCCTAAGGATACAAAATGGTTATTACTTCTTAAAGATGGGCACGCTCTAGCTCTCAGAGATGTGGCTGTTGTGTAGGCAGCTAGTAACTGGGGGGGGACGGCTAGGGAGCTCTGAGAGGGGCCTACCTCACAATGTCTCCATGGCTTTCTTTATGGCTCTTTTCTTCCTTTCTTTCTTTTGCCGTTTTTATTTAGCAATGGCAAGAATCCCAGCAGCTGCAAGCAAAGAGAGCAAAGGCTGAGAAAATTGCCTTGGGGGCTGGATCTGGCCCACAGACCATAGTTTGGGGGCCCCTGCTCTATGCTCTGCTCTCATATCCCAGTGACCTTCAGCTGTCACTGTCCTTTGTTTTGATTTGTTTTTGGTACTAAAATTGTCCCAATTCATGATGATGACAGCAGTAGTGATTATTGCAGTTCTTGTCGAATTAAACAGAAATCTTCATTGAGTTGCTGTGAGTTTTCCGAGCTGTATAGCCGTGTTCCAGAAGAATTCCCTCCTGATGTTTTACCCACATCTATGGCAGGCATTCTCGGAAGTCGTGAGGTCTGTTGGAAACTAGGCAAGTGAGGTTTATATATTTGTGGAATGTCAAGGGTGAGAGAAAGAACTCTTGTCTGTTTGAGGCAAGTATGAATGTTGCAGTTGGCAACCTTGATTAGCACTGATTGGCCTTGCAGCTTCAAAGCCTGGCTGCTTCCTGCCTGGGGGAATCCTTTGTTGGGAGGTGATTAGCTGGTTTTGATGGTTTCCTGTTTGGAATCCCCCTGTTTCCTGACTGTTTTTCTTTATTTACTGTCCTGATTTTAGATTTTTTAAAAATACCGGTAGCCAGATTTTGCTCATTTTTATGGTTTCTTTCTTTCTGTTGAAATTGTTCACATGCTTGTGGATTTCAATGGCTTCTCTGAAATCTTCATGTTGCCCTTAATCATTCCTAGCCTAGCATATATCTAGGAGCAGAGACAAATCTGATTGGTATTAGAGTTATAGCACCATTACGAGTTTGTGCCTTATTTGATCACTAATGGGGAAGTGGGCAGAACATGTATATTCCAAAGGAAAAAGAAGGGATTGAAGGGAAAGGAAGGAAGAGGAGTTCTGAAACAGCAAATGTAGTCAGTGTTTTGTTATTCTGGGGACTCCTTTTCCCATCCGGAAAAAAACACCCAGCGCAATTAAAGTTAGAATGTGAACCCAGGGAGTTCTGACAATAAAAGTTTTTGTGTGAGCTCGGGTAGGTTTACAGCAGGGGGGAAATGCTGTTCATTAAAATGCAATGCAAGGCAGTACAGAGGAGCAATTTCAGGATGCTGAGATATGATTTCTGGTGGGATAACAAAACTTGGTTCTCTCTTAGCCCTTTTCTTGAACCCTCTTTGCAAAAAGCGATCAGCCAGAAGCTTCCTGAAAATCTGTGCGCAGGTGATAGCCTTCTCTCTGTGCTGTTTAAATCCCCTGTTGTCATTGTGGATTTGGACAACGTAAACTCGTGCTTGAAATATATCAAGTGATGTTTGGTCTGGCTAACAACAGAAACAAAAGAATATAACAAGAAACATTTGAAGGTAAATACAGTTGAAGAGGAGGGCAACTTAGCAGCCTGGAAAGCTATATGTAGAGTACTGTAGTTTCTTCAATATTTTTTTTTTTATTTATTATTTATATTTATTTTGGGATTTATTAATCGCCCATCCCAGATGGCTCTGGCCAATTTACAGTAAAAACACACAGCTAATACCTAAACATCAAAAACATCTAAAAGTCTCTAACATTTAAAAACATCTGAAAGCAATTAGCATCTAAAAACATATAAAAACAATTAACTGTCTAATATCATGAGAACAGTGACTCTATTATAGAATTTAGTCCAATGTTTAAGAAGCTACCCTGGTGCTGAAAGCTGTTTTGTGATAGGGTTCAGATGGGGTTGTGGTGGTGCAGTGGGTTAAACCGCTAAACTGAAGAATGTGCTGATCAATGGTTCGAATCTGTGGACAGAGTGAGCTCCTGTTTTTAACCCCAGCTTTTGCCAACCTAGCAGTTCAAAAACCTGCAAATGTAAGTAGATCAAGGTACCGCTTCAGAGGGAAAGTAATGGTGCGTCATGCAGTCATACTAGCCACATGACCTAGGAGGTGACTATGGACAACGCCGGCTCTTCCGCTTAGAAATGGAGATGAGCACCACCCCACAGTGTCAGACTCGACTAGACTTAATGTCAAGGGGAAACCTTTACATTTACCTTAGTTTAGAAAGCCCTTTACATTCCAAGTAAAATTAGACTTTTCCTCTCTTCCCCCTACAATGAATCTGTTAGCTGCCACTGTTGTAATGGCAGCTACAGCTTTGAATATCAAGTGTCACTACTGTAGCCACTAACTATTTTGGTTGAGGGATCCTGGGAATTGTAGTCCACAATAGTAATAATTCCCCACTTTGCTGCTGGCCTAGTTCTCTCCCATACTAGTTGGGAGAGTCTTGGATTTGTAGTGATTAGCATTATTGTTCTTTCTAGTAGTGGTGGCAGTAATAGCAGTGACAGCTGCAGTAATATAAGCAGCCCCGGATTAACACCTTTTTGTGCCCTAGGCCACATTTTGGAATTACGCCCCCTTTAAGCCAACCTCTACCGCACCCCCCCCCCACACACACACACATCCTTTCAACCGTTGTTCCCCCTTAGGGCCCCGCATCCAGCTCTCCCTGTGTGGCCCCACTAGGTCCGCCACAGGAGTTTCCCGCTCGGCAGGCACTATGGATGCAGGCATGGGGGGAGCCTCCTCCCCGATGCCAGGGCTTGAGGCACTTGGCTCCTGCCCGGTATCGGAGATTGCACGTGCATTGTAGTCAGCAGCTGAACTGATGCTACGCTTCTCCCCGATACCGGGGCTTGTCGCGTTGGGCTTCTCTCCTGTACTGGGGTTTGCGCATGTGCCGTAGCCAACAGTTGCACTTCTCTCTCCAGTAAGGCCATGGCCTGGGTTGGCCTTATGGGTAATCCTGGCCTGAATATAAGTAGTCATTCTTATGTCTTGCAGTTATACCACGCTTTTCCACCACAGATCTGAAGGCAGCAAACAGCTTTCCCAATCCTCCCAATGCAACAACTTTCTAGGATGATCTCTGTAAAGACAGAAACTAGTCCGAAGTCATCAACAGAGTTTTGTGGTTGAATAGTGATGTGAGCTGAGGTCTCTTCATCACAGTTTGACACTATATATACCCACTACACTGCCCTACCTCTCAGTGTTCAAAATGACACCATATCCATACCATGCCAGATGGGCATCTGGATATGCATGAAGGCACTTGAAAAGAATTGCAGGAGATCACCATCGGCGCCGCTGTCTCTCTCACATGGGGAGAAAGGCCTCGAGAGTCTTCCCCAAGATGGCGCATGTCCTTGGGGACGCCAGCATGGAGATCGCTCCCGGAGCTGACGTCACTGGACTGACCCCCCCGACGGTCATGGGATGACTATGCAAGTGTGGACACCGAGCGAGGAGGAAGCAGAAACGGCACAATCCCACCCCCGGCACCACTTCCGATGATCGCCGTGGAGGAGCTCTGGGAACTGGCGCTGGGGCAGTGGAGCCCACCCAGAGTGTTGTGGGGGCGGCACTGACTTCCTGTGGATACAGATCCCAGCAGTGCGAGGCCCGCCACCAACGATTCCGTTCCAGAACCGTTTGGGGAGTGGGCTTGGGGAGTTGGAGATGAACAGCAACATCACAGCCTGTAGGAAGTGAACTAAAGAGGTGAACGACTCCCCTATTTATTAGGGTTGAGAACTCCCTAAACCACCCATCTGACCACCTGTCTCATGATTTGCCCCCTCCTCCTGGAAGCCCGACTCTCCTTGGGACTCAGGGTCACCCCACAAGGTTTGGAGGTCTGCCCCCTTGGATCTCGCCTTCCCTCTTGGCCCCCCAAACATCGATGGGCTTCACCTGAACTACTGATTCTAGCCCTATTGTTGTAGTTAGTGCTGTGCGTTTGTAGCTAGTATTAGGTAATGATCTGTTTTTTTATTATACCTACTAGCTTGGGGACCCGGCGGTGCCCGGGTTATTTGAGGAAGGCATTGTGTGCCATAGTTCGTCATTGTTGGGGGCCACAGTGCTCTAAGGAAGTGAATTAAAGTACTGCAAGTCCCATCATCCATGGTCCATCCTTCCTCAAACTGCACCAGGATGTAGGGTACATCTTTGGGGTCTGTGTGCCAAGTTTGGTCTTGTTCTGTCATTGTTGGGAGCCTAGTCAGGAAAATCAAGTTGAGGAAGCCTAACAATATCTCATGAGCTGAGGCCTAGTCAGGAAAATCAAGTTAAGGAAGCCTTGTTGTCAATTTTGGGCCTGGTCTGTGATTTATAGGGACTGCAGTGTTGTTTGGGAAGGGAATGAGGTGAAGGTACTGCAGATCCCATCATTCGTGGCCCATCCTACCCTAATCCACACCAGGTTGTGAAGTGGGCCATTGGTCCCTTGTTTGCCATGTTTGGTCCTGATCCGTCATTGCTGTGGGCCGCAGTGGCTGACTGCCTGAGGCCTTTTGCTTTCCCTCTGAGTCACCTTAGAAGTGTATTGGGTGAAGGTACTGAACATTCCATTTCCGACAGAAAAAACTGTCAACTGGCTAACTTCAACTCCAGCCATTTATGCCTGCCTCAGGCCCTTTCCTTTCCTCTCTGTGCTGTGTTGGAATGTTGGGTGGCTGGCCAGTCAGAGTTATGCAAATAATCCCGGAGTGGCAGCCAATCGAAACGCTGCCACATATTCCTCCCACCGCTCGGCCGCAAACACTGACTTTTATTATATACATAGATATTGTAATTGTGTCATGCCACTGTTGTAAACCACCCCGAGCCCACGAGAGTGGCGGTCTATAAGCATGAGGTAATAAATAAATAAATAATAAGATATGCTGAGACATCCAGAGTGGCAGCGGCATTTATTTTCCCTCCCAAATTATGATACTGTTGAAGTATCGAACATTTTTTTAAAAAAAAAAATCAACATATACCCTGCAGACAAATAGATTCTCAAATCTCCTCTGGCAGCCAGTTTCTGCACGGGTGGATATAAGGCCTTTATCAAATCAAAACACTTGTCATATCCGAAGTATTCCTTCTCATCAGTTGCTCCTTAGCAGCCCTGCCTTCAAATCTGTCAAAAGGTAGAAGTATCTTCTAGGATTACACCACAGATTGGAAATGCTATTTTTGGACATTGTAATTCCCCAAACATCCTTTTCTGCATGTCCAGTAGTCATGCTGGTCCAGTGATTCTGATAGCTGTATAAAACCATTCCAGTCTCTGACTGAGGCCCCTTCCACACAGCTGAATAAAATCCCACATGTTCTGGAATATATGTGGGTTATCTGAGTCCGCACTGCCTTGATATTCTGGGTTATATAGCTGTCTGGAAGGCCTCTCAGACATCTTGTGATTTCAGCAATCCCATTTCCTCACACCAGCTGCATTCCACTTGGGTATAAGACAAAATAGGGAGTTGTATAGAAAAGGCAGCAGAAAAATGTCATACCCTTAAGTGTTTTGGGCCCTGGTTTACCGGTAATAGTGCTAGCACTTGAAAATGTCTTCTGGTCACTTTGCTCCTTCTTTAAACAAAAAAAAATGGGGAGAGAGATCAGGCAGTGAATCCTACTGTCTTCCACTAACAACTAGAAATAAACACTTCATCACACTAAAGAAAAAAATCCACTTAAAATCCGATTTCTGCCTCCCGCAGAATTCCTAGGGTTTGTAGTTTAGTGAGGCTCTTGAAGGCTCCTCCCTAAACTACAAATCCCAGAATTCTGCAGGAGGCAGAAACCAGAATTAAAGTGGATTTTTTTCCAGTGATGCGGCCTATAGGGGAGATTCTGTCCAGAGTAGTCCTCTTCTCAGGGCTGAGTTAGAGGGAAAGGGAAAGTTGGGTTGTTGTAGGTTTTTCAGGCCATATGGCCATGTTCAGGCATGTAGCCCAGGGGGCTAAGGGGCTTCAGCCCCCGAAATTCTCAGGGTGGTCCGCGAAAAGGCCTTACTGGTACATTATTTAAACTGTTATGTTTATTCATATCATGATCTGATCACCATGCTCATTATATCCCACATTAATGGGGTTATTGGGAGAACAATACAAAAGGTTTGCTAGGGTAGACCCTCTTCCACCCAGTCTCAGCCCCCAAACCAAAAAAAGCCCCCACCCCCCGAACCAAAATCCTGGCTACGGCCCTGGCCATGTTGTAGAAGCAATCTCATCTGACGTTTCGCCTGCATCTGTGGCAAGCATCCAATGCTTGCCACAGATGCAGGCGAAACGTCGGGAGAGAATGCTTCTAGAGCACTTATTCTCAAAGTGGGCAGTACCACCCCCTGGTGGGAGGTGGGAGGCTAAGGGGAATTTGGGGGCGGTGAACCACTTTAAGGGGGCGGTGAACGATTGGCCAATTAGGAGGCCTCTTCTTTGCCCCCGCCTTGCCTCCTTCGCTTTGACCTGCATATTAGATATTTGGATTAGAATTTGTAAGAGTAGCAAAATTATTTATGAAGTAACAATGAAAATATGGTTGGGGGTCACCACAACATGAGGAACCTTACTTAGGGGTCATGACATTAGAAAGGTTGAGAATCGCTGCATTAATACATATATCTTTCTGTTTAATTGCTATTAATTTTTTTTTAAAAAAAAATAATTTCTAGGGGGGTGGTGAGTAAGTAGGCGGTGGAAAGGGGGTGGTAGGCCAAAAAGGTTTGAGAACCACTGTTCTAGAGCATGGCCATATAGCCCAAAAAACCTACAACAACTCAGTGATTCCAGCCATGAAAGCCTTCGACAAAGGGAAAGTTTACTGAAAGGAAAGGTCCCCCCACAAACCTCCTTGCCAACATTATTTCGTCTTTGTGGGAGAGCTTTCATCTCCTGTTTTAGGATGGATTATCTGCTTATCTCAGATTATCAGAAAATGTAGTTTCATATAATCCAGTTCAAAGCAGATAATCTGAGATCAGATCCTGGGATGTAGGGCAGTATAGAAGGTGTCCAGTTTTATGCCAGAAACAGCCTTAGACACAAGTGAAAGTAAATAAAAAAAGGCTTTACTTCAGCCAAAATAAAGATGATACACGGTCTTCGAATAACATAAAACAGAAGTCTTCACATCAGGCAGCAAAATAAAGTCTTACAAGTTGCAAATGACAAGAGCCTTCAGAGAACCGATGCTGGGACAACGATGCTGGTAACAGGAACTCCCGCGAAAATAGGTCAGTTGCAGCCAGCACTGAGCCCCTGTCTTTGCTGATTTATAGCCCTCAACTCCCCAGCACAGCTATCCTTAGGGCATGGTCTGATGGTTCAGCATTTTCTCTGCTAACTGATCTTCTGCCCTCTTTCTCCCTTTGATGTTCCAGAAACGTTCCTTTGACGTTCCAGATATATCTACCACCTCTCCTTCTTCTTCCTCCTCACTACTCCACCCCAAATCCCCAAGTACTGTTTATTCCACCACCTGTCCTTCTTCTCCCTCAGAATCAGAAGAGCAGTTCACATCAGAAGGGGCCTTAGGGCCTTTCCATGCAGTCATATAACCCAGAATATCAAGGCAGAAAATCCCACAATATCCACTTTGAATTGGGTTATCTGAGTCCACACTGACACATATCCCAGTTCAAAACAGAAAATGTGGAATTTTATTCAGTTGCGTAGAAGAGGCCTTAGAGCTGCGGAGACACTCTATGTTCTGGATTTTTGTCTGAGGACGCTGTCCAAGATACTAACTGGGGGAGTTGCAACAACTAGGCAAACTAACAACATTGGGTTGAAAACACAATATCAAATATAATGAATATTAATGTATCAATGTGCTGATTCCAGAGCAGTATTGTATTAAATGCTCACTGGCCTTGAAAAAGATCCATATGGATTGAAACGAGTTGGGAATTCTGAGTATTTACATCCTCGTCGGCCACAACTTCTACCTATGAGTTGTCGTTGATATTACTGGATGTTAATGGTTTATTACAAATTGCGGAACATTTATTTCTTCTGAGCAGAGTTATTGGTATTCCACCTTCCTTTCGAATTATTTGTTAGAGCAGCGGCGAATTCCATTTCTCCAAGGGAGTAGCGCACCATTGTGTCAGTTTGAAGCTTGCTTACTCGGATTATACTTACCTACTATCCCTGTCTGGATCCTGTTACCCTCTAAACATCTATCCCAGAACCCCTGTGTGGATTGTAATTTGGAAGATTTGTTGGTTACTTGAGAACCTTGCAACTATGGGGATTCCCCATAGCTTATAACCCGCACTTTCTTGGACGTTCGATACTTCCGAAGCCCAGCGTCCGCTTGGAGTACAAATACTTACCTATTACCCTTACCTGGATCCTATTTTCTTGCAACACATTCCTAAGGACTCCTATATGCACCGATTAGAAGGGCTTGCCTTGGCCAGAGCTTTTACCTACGGTAGCAAAATCAAAAATCTTGAAGTTCACAGACTCCCGCGCTGCTGTCTAGAAGAACAACTTAAAAATACCGCCCAATCTACTTGGGCAAACAAATTAATCCACTCAGTGAGATCATGTGGAATACCCACAGAATACCTGAGCAACAACACCACCAAAGTCAGAGCAGAGGTGAAACAGAGAATCCTAGACATCCAAGCCCAAGAGGATCTCGCGTGCCTTGCCAGTGTAGGCTCTTTGAAATGGCTAGCGGCACTGAATTCCAGCTTCAGTCGTGCCCCTTACTTGATGGCCAACCTTCCAAGACAGTTGGAAGAGTGACTCTGACAAGGGCAAGGTTTGAACAGAATGAGTCAATGGTTAGATACGGTAGATACCATTCCATCCCTTACACAGAGAGAACATGTGTCTGTGGGGCCCAGGAGGTGGAAGATTTAAATCATATCCTCCATCAATGTGCAATTTATGAAAAAGAATGGAAATCCCTTCTTGAAGTCCATTTACTCAACAAAGCTCACTGGTCTCTGACTAATAGAACCATATTCCTCCTCTCTAATCCCAACCAGTTAGTAATTTCAAAAATAGCAACATTCTTTTATAAAGCCAGTAAAAGTAGGCAATGATTCATTGCATCAATTGGGATTGATTGTAGAGGGGATGAGGATACATGAGGATCAAATAGAAGGTTATACACGCCAGGATATTTGACCAAAAGAATCAGTAAGGTAGAGGTGATAGGAGAATATTTGCTACTTCACCATGGAATGGCTGTTTAATGTACTGCTGCACATTACGGAACCATTGTTTAATGCCTGACATATGTATCTTTTCTACATGGTTTGTTCTATTTGATATGGCTTTGCGGCTAATGCAATAAAATTTGATACTGATTGACTCCTATATGGATTATAATTGACCCACTGTGGTCGTTTGGGAACTGGTCTGTAAGTACCAACACTTATAATCCGCATTTTCCAGGACGCTAAACAACGGTTACTGTTTACTTCCCCAGGAGAGGACTATGTTATTTCCAATAGACTGGTTTTCAACCCATTGTTGTTAGTTTGCGATGCTGTCCAAGGTTCTGAAACCTACCTATGTGGATAGGGCCCAGCACTTTAGGTATCGAATTTAAATTTCAAACCAAAATGAAGGAAACTGACCTTCCAGTAGTTAATATTCTCCTCTTATATTTTCTCCTCTTCAACCTTAAGCCCTATAGATTCTTTTATCCCAGTCAGGATCATGCCTGAGGGAGAGAATGTGTATGAAGATAGGCTGAAATGGGAAAAAGATTTTGTACCCACGCCAACCATTTGCTATACAAATCAGACCTTTATCTCTTTCATCTTTCAGGGATGCTTGAGGAGTTCATGTGGTCCACATTTCAAAGTGAAGGAATCTGATTTGCATCTTTCAGTCTGATGTAAAGATATGAATGTCATCCTTCAGGTTTTGCAGGATTTTGTAGTATGATTCCGGTGTTCCTCATCCTAATAGCAACAAAATTGGTCAGTATCACACGTAATTTCTATTTTGGGAAAATATTTGAGTCTAATCTTAGACCTAGATGCCCTTCTCTCTTCATAGTGTTACTGACCTTCTCACTATTAAATTGCCTTCAGAGCAAACAAAGTTATTTTGTAGGACTGTATCTTCCCAGGATACCTCAACTGTCCTGACCAGCTCTTTGCCAGTCCACCAAATTGGCACGATTCTACAAGACCCCATTTAAAAATCAACATTTATATTTTAGCTATCCATTAAAATTGATTTAATTTATTTTTTCCTAGGTTTTTTTTGCAGATGCAAAACTTTGAAGCACTAGCCTCTTTGATTCTTTTTATGAAAAGGCCATTTCTTTGTGCATTAGCAAAAGACACATGAGAGCAAGAGATTTTTTTTGGGAAAAATCCCTAATGCTAAATTAGAAAGGACTAACTAATAATTAATTTAAGATGAATGAGTACCACTGGGTTAAAGATCTTTTCAAATAGTTATCAGGCAAATTACACTAAAAAAGAAAAGGCATAACTGAGGGTAATTATATGGAGAACACACATTTAAATCCAGAAGTGCCATCCCATTTTGGCAATATACCAGCAGTGTGTTGATACAGATCTTTTCCCAAGCAGTGGGCGAAGGACTCTGGGGAAACTGGTGTTGGCAGCTCAACTGAGAAACGCACAATTTCATTGGATTTTCTGCCTCGCACCAGTATATAGAAATCCTGCATTTCTTCTCTCGTGCATCATGAGAATGAGGGCTAGTGCTTTTGGACAAATATAGCAGATCTAGCTCTATTGAAGAGGCCAAGCAAATTGCAGCCCGGGAAACTGTACTATACGATTAAATTCCCATCAACTATTTTCCTCTTGCCTTATTGTCTACCATTTCGCTTCCATGCTTGCTTGTTTAGTTTTATTACAGGAGGCAGTGCAAGAAGTGTGCAGATGACAGTTCAATTGGAGGAAGAGGCAAGAAAAGCCATAGCAGCTTCTTTTCTTACTGCTCTGAGGAAAGAGAAGGAAAGCTCAGGTCTCTGAATTGCAATCGGACAATCTTTGAGGTCATGGCATCTAAAATGGCGCCTTCAATTCTACACCTTTACAACCGGTAATAATGCTCTGTAGTAAGTCATGGAGCACTATATATTTTTTCAAGAGGCAAGTGAAACAAAATCTACTCCATGTCAATTGGCAGAAATTTAATAGACTAAGATATTTCAAAAATGGAGAAGTGTCATGTTCTGCTAGTCTGCCAAATAGGTGTTAAGTTGAGGAGTCTCTAAGGCTGCCCCTCTACACTGCCCTATATCCCAGGATCTGATCTTACATTATATTATTTGAACTGGAATCTATCAGTCTATGTGGCCAGATAATCTGGAATAATCAGGTAATCTGGGATTAGATCCTGGGATATAGAGCAGTGTAGTTTTTAAAAAAAACCCAAGATTCTGGCAACAGACTGATTGATAGCTGGCAAATGGAGGGAGAAAATATGGAGGCAGTGTCAGACTTTGTATTTCTATGGGCAAAGATTACTGCAGACACAGACTGCAACTAGGAAATCAGAAAACATTTACTTCTTGGGAGAAGAGCAATGACCTATCTCGATAAAATAGTGAAGAGTAGAGACATCACACTGGCAACAAAGATCTGCATAATTAAAGCAATGGTATTCCCCATAGTAACTCAGTGTTTCCCAACCAGTGTGCCAGGGCACACTAGTGTGACGTGAGCAATCATCAGGTGCGCCGTGGGAAATTGGAACCTCCAGTACCCTTACATATTAAAGGAGCGTCGCTACGTCACAGTACAAAATGCACAATTAATCATACATAATCATACGCAAAAAAAACACATTCAAAGTACCCAAAGTACCTTACATAAGGTAGTTCGCCGTGGTAGCCACAGAGAGCGGAGGAGTTGCGAACCAGGAAGTAGAGAGTTCACGGAGCGCTTCTCTATGGAAAACTCATGATATTTGATAAAATCATGGAAGTGAGTGCAAAAAACAAAGTGTATCCTCATGATGTTATCCAATGTCAGTTCCGGGATCTGCACAATAACACAGTCAGTTTGTGGACAATTTAAAGGAGCAGTGCCATAATCATAGCAACAAGGTAGAAAATCACGTAGATAATCACCTATATTCAAACCGCCAGAGGCTGAAGATAGATGTGGCGATGGAATCGAAAGCTGGCATGGGCAAACTTGGACCTTCCAGGTGTTTTGAACTCCAACTCCCACCATTCCTAGCAGCCTCAGGCCCTTTTCCTCCCCCCCCCCCAGCCACTTAAGCAGGAAAGGGCCTCAGGCTGTTATGAATGGTGGGAGTTGAAGTTCAAAACACCCAGAGGGCCGAAGTTTTCCCATGGCTGACAGCTGTTGAGCAAGACCTTCTTGTGTGTCTTTCTGCCATTCCTGCCAGGATATCTATGTTGTGTTCATCGAAACAGGCCCAGGTTTCACACTGAGTGTATAAATACATTTAAAAACATATTCACTATATGTATTACTGTGTTAGAGTGTCATTTTGGTTGGTGGTGTGCCCCAGAATTTTGTAAATGTAAAAAATGTGCCGTGGCTTAAAAAAGGTTGAAGAACACTGTAGTAACCTATGGATGCGAGAGCTGGACCATAAGGAAGGCTGAGAGAAGGAAGATAGATGCTTTTGAAGTGTGGTGTTGGAGAAAAATTCTGAGAGTGCACAAGAAGATCAAAGCAGTCCATACTTCAAGAAATAAAGCCCAACTGCTCACTGGAGGGAAGGATATTAGAGGCAAAGATGAAGTACTCTGGCTACATAATGAGAAGACAGGAAAGCTTGGTGAAGATCATGATGTTGGGGAAAATGGAAGGAAATAGAAAGAGGGACCGACCAAAGACAAGATGGATGGATGTTATCCTTGAAGTGACTGGCTTAATCTTGAAGGAACGGCAGATAGGGAGCTCTGGCATAGGCTGGTTCATGAGGTTGCAAAGTGTTGGAAGCGACTGAACAATTAAACAACAACAAAGATCCAGCCTAAGACAAAAAAGAGAGAATAACAAAAAAGAGAGCATGGCTGAATTCACAGAGCACCAACTTAACCATTCAAACCAACAGAGTCAGATAAACAACAGTTTGAATTTCTCCCATTCATTTTTAAAGCTTTGCATTATTTTCATACTGAATGTGCAAAAAGTAAATAATGATACATTATTACAAAAAACTTCTTTTTTAAAAAATAATTTTTATTATATTCTTTTCCATATTTAAGACAAAGGATGGGTTGGGAAAGGGGAAAGTGGGGATAGGAAGAAAGATACAACAAATACACAGTATAACACATTCTGTCCTCCAGTTCGGGTCTCGTTAGACCACTGATACTTGATACCTTGACTAGTAACTCATACGTACATTCGCCTAGGGGTTCTTTTTTTCTAGGTACAGCCGCACAGGTTGCCAATCAGCCTTGGCCTTTTCACTCCTATCATATATCTTATTGTACAGTTCATCCGATTCCATCAGCTCCCTTAATTTATTAAACCACTCCTCCATTTGCGGTGACTCCTCATTTTTCCATTTTTTAGCAAATACAAGCCTGGCCGCTGCAGCTATAAAATAAAACAGTTTAACCTTATTTTGATCCCACCCTTCATTCATAAGATTTAATAGGTATATTTCCGGTTTCAAATCAAATTTATCTTGTAGGATTTTTTGAGTATGTCTATGTATCTCTTTCCAAAACCTTTGTGCTTTACTACATAGCCACCAGCAGTGAATATAGGTCCCCACATGGGTTTTGCATCCCCAGCAGTTGCTGTTGGCTTTTGGGTAGAACTTGGCTATTTTCCATGGGGTCAAATGCCACCTATAAAACATTTTATACCAGTTTTTTGCTGGTGCGGTGGATCCCAAAATCTTAGTAGTTCTCCTCCAAGTCCTTCTTATTGAAGGGGAGCCACAGGTTCCACTATGAGACTGGTTCTCAACCTTTGGTCCTCCATATGTTCTGGACTTCAACTCCCAGAAACCCCAGCCAGTTTACCAGCTGTTAGAAATTGTAGGAGTTAAAGTCCAAAACACCTGGAGGACCAAAGGTTGGGAACCACTGCCCTATGAGAAGCACAGCATAAGAAAAGGTACCACCAAAAAATCTGTGTCCTTCAAGGAGCTCCAAATATTTTTCACTTGAGGCCCAATTTCTTAATATTACGTACTATTAAGCACTGTGCCCACATCTGTTGCTTTCAAAGTTGCAACAGGAGATCGGCACAGAATCTGGATGTAGAAGAACATATCAGAATTTGATCCAAGAAAGACAGGGTCAAGTCCCATAGGATCAGGATGGTTAAAAGTGGTCAGAGCAAGGAACTGAGTGATATCAGAACCAGCATAAATCAAAATCCAGACAGCCCAAAAATAATATCAGATGAGTAGTTTAAGAAGCAGAGCAAAATGTATTGTTGACTGGTCTAATCATAGTCTCTTCCACATGTGAGAATATGAAATCAAGGCCCCTTCTCCACTGCAATATAATTCAAATTAGCAAATCTGATAATCCACATGAGTCTACAATGCCATATATTCCAGTTCATAGCAGATAGTCTGGATTTTATATGGCGGTGTAGAAGGGGCCCAAGAGAGTCAGAATGCAATTGTCTCAAATTGCCTTGGAAACCAACCACAGGTGTACTGGAATCAGTCTTGAGAACAACAAGGAAGGGTCCTCAGAATATGGTGCTGGATTATGCTTGTTCAACATCATGTCATATATCCTCTGGTGTTCCATGCTGTTTAATATATACATGAAACCACTGGGAGATTTCATCTGGAGTTTTGGGGTTCAGTATTTTAATGATACCCAACTCTGGGCCCTTCCACATAGCCATATAACCCAGAAGATCAAGGTGGGTAATCCACCATATCTGCTTTGAACTGGATTATCTTGAGTCCACACTGCCATATAATCCAGTTCAATGTGGATTTTATACAGCTGTGTGGAAGGGGCTTCTGTCTCTCTTTTCCATACAATTCCAAGGAAGCTCTTTCTGTCATAAACCTGTCTGCTTATTTATTTATCATATCAGAACCAAACTGAGGGTACAGATGTAATGTATTTTAAAACACTTTTTTAAAAAAAGGGATTATATTAAAAGTCCTCTGAACAGTAGCAGGCCACTTGAGAGTGCCTCTGGTGTTGCTACAAGGTCCTCCATTATGCATGTGGCAGGGCTCAGTCTGCATTGTAGTAAGTGGTCTGTGGTTTACTCTTCTCCACACATGCATGTCATGGACTTTACTTTGTGGCCCTATTTTTTAACGTTGGCTCAGCATCCCGTGGTGCCAGAGTGCAGTCTGTTTAGTGCCTTCCAAGTCACCCAATCTGCTTTCAGTAATGGAATGAATGAACATGAACAAATTGAAGCTTAAGTGGACAAGACAAAGGCGCTCTCGGTCAATTGGAAGGCTGATCAAGAAATAGAGATTCACCCTGTACTGGATGGCACTACACTTCCCCTGAAATCTCAGCCCCCTTCCACTCAACTGTATAACATCCTACATTATCTGCTTTGAACTGGATTATATGGCAGTGTGGACTCAAATAATTTGGTTCAAAGCAGATACTGTGGGATTTTCTGCCTTGATACTTTGGGTTATATCAGGGGTGCTCATTAGGTAGATCGCGATCTACTGGTAGATCGTGTAGGGCGTCCTGGCAGGGTGGGAGGAAGGCTCAGTCCCGCCCCGCAGGCTCTCGCCACCACCAAAGGGCTGCCGTCCTGGGTTATCTGAGGTCCTTTCTACACAGTTGAATAAAATCCCATGTTATCTGCTTTGAATCAGATTATATGGTAGTGTGGACTCAGAAAACCCAGTTCAAAGCAGATATTGTGTTATATGTTTCCCATTTTTGTAGTGGGTAGGTAGATCATTTTGGTTGTTTTATAAGTAGCTCGCATGCTGAAAAGGTGTGAGAACCCCTGGGTTATATGGTTGTATGGAACGCCCCTCAAGTTCACATCTTGAGTGTGCTCAGCTGGAACTACACAGCCATATGTAAGGACTCACCTGCCTTAAGCAGGGCCGAGGCCTGCTTAGAAGGGGTTTAGAAATCCTGTTTTGGTCGGGCTTGCATCCATCTTGGAGAGGTGGCTGCAGCCAGCAACCATTAAGGGAAGGGAAGCCAGAGCAAGGGGGCGTGGCCTTGCAGGCTTGTGCCTAGCTACAGTGTAGAGGCTGTGATTGGCTAGAGTAGAAGGGGAGGAGTTGGAGCTGACAGAGTAGAAGTCCTGTCAGAGAAAGTTTCAGTCTGGAGTTTGGAGTTTGGAGCGAGGTTGTGCAGACGCACATCTCCAGCCTCTGCTGTTTAGAGTCAGGCTGTAGATTCGGCATCTACACCTGAGGCAGTCTTGAGCAAGGTTTCTGGGGGAGTATCACCAGAGCCTTGGCAACAGAGACTGACAGTCTGTCGTAAGCAATTCACCACGCAGGAATAGGCTGGACTAGTGGGAGTCACGACTCAGTTCTGACCGCCCTTAGGGCCAGTAGTCATTCTAGTGGGAACGCTTGTGGAAGAGTGCCAATTAGAACTGTTCTTGTGATAGGCAGTTGGGTTACCTGGTCATCTCTGGAGATAGAGTGACAGGTAGTTGGACTCTTAGACTGTGTGGGTTACGAGTAACCCAGGAGTAGCCAGACTCAGGGAACGATCTAAGTGATTAGATGTTCCAGAATTTAGGAACAATAACCATCTAGTGGAACTATTAGTTGGGAGTTGGGAGACAAGTCATAGTACTGTCTGTGGAACTGAACGTACCATCTGAAGAAGAATTAATAGCCTTTCTAATAAGTAACCTCTACGCTCTAGCACATATATTGTTTTAGTAACCATCACGCTGTCCTAAGTATATCATTGCTGTAACCGTACGCTAGTTGCCTCTTAGTAGAACCAATACAATCTGTGCCTATTTAATAGCCTTGTTGTAGTTAATAAATACTTTTCTTATTAACTTTAATAGAAGCCTCTGTCATCTTTCGGTCTCCTCAGTTTACATTCTTGGTGGGTGGGTTGTTGTAAAGGCCAACACTACAGACACTTCATTTAATTAGTATTTAATTAGTAAAGCAAATCCTAATGACCCATTAGGTTGGTGGCAGACTACCGGGAGTGTCAATTAGTCAATTTTGGTGACGGAGATCGTCACACCATACAACCCAGGTTATCAAAGCAGATAATCCACATTATCTGCTTTGAACTGGATTATGAGAGTCTGCACAGCCATATAATCCAGTTCAAATCTGATCATCTATTCTAACTTTTATATGAAAGTGTAAGTGTGGCCTTCCTGGACTCAGATTTGGTGCTTAGATGCCTCGGTTTTGACTGTACCCAAGAGTGAATTTCTATAGTTAAAACTACTGCATCAGTTGTGTCCACTCCTTGAGAAGTCACATTTGGCTTAATTGTAAGCCATCTTGAATCTCATTTTGGAAGAGAGGCAGGAAATACATGCCATCTAACTGGAGCAGGACTTCATTTTGCAGGATAACTGAACCAATTTGAGATACTCCCTGGCCTTGATTAAATAAGTTGCTATTTTTCCTCAAAAAGATTTTTACTTTTATTTAGGGCATTCTTGTTATGAACCTAATTTTCTCTTCTTGTAACAATATTGTTCTGTTGGCTTTCTTCCAGTACTATGATGCTATGACAATGAATTCACCTTTTCAATAACCCTGGCTTGTCAAATCGAATTTATTAATGTTCAACAGACTGCATAAACCCAGTAATTGACCTGGGAACATCAGCCACACTGGTAAATCTAAAGCATTTGGAGTCCCTTGAAATGTATTCATTTATTTACAAGTATTCATAAACCTCTTGCATCTAAAGACTTCAAAGAAGTTTACAAGAGCCATAAAACATGCAATAAACACCAATACATAAAATCAACATATAATACAGTATCTATATTATTCATAACAGTAATAAGACTGATAGGCTGAACGACACTAAAGAGGCATGCAAAATAGGTATGTCTCCCAGATGTACCAAAAAGAAAGAAAAAAAAGAGAATAATCTGATCATGTCTAATCAGAAAGAAAAGCATGCCAGAATCTCCTTTGAAAAGGTTTTGAAGTATAGTTAGTTATAGCTATCATGGTGGAAAAGGTTTTTGTAGCTGTACGAATTAGCCTAAGTTCCGTCTTCCAAATTCAGCACTGGTTTCATTTCCATTTTGATGCCATCTGATTATATATTCGCTATTTAAGGTCCATTTAAGATATTAACCTTTCCAGAGAGATGTTTCCCGAAATGCTTGAGCTTGCCTGCTTAAAATGCACCCCCTGCTGTGGACTGTCTCCAAAGTTAATGAATCAAAGGCCAGAATGCAGTCCGCTATCTAACAAATGGCCCCGCTTGCTCCTTATCCCCCTCAATACCAACACATCCCCTGCTTTTCCCATTTGCTCTGCAGAGACAGCAATGTTTTTATGATTTTATTTAAATGTAAAAGTATCCACAGTGTGAAATATAGGACAGATCGCAAGAGAGTGAAAAAGAACCACATAAAGATATGTCCAAAACTGGGAAAGCTGAGTGGTAAAACGCAAACTTTGTGGGAAGAGCATTCAGTAAATCCTGAACATTCCCAGTTCAGTGGCCAAATAATAGGTGATAATGAAATTTTTTACTGGAAAAATACTGCTAGTCAGTATAAATAGTATTATTGTACAGTAGTCTCGTTTATCCAACCTTTGCTCATCCAACATTCTGTATTATCCAACTCAGCCTGCCCTGATTCACAGGTGTTTCAATATATTGTGATGTTTTGGTGCTACATTCATAAATACAGTAATTACTACATAACGTTACCATGTATTGAACTGCTTTTTCTGTCGATTTGTTGTAAAACATGGTGTTTTGGTGCTTGATTTGTAAAATCATAACATAATTTGATGTTTAATATTTATTCCCTCCTTATTATCCAACATTTTCACTTATCCAATGTTCTGCCGGCCCATTTATGTTGGATAAGCGAGACTTTACTTGCATCTAATACTCGCCTTTTTGGCTAAATGACCGTGCCAAAGTTGGGATGCACAATTGCACAATAGATTTATTTATTTATTTATTTATTTATTATTCGGTTTTATATTCCGCTCCTCCCAGCAGGCTCGGGGCGGATCACAGATACAGGCATACAATAAAAACATACGATAAAACATACAGTAAAAACACAGTACATTTGCATCATACAGTCTCGGCATTACTTCGCAAACGAAGATTCTTTAGGAAGGACTCATCCCACGCTTTTTACAAGTTGCGTTGATGACTAAAAAGGCCAATCTGAGATAGGCAAGTCCAGTTGCAGAAAGAACAGCAGAAAGTCTCCTTGGGTGATGTTGCTTCGAAGTTGCGGTTCTTTCTGGGTTGTCGTTTCTCTTCGAGACCTGTTCGACATGTCTTCTCGAAAGAGGCTGCAGCATTGTGGATAGTGCATCTCCATGCCTCCCGATGTGAAGCCAGGGTGGACCATTTTTGGTGATCAATCTGGCCGAGCCTGAAATGTTGTTTCAGGGAGTCCTTATATCTCTTTTTGGGGGCGCCTCTCTTGCGCTGACTCGTGGCGAGTTCACCATAGAGTAGTATCCTTGGGAGGCGGTGGTCCTCCATCCTAGAGATGTGCCCTGCCCAGCGCAGTTGTGTTTTCATTGCATCATACAGTAATGTTAGTGCAAAATCAAAAAGGGAAGGTATTTCAGGAACTGCACCTGGAATTCCACTTTGAGAGATGCCACTTCTAATTGAATGACCAGGGCTCAATGCTATGCAATCCTGGGGTTTGTAGTTTGGTGAGGTACCAACATTCATTGGCAGACAGGGCTCAAAACGTTGTCAAACTATAGCCCTCAGGATTCCATAGCATTGAATCAAGGCAATTAAAAGTGGATTCATTCTATAGCACAGACGTATCACAAGGTTTTATTTTTCATCACTGGAATTCCGCCCTAGTGTTCTAACACAATTATTTATAATGAAGGAGTGCTAAACAGATAGCAACAGTAATGTGCACCTTATTACAGAGACTGCACTTTTCACTATTGCACATTGTATATCGGTAGCAAATACTTTGTTTTTGTTTCAGGGTTTCAAAAATTAGGGTGCACATTACATTTGATGGTGCATTAGATTCGAGTAAATACAGGTAATTATATAGACTAGTGGACTCACTCTATACAAAGCAGTTTCCTTCTTGGACTTCTGACTGGAAAATTCTGAGAGTTGTCATGCAAGTAATTCACTTTTTTGAGTCTCTGATGGGCCGTGAAAAGGCCTCTTTTTCCTCCTATGCAGTTTGCACAGTGAAAGTAATACTAGTGTGTCTTGGTACCTATAGTGGATTTCTATATGACCAGCATTGGCTCTGTATGAGATTTTTAATTGGACACATCTCAAGGTTGCTTTGCCAGGGCTTGAATAGGAAAACCGCTGATCTACCTCAGTGTCCTTTGTGGTGAATGAGTCACAGTTGCATAATGTAGAAGGTAATAGTGGGCATTCCTTCCACCACCATTCAGTACCTTGTGGATGCTTCCTATTCAACCGGTCTTCCCACAGGGCAGGTCTGCCCATATGTCTCTCTCTTAACCTTTATCCTGCATCTGCCTCCATTCCGTCTCTCTGCACTCCCAGACTCCTGTTTTTGTCCCTCTTGGATGGGTTTGACTCACTGTTGAAAGACCTTTTCATGGATCATTCAATCTCAGTGAAACAGAAAAAGACACATAGCATTCACATCTGGTAAAAACTGAAATATCCATTGGGTGTAATTCTCTATATATGCAGAAAGTGGTATTGTTCTAGGCCAGGGCTGTCCAACAGGCGGCCCTGGGGCCGTACACGGCCCCCGAGCCCCTTCCCTCCGGCCCCCTAACTTGTTTTAATAAAATACAAATTAAATAAAATAAATAATAATTTTTAAAAACCTACTTCTGGGTTTAGGCAAGCATCGTGAGACTACGCCAGCCACAGACGGGATTTCGAGGGAGGTCGAAATCCCGTCTGTGGCTGCGTAGTCTCGCGATAGCTGCCAAAATCTCGGGTCCCGCGGGATTTGCGGCCGGCCTGGGTGCGCGCCTCCTCCTCCCTCGCGACTGCTTCCAGGCCGGCCCCCATTCCCTCAGAGAGAGGGAGGAGGGGAGTGAGGCAGGGAAAGCCCCTCCTGGCTCCGTCCTCTTCCTGTGGAGGGCCCTCGCTTCCCGCCCCGCGGATGGGAGAGCCGCCGTGCCCGGCCTGAGCTTGGCCTCGGCTCCAGCGGGGCTCTTCGGGGACGGCGGCGGCGTTGGCGCCGGCCCCTGTGGGGCTTCCGCAGTATGGGTAAGGAAGGGCCTGGCTCGAATCAATCAATCTAAAAACAGTGGGACGTTGGGTGAGGGGGAGGGGTCCTCAGCGGCGGTTTCCTTGGTGAGGCTGCCCCTCCCTTGTTGTTCCCCTTCTAGGGCCAATGTGGCTTCCTTGCGCCTGCCCCCCTTGTTTTCTTTCCTTGTGCCTCCCTGCCTCTGGGAAAGGAGGCCCCTGCGCATTGAGGTGTTTGGGGTTTTTTTGGTGTGTTTGAGTGGACTCAAATAACTCAAAGGTATTAGGAAACATTCCCCCAAATCCACCAGTGTTCCCATTTGGGCATATTGAGTATTCATGCCAAGTTGGGTCCAGATCAGGCATGTAGCCGGGGGGGGGCTTCAGCCCCGAAATTCTCAGGGTGGTCCGCTTTAAAAGGCCTTACTGGTACAGTATTTAAACTGTTATGTTTATTCATATCATGATCTGATCACCATGCTCATTATATCCCACATTAATGGGGTTATTGGGATAACAATACAAAAGGTTTGCTAGGTAGACCCTCTTCCACCCATTCTCAGCCCCTCGAACCAAACTCAGCCCCCTCGAATCAAAATCCTGGCTACGGCCCTGGTCCAGATCCATCATTATTTGAGTCCACAGTGCTCTCTGGATGGAGGTGAACTATAACTCCACAACTCAAGGTCAATTGTAAGTAAATTGGAGCAAATTGAGGGGCGCATCAGGTAAAAACTGAAATATCCATTGGGTGTAATTCTCTATATATGCAGAAAGTGGTATTGTTCTAGGCTTTGTTCATACATATTTTATGGTGGGGGTTTTTTTTTTACTGGAAAGCAACTAAGGAAAATTAGCTGAGTAGAAATGCCAAGAGAAAGATATGAGGATTAGATCACCCAGGAGTCATTGCCCTTCCAGCAATGCAGGTCATGGGCAGTGCCTCTTGGAATTCAACCCCATACTGCCCAAGTTTCAAGTCCTCAATGAGGAGAAGTTAGTTAGTATTAGAATAGTCTGAGGGTTTCCCTTCCCTTATGTCTCCTGTATGACAGTTGGGAATGTATATGTTCTTCTCTCTTCTCTCTTTCTGCTCTCATTCTGATTGGTTGTTTAAAATGGATAGTTTTCAACTGCAAGCCTTTTCAAAATCTGACTTCTGTTTCTTACATCTGAGTGTGTGCTGTGTGCTTTGAGATCTCTCTCTCTCTCTCTCTCTGCGTGTATGTCAGGAGAGATGTAGTGATTGGTGGTTTCCCCCTTCCTTTAAACCTTAGAAGAGATGGGTGTTAGAATAGCTCAGGACCAGTTCTTTACCATGAAGGAATGCAGTTATTTCTCTATTATTGTAAATAAACCTTTTATGATTTTTTAAAGATCGGACTGCATGTTTGCCTCCTAAGCTCTGAATTCTTTACAACCACATCACACGGCACGTCACTCTTTGCTAGCTGTGAGCTGAATGCTCAACTTTTGTATCCTGTTTGTTTTTAGATCCTCTGCTGTATATTAGGGTAGTTTTCTCCAACAGTGCCATCGCTGTTGGCCATGAAGGCTTCTGGGAGTTAAGTTTTTCAAGCTCTGTTTATAACTCTCACAATCCCACTATTGTCATCTGGTATAGTTCTGGGGATAGTAATATCTTAACTAAAGTGACTTGTTATTCCTGTTGGAAAATCCACAAGGCTCAATTAATTGCTCATATAGGCTATAATATGATGCCTACTTGCAGCAAGATCCACTAAAATCTCAGGAAAATGTCTTTCACATCACTCCCTGCATGATACTTTTACATGGAGAGGCCAGGGTTGGACCCAGCATTCAACTGGGCTATTGCCCCACTTAGGGGCTCTGTTCCATTTAATACTTGCCCTATTATGGTGAGTTGTTGTTATGTACCTTCATTTCCAACTTATGGTGAGCCTAAGAGGAACCTATCATGAATTTTTCTGGGGCTGATAATGTATGACTTACCCAAGATCACCCAGTGGGTTTCCATGGTCAAATGGGAAATTGAACTCTGGGTTCAAGTTGTAGTCCAACACTCAAACTATTGGCATGTTGAAAAATGTCAACAACCGGGCAAAGGTTAACTAATTAGTTTTGAAATTGTGTGGGGATTTGCACCCATATCTCCCCTGTTTAAGTATAACACTCTTCAACTCTTCCTCAACTTGGTGCTCTCAAGATGCGTTAGAATGCAAACTCCCATCATTTCCAGTCAATAGTCACAATGATTGTTGCAATCCACTGGAAAAGGTTCTGGTTCCACTATTTCAGGGGTGCTCATTAGGTAGATCGCGATCTACTGGTAGATCGCGTAGGGTGTCCTGGTAGATCGCAGGCAGGGTGGGAGGACAGTGTGTGTCAACTGTAAAATAGGATGTGCGGAAGGGCCCTGGATTATCTGAGGTCCTTTCCACACAGTTGAATAAAATCCCATGTTATCTGCTTTGAATCAGATTATATGGCAGTGTGGACTCAGAAAACCCAGTTAAAAGCAGATATTGTGTTATATGTTTCACATTTCTGTAGTGGGTAGGGTAGATCATTTTGACTTGGTTGTTTTATAAATAGCTCGCATGCTGAAAAAGTGTGAGCACCCCTGCACTATTTGGTATCCTACAATTGATGGCCTCTTAGTCCATTTCAAGAACCTTATTTCAAGCAGGATAGGGTAAAGCGGGTCTTAAAAGTATCACATTTTCTCAGAATCTTATGAATGTGTTGCTAAGGCTGATATTATATTATTATCTTGTAATAGTTCATGATTTAGTATGCTATAATTACTTGGAAATTACACTGACAGCCTGCCTGTTTGCCTTCTACCCTGAGTTATTTCTATATATTATATTGGCACTGTCATTAGTCTTGTGCCAACTCAAAGTACGGACGCTACCCAATCGTTCCAGAAGAAGCTGATACATTGTCTGCCTGGATTTTGGAAACATCTACGCTCTATACATAATTTCTTGCTAATTGCAGCCTCTTCCAGATGCTGCTGGCATTTACATGTCTTCTGCCAAATGGAACAGAATGTAAATTCAACTTTTAATACATATCAAGCTGTTGAATATAATAAATGTGGATGAAGGGCCCTGATCCATATGCATTCTATTTCATTGGTGAATTTAAACAATTTTAAATCAGTCGAGACATGCCAACACTTTAACATCGTGTGTACATCGACCATTCTTTTTTTAAAAAAATTAAAGATTCATTTCTTTCCTGTCTGCTTGGAAATCTTTATTTTCTAACTCTGTCCAGGCCAGTTTGACATCTCTGAGCTTCCTAAGCAGAGCTATTGGCAATTAGGATCAGGTACAGATAAGAAAAATTGACTTTGCTAGAAATCAAATCCATTACAAGTTAATCAAGATAGCATTGCTAAATTTAGCTATGAAATAGCTTGTATCTAGCAAATAGACTGTGCTAAACCTTAGCTGGTTTCCATGTGAATTAACCTTAGTTGCTATGGGGTTAAGAGGTAAGATTCTGTAAATGGACCTCGCTAAACTATTATCCCTTCCAAGTGAATTAAAACATGTTTGCTGAATCCCAGCAGCTCTGCAGCTAAAGTGTAAGGTCCTGCATGTTGATCTTGCTCGTCATTGGTATCTAATCACAAGGTTCTAACAGGAATCTCCTTCAAGGCCTTCCCAAGATATTCTGCCACCTGGGGCAAAGCAGAAAATATACACTCACACAAACACATGTAGAGATTGTGCCCAAAGCTAGGAAAGCTATTTTGGTATATGAGACAGAAAATGCCACAATCACCTCTCCTTGCTTCTAGCACTCTAATTACAATAATAACCAATTTAATATCGATTTGCTATCTTTTCATGCCTCCACGTGTATCATGTCTGCATTCTCAGCTGGGACCATACAATAAACCAGGACACTCTTGACTGCCAGAGCAAAAAAGTTTTTGAAGCAGGTCTGGCTGGACATTTCATTAGATGGATTGAGGCAGCTGCCATTGTTGTGATATGTAATTTGTTACCACTGCGTTATTTATTATTTTTGTGTAATTTATTTATTTATGTATTTATTTATTTATTAGACTTATTAGCCGCTACTCCCAGTGGCTAGGGGGCGGCTTACATCAACATCACGATAAAGTCACAAACTGCAATAGCATTAAAACCACAGAATAAAACGATTCCTAAAAGAAAACACAGTCTCAGAAGATGGCATATCACAGCTCATAGGACCGACTTGCAGGCCTTCCAAAAAGCCAACAGATTGCGCAAGGCCCTAACCTCTGGACGTAATGCGTTCCAGAGGACTGGGGCGATGATGGAGAACGCCCTTCTCTGTGTTGAAGTTAGATGGTATGGCTTGACACTGGGCATGGCTAGAAGGTTCCTCTCTTCAGATCTAAGTGTTCTCGTGGGACAGTATGGGGTTAAGTGGTCCCTCAGGTACACTGGCCCCAGACCATACAAGGCCTTGAAAGTCAAGACTAACACTTTGAAGGTGATCCGGTACTCAATAGGGAGCCAGTGCAGTTCTTGCAGAATTGGTGTAACATGGCAGCTCGCAGGAGCTCCTGCGAGCAACCGAGCTGTGGCGTTCTGCACCAGCTTGAGTTTCCGGGTCACCGACAAAGGCAAGCCAATGTAGAGAGCATTACAGTAGTCTAGCCTTAAAATGACCGTAGCTTGGATCATCGTGGCCAGGTCGTGGCGAGACAAGTAAGGGCCAGCTTCCGAGCCTGACGAAGATGGAAAAACGCCACTCTGCTGACAGCGGAGACTTTTTACTGCTGAAGATGAAGAGAGGAATTTGGGGGATTTTCTGCTTCCTATCCCAAAAATATGTTGCTTGCCTTACTATGTAACATGAGGTTTAGCTATACAATTAATGCAGTTGTATACCATTTGAACTGCCGTGGCTCAGTGGGATGGATCGTGGGAACTGAAATTTTAAGAGGTCTTTGGCCTTTTCTGCCAAAGAGTGCTATTGCCTCACCAAGTTACAAATCCCAGGAAACTATGAAAGTGAGCCATGGCATCTAAAATGGTGTCAAAGTACATTAATTCTAGAGTAGATGTATGCTTAGTGTATGTTATATGAAAGATATACCTGCTTTAATGTGCCAAAAGGTCTTGATGAGCCAACCCTACTGGAAGAGTTCACGTTTTTTAACCCCCCTCAGTCAACATGGCCATGTCAGTTGAAGGATTCTGGGGTTTAAAGTAACGTTGCCATGCTTTCATATGTGTGTGATGTATGTATGTATATACACACACTCTTTCAACTCTCTTAGAAAACTAAAGACTGTGACACAACTTCAAATGTCTCAGTATTCAATATCAAGAGAGAATTTAGGCCTGCTACCCCTTTTGAAATATTGTTGAATCTATTTGCATTCCTCAGCAAAATTCTAATACAATGCATGCCTCGCTCCCAAAAGGCTTAACTTTAGAGGATTTGCTTTTCTCCATTTCGAGTGTTTAACTAAGAAGCTTCCTGCCAGTGTGTGTTCCTTTATGGATGTGTTTGGTGCTCTCCTCCTGTGTCTTGGGGCTCTAAGCAAACACACAGTGAATGTCTGCAAACAAAAATATTATCTTGCTTGCGGGGAGAAAGGGGAAAGAAGACTGAACAATGTCTGTGCACTGAGAAGCATTGCGCATGCCAAATGATTCCCACCCAAGACACACTCCTGATAGTTGCTAAAAATTTGTCCAGTAAATGATGCAGTGCTCTTAGAATGGAAATCAGACCGATTTCCTCACATTTGCTCCTTTGAACTTGTGTTCTAAGGTCTCGGGATTCCCACTTTCAAAGTCTCAGATCTCCCATTTTCAAAGAAGTGAGAGGGTATTTATTTATTTATTTATGCTTCAATTTATAGACCGCAACTCCCCGAAGGCTTGGAGCAGTTTACAGCAGTATGCATAAATACAATCCAGTACAGAATACACATATAAAACAACACAGTACCTAACATTAAATAAATACAAAAAAGTGGCGTGAACTGAGGGTAGCATATCAGGTGGGCTCAATAGTCAATTTAGGGGCCGTAGGTAAGGTTAGGGACCGAGCAGCCTTGTAGTCAGGTTTTAAGGGTCCATACCGTAACCTCAGTGGATGGCAAAGAGGGGTCTCAACCATGGCGATTTGGGAGGCCCTCACCACTCAATGCTGGGTTCCTTTAGGAGGGTTTAAAGTTCCAGACCGGCTCCAGCTTCCGGCCATCAGACCCCAGAAAACTCTAGGGCCAAACCGCCGATGCTGGAGTTTGCGTCGGTAATCTCTGTGTCTCAGATGCTCCTCAGATTCAACTTCTGGTGCCCGTGGACCAGCCCGCTTACTATTCTGGGCTGCTGGGGCTACCGCTCTGTCTTCCTTCCCGTGCAAAACTCTCTGGTCATTGCCGGATGTGGCGCTCAGAGACTGGCACCCCCTCCGCTTCCTCCCAGCTCAGCAGCCACGTCTACATCGAGAGTGACCGATGGGTTGCTGGGAGGAAGCTTTCTCAGCTTTCTTGGTGACATCCTCCTTCAGGTTGGTGGTCTCTGCGCCGGCGACTTCAAGGTCGGTTGCCATTTTACTCAAGGCTTGTCTCTCCAAAAGGGAGAGTCAGCGGCATCCTCACCAGTCTCCCCCTCCCCCAGCTTTGGCACTCCCAGCAGCTGCTCCCAGCAGGCCAACATCCCCCAGCCATTCTTTACTGCAGTGTTTCCCAACCTTTTTTGAGCCGTGGCACACTTTTTACATTTGCAAAATCCTGGGGCACACCACCAACCAAAATGACACAAAATGACACTCTAACACAGTAATACAGATAGTTAATATGTTTTTAACTGTATTTATACACTCAGTGTGAAACCTGGGCCTGTTTCGATGAACACAACATAGATATCCTGGCAGGAATGACAGAAAGACACAAACTTCCCACACAGAACTCCCAGAACCAAGAGAAAATGCTATAAGAGTTTGGTGGGCATTGACCTTGAGTTTTGGAGTTGTAGTTCACCTACATCCAGAGAGCACTGTGGGCTCAAACAATGTTGGATCAGGACCAAACTTGGCATGAATACTCAATATGCCCAAATATGAACGCAGATGGAGTTCAGGGGAAATAGACCTTGACATTTGGGAGTTGTAGTTGCTGAGATTTATAGTTCCCCTGCAATCAAAGAGCATTCTGAACCCCACCAATGATAGAACTGGGCCAAACTTGCCACACAGAACCCCCAGGAGGCAAGAGGAGGTCTCTACTTGGGGAAAGGGAGGCGGGCCTTCCCAATGCATGGAGAGGGAGAGACCAAGTAGACAACGGGTGGGGAGGGGGTGTTTGTAATTTTGTGCCTTTATCGAGGTAGGTTTCTCTAGGGTTTTTATACTTCAACACACTATACTCCCCCCCCCCCCCCGAGGTTCCAATTTCCCACGGCACACCTGATGGTTGCTCACGGCACACTAGTGTGCCCCGACACACTGGTTGAGAAACTCTGCTTTACTGTGTTAGAGTGTCATTTTGTGTCATTTGGGTTGGTGGTGTGCCCCCAGATTTTTTTAATGTTAAAAGTGTGCCACGGCTCAAAAAAGGTTGAGAAACACTGCCCTAAGGTGCCATCGGTGTTTCCCACTCTCCTCCACTTATTCGTGAGGTTGACTTATATATGAGTATATACAGTAGAATACAAAGTTTAGAAAATTGTTAAAAGTCTCTATTTTTAAAAACAATAAAATTGGTGAATCTAGCCAATCTCTCCTACCAACAGAATTGGTCGATATATCAATTTCACCACCCACAAGAGCTTTAATATTCCATTCTTTTATAGAGATTACTGTTTTTAATGTTTGGCAAAAACAATTCTTACAGGAGTCAGCTGATTCAAAATAATTAGTCTTTGGAGAAATATGCGTCTCTTTGTGCATGTTATTAACCAAGACATTAAAGGGGTTCAAGCTGAAGCACAATTCACTTACAGAATCACCACTGTAATGTAACATAAAGCGCCCAAACAACTTGAGCTTTAATGAGCACCAGTTTCAAGAATGCATGCATGAAAAGGAAGACGAAAGCAGAAGAAATAAGCAAACCACCAACACTGGGTTGAATACAATTTGTTCAATATAATTACTGTTAACACATTCGTACGCTAAATATTGTGCAGTTGCGTATCATACAACATAAGGATAAGTACATAGAATCAGTACAATAAAACATCAATATCGCAACAAATGATTCAGTTCATTCCTACCAGCACCTAAAGATACCGACTTTGGTCCCTTTGGAATTTTCCTTTTGCTGGATTTACATATCGTGGATAACCCGCATTTTCCAGGAAGTTCTACTTGTCTCCAGCAATCGCACTCCAGCGGAGAACTTTGGTATCTTTAGGTGCTAGTAGGTATCTTTAGGTGCTGGTAGGAATGAACTGAATTGTTTGTTGCGATATTGATGTTTCATTGTACTGATTCTACCTTATCCTTACATTGTATGATACGCAACTGCACAATATTTAGTGCACGAATGTGTTAGCAGTAATTGCGTGTGTAAGGGAGATACACCTCCCGCCAGAGGACCAATGAGGCACGGACACAAGAGTTTGGATTGAAAACTGGCCACAACTCATTTATTAAAAACAGGAACAAGGGTTGGCGGCCATGCATGGGTCCTGGATCATGGGAAGAACAGCCCACAATTATCGAAGACGCTTGCGTGCCTGGGTGCCACCGACCCAATACCGGTAAACTGGAACTTGGCACCCCAGGCGGCCAGGGCATTATCCCCCCTTACGACCAAGAGGCGATAAGCCAGCCAGATCCAGGGCCCATGCCACATGCCACAAAAGGGGGGGAGGGGACCCCCTTTTACCCCCCTCCCCTTTTCCACCAACCCAAATTTCCTATCCTCAATAAACCTGCATAGGCTCTGGGTGCCACCGCCAGCCAACATGCAATAGTCTCTGCAAGGTTGCGCCCACAGTTGGGCCGGTGTACCATGGACCCGGCTGCTATCAGTCCCAGCGGCTCATGACGTGCACGGGCCATCACCACAGTGTTGTCGTATCCACAACTCACTTCCCATTTTTTTGGCGCCTCCCAGAAGTTGTGCCATTCATCTTCCGAGCATCTGCTCTCGTGCTCGAGGCTGCCCTGTGGGATTGGGGAAAAGAACAACCATACATACAACCTCATACATCAGGCCTGGCCTGATGTATGAGGTATAAGCTGATGATTTCCACCATCCCATGGCTTTGATAACATCTACGGGGACACCGTCAGCAGCCGCAGTAGTTGCTGCCCCGATCCTGAAGGAGTGCTCATATTGTGGCAGGCCCAAAACCTGTAGAGACCTACGGAAAACTGCCATGAACTGGTACCTAGTAAGGGGAGACCCATCGCGATGCACAAACAGGGGCCCAGGAGATGCGTCCCTGGTACTAATGAACCTGGAAAGCGCCCTCACCGGGCACAGTGGCCCCCCCTCGAGGCCCTGTATGGACAGGGTGAAATTGAAGAACTGGCCGCACGTGCCAGCAGGGCAGCCCGGGCAGTCTTAAGTAGGCTGCCAGGGCGGAAGTGAGGGCTGGCCAGCTGGAGACAAAGGGCAGGGCGGGGACAGCCCTCCCATTGGCCGGCCAGCGCTGGTGGCAGGAAAACCCTGACGTCACCCAGGAGGCTTCTGGGATGAAGAAGCCCCCCACCCTCTTTCTTCCCAACAAGATGGCGGTGAGGACATGCCCTCCACCGCAACCCGCTTGGCCGGTAAGTCGGCCAAGCCATTTATATTGAACAAATTGTATTCAATCCAGTGTTGGTGGTTTGCTTAGGTTTAGCAACTTCCCCCAGTAGTGTTTGAAAGCAGAAGAAATGCCTAGAGGATTGATATATGTATACCTGAGAAATTTGGAAAATCCAAGGAATTAGAGGAAACATGAAGCAGAATTGGTGGGAAAATCAACAAAATCAACATATGAAATATATGACAATCACAGCAAATAATATATTGCTGGTAATATATAAAATAATATATTGCTCGTACATGTATACCTGAGAAATTTGGAAAATCCAAGGCATTAGAGGAAACATGAAGCAGAATTGGTGGGAAAATCAACAGAATTAACATATGAAATGTATGACAATCACAGCAAAGAATATATTGCTGGTAAGTGGCTCACTATTGTGTTGCCTCCCTAGCTGTGTGCATTTCTTGCCCTATTATTGAGAAAATTGTTTGTAGTGAAGCTTAGCAATGGATTTTCCAGCTTTTATTGAGAGGCATGGAAAATGCAAAGCCCCATTTGATAGTGAACGCATAAGACCCCGGCATATGGATCATCATGTGCAACAGAGACTTCGTCAGCTCCGCAATGTATGCAGATACAGATATGCATACAGATCATCTGCATACACACTAATCAAACAGTGAGTTAGCGCCGTCAACTTTGACAACACCAGCGTTGACAACACCAGTCAATTCTGAGAAGGCAGGAGTGGGAAGGGAGGCCTAAATTAAACCATCTTCAATCATGTTAGCAATGCTGACAAAGCGAAGTGTACTGACTGTTAGGCGATGATAATGATGGAGATCATCACACCTTCAGCGTACACCAATTCTTCACAGAGTAAAGCACTGGTGAGAGAGAGATCCTTGCACCAGAGAAACTATAAGGTAAATTTAGACATGGCAACAACAAAGTGGAAGGAAGAGAATGAAGCAGGAGTGGCTGTGGACCAGCAAGGATTCCTATTTGTATAGTCCTCCTGGTGTAGGATCTTTTTGTGTCCATGGGTGGCATCCATCAAGATAATCCAGCATAAATCAGACTTCTGCATGCATTTTTCCCCTGGGAATTACAACTGGCATAAAATGTGTTTTTCTTTTTTTTTTTTAAAAAAAAAAAAGATTTTTATTGAAATTTTCAAACATAAGACAAAGAAAAAGACAGTATTCAACAATCAACTTAACATTCATAAAAGAACCCATCCTACCCCCACCCCCCTTCAACACATTCATAAACATACCATATGCATTTGACTTCCCCCTCGCACTCCCACCCCATTGACCTTCGTCTCGGTCATAACTAAAAGTTATTTGTAATTGTTTAAAGTAAATCCTCTTAATTAAACCGGCAGTTCTCTAACACAAATAAATATTTTTATTAACATCCATCTTTCTTCGTTTCTTCAGAAAGTCGAGTATTGATGACCAGTCTGTGATCTCCATATTTTGTGACATTGCCCTTGAAAGACAATCCATATTTATTATATCCATCAGTCTGAATATCCAATCGTCTTCTCTGGGTACCGTCTTTTCCTTCCAGGGTTTTGACAACACCAGTCTCGCTGCAGTAATACAATAGACAAATAACTTTTCTTTGTTCTTATCTATAGTAAAGTCCAGCAGGCCCAGCAACATATATTCTGCTTTGAAGCTAAACTCAATATTGAGTGCTTCCTTCATTACCCTATATACCTTTTTCCAGAATTTTCTCACCATTTTGCAACCCCACCACATATGGAAAAAAATTCCCCTCTACTTTGCCACATTTCCAGCACTTATTACTGTAGGTGGGAATGTATTTCGCTATCTTATCGGGGGTCAGGTGCCATCTAAAGAACATTTTAATGCCACAACTGGCATAAAATGTGTTTTTCTGTGTCTTGGAGCAAGTATGTTGCGATTATATGACACCAATCCTTCTATCAACTCGTCTGCTGGTTGTTGTTTTTTTTTTTTTTTTTGGGGGGTTAAAAATTAACATAAGCAAAAGAATGAAATCCCAGTATTTAACATATTTTCTATCTAAATATCTGCATGGCCTTAAAAGTGGTACAATAATAGCTTTGTGGAAGCATTTACATACATACATACATATATGTATATTTCTGTGTTTCTTTGTATAGGTATATATAGTAACAATTTATAAATTGAAATCATTTTTCCCTAGTAGAAAATACAAATAAAGAAAATATTTTCCTCTGCCCTCTGATACTGTTTCAGGTCTCATCACCACCAGTGTCAATGTCTAGCTTGCTAAGATATTAGCCCAAGTAAAACACAACCAGAGTGAGCAATTAAAGTGGGGAAAATGGATCAATGAAGAATTCATTTGAACCAATATATGCATCTGCCTTTCAGTTTACAGTACAATTTTATCCCTATTTTCTGAGAAGCAAGTCCTCCTGTGTTTCAGGAAGGTTCTTCACAGGAAAATATATTGTGGAATTATCATTTTATCGTTCCTATTTCACTTATATTCATGTCATTTTATGCCTATAGAAATCAATAAGGATTATTTCCAGATATGGTTAGATAGGATTATAGATTTAGGCTGCAATCTACAGCCCATCTCTGCAAGTCACCAGCAAGTAGTATGTTTTTTGTGAATTTTCTACTTTAGTGACAGAGAGGAACCTCATTGGCAGGGTAGCTTTTATAGCCATGGAAGAGTCCTGGAAGCCCTGGCTAAGCTCGCTGAAAGATCAACTGGTCCAGATGGAAAACTAGTTCTCTTTTCCTACTATGGCTGCATCCAGGGCAGGCCTTCCCCATTAAGCGACCTACGCGGTGGCGTAGGGCAACGTTCCCGGAGGGGGCGTGGCCACCTGGGAGGGGCGCCGCTCCACCCCGCCGCTGTGCCGCCGCAGCCAGCCGGCGGCGGCGCGGTAACGGGGGGGGAGAGAGGACTCACGGGGCGGGCTCGCCGCTCACGGACCTGAGGAGGAGCAGGAGGAGGGAGGAGGCCACGAGGGTGGCCCCCACGGAGACGCAGCGGCAGCAGCAGCAGCAGAGCCCCCGGAAGGGCACGAAGCCAGAGGCGCATCTTCGTGACGTCACTTCGTCGCGCCTCTGCCGAGGAGGAAGGCGAAGAAGGCCTCGCCGGCCACGCGCTGTAGGGACGCCTGGAAGGAGAGACGCCAGAGCGAGGGAGCCCTGCAGAGGCGCGGCGGCCTCTTCCTCCTTCCCTCCCTCCGGCATCTCTTACAGCGCGCGGCCGGTGAGGCCTTCCTCCCCTTCCTCCTCGAAGTGACGTCACGAAGATGCGCCTCTGGTTTCGGGCCCTTCCGGTGGCGCTGCTGCTGCTGCTGCCGCTGCATCTCCGTGGGGGCCGCCCTCGTGGCCTCCCCCCCCTCCTGCTCCTCCTCGGGTCCGTGAGCAGCGTAAGTCCCCTCTTCCCGCCCCGTGAGTCCCCTCCCCCCCCCGTTCCTCCGCGCCGGCGCGCTCGGGACGGGAGTCTGCGCATGCGCGGGCGCTGCCGGGAGCCGCCGGGGGGGGGGGCGAAAATAAAGTTCGCTTACTCCCCCCGGAGAGCTCGGGCCACCCCTGGCTGCATCCGTACCTTGAGAAGTTGGACCTGGCCACAGTGGTCCATGTCATAGTTACATCAAGATTGGATTACTGCAATGTATTCTACATGGGGCTGCCTTTGACGACAGCCTGGAAATTGCAACTTGTGCAAAGGTCAGCAATCAGGTTACTAACTGGAATTAGTTATAGGGAGTGGATGACTCCTCTACTGAAGCAGCTCCACTGGCTGCCAATAAGTTCCCAGGCCCAATTCAAAGTGCAGGTTATTACCTATAAAGCCCCCTAAGTGGTTCTGGTCCTGCTTATCTCCGTGACCGTATCTCTCTCTATGAACCAGCATAAGCACTAAGATCTGTCAGGGAGCCCCTTCTCTTACTACCACCTCTGTTGCAAGCACATTTGGTGAGGACAAGGGAGAGGGCCTTCTTGGTGGTGGCCCCCTGGCTTTGGAATGCCATCCCAAGAGACATTAGGCAGGTCCCCCCACTGTCCTCTTTCTCTAGGGTTCTGGTGATTTGGATGCTTAAACAAGCATTTGAAAATGTCTAGCTCAATGGTCCGCAAACAATAACGTAGCACTACACTTTTATCTCATGCCCTGTTTTTTAGCTACTATCCCATTTCCTTGTCTTGTTTACAGTTTGGCCATGTGTTACGGTACTTGTTACCATAGGTCATTGGGCATTGTTGTGACTTTTAAACTGTTGTTTTTATATAGTATCATTTTTACTTTATTGTATTGTACTGTGTGTTTATTTTATGCTTTGCCTTGGCACGTTGTGCCATATGTAAGACAGCCTGAGTCCCGAGGCAGGTTACAAAAATAATAATGGTGATGATGATCATCATTATTATTATTCTATGATGACTGGAAAAAATAGGAGCTATATTAATACTGTTTGCAAGTACTATGCAATAAAAAGATGCAAAGCCCTTTCATTGCACCCATACATTCCAAGTAAGGGGGGGAAAGTATGGCAGCCTAAAGGTGATATGCCCATTTTTCTCCTATTTGTGTCAATGATGGAGGAGAAGGAATATTAAAGTCTAAAGGAGAAATGGCTTTTAGACAATCAGTTTCAAGCCAGTCATTTTGCAGTAGGCTTTGGGAAAAGAGAGGCCTGCTGTGAAGATGGGGCTTGAATGACATACAGAAGAAGAGCAGAAGTCAGTGGAGCAAATGGATGAGAGCCATACATAGAATACAAGGAGAGGTAAATTGTTGTCACAGTGAATTTTGGACTGAAGCAAGAAGACTGAGTGTCAAACTAGACATGAAGGAAAATGTGTATTCTGTGCAATTAAACATTTCAATTTGTTTGGTTCCCCTTGTTAAATTCTTTATCAGTCAGACTTTGTAATAAGGGTAATAAAGAAGGGTAAATGCAAATATAGATGAGGAAAATCGCTATGCTTCCACAAGCTGAAATTTGTTATCACTTAAGGCAGCATCTCTGCAGGGAAAGCAAAAGGAAGGAAGGAAGGAAGGAAGGAAGGAAGGAAGGAAGGAAGGAAGGAAGGAAGGAAGGACGGAAGGACGGAAGGACGGAAGGACGGAAGGACGGAGGGACGGAGGGACGGAGGGACGGAGGGACGGAGGGACGGAGGGATGGAAGGAAGATGAGCAAGGCCGGAAAGGACAAGTTTAAAATGGTAGTTGGGGTAATAGAGAGGAAGAAATACCAATATATGATTAAAAGAGTAAAGGTTTCCCCTTGACATTAAGTCTAGTCATGTCTGACTCTGGGGATTGGCGCTCATCTCCATTTCTAAGCCGAAGAGCCAGCATTGTCTGCAGACGCCTCCAAGGTCATGTGGCCAGCATGATTGCATGGAACACAGTTATCTTCCCACCAGAGTGGTACCTATTGATTTACTCACATTTGCATGCTTTTGAACTGCTAGGTTGGCAGAAGCTGGGCTAACCATGGGAGCTCTCCCTGCTCCCCAGATTCAAACCATTAGCCTTTCAGTCTGCAAGTTCAACAACTCAGTGGTTTAACCCACTCCACCACCAGGGGCTCCACCATTATATGATAACAGAGTAAATATTAATTCATTTATTTACAAAATGTATTGCCCCATCTTCGCACAAACCTAAATATACACTGGACCGACTATGTGACTAATGTTGCTGTCCTTGAGTAAGCAGGGATCACCAGCATTGAGGCCATGCTATTGAGAACAAAGCTGTGCTGGGCAGGGCACATCTCTAGGATGGAGGACCACCGCCTCCCAAAGATACTACTCTATGGTGAACTCGCCACAGGTCAGCGCAAGAGAGGCGTCCCCAAAAAGAGATATAAGGACTCCCTGAAACAACATCTCAGGCTCGGCCAGATTGATTACCAACAATGGTCCACCCTGGCCTCACATCGGGAGGCATGGAGACGCACTATCCACAATGCTGCGGCCTCTTTCGAGAAGACACGCCGAATGGGTCTCGAAGAGAAATGACAACGCAGCAAGAACCGCAACTTGGAAACAACATCACCCAAGGAGACTTTCTGCTGTGCTTTCTGCAACCGAACTTGCCTATCTCAGATCAGCCTTTTTAGTCATCAACGTGCTTGTAAAAAGCGTGGGATGAGTCCTTCCTAAGAATGTTCGTTCGCAAAGTAATGCCGAGAGAGAGAGAAATATTAATTCATTTATTTACAAAATGTATTGCCCCATGTTCATTATATTTAAACCCCTAGTTTATAATTCCAATACCAATAAAATGTAATGAGATCACGGTCAGTGAACAGTGAAACAGAGGAGTGCACATATACAATTAAATAAGAACTTTCAAATATGTGCAAGAACAGCGTTGAGGATTATTGCAAGGCTTTGAGGCTGACCAGCAGCATAGAGGGTGATGTTGTGATTGAAAATAATAAAGAGGATGGTGACTAGCTGCTTTATTGTATGTAACCTTGGTGTGGGTTCCTTATCCCCCCCCCCCACCTGTTTTGGGAAAAAGTTGCTCATAAATACATAAGCGAAATAAAATAAAATCACTCTTGCTAAATCCATGATGATAATCTTTAATTCAGGCCCACACTGGGAGCGGTTTTAAAGAGACAATTATGTTAACAGAGGGAAGGGATTAACACTAAACAAAACAGCAGCTGTGCCATCTCACTGCTAGCGGAACAGCAACTTGCACACCTAGATCAATCTTTTATGCTACACAGTGGTTCAGACAGCAGCCCAAAGAGTGTTTACAATCATGATCAAGAATTAAAGACTTTATTAGTGGTGGTTACTGTAATGAATGGAAGATGTTTCTGCAACATGAGAAAACACTGAAATATGCCTGCATGTAATAAATATTATTTGGGGCAAAGCAAAATGTTGGGCCTTATTTTGTTTTGTTGTCTCTTGCAATATTCATAGTATCATAGAATCATAGAATTGGAAGAGACCTCGTGGGCCATCTAGTCCAATCCCCTGCCAAGAAGCCAAAATCTCATTCAAAGCACCCCAACAGATGGCCATCCAGCCTGTTTAAAAGGCTGCAAAGAAGGCACCTCCACCACACTCTGGGGCAGAGAGTTCCGCTGCTGAACAGTTCTCACAGTTAGGAAGTTCTTCCTCATGTTCAGGTGGAATCTCTATGTATTTTTGAACGATGCTCAATAAACCGGGTTTTAAGATGCCTCTTGGTCTGGCCCACGTAAATCAGAAAACAATAATATTGAATCGCATTGAATAGCATAGGCCACCATTTTTGAGCTGCACGTCCCGAAGGATTTAACCCTTCAGGATGTACAGCTCAAAAATGGTGGTCTACGCTATTAAATGTGATTGTTTCCTGATTTACGTGGGCCAGACCAAGAGGGCTCTTAAAACCCGGTTTATTGAGCATCATTCAAAAATACATAGAGAATCCACAGACTCTGCCTTTTACTTACATTGCAAAGAAAAAAATCATTCCACTGCCTCTTTAAGAGTAAGAGTTTTGGAGAAGGTTTCCCCTAATTCCCAAAAAGATATTTCTAACCTATTAATCAAACTTGAAATTCAATGGATAATTCGCCTTGATACTGAGTGGCCACGTGGCCTCAATGACCTATCAGCATCCGTTCGATGCTTATATAATGACTCTCTAACCCAGGGATGGGCAATTACCGGCCCTCCAGGTGTTTTGGACTTCAACTCCCAGAAATCCTAACAGCTAGTAAACTGGCTACGATTTCTGGGAGTTGAAGTCCAAAACACCTGGAGGGCCGGTAATTGCCCACCCCTGCTCTAACTCTTCATTATTCACCTTTGGGTCACCTTGCTCCATTAAGGGTAGGTTTATGTCTGTTTCATCACAACGAATGGTATGTATTCTATATCATTGTTACATGGGCTAGGCTTGGTGTTTTAAACTATATCGGATTTTCCTCATGATTTACTTATTCTTATAGATACCGTGGACACTTTGATGATGTATCTTGAGCCCTGATAAAGTTGTCTCAAAACGGTTTTTTCGTGGCCGCTATATCGGAGCATTTGCATACCATCGGGTCATAGTTTGCATCTTATCTACTCATTGGGGACGCCCACACCACGCTCCCCTGCATCCTGGGGATTTCCCCTTGTGGAGTATCCAACTCCTCCACCAGGATATCGGCTTGTATATTAGATAAAGAACTTCTGTTTTGGGACACCCAAATTGTGTTTGTTCTGTAACCCGGGACTTATTCCTGCTATAATACTGATTTCCACCTTGGGATTATCTGCACCAATTGGATTTCAGGATTTCACCAATGGACTGTTTGTATATGGACTCTACACTGGGTTCTCCCTATCAGACTATGGTTTGATACATATTGCATAATATTATATATTTCTATGATTTCCAAATGTATGTATGGTCTTTCTTTCAATCTTACATAGCCTTCAGATATTATACCTGGTCAGATAGATTGTTTATTCACCGTTGTTGTGCTTTGTTTGTAATTACCTAGCCCGCTCGTTGTTTTTTCTACATGCTAATTGGGGAAATATGGCATCATAACTTTTCCCTGTTCAGAGAGGGCTCAAACAAGAAAACAAACCTCAGGTACGAAATAAAGCCTAGCATAACGTATCCATAGAAAGTACGTGTGTCTCAATACTGAGTTGATGGAGTGAGATGTGCTGAGTACTCCCATCTTTCAGTCTGATGGCACCATCCCCCCTTCCCCAAATCAAAATGTAAAGCCATCCTTGTTGGGTTGTTGTAAGTTTTTCCAGCTATATGGCCATGTTCCAGAAGCATTCTCTCCTGACATTTCACCTGCATCTATGGCAGGCATCCTCAGAGGTTGTGAGGTCACAATCTCTGAGGATGCCTGCCATAGAAACATGTGAAACGTCAAGAGAGAATGCTTCTGGAACATGGCCATATAGCCCGAGAAACCTACAGCATCCTAGTAAATCCAGCCATGAAAGCCTTCGACAATACCATCCTAGATGGCCACTACCCGGGCTCTTTCTGACTGAAGACAGCAGAGAATACCTATTGAATTATCATATTAAAAACTGGATGCTACACCTGCCTTATCTGTCATATACAGATATGGTATAAGTAGCTAAAGGTAAAGGTTTCCCCTGACATTAAGTCTAATTGTGTCCAACTCTGCAGGCTGTGCTGATCTCCTTTTTTAAGCCGAAGAGCTGGCGTTGTCCATAGACACCTCCAAGGTCATGTGGCCAGCATGACTGCATTGAGCACCATTACCTTCCTGCCAAGGCGGTACCGATTGGTCTACTCATATTTGCATGTTTTCAAACTGCTAGGTTGGCAGCTCACCCTGTTCCTTGGATTTGAACCACCAACCTTTCGGTCAGCAGCTCAGCGGTTTAACCCACTGCACCACCTGGGGGCCTTAGTTAGTCAGGTATAAAAATATTTGTCACAGTTGGCAATCACATTATGATTTCTTTCAAGGAATAATAATAATACACTTTATTTATATTCCGCTCTTCTCACTCCGAAGGGGACGCAGAGCGGATTTCAGGTACACATGCTTAGCAGACAATCCCTGCCGTTTTCACATACAATTACACACATATAGACAAAAAGAGGCAATCTCTGGCCACCAGGGGGAGCTGACGCACTCCTCATATCTCAGCGTTCCCAGCGTCCCTTGTTGTTCCTTCCGCATTATCAGCATTCCTGGAGTTCTTTAATGGCCTCATAATTCAGTCAAAATTTGCCTCCCCACTTAATGTGGTGCCTTTATCTCAGGGGTGGGCAATTAACAGCCCTCTAGGTGTTTTGGACTTCAACTCCCAGAAATCCTAAGAGCTGGTAAACTGGCTAGGATTTCTGGGAGTTGAAGTCCAAAATACCTGGAGGGCCGGTAATTGCCCACCCCTGCTTTATCTCCTACTTGACAGATGCAACTGTCTTTCAGGCTGCAAAGGTCGGCAGCAGGCTGCACTTAAAGGTCGAGCACCCACCTCGACCTGGACAGGCCTCGAACTCATGACCTACTGGTCAGAGAGATCTTATGCAGCTGACACTTAGCCAGCTGTGCCACATTCCCGGTGCTTATCTTGCAATACCTCTAACCTGTCAGAAAAATCCCACCCAAAATGGACAAATGCAAGTTTCCAAAGGCAAATGGGTTTCTTCTTCACAGCATGGTACATGTTGTTGTCCCCAACTGTATTCCTTTGTTCTTAAGCCTTCAGAAGAAGTTCAGAATTATGGCAGCCACATACCTTGGCTGTGGCAGCTCCGGGCAAGAGTGATTTGAGGCTTCAAAAGAGATGGAATTGCTTGATTGTAGTTAATCAGGCTTTGAAGAAGCAGCTCAGTGTGAGCCATTTGTGTTAAATTGTGGATGGAGGCAGAGAACATGGAGATGGACAGGCAGGTGGATTGGGAGCTAATTGACTGAAAGACAGACAAGGAGGACCAGGCAGAAAACTGATCTCAGAGCCAGAGCAGTGCAGAGAAGTCCCAGCCAGCCTGACCACTGGCCACGTTGCCTTGGTAATCTAGGAGCTCTAATTCAAAAATAAATAGAAAGCAAAACTCTCGATGTGAGAGAATTGAGCAGTAATGATTTGAACAAGACTAGAAAGCAAAAGAGAGGCCGGAGTCTTCAGGCTTCCCTAGAAGTAATACATCCAGGCTATGTTAGAAGTGGCATGTGTGGCAGGGCTAGGGGCATGCAGAGCTTATTTAATTCTGGTGGCACACTAGGAAAAATCAAACTAGGAAAAATCAAGATTCTTTTGCTTTCTATTTTTTATTCTATTTTTAAATCTATAATAATAATCTATAAATAAAAATGTTATGTTCATTTGTGGGATTAACATAATTCAAAAACCACTGGACGAATTGACACCATATTTGGACACAATACACATATCAGGCCAATGAGTGACCATCACTCATAAAAATACTGAAAAAACAGCAGAAGAGACTTAAAAACCCATTTTTTTAAAAAAAATACATTACAACGCATGCACAAAATCAATATCTACACAAACACACATATATACACATATACACACAAACACACACACAAAACCCATATACACAGACTGGGCCACAGCAACATGTGGCAGGGGACATCTATATATATAAAGGAAGAGCCGTCATGTGAAGACTACCTCAAACAGAGAAACCTTACAACGCAGAAACACAAAACTTGCCAGAAATAGGCCTCAAGCAAGGTACGTTTGTAGCAAAGAAACTTTCCCCCCCAAAACCTAAAAGGCCCCCAAAACAATGAGTAAAAATAAAACTACATTTCCCAGCATCCTCTGGGGCTGCCAAAGACTCTTCCAGCCTCTACATTCTGACAACATGATTGGCTGCCAATAAGGGCAGATTTGCATAACTGCTGTACTGGCCAGCCAACATGAACATTCCGACCCATAACAAACTGTCAGACTCCTAAATAGGGCACAGCAACGCGTGCCGGGTACAGCTAGTAGTATATATATAGAAATGCTCTGTTCATTTTGAGTGACATAACTCAGAAACCACTGGACGAATTGACACCATGTTTGGACACAATACACATATCAGGCCAATGAGTGACCATCACTCATAAAAATACTGAAAAAACAGCAGAAGAGACTTAAAAACCCAAAAAATTAAAAAAATACATTACAACGCATGCACAAAATCACATATCTACACAAACACACATATATACACATATACACAAATATATGCACACACACACACATATACACACAAACACACACACAAAACACATATACACAGACTGGGCCACAGCAACATGTGGCAGGGGACATAGTATATATATAGAAATGCTCTGTTCATTTTGAGTGACATAATTCAAAATCCACTGGACAAATTGACACCAAATTCGGACACAATACAAAGATCAGGCCAACAAGTAACCACCACTCATAAAATCAGTGAAAAACACAGCGGATGAGACTTAAAAAGCAAAAATAATAATACAACGCATGTGCAAAACCACATATATAAACATAAAAAACATATATACACATATACACAAATATATGCACATACATATATGCACACAAAAAACATATATGCAGACTGGGCCACAGCAATGCTTGGCAGGGGATGGCTAATAATAATAATAATAATAATAATAATAATAGCAACTTTGTTTTGTACCTCATCTCCATCTACTAAAAAGGACTCGGGGCAGCTTACATGGGGATGAGCCCAATCAACATAGTTAAAATATAACACATTAAAATACATAAGGTTAGGTTTCCCCCTGACATTAAGTCTAGTCGCGTCCGACTCTGGGGATTGGTACTCATCTCCACGGCTAAGCCGAAGAGCCAGCATTGTCTGTAGACACCTCCAAGGTCATGTAGCCAGCATGACTGCATGGAGCGCTGTTACTTTCCCGCCGGAGCAGTACCTATTGATCTACTCACATTTGCACGTTTTCGAACTGCTAGGTTGGCAGAAGCTGGGGCTAACAGTGGGAGCTCACGCCACACCCCGGATTCAACCCTGCAACCTTTCAGTCAGCAAGTTCAGCACTTCAACGGTTTAGCCCTCTACGCCACCAGGAGCTCCTACATAAACATAAACAACAGCAAAAAACAGAATAAAACCAACATTATAACAAAATATAAAAGCAAACATCAAACAACAACCAATGAACCTACAATAATAATTGGTTTCTGGGCACAAGTAGGCGAACTGGTGCAAATCAATTGTAAGGATAGGGCTGATGGATAAAGTGCGTAAGTCAATTGGCGACAGCAAGGATAGAGGGCAATGTGAGATAGAGCAATATAACTTTGGGTACAGAACAATAATAAAGTGCAAGAGTCCTCGCTGGGGCCAAGTTATCAGATGAATTGTCTAGTCAAAAGTACAGTGGAACATCTATGTATTTATTATTTATGTATTTAAAACATTTATACTCCATCCTTCTCAACCTCTGAGGCTTCCAAACAGGTAACAATTCAATGCCAGACACGATATAAAACACATAATAAGTACAACCATAAAATTAAAATAATTATAAATATACATTAAAATCCGCTCACCAGATTAAAATCACCTGAATTAAAATTGTTATCCAAAGCAGTCCAAGTATGGTCCAATAAAATCATCTTTCCCAGTAAAACAACTATTCTGTGAACACTTGATCCCATAACCAGGATTTCAATTTCTTCTGGAAGGTCAGGAGGGAGGGGGCAGATCTAACCTCATTGAGGAGGGCATTCCACAGCCAAGGGGCCACCATGGAGAAGGCCCTGTCTCTCGTCTCCACCAAACGCAACTGTGGGACCGAGAGTAGGGCCTCCCCGAATGATCTTAAGGTCCTAGATGGTTCATAGGAGGAGATACGTTTGGACAGGTAAACTGGGCAAAGGTGTCAGAAGCTTCCAATCGAGTGACATATTATATCACTGGAAATTATCCTCTACAGAATAATACTTTCCAGACTCAAAATTATTTTTGTGGCTCCAGCTACAGAACACATGACAAACTGTACATTAATATAAAGGTCCCAAATAGTTTTCTTTAACCTATAGGATCTCAGTCCATATAATTTAATTAAACTTTACTAGCTATTTGGTGGAAAGGGGGAATAATGCCAGGACTATTTTAAAAAGTATTTTAAGTATGGACAAATCCCACCACAACAGATAGTTAATGTTTGGAATATTTGTTGCTGTTCATGATGGATGATAGGTGACAAAGAGCAAGGGAGTTGGAGTGCAATATGCTATACCTCCAAAGAATTCTTTCAAAATGAATTGAAATACATACTCTGCACTGGCCAATCTAGAGCAGAGTTTTCCAACCTTTTTTGAGCCGCGGCTCATTTTTTACATTTACAAAATCCTGGGGCACACCACCAACCAAAATGACACTCTAACACAGTCATATATATATAGATAATATGTTTTTAAATATATTTATACACTCCGTATGAAACCTGGGCCTGTTTCGATGAACACAACATATATAGGACTTCCTCTCACATACTTATACATGGCTATCATGTCTTCTCTCAGCCTTCTCTTCTTCAGGCTAAACGTGCCCAGCTCTTCAAGCCCTCCTCAAAGGGCTTGTTCTCCAGGCCCTTGTGAAATTTCACCCTGAGTGAAACTTGCTTCCAGTTAACTATGGATGTCATGAAGCTGTTAGAAACAGTTCCTTGGGGGGGAGGCAACTCTCAAAAAATCCAGCAAAATAGTAAAAAAAAAACATTTCCAAGTGGAGAGGCTCAATTTGTTTCTTGAAAACCTGTGAATGGGTAGTCTATATGTTTCATAGATCTGTGTGACCTCTTTCGCTGCCTCCCTCCGCAAAATCAGAGCACTGGGCGGAAGTGATTGAGTTGGCGTTTTCATGTTGGCTTGGATTTCTCGCAAGAACAGCCAAAGCCGGAAGCTCTACGTCAGTGAATTGGGCAGTGAGCGAACCTGGGAGCACCGGGAGGCTGAAGCAGCCCTGAACGGGAGCTGGAACCATGGTGAGTCGAGGCTCCTGAAGGCTTCCTCAAGGTGGGCCTGGCCCTGGCATTCGGGGGAGCCCTTCCTTTGCCTTGGGGAGGAAAAGAGGGAGAAAGAGCTGCTAGGAGGGGGAAGAAAGGGTATTGGAGGTTCCAATTTCCCACGGCACACTTGATGATCGCTCACAGCATACTACAGTGCCGCGGCACACTGGTTGGGAAACACTGATCTAGAGGGTGTAAGCTATTTCCAGCATGGCACAGACTGTTGTATCTGCCTGCCACATGGGTGCTAAAGATAAGGAAGCTCTTAGGGGGAAAAAGGTGGCAACTATAATTTACTACTGGCCTGTCTCTTGAGACAGACTTTGACGAATTAAGCACTCACATCCCTCAGCCTAAAAAGATAATTCTGCCAATTATGGTTGCTTCCACACATCAGGGCTGACATTCTCCATCAGAAGTGTAGCTCCAATATTACAGTCACCTTCCGTCTCCTGATCCAGTCCCTGAAATCCATCTTTAAGGCTAGTAAGCCATTCTGAGTGACGGGGTTTTGTACTAGTAAGTGGGACACTGCACTGCAATGTGACAGCTTCTTTCTACCAGGAAGTGACAGTGCAAATAACAGCTGTGACAGGACAATCTCTGCTTGTGCTTTTCACACCATTGTGTACTGGTTATCTCATCTTGCAGTGCTCCACTCATCAGGATGACAGAACCCCATCATTTGAGATGGCTGGCTGGTTTTGAAGGTGAATTTCAGGGGCATTCGTAGTTCTTGCAATAGTGACCTGAGTGCATATGTCAATACAATGCAGCTATAGTGTTGCAAGTCCAGCTTACAATGCTTTAACACCAGCCCGAGTTTTTTAAAAGCTTTGATTCCTTCCATCTGGCACATAAAGAAATATGTCCTGTTTTCCTGTGCTTTCATGACACTTCTGATGTATGCTATGCCTATCAGGGTTTTCCTGACAAGAACGATTCAGAGAGGCCTTGCCATTGCCTTCCTCTTAGGCCAGCATTTCTCTACCTGGGAGTCAGGAGCCCTGGGGGGGGGGGGGTCAGAGGGGTCACCAAAGACCACCAGAAAACATATTTCTAATAGCATTAGGAGCCACTTTGGCAGAGAGAGCTGAAGATCTCTCCGCATGTGTTCTTCCGTTTTGGAAACAGACAGCAAATCCTCCAACCAAAAGCCCTCCGCTACTTTGATTGTCCGGGCTCTCAGCCAAGGAGAGGGCTGTTTTTGAGACTCCAAGAGAGGAGCGGAGAGTAGGTGTGCTCAGCACATGGCAACATGGTGCACACGTGCAGGTGAGGGAGAGCATACGGGTCTGAAGGGTGGCTCGTGCTAGTGACTTCCTTCAAGGAATTGGGTTTCTGTGTGGGAAGTTTCGCCCAATTCTATTGTTGATGGGGTTCAGAAGGCTCTTTGTAGGTGAACTATAAATCCCAGCAACTACAATTCCCAAATGTCAAGGTATATCTTCTCCAAACTCCACCAGTGTTCGCATTTGGGCATATTGAGTATTCATGCCAGTTTTGGTCCAGATCCAGGGCCTTACCCAGGATTTTGATGGGGGGGGGCTGAGTTTGATGGGGGGCTGAGTCTGGGTGAGAGAGGGTCTAAACTTGCAAACCTTTTGTATTGTTATCCCAATATATTGAGCATGGTGATCAGATCATGATATACACATAACAGTTTAAATAATGTACCAGTAAGGCCTTATCGTGGACCACCCTGAGAATTTTGGGAGGGGGGCTTCAACCCCCAAGCCCCCCCCCCCCACCCGGGTACATGTCTGTCCAGATCTATCATTATTTCAGTTCACAGTGCTCTCTGGATGTAGCTGAACTACAACTCCAAAACTTAAGGTCAGTGCCCATCAAATCATTCCAGCATTTTCTGTTGGTCCTGGGAGTTCTGTGTGCCATGTTTCGCCAATTCTATAATTGGTGGGGTTCGGAATGCTCTTTGATTGTAGGTTAACTATAAATCCCAGCAACTAAAACTTCTAAATGACAAAATCAAACCTCCCCCCGGCCCAACCGCACCAGTGTTCACATTTGGATGGATCGGGTATTTGTGCCAAATGTGGTCCAGTGAATGAAAATACATCCAGCACAGGCATGTAGCCCGGGGGCTTGAGGGGGCTTCAACCCCCCCCCTTCTTAGGGTTGTCCGTGAGAAGGCTTTACTGGTACGTGGCAGAAAAAGTAATGGACAAAATGGCTGGGGAGAAGAAAAGAAGACTGCTGTGGTAAAGTAAAAAAGAAGTCAAAAAGTATTCTAAACATTTTGTTAATGAAAGTAAATAAATAAATAACATTTATTATTTAAACTGTTACGTTTATTCATATCATGAACTGATCACCATGCTCACTATATCCCATATGTATGGGGGTATTGGGATAACAATACAAAAGGTTTGCTAGGGTAGATTCTCTCTCATTCTGACTCAGTGCCCCCAATCAAAATCCTGGCTACGGGCCTGATCCAGCATATCAGATACAATTTACATTACGATTCGTATTTACATTACGATTCATAACTGTAGTAAAATTACATTTAATAAGTAGCAACGAAAATAATTTTATGATTGGGAGTCACCATAACATAAGAAACTGTATTAAGGGGTCACAGCATTAGGGAGGTGGAAAAACACTGTCTTAGGCTGAGAGAGTATAACTTAACCTAAGGTCACCAATGAGTTTCCATAGCAAAGCATTGGTCTCCTGGAGTTCTCGTATGACACTCAAATCACTAAACTCAGCCATATCTGAGATACTAATGTTATCGAACAGCTGCCAATCCCTCAGGCCGGCTGTCCCGACAACCGGGCAAGTCTTGTGGACCGACCACAGAGCAGAGCCCGCGAGGGTTTAGTTAACCTGGCGAGCCAGGAGCGGTTAGGCCCTCGTAATCTATCCGCCTCCCTTGGACCCAATTATGCTCACCAATCTGTTAGGTAGATGCCACGAAATTGTTTATTCTGCTCAGCTGAGTAGGATGCGACCGCAAATTCCCTGATCCCGCAAAGACGCATGCATATACATTCAAAACATTGGTTTTTAAAGGTTACAGAACTGTCAAAACAATTGAAATTCCCGCCTGCCCCCTTCTGGGCTGGCTCCGTCCATGATTGGTAGATTAGCTGATGGCTGGGGTGTTGACCGGCTCTGAGGAGCCTATCGGCGCTCACTCCTATTCGCTATCCCAGCCAATCAGGAGTCATGGCCATATATGGAGTTCCAGGAAGGGAAGCTTTTGACGGAAATGGCTGTCAATATTTGCATGTGGATACAACAAAAGAGTCCCTTTCAGGTAAACGACCTGACTGATACCTGGAGTGATAGGATTGATGAAGTTGATGTCTCACTCATGGGAATGAGAAGGGAAAAGGGAAGAGGCCTGACGCCAGAAATGCACTCAGACCTTTTGGTGACAAAAGGTTATTGTGGGGCACCCTGGGGTCCGAAGCCAGGGACGGATCCCTGCTGTGAAAAACAAACATTTTATGTCCAGGTCCAAAGGGCGAATTAACTGGGCTAAACTCCGATGATCAATTCTCCCTTCAGGCTGATGGAAACGTGGGGCTTGGAGGCTAGTGCTCCCGCTTATCCATAACGAGGAATTTCCATCAGAATTAGCTCATGCAATAGAACAATGGTGATCCGAAAAAGGGTTTAGGATGGGAATTCAGTTACTTCCTCTCAGTTGACACAATAGCAAAATACAGGCAATCTTTCTTTACATGGGAAAGGGGGGAAGGGAAAGGCTACAAGGAGTCAAAGGGAAAACTTATGAAGCCACACTGTACATACAGGGGGATCCCCAGCAATTTCCCAGATTTTCCCATACAATTCTTGCTCCCAGAGTTATGATCTTTAAGACAAGCAGCGCAGTGCTGCCTTCCTTTGGGAGTTGTCCTTGGGTGAACTGCAGAGCCTTTGGGGCTTGGGGTGCAAAGCAGTGAGAATAGCAGCAAGAGGAGTCCAGAACCAGTGTCCTTGGGCGAACTACATACCCCAGTCCGCAGAGGCTTGGGCTGCAGGTTCAAAACCCCTCAAAAGCCCATAGATGTAATTTTGGCTCTCTGACTGCTTCCAGCCAGGAAGGGATCTTGAATTCGCTTCAGGGTCCTTGATGAAACTATCTCTCCCAGGCAGGGAGAGTCCATGATGAATAGCGAGGCTTCTTGGCTCAGGGAGAAGCGTCAGAAGCAGTCCAGGAGAAGAAAAACAATCAGAAAAGGGCAAACAGAGGCACAGTACTTGAGAGAACTAGATCTTCTTTTGGCATCAATCTCTGTCTATCACCCACCCTCCTGAAGAGATCTCTTTGGGCTGAACTACTCCAAAAGCTGTTGTTTTTAGAGCTGGGATATGTTTCCTCCAGGCCGGAGAAAGGATAGAGAGAGGAAGAGAGAGGAGAGGAAACGATGGGAGAAATGGCAGAGTGTTTATTTATTGTTTTGTAACGTGTGGCCAAAATATCTTCCATACTATGTGCTGTATGAAGTGTTGTAAATGTGGAGATGAGAGGTAATGGTGGCTGGGTTTCCTGGGAGGGACAAAGTTGGTGCAGTGTGATGTATGGAACTGAGTGAGGCAGAAGGGAAGGGGAAAAAGGAGTCTGGTACTGGTGCAACTTAGGCCATGGGCCAAAAGGAATACTGGGGACTCTCTGCAGTTGGTTCTTCTGGGTCTGGAGCTTCCTGGCTCGACTACACTAACGCAAGATAGTTTTCTCACTTATTAAAATATGAAATACAGAATAGTTGGGAAATGAGATGCAGCTTAATCCGTGATCCTTGGTGCAAAGAGAGAGGGGTGCTAGAAGTATCAATGAGCATCTATCTTCTCTCCTATGAAATGTTGGGAGGGGATGCAAATATATCATAGTGTTGTCATAGTAACTGGGCTTCTAAAAAGAAGAAGAAGAGCATGTTGCCCCCAATGCTGAAGATATATTTTGAAAGTAACAATGGCTCATATTCTTAAGAAGCCATTCTCTTTGAAACCTGATTTAAATCGCAAGAGAGAGGAAAAGACAGACCCTGGCTTCTTTTTGCCCAGATGTAAATCTAAGAGTAATAGAGAATAAAGTCAGTGGATTTGGGGGCAGTTACATCACAATGGAAGATTGAAGAATTCAGCCCTAAGTGTTCGCTTAGAGAAGAAGAAAAAAAGGAGGAAATCAATGTCATCTTAAATTATATAAAGGCAAGGAAAGTACTGCAGCTGATCTATGAAGCTTTGCACCATTTCTTTTTCTTTCCAAATGCTTCTCAATTATTCCTCCCTCTCAGCGGCTCTCACCCTTCTTGTTTTTTTGCCCTACATAAGGCCTCAAATCGGGGTGACCTTGTGCCATGCTTTATAGAGGGCAGTCCTTTGTTGAAGGATGTCCTCTGAAGGGCTGTGTGTCTATTTTAAAGATAACTATCCATGAGAAGGGAGATCAAGAAGCAGCCTTGAAGGTGCCCATCAGTACTGGGATCTTGGGTTGTTAATGGGGAAGACATACAAGTCACTTGACTTCATCACGGTCTTCTGCATTAGGGGTGGAAGGAATATTATTTTACAGGTTGGTGGGGAGAGGGAGTTGACAGTTTTCCCAATAGTCGACAATAGTCGACGCTGGGAATGCTGAGAGATGAGTGTGTCAGCTCCCCCTGGTGGCCAGAGTTTGCCTCTGTTTGTCTATATTTATTTATTTATTATTTATTTATTTATTGGGGCTTCTTCGCCGCCGACTCCTGGGGGCTCGCGGCGGCTCACAGAGCCAGTGGCACAACGCCACAGGTTAAAACATAAAAACAGTTAAAAACAGTTAAAACAATTAAACAGCAAAATGCAATATAACAATTGAGCAGCAGGAGATATCACAGCCCAGAGAGTATAGACGAGGACTCGAGCCTGCCTAAACAAATGAGTTTTGCAGGCCCGTCTAAATGGAAGCAGATCTCTCAGGGCTCTGGCTTCGGCCGGGAGGGCGTTCCATAGTGTGGGAGCTATAATAGAGAATGCCCTCCGGCGGGTCGATGTTAGATGTGCCGACTTTACAGATGGTACTACCAACAGGTTGGCCTCTTCGGACCGAAGTGATCTCGCTGGGCAATATGGGGTGAGACGGTCCCTCAGATACGCTGGCCCCAGGCCGTGTATGGCCTTGAAGGTAAGAACCAGCACTTTGAAGGCGACCCGGTGCTCAATAGGCAGCCAGTGCAGATCCTGCAAAATTGGTGTTATACGGCATCCTGCTGGTGCCCCAGACAGGAGCCGGGCGGCAGTGTTCTGCACCAGCTTGAGCTTCCGGATCGACGACATAGGCAGGCCAACGTAAAGCGCGTGTATATGTTGTGTATTTGAAAAACGGCAGGGATTGGCTGCTAAGTTTGTGTACCTGTAATGCGCTCTGAGTCTCCTTCGGGGTGAGAAGAGCAGAATATAAATAAAGTAAATAAATAAATACATAAATAAATAAATAAATCTCATTTGGAGGAATGGTAGACAAATGAGAATCTTGTTCAATTTTCTCCCCCGGTATTTAAATATCCCAATTATTTATTTATTTATTTACTATTTTTATATGCCAAATAAATATATACATTTATTTACTATATTTATATGCCAAATATCTCAAAGGGTTGTGAAGGAATTATTCTCTGTGAAAAGGTTAGTTTCACCAATAACTGTTTTCTGCTCAGAAAAATATTTTTCCCTCACAGAAAACAAGGGTTTTGTGTAAAAAGTATGTGTTTATCTGGACAATACAATTCTTTCACAGTGCTTTGGGATGTTCAGATATAGGTAGATAATACTGTAATGCAGGTATGGGCAGGCCGGAAGGGAGGGGGTTCTCCCCAAGTCCCCTCCCTGTTCTTTCCTCCTCTTCCTCTTCTCTTTTGGAGGCAGGTAGTGAAGGGAAGACGGGAAATGTTTGGATCCCAAAAGGGTTAGCCTTGGTCAGAACGAGATGGTGGAGGGGAGAGAAAAAGTGTATTCATGAGAACCCATATTGCCTATTCCAGATATAGAATCCTAGAGTTGGAAGAGACCCCCAAGGGCCATCTAGTCCAGCCCCTGTCATACAAGAAGGCACAATCAAAGCATTCCTGATAGATAGCCTCTGCGGAAAAGCCTCCAGAGAAGGAGACTCCACCACACTCCCAGGCAGCCTAGGCCACTCTCCAGGAAGTTCTTCCTAATCTTTTTCAGTCGCATCTCTTTCCTTGCATTTGAAAACATTCCTCCCTTTGCTCTGGTCTCTAGAGCAGCAGAAAGTCAGTTTCCCCCCTCTTCCTCCTCAATGGGACACCCTTTTAAATCTTGAAACATAGTTCTCATGTTCCCTCTCTACGTTCTCTACTCTCAGTGAAATATCCCCCAGGAGGAAAGGAAGAAGGAAAAAAAGACAGGGAGGAAGAGAAGTATGGAAGGAAGAAATTTTTATTTAATTTTTTTATTTACCTTATTTATATTCCGCTCTTCTCACCCCGAAGGGGATTCAGAGCGGATTACAGGTACACATACTTAGCAGACAATCCCTGCTGTTTCCACATACACACATATAGACGAACAGAGGCAAACTCTGGCCACCAGCGGAAGCTGACGCACTCCTCATCTCTCAGTGTCCCCAGTGTTCCTTGTTGTTCCTTCCACATTCCTCAGCGTTCCTGGAGTTCTTTACTGGCCTCATAATTCAGTCAAACTTTGCCTCCCCACTTAATGTGGTACCTTTACCTCCTACTACACAGATGCAACTGTCTTTCGGGCTGCAAAGGTCGACAGCAGGCTACACTTAAAGGCCGAGCACCCACCTCGACCCGGGCAGGCCTCGAACTAATGACCTACTGATCAGAGAAATCTTATGCAGCTGACACTTAATCAGCTGCGCCACATTCCCGGTGGGTAGAAGGGAATCGAAGGAGGGAGGGACAGGAGCAGGGAGGAAAGAGAGAAGGAAGGAAAGACAAAGGGGAAGGAAGGAAAGAAGGGACAGGGAAGGAAGGCAGAAAGACGGAAGGAAGGAAGGACAAAAGAGCGGAAAGGAAGGAAGGATGGGAGAGAGAGGGAGGGAAGGAAGAAGGAAAGAGAGATGCAAGGAAGGATAGGATGGTGAGAGAAAGGAGGGCCTGAGAAAAAAGGCCAAGGGGTCGCATCTGGCCCCTGGGCCTGGGTTTGCCCATACCTGTTGTTGTGGAATATTCCTTTTTTCCCACAGAAGAAAACAGCTGCGATTATTTGTCCTCAAAGGCAATAATGAAATAATTCAGGATTTACATTCTTATTTCCAATTATGTAGTAAAGTATTTCTCTTAATAGGAAAGCTTTACTTTCTACGTGTACAGCCTGTACAATTGGCCTTCTGTATCTAAGGATTGATTCATTGATTGATTCAATCAATCATCCATGGCTTGAAAATGTATTTAAACCCCCCAAAACAATTTTTTTGCCATTTTATGTGAGGGATGCCACATTGCTATGCCATTGCATTTAATGGAACTTAAGCATTCTTGGATTTTCCTGGAACCCAAACCCAGTAGATACCAAGGACCCACACTATGTTCGCATTAGGAGTGCAAATACTTGTGAGCCCTGTTCTCATAAATAAGCACAGGAAACCTCAATTTATTTCTTCTCACATTCTCAGTCAGTGCACATTTGCAAGTTCAAGTTTAATATGAATTGCATAGATGATTTTTGTATAGACTTTAGTTCTGCCTTATTGCACCGGATTTTTTGGTTTTTTTTAAATAGAAGCACTGGAAAGATTGTTCTCATTTTTTCTGATCAAGAAACTCACTTGTCCTTGTTTTCACCATATGTGCCTTGCTCTTTCAAGGCAAAAGAGACCTCTTCTGATCACTTGTTACAACCTTGAGGAGAAAACCTTCCCTTGTTTCTCAAGAAATCTCATACATATGATTAATTTCCCACACTTCAGCTCTTGATATTATACAAATGCATACATTCCCTTACATATGCAGTTGTGTTTTTAAGCTAATCATAGAATCACAGAGTTGGAAGCACCCACACGGGCCATCCTGTCCAACCTCCTACTATGCAGGAAAAGCACAATCAAAGAACCCCAGACTGATGGCCATCCAGCTTATGTTTAAAAGCCTCCAAAGAAGAAGCTTCCAC